>CM040184.1:70395453-70432953 GCA_022606455.1 Callitettix versicolor | reverse complement strand
AAACCGTTTTTGGTAGCTCAAAGGAGATCCCCTTCATTTCTTCTTCACTTGTGAAGATAACACCGCTATGCCGGTCACAAGCCCGGGGCCTAGTAGAGGAAGAGTGGAGTGATAGAAGAGTAACTCTAAAAAACCTTGGTTCAGCTGACCCGGCTGATAGTACCTTGTGAGGGCTCCTTGCCAGGGTTACGTCGAAGTCCTCAACGGCGTTCTTCGGCGGAGAAAAGGTGCTTCGGTACGGCGAAGACGGCGGAAGGGGCAACCCAACCCCATGGTTAGGAACTGCGCCAAGGGGGGTGAATGACGCATGGGAGATGCGTAGTTAGCGGAACAGATAAAAAAAATGATGATGAGTTTAAATAAAGAAGAGGAGTTTACGGTGCAGGGAGTAGGATCCACAGTACCGGCGTCTGTCAGGAGTGAGGAAGCGGGCTTCGAGGCGTCGTCAGCAAACGACCGCAATAAAACTAATACTAGCATAAGAGAGAGTGTAAACCCTTTTGAGAGAAGTAAGAAAATTGCAATATCTCCAAATAAACAGGAGGTAAAGAAAGATGGTATCGTTGCGGAGATTCAATTCCAGCCTCAAACAACAAATGAGGTATACATCTGGAATGAATGGAAGAACATTGAGGAATGTAATAACCTTAAAGCTATAATATCTGACTTGCAAACAAAGGTTGATCTTTTAATGAGTAGCTCAAATAAGGAATTGGAGCTCAAACTCATGGACAACAAGAGGAGAATTGTATAGATGAGGAGGAGTTAGCAAAGGAAACCATGATTGTAGAGCTGGATAGGAGAAGAAACGTAAAGCCATTGGTTCCCCTGAAGTGTTACCGGGGTTAATATTAGAGAATCAGCGTACTCCTTATACTAATAGTATTCAAACAAACAAGGTTAAAGAAAAAAAATGTTTACCTCCACCAATAAATTTATTAACGGGTAAAGGTGAACGTACATATAATGGTGTAGCCTAAACTCTAAATAAGGTGAATGTACAATCTAAAGTAACATTACTGGCTGGAGGCATCTACAAAATCAATGTACGAGGGTTGATCAAATATAAACGAGACTGACTTTCTAAAAACTTTTCCGTTGGACATTGAACTCTAAACAGGTAGCCTGGGAGGTTTGGGACGGGCGTAGACGGGCAACATTTCCGTTCGGACCCTTCAATATAAAACTATACAATGAGTGAGAGTGAAGTGCACGTTTCCGTGGAGCAGAGAATTATTATTAAGTTTTTGGCTAAGGAGGGGGTCAATCCGACTGAAATCTTTCGTAGATTGACGGCTCAATACGGGGACAGGACCCTGTCAAGAGCTCGCGTTTTGCTTGGCACAAGGAATTCGCCGAAGGACGGGAAGCAGTAGAAAACCTCAGCCATTATCGTCGCCCGACCACTTCCGTCACGGACGAAAACATTGATGCTGTTCGGAAGCTCCTGGACGAAGACAGACGTATATCGCTGCGATTTATTGCAGATGAACTCCAGTTGAGCTATGGTAGCGTTCAAAAAATCGTTACATCAAACCTGGAACTCAGCAAAGTATCTGCAAGGTGGGTTCCACGAATTTTGACCGACGTTCACAAACGGAATCGTTTGGAGATTTGCCAGTGACTATTGACCCAATTTGAACGAGATGGTGAGTCATTATTAAACCGGATTGTCACCTGTGACGAAACATGGGTTCACCATTACACTCCCGAGTCGAAACAGGCAAGTATGGAGTGGCGGAAGAGGGGAGAGAGGGCGCCTCTGAAGGCCAAATCACGATCGTCGACCGGGAAGGTAATGGCCACTGTATTTTTCGACAATCAAGGCGCCTTTCACGTCGATTTCCTCCATCAACGACGCACAATAAATGCACAATATTATTGCGATGTTTTAGAGGCCGCAAAACAGTCTTTTCGTAGGAAAAGGAAATCTAAACCGGCGAGAAACGTCATTCTTCTTCACGGTAATGCCCGACCACATTCGGCGAACGCTACGAGGCTTAAACTCGATCAAATTGGCTAGGAACCAATGGAACATCCCCCATACAGTCCAGACTTATCACCCTGCGACTATCACCTGTTTGGGCCACTCAAAGAGGCGCTTGGAGGCCAGCGTTTCGAAGACGATTCTGCGGTGGAGACCTTCGTGCTCCAATGGCTCAATGAACGCCCGAGAACTTTTTACGAAGATGAAATTAAAAAACTTCCAATCTGGTGGGAAAAATGTGTTACTCAAAGGAGACTATGTAGAAAAATAAGTTGTATCAAGAATAATTTGTAAGTAAGCAATAAATTTTTAAAAAAATCAGTCTCGTTTATATTTGATCAACCCTCGTAGAAAATGGAGAAGAGTAATGGCTTAGAGAACAAGTCACTAAAGATGGATGGAAATATTTCACTTACGAAGACAAGAATGTACGACCTACCAAAGTAATGGCGAGAGGAATTTATCCTGAATGTGAACCTGAAGAGATAGTTACGTATCTGAAGGCGAAGAATTTTGCAATCCAGAATTTAACTAACATACAAAAAAAAGAAAGGGATGGAGGAAGATAATAAAACGTAACTTCCCTTATTCATTCTAATCTTTGATAGAAGGCAAAGCATAGACGATGTTTACAAGATTGATAACATTCTGGGACTAAGGGTGAGAATTGAACCGCTGAGAAGAACATCTACTCTTATTCCTCAGTGTAAAAAGTATCAGATGCATGGGCATACTCAGAAATATTGTAATAGGCTGGAGAGGTGCGTTAAATGTGCCGAATATCATCTCACAAGAAATTGTACTTAGAAAAGAGAAGAGAGACCTAAATGTGCCAACTGCGGACATGCTCGTCCAGCAAGTTATCAAGGTTACTTGGTCGCAAAAAAACTTCAAAAGATGAGAGATGATTTATATGGCAGGCAAAAAACTGGGTCTAAGAATGTGAATGCAGCTAATTCTAATTTGCAAGTGGAAAGTACTGTCTTAGGACAAACTCACTTACAGGAAAAAAATCTATGTTTAAACAGTTTACATTGGCAGAATCGTACTAATGCGGCAAAAGATAAAAAGACAAGGGAAAACAATAAATCAGAAAACATTGATTCAATAAACCAGACACTGCAACAAATTTTATCTGAGTTAGAGCAACAAAAAAGACCAATAATATGATTCTTGAAAGAATCAGTAATCTAGAAAATAGAAACGTAAATGTCCCCAAGAGAAATAAATAACTACGATCCCGGCTCTAAGAATAGCAGCTTGGAATGCCAATAGGTTATTGCAAAGGATCAGTGAAGTAAAAGTATTTCTTTGGAATCAGAATATTGACTTTTGTTTGATTTCCGAATCCCGCCTAACAATTTTTTTTAAGGCGAAAAGCATATTAATGCATCGCCTAAACACAACTACTAAAGAGAAGCACATCCAAAAATAAATGATACAACATCTATCATACTCTTAGGCCAGATAAAATAGGAAAAGGAGGATCAGCTGTATTGGTGAAGAATAATATAAAGCACTGGCAAGAGGAAAGTTTAGAAAATAAAGAGATGCAAGTGACTGCTATCTGTATTCAATCCAAATCAAAAAATATTAAAGTAGCTGCAATATACTGTCCGTCAAGATTTAAACTGGAAAAGTTGAACTTTATTCACCTTTTTAAAAACCTGGGAGAATGCTTTACAGTTGGAGGAGACTATAATGCAAAAAATATGTTTTTGGGCTCGAGGCTAGATACTGCTAAAGGTAAGGAACTATATGGAGCAATCAAAGATTTGAATTGTGAAGTATTGTCAACAGGAAAACCTACTTATTGGCCTAGTAGTAAAAAGAAGATACCTGATTTAATTAATTTCTTTGTGATGAAAGAAACATCAACTAAATATGTATGCATGGAGGGAAACCATGATTTAGTATCTGACCACACCATTGTCCTAACCATAAGTGGAACAGTAATTAAAACCCAACAGCCTCCTTTATTATCAAACCGACTTACTGATTGGGATGGATACAGAGCAGATTTGGAACGTTGAATCAAACTGAATGTAACATTAAAAACTAGAAAGTAGCTTGATGAAGAATCAGAACAGTTTGTAATAGATATACAACAAGCAGCATGGAATAACACCCCAATCCTGAAACCAAGAGCACCAGACATTAACTTTGTTAAAGAGAAATGATTATAGAAAAGAGGAAAGCAAGGTAAAGGTGGCAAGTTACTAGATCACCATTTGATAAACGACTCTTGAATAAATTCTGTGGAGAGCTGAAGCAAGTTATTCAAGATATAAAAAAATGAAAGTTTGACTAGTTACTTGTCCAATCTGATTGACGATAAGGATACCGATTACTCCTTATGGAAGGCAACTAAATATCTAAAGAGGCCAAAATATCATGTACCTCCAATCCGTAAAGAAGATGGGAAATGGGCAAGGAGTGATGCAGATAAAGCAGAGTTGTTTGCAGAATATTTGGCTGCACACCAGACAAACATCAAACGAGTACTTACTAAGAATACAGAATAGAGATATGACAAGGTTGGAGCCTGTTACTCCTAAAGAGGTAGCAAAAGAGATTTCCAATTTAAGCTTGAAAAAAGCTCCAGGCTGTGACCTGATAAATGGACGATCAGTAAAGGAGATGCCACAGAAAGGAATCGTTAAACTTACTCATCTTATCAATGCTTCTTTTCGATTGTGCTATGTACCAATGCAATGGAAAATTGCTGAAGTTATAATGATACCCAAGCCTGGTAAGGCACCTAATTATAAAACATCATATCGGCCAATATCATTGTTACCCATAATTTCTAAGATCTTTGAAAATTTATTATTAAAGCAACTTAAGCAAGTTACTGAAAGGAAGAATCTGATTTCAAACCATCAATTTGGATTCAGAGACAAGCATTCAAAGATTGACCAGGTTCATAGAATTTCCAGCGTTTTTAAAAATGCACTTGAAGAAAAACGAATCTATTCTGCTGTGTTTTGGATGTTTCCAAGCTTTCGATAAGGTGTGGCATAGAGGATTGGAATACAAAATGGAAAAATACTTGCCAAAACAACATAGTCAATTGCTAAAGTCCTATATTTCAGTAAGGCACTTTCGAATCAAGTACGAAGAGTTCCACAAAGAAGTGTATTGGGGCCGTTCTTGTACTTGCTTTATACAGACGAGGCCATCGTTGCTACATTCGCGGATGATACTGCTGTTTTCTCAGAAGTAAATAGCATTGAGGAGACTACTCGAAGGCTGCAGATAGCAGTCAATGGAATTAGTGACTGGACTAAAAAATGCCGAATAAAGCTGAATGAGACAAAATCTGTTCATGTTACTTTTACTAACAGAAAATTCAATTATCTTCCCGTGGTTTTCAATCAACATGTGATCCCACAAGATAATAATACAAAATACTTGGGCATGACACTTGACGCAAGACTGCGCTGGAAGGTACATGTCAAAAAGAAACGCAATGAACTGAACCTGAAATTAAGGAAAATGCATTGGCTTCTTGGGCGACATTCTGAGTTGTCAGTGCACAATAAACTATTATTTTATAAACAAGTTCTAAAACCTATCTGGACATATGATGTACAGCTTTGGGGCTGCACGAAAAGAAGTAATATTAAAATTATTCAAACGTTTCAAAATAAAGTACTGAGAGGCATTGTTAATGCTCCATGGTACATACGCAATGATGATCTCCATAAGGATTTACAAATTGCTACAGTTCATGAAGAGGTTCGGCGATTTGCTAGGAAGCATGAAGTAAGACTGCATAAGCACCATAACATCGAGATGCTACAAGTTCTCGACAATTCGGTTCAAGTTCAGCGGTTGGACAGGATAAAATATTTGTACTAAGACAAGATTGACACAAGATCAAGTGATTTTTGGATTTTGGAGTGCGTCATAGGATGTGCAAAACTAACGCTTTCATTTGTAGATATATTGATAGATAGACTAAGTTCAGTTTCAATTGATGTGAAGATAAGTCTATCACGATTCCGGATGAAACAAAGGGTTGTATTGTAAGGGTTGAAAGGGTTGTAAGGGTAAGTATTGTAAGAAACCGTTACAATACTTAAGGTTTTGCTTTGATTTGTATCTTTGTATTACTTGAATAGTACTATATTTTGACAGCCTCCGATTTGGATCCCATAAGTCCAAATGTACTTTAATATTTGTTTTATGAAGGACCAATGTTTTACTTAAAGTCAGTTCAAACATCTTTCTAAAAGCCAAAACATTTTTCTTAACAAAATTTTAAGTTTTTACATCTAGTGTCATACCCAACTGCTTTGCTGTGTTTGAACGATTGACTATATTTGAAGAAATTTCATACAATCGATTTGTCGATGCAAAAACATTTACATCGACTTTGAGAAAATTTAATTTGGTTTTTTTTGTTATAAAAATACACTTTTTTATCAAAAAAGGTCAAAAAACTATTTTTAAATTTAAAAAAACAGTACAGAAATATGAAAAACACGAAACTTCCATCAAAATCGGTAAATTAGTTTACCCCCCCAGCTGTGCATTTCTAGGTCTAGGTTAGCGTCCTATCATGATGGCAGCTCTAATAGTTAATACTGAAATAGAGATTATTGGATAAAAACAAATTCGATAAATCAATCAGGCAATGCATGTTACTACGGGGTACAAAATTCTACGATTGTAATAATCCAAAGCCAATTATCTAAAATTATCTCTTCAGCGAATTACGTAACTCGATCATTAAACTGTTTATCAACCAATCAAACAGTCGTAATTAATAATACCTAATTGGTGGAAAACAAAATTACAGTTAATCAAATTATTTCGGAGATTGACTAATTTTGTCAATTTTGTCGGGATAAATTTGTGGTGAATTATTGTAGCTAAGTGTTTTCATGAACACGATGAACGATGTTAAACGATATTATAGTTTTGTTGAATTGCTTAATTCGCTCTGTTTTTCTATTTAATCATAAAAACAACTGCAGCACATAGCTGTCTCTGGCTAGTGTGATAGAAGCGGATTTATAAATAGTACAAAATTTGTAAACAGTTCATTAGCAAACATTTTTTACGAAATGTTAAATCTATTATTTTATTGAAAGAAGTAAATAGATTTATTTGTTCATTAATATAAAATTATAAATCATATTATAATCACCTAGACACAAAAATAATCGTGGTATACAGCTGGAGTGGTGGAAGTGGATTTACAAAAAGTAACAATTTTACCATGTAAGAGTAGAAAATTAATGCAATATGATGTTTGGGGATTTGAGGTAAAGCTAAACAAAACGGAGTGCATGCGCATTGGTGGCAGCGCAGGAATCTTCTATTGGAACACGACACACAAATCAAAGGGTGTATACGAGGTGTTTTCAGAAAGTAACGAGAATTTTAAATTTCGCGGGCTTGGAGAGTCCGATTGTCAAACATTTTTTTTTATTAGTTGGTATACATGCCCTTGAAGTATAATAAAACTTTCAGCTGTTTTCATTGTTGACTTTGTCTATGACATCCACTAAGGTTTAGACGTGTTTTTATGAGCTCGGCGATTTTCGTTTGTTAAAAGAAATGGATCAAAGTATTTGTATCAAATTTTGCGTAAAAAAATGGAATAAAGTGTAACAAAGTGTGTGAATTGTTAACAAAGGCCTATGGTGAGTCTGCTATGAGTAAAGCAAGAGTTTACGAGTGGTATAAGCGTTTCCAAGAAGGCCGTGAAGACGTTGAAAATGACGAACGCCCTGGACGCCCCAGCACATCAACAACCGATGAAAACGTGGGAAAAGTGAAAGAAATGGTTATGAACAATCGCCGAATCACAATTAGAGAGGTCGCTGTTGATGTCGTATCGATTGGATCATGTCATGACATTGTTTAAAATGTTTTGTGTATGAAACGCGTGGCAGCAAAATTCGTTCCAAAATTGTTGAATTTTGAACAAAAACAGCAGCGAATGGAAGTTGCTCAGGAGTCACTAAATGAAGTTAACGACGATGCAGAGTTACTGAAACGTATTATAACAGCTGACGAAACATTGGTTTACGGATATGACGTCGAAACTAAAGTTCAATCATCCCAGTGGAGGCATTCTGGCTCGCCAAGACCGAGAAAGGCTCGACAAGTGTGGTCGAACGTTGAAGGTTATGCTCACTGTGTTCTTCGATGTTAATGGCATAATGCATGATGAATTCCTGCCACCAGATGAAACGGTCAATAAGGAGTACTACCTACAAGTTCAACGCCGTTTGCGTGAAGTAATCCGAAAAAAAGCCCGGATCTGTGGAAAAACAATTCATGGCTTTTGCACCACGATAATGCACCAGTTCACACTTCATTGCTTTTCGTGAATTTTTGGCCAAAAACAGTATTGTAACAATGCCCCAGCCTCTATATTCGCCAGACATGTCTCCGTGTGACTTTTTATTATTTCAAGAAATAAAGAGAACTTTAAAGGGCCGTCGTTTTACAGCCGTAGATGACATTAAAAGCGATCGCTGAAACAACTAAAGGCTATCTCGAAGATCGAGTTTGAGAAGCGTTTCGAGGATTGGAAGAAGCGCTGGCACAAGTGCATAATCTCCAATGGGGACTATTTTGAAGGCGACGACATTAATGTAGAAGAATAAATAAATATTTTGTTCAAAAAATTAAAATTCTCGTTACTTTCTGAACACACCTCATAAATTACAGTATTTGGAAATGGCAATTAGATTGATGGACTTTTAGGTACAGAGATAAAACACCTTGGGAAGATCATTAAGGATACTGAATAGCATCATAAGAGATCAACAGATATTGAAAACAAATATACATAGAATTTACAATACAATTATAAAAAGTATAATCTCATATTGAAGCGAAGTATAGCCACGTGGTTTGCTAACGTCATGGAAGTACATTTCAAAAAAGTAACAATATCACCATATATTAGTAGACAATTAATAGAGGAATATAATTGGGGGGGGGTGAATCTAAAGAAAGCGGAATACATGTGCGTTGGAAGGCAGAGCAGGAATCTTCTTTTCGAACACGACACACAAACAAAGTGTCTATAACTTATACAAGTATTTGGGAATGACCATCACGAATGATGGACTCTTAAACACAGAGATAAAAGAACGGAACACCCTGGAAAGAAGAGGAATAGATATCAAAAATAAATATACATAGAATACATAATACAATTATAGAAAGTATAATCTCAAATAGAAGCGAAGTATGGCCACTGAAACAAAAACTGGAATTGTCTTGAAGCTACATAATGGACTGGCGAAGAGCCATAGAGCGATCAAAATGATAAAGATAAAAAAAATGTAAGGATCCTTGAAATCATGGATGCGAAACACGCCATTGTAGAGGACATTAAGACAAAACAACTTCGATGGTTCGGCCATGTCCAAAGGATGGACGAAAATTTGCTTCACAAAGAGATTATAAAATGGAAACCACGTGGTCGCAGAAAAAGAGGGAGACTGAGATTTTGTTTGTGAGAAGGAATTGATAAGGAGGTGAGAGAGGGGATTGAAACGACCGAGAAAAATAGAAGCTATGACTCGGAAGACGCCGAAGAACGTTTTAAGCCGAAAAAAGAATATCGCAATAATTTTTTTTGTCTGATACTTATTTTTCGACAATCCTTTTTCTTTGGACTGCAATTTTCGTGAATGAAATTTGAAAACTAAATTCTAATTTGTGGTGATACGATTCTAAAATTAGATTTTCAAGAAAATTTAGTTTAAAAATAATTATTTTTAAAGATTTTTAGTATTTTCCCTTTAGAAACGGTTGAAAAGATTGGTAGGGTAAAACTTTTTACCTTTTAAAAGACTTCTAGGGTCAAAATTAGGGCTCTTTTGATAGTCTAGTATGATAAAAATATATATGTGACTAAATGAATTTTTGTAGTTGTATTTGACTGTGGAGTACACAAAGACCCAGTTAATCTGTTCATTCGTGAGGTACGATAAACATATGTTTTTGACAGATATGAACATCCTTCACTATCCGTGTGTTTGTTTACCGAGCGAAGTGAGATTCCTGTTTCAAGTTGACCGTTAGGCATTTGGTTTTGTGTGTTTGTTACATAGTTTTGGCGAAACGCATTGACTGGTTGCTTTGAAATTTGATACGGAGGTACCTCGTGTAAAGCCCGAACGACGTATGTGATTTCCCCCCTTTTAATTCTGTTTCAAGATGGCGGCCTCTGATTTACAATAACGGTTCTACGCGGTTTTAGCCGAAAGCATTAACCGATTGTTTTGAAATTTTGGTACGAAGATATTTTGTATATACCCAAAATAACGTACTTGTAACATTGCTTCTCTTTACTTCTGTTTCACGATGACGAGTGTAAGCAATTTTAATCAAACGCATAGACCGATTGTTTTGAAATTTTGTATGAAGGTATCTTGTATAAGGCCGAAAGACGTATGTGTAAGATTTTTCCCTTCAGTTCCGTTTCAAGATGGCGGGCTCTAATTCAACTTTGAGAGTGTAGTTGCTAGTTATTTCCTGTAATAAATGTTATTTAATAAAGGAAGAGCATAACATTTCCAATAAAATTGGTCGAGTAACATTTTTCGTAAATATTATTGTTACCGGTTAAATTGGCGGAAAGAGGGCTGTCGCTGAACACTCTATATATTAATTAAGAATTTATTGTGACGTATACTGTTTTCTTAACTACTAGTACGTATAAAAATAAAAATAATCAATACTTGAGCAAACTTTACTGACTCACTCGAAACAAAATTTCGTACTTTCTGACATGATGTCGCAATATTTTTCATCAATACGAGATCGTGTTTTTGACTTCCACAATAATTCTGTAAATTAAGGTAATTTGAGAGCGTTTCACTTAAAAAAATTTTAAATAATATTTTTATTTTAATATGACAGAGTTTAAGAAATGTTTATTTTTCTTTTGTTTATTTATCGGCCATTCATATAAATATATAAAACTAATAAGAATTTTTCTTTGTATTATCGTTCGTTATGGAACTTATGCTTAGTTTTTTTGAAATTTTAATACTTGTATTCTAATATTAAAATCACTGTTTTAATATTTTTAAATTAATTTGTACTTTGAAAATGTGTTATCCATCACGCGCATTGACGTAAATTTCTAAAAATATATATTTTTTCTGTTACAGGTAAGGGAAAAGACATTTTTCACCATCCACACAAGTAAGTTGTTTAAGCTACCAGTGAATTTTTATTTCATTAGAGCGTCATTATGATAAAACCCAGACCCAGGACTTCGAAACGAGCGCCGATCGTGATGTTTGAAAAAATATTGAATATGATCTTCGTTCGACAATTTCGTTATCTTACAATATTTTTTCAACAATTTCAAAATTTTTAAAATCTTTAAAAACCATTACTTTTCTGTTGTATGCGTAGATGTTATGTACGAAAAAAGTATTAAATTTGTACATACAATGTAATTTAAAACATTAATTTAGACAGATTATAATTCAGATTGTAACAGTGAAAAAAGATTTTCAAAAATATAAAGACCGTTACGAACCTTACGTAGATCGCGATATACTTTTTTTTTGTCTTTTTTGGACAATCTTAAGGTGAAAAATAACTTAAGATGAAATAGTACTATCGAAGAAACAGATGTGGTGCGAAATCAGCTGTTCAAGTACAATACTTTCATTCTCCGTATTACCATACTGTGATAATTCCAGTTGCATTTGAGATCAAATGTTGTTATATTTCTAGAGTATATTTAACGTCTCGGTGGCCTAGTTGATAGCGTACTGGGCTTTCACCCCGAGGACCCGGGTTCGATTCCAGGCCAGGGCTTGGAATTTTCATACGCTATAAATCATCCCATCGTCTGCATTAGCCCAAGTGTGCACAATAATCGGACGTTAAAAAAAAAAAAAAAAAATTAACGCATTTGTAACACTAATACGGCCTTGTTCAATAAACATTCTCCCGAATGTACTCACCACTTACGGCGAGAAAGTAAAATCGGCTGCTAACAGCCCCTGTATAGTATCTGCGATGTTTTTTGAGGGGCAGTTTGTTTTTCCACGGCATTACACAAATTGAGGGATGCATTTCCCAACAGAATTTTAAGGGATTAAGCAAATACAAATACAGGTGAAGTTGTAACGTTCTATTATTTACCCCGGGGTAGTGGTGGGGGGGCTTTCGCATTCTTTTTTCTACTAACGATGTGTACTTTACGTTTTTCATTTAGTGTCAAAAAAAAAAAAAAAAAAAAAAAAAAAAAAATGGAAATTTGCGATATGTCTACAACTTGTAGGCAAGCATACATTGGTTTTTCTGTTGTTATAGTGACTTAACTAGTTGTATATCATAATTTAAAAGTACTTTGAATTTGCGTTGTAAAATGAGTTATTAGAGAAGTTAGGGCAGTTAGACCCATACCAATGAAATTATCAATTCACATTACTCCTAACTTAACAATAGCATTGTGTAACAAATTTTTAATTGCATATTTGATCTTAGATTTTAATAATGTATGTATTTAATTAATTAATTGTGTTTGTGTGTGTGTGTGTGTGTGTGTGTGTGCACGCGCGCGCGCGTTTGCTAAATTACGTTCGTAATTTTAACAACACTAGTCTAATTTTATTGAATTAAAATTGAGAAAAAATCGATTTTGGTAACAGCTTGGACTCGATTTTTAACCAACAAATTTCGTTTAAAAGTCCAACCATTTCAAATCTTTAAAAATTTTTAATTTTTTTTGTGTTCAATATTTGTTTAACATTGTAATCAGAATTAAAACTGTATACATTAGCGTTTTGAATTTTGAAAAAATCCGTTGAAATTTAAAAAAAATAAATTTGACGGCTGTCGGGGTACATTTTTGTATTTTCATTGCAATTTGTAAGTTAAAAATAGTAATACGTGCAGATTTCAATAACGTTTACAATTTTGAAATTAGAGTTTCAAAAACAGTGTAAGATGAAAATTACTTTTGAAAATTCGCTTACATCACGTCAGCGAGACAGTTGCGTTTTGCGGTTTACTTACATTAGGCGCCTATATAATGTTAATGGATTTGTTACTTTTTGGAAGATTGCTTCCATCACGTACGCAAGAAAGCTTGTTTTCTTAATGATTAATTATAAACTACCCACATACAAAGTACATTACAAATGAAATGCATTAAAAAAACTATAAAGACTTAATATTCGTTTTA
Source organism: Callitettix versicolor (assembly GCA_022606455.1). NCBI lineage: Eukaryota > Metazoa > Arthropoda > Insecta > Hemiptera > Cercopidae > Callitettix > Callitettix versicolor. The sequence goes on along the minus strand of CM040184.1, from coordinate 70,419,775 downwards.
ATAGACTTCATATCTTAAAATTCGTTAAACTAAACCATTATTATTATTAACTGTCAAACTGTTACTTGACGAAAGAACCAAATTTGGAAGAAACGATCCTCTTGCCTATTATCTTACACTGTGGCAGATTTCACTCAAATATTTGTTTATTTCTCGCCGTAACCATGGCAACAGTACGGCCCCTAAGGTCTTAAACATATTTTATTCCGGACCCAATTGAAACATGCATTATACAAGCCTACCCTACATCTGGTTGCTGTTTCGTATGCATAACATTTATTTTTCAGAATTTTCTAGTAAGATGGACAAGACTGAAGCCGATGTCGGAGTAAATCTTTGGGCAAAGTTGGGGTAAATGTAATTCCGACACGCGTGTGTTCGGCAGATGTGATGAGGGATATTTGTTTTTAAAACAGCACTTAATCACTTAAGGATTTATAAATAAATAATATATGGACATTACATAAGCGTTCTTATATTCTATTATTTTCACGAAATGTGTACGCAAGCTGGGATACAAGAAAACCTGAAAAGTTCTTCTAACTTTTGAAAATAAGTAAATCGAATTTTGCCAAAACTTCTTCACTTATAAAAAATCAAAACTTAAATAAATGTAACAAAAAAAAAAAAAGAATAAATTTATTACGATTATTGAGTAAAATGAAAAGACCAGAGGTAACCAGGATTGAATGAATTAATGGATTTATAGGGTTATTAATACACTGTGACCTTCGTAGTACTATTGTGACTTTCTATATTCCTCAGGTGCTCAGTTACGGCATCTTCTCCAGCTTAGCCTCTACCAGGATTTGGAGAAAATTCTTATTACGTACCTCCCTATAATTGGTAACTTTCCAAAATTCTAGCTCTTGTAGCTATATCTTCACAGTCTACCAGCAAATGGTGAGAGTTTTCTCTCCCTTCCGGCAGTATCTGCAGGTTGAACCTTCTACTAAGCCAAATATCATTCTCAAGAATATCATGTAAGATAACTCCGTCAGAAATCTTACCTTATCTTTACTAAGCTGATTCAGATCCTTGCTCTGCTCGTAACAAAGTCTCCAAGAAGCTCCAAGGTCTGTCTTAAACCTCTTTTATCTTCTCAGAGTTTAGACGTTCTAGCGTCTTCTTCTTTCTCTTTAAATTTCATCTTATTGCCTTCAAATCCTCAAAACGTTTTTGGTCTTATAAGTTCGGTCCTCTTCCTTGCCAGCTCATCCGTTTTCTCTGTTTCCTCTATCCCAGCGTGTTCTGGTATCTAGAGGCGTATAACTTTATTGCTCTGTCCAAGCTGCTTTAGCTTCTGCAGATATTTTCACATCATTGTTGAGCTGATGATTAAAGACATTTTTCACTTTTTAGTAAAATGAAAAACACTCAGCAAAGGCAACCAGGGTTGAATGAATGAATGGATCACTGTGACTTTCGTAGAATTATTGTGCTCCTTTCCTATATTCCTGAGTTGCTCAGTTACTGCATTTTCTCCAGTGCTAGTCTCTTCATAAATTCCAGAATTTAGAGAAAATCCAAGTTATCTAACTCCCTCTAATCGGTAACTTTCCAGAATTCTAGCTCTTCTTGTAACTGTAGCTTCACAGTCTACCAGCAGGTGGTGAGAGTTTTCTCTCCCTTCCCTCAGTATCTGCAGGTTGAACCTTCTACTACCAAACATCTTTCTTAAGAATATTGTGTAAGATAACTCCGTCAGAAATTTTAGCTTATTCTTACTGAGGCTGATACAGATTTTTGATCTGCTCATAGCACAGTCTCCGAGGAGCTCCTAGGCCTGTCCTAAGCCTCTTTTATCTTCTCATTAGACCTTCTAGCTTCTTCTTCCTCTTTAAGTTTCATTTTAATGTTTTCAAATCCTCAAAATGTTTTTTATACTATAAGTGTGGTCCTCTTCTTTACCCGCGCATCTATTTTATCTTTTCCCTCTACACCAGAGTGTTATGGTATCTGCAAGCGTTCCCACGTCATTGCTTAGCTGATGATTAGAGAAACTGACGATTTTTTAGTAAAATGATAAACACCCAACAAAGATAACCAGGGTTAAATGAATAAATGGATTTATGATATTCTTTGATCTGTTGTGCCCTCTTCCTATGCTCCTACTTTGCTCAGTTACGGCATCTCCTCCAGCCGTAGCGTCTTCACAAAGTCCAGGCGAGGATTCAAGTTAAGTAACTCCGTCCCTTCTAATCGGCAAATTCTCAGAATTATAGTTCTTCTTGTAATAGCTTCACAGCCTATCGACAAATGATGATGGGTTTCCTTTCTCTTTCTGCAGTACCTGCAGGTTGAACCTCTTACTAACCCAAACAAGTTTCTAAAGAGTGTCGTCAGTGTCCTGTAAGAAAACTCCGTCAGAAAGCTTATTTTTACTGAGGCTGATAAAGATCTGTGCTCTGATGATAACAAAGTTTCCGAGGAGCTCCATGTTACAGTTTCCTCTCTGCTTACTTGTTACACTTTAGACATTGTAGCTTCTTTTCTTCTTTAAGTTTTATCTTGATGTAATTGTCTTCAAATCCTCAAAACTTTTTTCCTCCTACAAGTTCGGTCCCTTGATTTGTAAAATTCTTTTTAGAAATGATTTTATTTTTTCGCTATAAAATCTGTTGACGATGCAGTCTGTCCATCTTTATGTTTGCGTACGTATGTGGAGACTGAAATTAATTGGCTATTAATGAAATTTGGCATTTAATCTTGTTAGTCCAGGACTCGCGGAAGTTTTCTAAAGCATTTTTTCGTTAAAAAAAATTATGTTATTACTGTTATTCATTATTTGATGATGGTTACATCAAATTAAAAAAAAAATATTATTGAAAATTCGTTTCGATCACGTTTAAAGACTTACGTGCAACGTTTATTATTATTATTTAATTTTAGGTTAAAACGCAAACAGTATTTAACAAAATCTGTAATCTTTTTTGAGATATATAAAAATTCTCCCATTGATTTAGGTTTTCGTCTGCAATAATTGAAGTTTGTGGAAATTTAATGAATATCATGGATGAGAGATGGACGTTTTGTGTCTGTACTTAAGTAAGTCTGGTAACGTTGAAAAATTAGTGCAATTTGTAAGAAGTTTTAAATTTTTGTTTAATTTAATGTTTTAGATTTCAGTTGCAATTGGGCCGGTTACTTGTATCCTGGGAGTTATATTTGTGTATAGGATTTCGCCAAGGTAAAGGAAACAATAAGGGGCTCTAATGTATTGGAATTGAGCAAAGCTCCCCCCTTCCCTTAAACTCACTCAGCTGTGTGAGTGCAATCTCCTACATTATATCCCTTTGGATCCTTAGGCCTTTAGTGTAAGGCCACAGTAGGTTATGACGTGTCTCTTGCACAATATTGCGAAAGTTGTATATCAACTTGAATGAATTGTTTCTTATTGCGTTTGTTTAGCTTTGAATTAGTTTTGATTTGTAAAATTCTTTTTCGATATGATTCTATTTACTCGTTATAAAATCTTTTGACGATGCAGTCTGTATGTTTGTGTACATATGTGGATACTGAAATTGTCTATTAATGAAATTCGGCATTTAATCTTGTTAGTCCAGGACTCGCGGAAGTTTTCTAAAGCATTTTTTGGTTAAAAAAAACTGTAAAAAAATCTTCTTTCCTCAAAATCAATACTAATGCTCAATAACGTCCTTCAGTACCCAAACAAACCGTATGGATCTCTAAAGCTCCTAAAAATCAGAAGCTATTAAAGAAATTGGAAAAACCAGCTGGATTTCTGAAAACAGGTTCATCTTAAATTTCGGTCATATATCTTCATAACTAAGCCATTGAGTTTAAATTTTTAAAACTAAATTGACGATTTGGAAATAAACGGAAACATCAAAATATACATCCTGACCGTCGTTTAATTTATTATTATTTTTAATTTCTCTGGAATCGTAAATATCTTTTGTTTTAAGTATGACATTAGATTTTTCATTACGAAGGCATTGATAAAAGTTTTGAGCAACATAAATGAATAAATTTTGACAAATTATTTCTATTTTTATGGATGATGGTGGTCGTTTTTGGAAAATACTATAATTAAATGTCAGAAAGACTAATGTCAGTAGCTGCGGAATTTTTAAATTGTATTATTACGGTTATCAGAAACTGTTCCCATGAGTTGTATGATTAAATAGAAACGTACTAGAGGTACAGATACCATTATAAAAAGCGTTCTCGATATCAACGGCTAAAGTCAGAGTAATTGGACTATCTGCCGCTACGAATGCTGCAAGTCTGCAAGGACGGAGAGATGACGTTTGAGAAAATAGACAGTACTATTTATTATCTGTTTATGATATTATAATATAATATAATTAATATAATAATATTATACAATATTATTAACTATTATATAGTATATAATATAGTATTATTAAATATTATTTCATAATTTCCTAAAATTTAGGGTGGTATTATTTTAGATTCTTTATTTCTTTTAAAATAATTGTTTAATTTGTTTGTTGAAAAAACTACTCTTTGACACAAGAACTACATAAATCTTACTTACATTATTATTATTATTATTTAATTTTAAGGCCACATGGGGACCACTTTGAGTCAATATTTCAGTCTCTTCTTCTTATCCTTGTTAGTGCACTGTGAGGATTCCAATTTCTTCTTCCTTCAATACTCCTTCATAATATCCGATCTCCTGACCTCCTGACCTCGTCTGACACCTGCACCGTCTATCGTCGTTCCGGCTTTCCTACTTCAAACCTGATGTTCTTCAGAATGCTTCTGATTTTACATTATTTTATTTAACAATATTTACGAGGTGTGTTCAGAAAGTAACGAGAATTTTAAATTTTTGTACAAAATATTTATTTATTCTTCTATTTATATTATTATTTATATGTATACTACTATTTATATTTATTTATGCTTATGAAGATTCATCTCCGCAGGCGGTGCAGACTAGCTGCACTTATTGAGAAGATTTAGACATCCATGGCGTACCATGTGTTCAGAAAGTAACGAGAATTTTAATTTTTTTAAACAAAATATTTATTTATTCTTCTACATTAATGTTGTCGCCTTCAAAATAGTCCCCATTGGAGATTATGCACTTGTGCCAGCACTTATTCTAATCCTCGAAACATTTCTCAAACTCGATCTTCGAGATAGCCTTTAGTTTTTTCAGCGATGCGCTTTTAATGTCATCTACGGCTGTAAAACGACGGCCCTTTAAGGTTCTCTTTATTTTTAGAAATAGGAAAAAGTCACACGGAGCCATGTCTAGCGAATACGAAGGCTGGGGCATCGTTACAGTACTGTTTTTGGCCAAAAATTCACGAACAAACAATGAAGTGTGAGCTGGTGCATTATCGTGGTGCAAAAGCCATGATAAATTTTTCCACAGATCCGGGCGTTTTTTTCGGATTGCTTCACGCAAACGGCGTCGAACTGGTGCATCGTTACAGTACTGTTTTTGGCAAAAAATTCACGAACAAGCAATGAAGTGTGAGCTGGTGCATTATCGTGGTGCAAAAGCCATGCATTGTTTTTCCACAGATCCGCGTTTTTTCGGATTGCTTCACGCAAACGGCGTTTCACTTGTAGATAGCAGTCCTTATTGACCGTTTCATCTGGTGGCAGGAATTCATGATGCACTATGTCATTGATATCGAAGAACACAGTGAGCATAACCTTCACGTTTGACCGCACTTGTCGAGCCTTTTTCGGTCTTGGCGAGCCAGAATGCCTCCATTGGGATGATTGAGCCTTAGTTTCGACGTCATATCCGTAAAACCATGTTTCGTCACCTGTTATAATATGTTTCAGTAATTCTGCATCGTCGTTGACTTCATTTAGTGACTCCTGAGCAACTTCCATTCGCCGCTGTTTTTGTTCAAAATTCAACAATTTTGGATCGAATTTTGCATCCATGCGTTTCATACACAAAACACTGGAAACAATGTCATGACATGATCCAATCGATATGCCAAAATCATCAGCGACCACTCTAATTGTGATTCGGCGATTGTTCATAACCATTCCTTTCACTTTTTTCACGTTTTCATCGGTTGTTGATGTGCTGGGGCGTCCAGGGCGTTCGTCATCTTCAACGTCTTCACGGAATTCTTGGAAACGCTTATAGCACTCGTAAACTCTTGCTTTACTCATAGCAGACTCACCATAAGTCTTTGTTAAAATTTCACACACTTTGTTACACTTTATTCCATTCCCGGCCAGGGCTTGGCATTTTCATATGCTATAAATCATCCCATCGTCTGCATTTGCCCAAATGTGCTCAATAGTCGGACGTTAAACACAAATATATATATATATATATATATATATATATATATATATATATATATGTATAAGAGAGCAGGGGTAAAATGGACGGAGGAGCGGAAGAGGATCCATGGGGACAGAATGAAGGAGGTGTGGAGGATTAGAAGGAACAAGATATTTAGTCGGAGTGCTTTGCGTGATCCAACAGGGTCTATGCGCAGATAATAATAATATATTTGTGTGTGTATAATACTTCGATGCAGTCTTTACAATATCAAAACCAAAAAAAAAAAAAAAAAAATAGGAAAAAATGATATATAATAGTTGGCAAACTATACTCAACGAACAAGAATGGATGTGAAACTTTGCCTATCTAAGTATTGCAGGCGTTCTCGTTACATCACCAATGTGCTAGGCCAGGGCGTCTGTTTTCTTGACCAGGATTAAAGTAAATTTTTAGATCAATGATAATGTGGACATCCATTTAAATATTGTTTTAAAGATACCTTAATACGTTTTAATGGAATATCTTCTGATGTGTTGTGTGATCTAATAAAGTATTTGATTCTGGGCCAAGCAATTCAACTGGATTGATAGATCGCACTTATAAAGCGGTATTCACAGAACTTAGTCACCTTATGCTTCTATTCATTTGGCTGTAGTTTGGGCCAAGCAATTCAACTGGATTGATGGATCGCACTTATAAAGCGGTATTCACAGAACTTTGCCACCTTATGCTTCTATTAATTTGGCTGTAGTTTGGGCCAAGCAATTCAACTGGATTGATAGATCGCACTTATAAAGCGGTATTCACAGAACTTTGTCACCTTTTGCTTCTATTCATTTAGCTGTAGTTTGGGCCAAGCAATTCAACTGGATTGATAGATCGCACTTATAAAGCGGTATTCACAGAACTTTGTCACCTTATGCTTCTATTCATTTGGCTGTAGTTTGGGCCAAGCAATTCAACTGGATTGATGGATCGCACTTATAAAGCGGTATTCACAGATCTTTGCCACCTTATGCTTCTATTAATTTGGCTGTAGTTTGGGCCAAGCAATTCAACTGGATTGATAGATCGCACTTATAAAGCGGTATTCACAGAACTTTGTCACCTAATGCTTCTATTCATTTAGCTGTAGTTTGGGCCAAGCAATTCAACTGGATTGATAGATCGCACATATAAAGCGGTATTCACAGAACTTTGTCACCTTATGCTTCTATTCATTTGGCTGTAGTTTGGGCCAAGCAATTCAACTGGATTGATGGATCGCACTTATAAAGCGGTATTCACAGAACTTTGCCACCTTATGCTTCTATTAATTTGGCTGTAGTTTGGGCCAAGCAATTCAACTGGATTGATAGATCGCACTTATAAAGCGGTATTCACAGAACTTTGTCACCTAATGCTTCTATTCATTTAGCTGTAGTTTGGGCCAAGCAATTCAACTGGATTGATAGATCGCACTTATAAAGCGGTATTCACAGAACTTTGTCACCTTATGCTTCTATTCATTTGGCTGTAGTTTGGGCCAAGCAATTCAACTGGATTGATGGATCGCACTTATAAAGCGGTATTCACAGAACTTTGCCACCTTATGCTTCTATTAATTTGGCTGTAGTTTGGGCCAAGCAATTCAACTGGATTGATGGATAGCACTTATAAAGTGGTATTCACAGAAATTTGCCACCTTATGCTTCTATTCATTTGGCTGTAGTTTGGGCCAAGCAATTCAACTGGATTGATGGATCGCACTTATAAAGCGGTATTCACAGAACTTTGCCACCTTATGCTTCTATTAATTTGGGTGTAGTTTGGGCCAAGCAATTCAACTGGATTGATGGATCGCACTTATAAAGCGGTATTCACAGAACTTTGCTACCTTATGCTTCTATTCATTTGGCTGTAGTTTGGGCCAAGCAATTCAACTGGATTGATAGATCGCACTTATAAAGCGGTATTCACAGAACTTTTTCACCTTATGCTTCTATTAATTTGGCTGTAGTTTGGGCCAAGCAATTCAACTGGATTGATAGATCGCACTTATAAAGTGGTATTCACAGAAATTTGCCACCTTATGCTTCTATTCATTTGGCTGTAGTTTGGGCCAAGCAATTCAACTGGATTGATGGATCGCATATGATCACAGAATTTGCACTTATAAAGCGTAGTTTGGGCCAAGCAATTCAACTGGATTGATGGACAGAACGGTATTCACAGAACTTTGCTACCTTATGCTTCTATTCATTTGGCTGTAGTTTGGGCCAAGCAATTCAACTGGATTGATAGATCGCACTTATAAAGCGGTATTCACAGAACTTTTTCACCTTATGCTTCTATTAATTTGGCTGTAGTTTGGGCCAAGCAATTCAACTGGATTGATAGATCGCACTTATAAAGCGGTATTCACAGAACTTTGCCACCTTATGCTTCTATTAATTTGGCTGTAGTTTGGGCCAAGCAATTCAACTGGATTGATAGATCGCACTTATAAAGCGGTATTCACAGAACTTTGTCACCTTATGCTTCTATTCATTTGGCTGTAGTTTGGGCCAAGCAATTCAACTGGATTGATGGATCGCACTTATAAAGCGGTATTCACAGAACTTTGCCACCTTATGCTTCTATTAATTTGGCTGTAGTTTGGGCCAAGCAATTCAACTGGATTGATAGATCGCACTTATAAAGCGGTATTCACAGAACTTTGTCACCTTTTGCTTCTATTCATTTAGCTGTAGTTTGGGCCAAGCAATTCAACTGGATTGATAGATCGCACTTATAAAGCGGTATTCACAGAACTTTGTCACCTTATGCTTCTATTCATTTGGCTGTAGTTTGGGCCAAGCAATTCAACTGGATTGATGGATCGCACTTATAAAGCGGTATTCACAGAACTTTGCCACCTTATGCTTCTATTAATTTGGCTGTAGTTTGGGCCAAGCAATTCAACTGGATTGATGGATAGCACTTATAAAGCGGTATTCACAGAAATTTGCCACCTTATGCTTCTATTCATTTGACTGTAGTTTGGGCCAAGCAATTCAACTGGATTGATGGATCGCACTTATAAAGCGGTATTCACAGAACTTTGTCACCTTATGCTTCTATTCATTTGGCTGTAGTTTGGGCCAAGCAATTCAACTGGATTGATGGATCGCACTTATAAAGCGGTATTCACAGAACTTTGCCACCTTATGCTTCTATTAATTTGGCTGTAGTTTGGGCCAAGCAATTCAACTGGATTGATAGATCGCACTTATAAAGCGGTATTCACAGAACTTTGTCACCTAATGCTTCTATTCATTTAGCTGTAGTTTGGGCCAAGCAATTCAACTGGATTGATAGATCGCACTTATAAAGCGGTATTCACAGAACTTTGTCACCTTATGCTTCTATTCATTTGGCTGTAGTTTGGGCCAAGCAATTCAACTGGATTGATAGATCGCACTTATAAAGCGGTATTCACAGAACTTTGCCACCTTATGCTTCTATTAATTTGGCTGTAGTTTGGGCCAAGCAATTCAACTGGATTGATGGATAGCACTTATAAAGCGGTATTCACAGAAATTTGCCACCTTATGCTTCTATTCATTTGGCTGTAGTTTGGGCCAAGCAATTCAACTGGATTGATGGATCGCACTTATAAAGCGGTATTCACAGAACTTTGCTACCTTATGCTTCTATTCATTTGGCTGTAGTTTGGGCCAAGCAATTCAACTGGATTGATTGATCGCACTTATAAAGCGGTATTCACAGAACTTTGTCACCTTATGCTTCTATTAATTTGGCTGTAGTTTGGGCCAAGCAATTCAACTGGATTGATAGATCGCACTTATAAAGCGGTATTCACAGAACTTTGCCACCTTATGCTTCTATTCATTTGGCTGTAGTTTGGGCCAAGCAATTCAACTGGATTGATGGATCGCACTTATAAAGCGGTATTCACAGAACTTTGTCACCTTATGCTTCTATTCATTTGGCTGTAGTTTGGGCCAAGCAATTCAACTGGATTGATAGATCGCACTTATAAAGCGGTATTCACAGAACTTTGTCACCTTATGCTTCTATTTGGAACGGTGTAAATTTTCTCTTATTTTTCGCTTGGTAAAACTGTTGTTTGTACAAAAAAAAAAAAAAAGTATTTTAATACATCTGTACGACGCAGTAACTAACGAATGCATAAAAAGTTATTTGTTTTATTGAATTGTTACACTTTTTTTTAACAATGAAAGCATTACACTAAAAATTAAAATATGCTTAAAATTGTTAAAACAAATGGTAGTCTATAAGTTAGTAAATAAAATTACGAGGTGAAGAGTTTAATTAAAATTTAATAAATTAAAAACCAAATTTTAATTTATGGTTTTTATAAAATCAAAATAAACATTATTTTTTCCAACTTAAATTTAAACCCATTTTCTACAATTTAGTGAACTACTTGCTACCAGTTCAGCAGCTAAAACGCCTTCTATTACTTGGATACTGTGTGCAACACACACCGTAAGGGGAACAAATCCATCACTCTTGTGGCTCGCGGACTGCAGGAAGGCCTAACTGGTTAGGTTAAACAAACCTGTTATCCCTTTTTTTCTCAAAATTCTGACACGCACTCAAATTAATACATTTGTTATCAAACATAAAAACTAAAATTTTTTCCAACTTAATTGTTATACGCTAAGAATATGATAGTGACAAAGAAAATACTTTTTAGCTACTTTCCATAAACGTACTAACTAGTATTATCAGATAATTGTATGTAATGTATTTCTGTTGCATATATTTAGGTAAGTTATATTGTTTTACATAAGCCATTCATCAGCCTAACAAATCTTTGTAATAAATAAGGTTGTTATCTGTTTAGAACAAATACATAATATATGATGGCGTAATGTGTAATGTAAATTGTAGGTTAGAGAAATAACAGAAAGGCTAACTAGTGAGTTGGGAGTTGTAGCCCAGAAAGAATTAATAATAGTGTATTTTCATAATAGCCTAAATTTATTCTTTACGTCTTTCATTTTCTAACGTACCGTGAGTTATGTGAAAGTTAGTAATACTTTATACGTTTAGTAATAGTAATGATTGAAAAACTTTATAATTTGATCAAAATATTTAAATACGATTTTGAGAAAATTTGATTTTTTTATAAAAAATACTGCTTTTTTCCGCAATAATGGATTCGGAAATGGGTTTCTAAATTTATTATTACGAATTAAGAGGTAAGCTAGCTCTACGGGTTAAATTAATTAAAATCGTTCGTTTGGTATCTCGAGCGGTGTATAAGATTATTATCTGTTTAGAACACGTACTTAAGGCCGTATAATGTGTAATGGACATTGTAGATTAGATTAGAGAAATAACAGAGAGGCTACTAGTGAGCTGGGATTTGCAGCCCAGAAAGAATTAATAATAAGGTATTTTCATAATAGCCCAAATTTGAATTACCCGTTATACGTTTCATTTTCTAACGACCTGCAAGTTACGTGAAAGTTATTACACTTAGTAATTATTATTAATACAAATTAACTTTTATTTCTTGTAAAGTGTTTTTCCTTCATAATTTCATAAACATATTTAAATTAGATTTTTAGAAAATCTGTTTTTTTTCTAAACAAAATTAAATAAATAAAAAAATGATTTTCTTCAATAACCGGCTTTAAAGGCGGTTTTTAAAAATTTGTTATCAGAAAATAAGATGTACTTTAGGTCTAAAGGTCAAATTTATATAAATCCAGCAAAATGTGCCCGCGCACACACACACACACACACACACACACACACACACACACACACACACACACACACACACACACACACACACACACACACACACACACACACACACACACACACACACACACACACACACACACACACACACACACACACACACACACACACACACACACACACACAGGTTGAGAAAATTTCGAGAGAAAACCATTTTTGTTGACTCTTGAAAAACGATTAATTCATGAAAATTTCAAATTCGATGTTTCTCTCACGATTGCCAAACTTTACTTTATACTTTGTTTAGTGAAAAATGTTCTCTATGTACAGGAAAATTAGAACACTAAATAGTTTCACAAAAATTCTTTACATTCCATGAAATATATTTCGCCGTTATTTATAATCATATTATATATATATATATATATATATAAATATATTAGTATATTATATATTATTTACTTATACTACATTATATTATATTCTGTATTGTTTTATTTTGTTATATTTTTTTTTATTTATTTATTTCCATTTATTCCTTTATGGTACACAATTTTACACATGAGAAGGATCTATAGGGGGCATTAATACCCGTACATAGGAGCATTTTAAAATTAAAATTACAAAATATCAAAATTCTTAGATTTAGATAAATTGCGAGACGTACGTCACATACAAATACATTATAAAATATTTGATTAATGAACGTGATTAAAAATATAACATGTTGCTATAAAACCCCAGAATAGTATTTTCGTTTTCTGACAATTTATTTAAACACAGTCTCTAAATTTATATATTTCAACTATTTTTAGCACTTTCTTATTAACTGTCAAACTTTTAACACTATTTGACAACAGATATATAATGTAATGTCATATTATATTGTATTTAACGTTGTAGGCTCATTTTATAATGTTTACTATTGATGAAGATGCTTCACGGCGGGACATATGTGACGGAATAATAAAGAAGTTTTGTGAAACTATTAGAAGTGTTCTAATGCAGTTTCGCAAAGTACAAACTTTGTGTTGAATAAATAATATTCTCTTCGACTTATATTTCAGAAATCATACATCTTACGTTGTAAAGTGGGCGAGTTGAACACTATTTGTTCTGTGTTCGGATTCATACGTTAAAACTGCCGAGAAACATTTTATCGTTGAGGCGCAACCACAAGCACAGAAAGTTCGCGTGGAAATACCCAACAATTTTTGTGAAAGTAAAAACAACGCAATCAAAATGAAAGATAATTCTCCGACAATAGAATTATATTTAAGGAATTTCCTTTGATCACGCAGTAAATGAATTAATTTCACCGCTAGTTTGTTTATATTTGAGTGTATCGCGGCGCATGGTGGTGGGGGAGGGGTGCTGACTTAAGGGTGGGGGTTGAGACGTCCAGACATCCACACAACCTTGTGCGCCCCCGTGTAGTGAACATCGTTTACCGCTGCTTCAGTTCGCGTTACGTGTTCGACAAACGGTTGCTTTGGGTTTGCGCTTTATCGGTTTCTCGTTTACGAAAAATTATCATGCTCAATAAAATTTTTATATTAGTTTTTTAAATATTTTTTTCTACTAATACACAGAAAACTAATGTAAATAAGTCTGATCGGTTTTCAGGTTTTTTCGAACAAAGTTTTAAGTGTTTCAGTTTTTTTTTTTTTTTTTTTTGTTTCCTCCGGCGAAAACCGTTAAGGATAACCTAACATCGCCACAGTGTTGCAGTATGTCGTACGGAGCAGTTTAAGTGTAGTGTATTAGTGTAACGACAAAATAGTGTAGAGGGTATTAATACACAGTAAATAAGTCTCACCGACTCTCGGGTTTTTCGAACAAAGATTTTAGTGTTTCAGTTTTTTTCCTCTCCAGCGTAAAACCGTTAGGTTATCATCGCAGGAATGTTTCAGTATTTTGTACGGTGCAGTTTAAGTGTAGTGTATTAGTGTAACGGACAAAACAGTGTAGATGATACTAATATACAGAAAACTAATGTAAATAAGTTTCACCGACTCTCAGGTCTTTTTCTAACAAAGTTTTTGGTGTTTCAGTATGTTGTACGGAGCAGTGTAAGAGTAGTGTATTAGTGTAACGGACACATCAGTGTAGAGTATACTAATACACAGAAAACTAATATAAATAAGTCTCAGGTTTTCGAACAAAGTTTTTATTGTTTCCAGTATGTTGTACGTTGCAGTATAAGTGTAGTGTATTAGTGTAACTGACAAAACAGTGTAGAGGATATCGTATAGTGTAACGCAATGACGGATAGCAGCTACAACTCGCCGGCCAGAAGTATCGGGGAACCGTCTTCGCTGACCGAGTCGGAGAATGAATCCGAATCGCTGGAACTGATCACGGAAGTACCCGGAACGCCCGACCAGACCATTGTAGACGGATGGTTCAAATTTCGGGACAGCAAGAGGGTAAGTTAATTAATATGGAAAATTACCGTACCCGGTGTTGATTAAAAAAGTTAATTAGATATTAAAATTATCGGAGGGCGGTAATTGCGTTTGTTGAATGTTTTATCAGTTCGGGTGGTTTTCAATTTTCGGTAAGGGTAAATTCATTTTAGGGACGTTTAAGTCAATTAAGAGTAAACATTTGGTAATTAAATAATTTATGGTGCGCACAGAACGGGTAAATTTTGTGCTCTTAAAATCCGATGTTTTTGCAGAATTTACAAACAATGTGGTTCCTGGAAACATTTATAACATTACAAAGGATCAGTTGAATTATCCCTACCAATAATCACTGCTTTAAAAATCCCATAAAATTGGCATAATTTTTTGAAAATCTGTTCTCAGATAAGCCTCACATTTTGGTCATATAAGATTCACAAATCAAATTAAATCAGCTATGAAATTGTAAAAATCAAATCAAATTGATTTTTCCGATTTATTCTAGATCAGCAAACATTTTTTAATTAAAATTCGTTACATTGACTTGGTTGCGGATCTTAGAGACGGACGTCTAGGTAAAAAGTAACTTTTTGCTTTTGCATTGGAGGCAGTATGGTGAGACCTATACGTGAGCGCGCGTGTGTATGCGTGTTAATACACTAACGTTCGCAATTTTGATTTAATACAAAATCAACGTGACACAAACAATATTCAGTAATAGCTTGGACAAGTTATTTACTCAGCAAAAACTGTTCGTCAGTTTCAAAATGGAGGCTCATTTCAAATGTTACATACAACGTTTTAATCTTACATGGTTTTTTTTTTGAAAATTTGATTCGATTTTTGTAATCAACTGTATAATCCATTTAAAAGTTTTCATTGAAAATGTAAAAATATCTTTTCGACCACGTTTCGTTCGATTTCGATCCAGTCTGAGTATAATGTTAAACTATCTTTGTATGTATGCAAGACTTTTTCTCAAAAAGTGCACAACGATTTTAACGTAATGTGGAAGTATTCCATTTTTGGCTCAAAAAATCTATCTTGACAGGACTCATCTTATTCGTTTGTAATTAGCAAAATGCTTTTAATACGGGTCAAATAATTAACTAACTAAATATCGAAGCCTATATTGTAATATTAAGCGAAATATCTCTGTATGTATATTTATCCATTATTTCTCAGAAACTGCCCTAACGATCTCGATAAAAAATACTGCAATATATTTTTGTAATATTTAATTTTTGATTGAAAAATCGATCTTAACGGGTTTCAATTTTAATGAAAAATTGATTTTAATGTCGCTGTTAATACGGGTTAAATAAGTTTTTAACTAAAAATGTAATAACAGTGATAAATCCAATTGGAATGAGATTTGAGTAGAAAAGGTAATGTGTCATATGAAAAATATTCCTAAATATCAATACATTTCTAGAACTGAATTCGTATCACTTGAACCAAGATTTATTTCTTATTTATTTTTATATTTAGAATATTTTTGTTGAATTTTGTAGTTTTAAAAAAAATATTCTTAAGATGAAATTTCCGACGAGAAAAGCTTGTTAATCTAGTACAATAGTAGTAAAAGTACAAACAAATTGTATTGCTAGTTTTCTTAAAAACCCTGTTAATACGGGTTAAATAAGTTTTTAACTAAAAATATAATAACAGTGATAAATCCAATTGGAATGAGATTTGAGTAGAAAAGGTAATGTGTCATATGAAAAATATTCCTAAATATCAATACATTTCTAGAACTGAATTCCTATCACTTGAACAAAGATTTATTTGTTATTTATTTTTATATTTTGAATATTTTTGTTGAATTTTGTAGTTTTAAAAAAAAAATATTCTAAAGATGAAATTTCCCACGAGAAAAGCTTGTTAATCTAGTACAATAGTAGTAAAAGTACAAACAAATTGTATTGCTAGTTTTCTTAAAAACCCTGTTACGGCAGCTGTCGTCAAAAAACCGGAAAACCGGCCTGTTTTATTAAAAATCAACATGAGACTTTCTTTGAAATTTACTCAAATTTAAGATTTAAAACTTAAGTGTAGTAGGCTACATTTCAAATAATAACTAAAAAAAAAAATTAACATATTTCTAGAACACTGTCATTTTTTCTCGATATATTGTAGACAGTAAATTAATTTTATTTCAAATTTAGAGCAACGATTTTAGTTGTTTTTTTTTTGAAGTAGCAACATCTGTGAAAGTTTGTGCGATATTTTCGCTCCATTTATTTATTAGCTCGCGCTAGCATGATTAAACAAGTCTAACTGAATAAAATAATCGCGGCACGCAGCTGTCTCGCTGATGTGATGAAACTAATTTCAAAATGTTTTTTATCTGATCTTCCCTGTGAAATTCTGATATCAACAAAGTAATCAGCTTCAAATGTACAAATTAGCTCAATCAGTGTTCAATATACGAAACTGATCCCTGACCGCCTTCAGAATCAGTTTCATATTTTCAAAGGAATTTGAAATTTAAAATTCTAACAATACATATCTTAACGTTAATCATATTTTTTTAAAATGTTGAAAATATAACTATAATTTTTTGAAATTTTAAAAAATATCAGTGTCAAAAAAACGTATTATCGAAGGCGATTTTGTGCCTTTTTAAGCAAATATTAATTTGAGACCTCAAAAAGTGACTTAATGATTACGTGTTTAACGTAAATAATTTTTATATAGGCCTAAATAACCTCCTTTGAAATAAAATTTATCCAAAGAACATCTGCGGTGCTAAATCAGCTGTTACCTCTATTTCTGTATTGTTATAGAGTTACAATCGCAGTGGCGTGTTAAACTTTATTGTTCTCTATTTATAGAGTAGATATAACGTCAGCACTTTTCAAACGGATTTATGTTGGTTGGTGTTTTTATTTAAAATTCCCCCAAGACACGAACCGGAAAAATTATATTTGAAATTGAATTAGTTTTCAGGAATGGTGTTTTCAAAATATACATAATCAGATAACAATAGCCCACCCCAGCGAATGTAGCCGGTATCTGATTCTATTCAATTGTAAATCCGACGGTGAACCTGCCAAAAGAAGGGTGTATATGTTGACCCACTACTGCTCCCTCCCACCCTCAACCCCGGGGTGGTTTCGTGAGTTGCTTACTCCTTTCTCAAACTCGTTGCGAATTACTTTAATTCAGATATTCTTTAATGTAGTAATCGTGTATATATATATATATATATATATATATATATATATATATATATATATATATATGTGTGTGTGTGTGTGTGTGTGTGTGTGTGTGTGTGTGTGTGTGTGTGTGTGTGTTACCGGCAAAATTTGAAATCCGGCATTCTATAGAATGCCAAATGAGAAACCGGCAAAGTATAAAATACATCTCCGAATAAACTCTAAAATCAATCTCAAAATACAAGCCAAACAAAAAAAGGATTTCGGAAAAAAAATGTCCACTGCTTCTTTGCGAGCTACTGTGCGCGTTCTTATTCCTGACGTCGACAAGGGGCAAGGTGATTCGCGCAATATATTGGCAGCTGTAATGAGTGTGACAGAGGATGGTTTCTATAAACTTGGAACTTCTGAAGGAATTTTAAAACAATTATATGCGAGATCACAATTCACTTTATGCCCTAAGAAGTTGCTTAGAATTGAAGCTATTCCTGACCACGAAATTCCTCTCCGGTCAGTTGCAATTGTTCAGTCCAGTGGCAGCGGCCAAGGATTCGTCAAATGTTATGCGTAAAAACAAAGTGCCAAAATATGAAATGTCTTTGCGTAAAAATGTAATGAAATGTAATTCAAAATGCCATTCAAGCCTGCCATGTTGCAACAAGTAGGTTAATTTCTTATTGTTTATATGCAAATTTTGTTTCCCTTAATAAGAAAGGCATAAATTATGTTTTGTACAACTTTAACTTTCCTTTACGCATTTTGAATATTTTTTCTGATGGCACTCTCGTTATTTTTTCAGAATAACCTCATCAGGACGTTTTTTCACACTTTGCTTAAATAGAATTCGTCGTTCTACAGAATGCCTAGGTATTGTATAAAATGCCTAGGCAAAGTATGTAATACTTCTCATATTTCATACCTTGCCTAAAAACGTCCGGGATTATATACAATGCCTAGGCATTCTATAGAATGCCGCATTCCGTACTTTGCCGGTAACACACACACACACACACACACACACACACACACACACACACACACACACACACACACACACACACACACACACACACACACACACACACACACACACACACACACACACACACACACACACACACACACACACACACACACACACACACACACACACACACACACACACACACACACACACACACACACACACATACAAACAAACACACACACACACACACACACACACACACACATATATATATATATATATATATATATATATATATATATATATATATATATATATATATATATTGTTATATTAGATTCTCTAGGTCAGGATATCCTGGAAGTATGAAATCAGCACCAATCCTGACATCTGGAACTAGTTTTAAGAGATTGTCAAAAATGTTATTTTCTATTTCGAAATTTCGGTCCAATTTGTTTAAAATTCAATTAAAAAATACAGATTATTGTATACGTGATTATTATATAACTGATATTTTTAATAAAATTTTGAAAATTTAAGAAGTTTGGCACAAGAAGAAAATTTGGCAAAAAATTTGATTTTTGTAATTTAATAACTACCAAAACATTTTCGATGGTTTCAAAATGGCGGCCTTTTATTTTTTTTACATACATTTTTCGCTTTACATATTTTTTTGAAAATCTGATTTCACCATCACAATCAGCCTTATAATGTGCAATAATTAACTTTTCCCATTGAAAATAAGGAAACGAATCTGATGGCGGTCATGGTTCATTTTTTTAACTTAAAAGTAATTCTACACGTTTAAAATGATAATGTAACTTCAGCAGATTTTATCGCTGACTATATTTTCACAGATAATTTGATTTTGGTTCATTACTCAGCGAAATTAGTTCAAGCATTGAAACGGAAAAAATAATTCTCCATCGTACGTTAAAATCTGAAAAAAATTAGCTTCCCATTTAAAAAAAATATTGAAAATATGAAAAAGAACCTAAGAAAGTAGTCTTTTTCGTAATTTTAATGGTGATTTGAATAAAAATTAGAAATGGTTGTCACGGTTTACTTTGCCGAATGTTGAAACTTTCATAAATGTTAATTAATTTAGTTTTCACGCAACAAAAGATCTGCGAGAGAGCTGCGTGCAGCGATTATTATGTTTTAGATTTGGCACGCAAGATCGATAGTTGACATAAAATCTCGAAACGTCGTGTATTGCTACCTATGCACATATGATGGCAAATGTCGGCTTAAAAATACAAATAAATAATTGGTGTGTAGAGACTACACACCTTGGAAGCGAATACTTGTTAATGACCCTGTTTACACTGGTATCGACTCTAAATGAGGTTGATGATGCGTACTTGCCCCTCGTTTGTCATTTTTTCATTACACTACTTTAAATTCAATTTCATTGAATCACAAAAATTCCCGTAACGGGGATAAAATTATTTACTTCAAAACTGAAGTTACGTGTCGATTGTGACGTCAGCCTCATACGTTTTTATATTTGTATTGCCATACACAAACTAATTATAATTATAGCTTCTATTATTATTAACAATAATATTTTACTTATTTTATTCATTTTATCATTTTAAACATCTAATTAAACTATTATTATATTTAATATTTATTCCATTCTCGCCTTTCACTATTCGAACTAAGTAGCATCTCTGTGATAACCAGCTGTTTCAACCATCAGCTGTTTCGTGAATTCCACACCGTTTCCTTCCGTTACTCTCAGTTGGGTTTCACTGCACCACAAAATTTGCCGTAACGGGCGTAAAGAATTAGTCACTTCAAAATATTCTTCTAGTTAAAACCAATTACCAGAAAGATAAGACCCAACTAGATTGATTTTTGAGCCCGAAAATGGTATATTTCAAAAGTTGTATCGTAACTGTTAAAGCTGCCGATGAGAAAGAAAGGACAGGCATACAAACGTAGATTGTTTTTACTTTAATGCACAAGATATGTACTGTGACAATCATTATGCCTATTTATTATACATTATAATAATACGAGATTTATGGTAAACATACCACCTGATTAAAAATAAACAATAAATAATACATGATTTAATAGTATTCATAATCATTGGATTTACCATTGTTTCATTATTGTAACATAGCCACCCGACCACATATTTAAGTAATTAGGATTATGACCTATTCTTCCTGTCAGTGGTCTATCCACTCACCTTGTAAAGGCTACCGCGGTTTCGAAACTCTATAGTTTCATCTTCAGGCCGTGATAGAAAAAGTTAAATTTCTCGGTCGAGGTCGCCACAAAGTCAAATTAAACATTAAAAACATACGACACAAACACTGAACTCAATTACACGATTAAAATACAGGCAGTCCGGAATGTAACGAGTATGAATCGCACGTGTCGCTTGGCCAAGTCGAATTTCATCGTAATATTTTAATCATGTAATTGTCTCAGTGTTTGTGATGTATGTTTTTAATGTTTTGTTTGGCTTTGTGACGACCTCAATAGAGGGATTTAACATTTTGTATCACGGCTGAAGATGAAACGATAGAGTTTCGAAACCGCGGTAGCATTTACGAGGTGAGTGGATAGACCACTGACGGGAAGAATAGGTCATAATCCTAATTACCTACCATTGTTATTAGATATTTAATTAGCTATTCATAAGACCGGTGCTGAACGTGTTTTCCTAATTAAAGTGAATTTTTTCAAAGTTTAGATCGATTTTTTCAATCCCAAAATGGTATATTCTAACAATCGTCAGAACTGTTTTCGAAAAAAACCTACTTACAGGTTAACTGCTTTTTTGTATTATTGTTTTTCTTAAACATAATGTTTGAAACTATTTAAAAGAAGATCTTATTAAAACAGAACGAATTCTGTTTTCTTTTTGTTTTTTCTGCAATAAACATTCAAGACACACGAGCGAGGTTAAAAGCGATCGCGTTAACTCCTTCTATTGACGTGTATGCAACACGCCTGCCTTGTATTGATTGCTCGTGTAGCTGGTCTTGGAAAATAGCCTGTCTCTTTTCCCATTAAAGAATTTATCACATAGCCCTTCACAGCGTTGGTAATAAATAAATATAGAGTAAATAGGTGTAAAGACGTGAACACCTATATTTTTAGTTTACGTAGTACATAAAACTGTGTAATAATCTTCAATAGTACAACGACTTTGACATTTTTATATTTGAACGATCTGTATCTGTTGTAATGTTTTTGAGTAAAAAAAACGTGATGTTAATGTATGTGTTTTCTGCGCAATTTAGAAAGTAGATTTAATTTTTATCATATCTCGAGATTAAAATTAAAATTAAAATAGTTATTTGTGCAATTAGTGAGCAAAATGACACTTTTTTAATCGAAAAAAATTGTAGATGCTTTGCACACGAATTACGTGTAAGATTTTTCCTACAGTAGTACTTGAAAGTACTAATTCAACAATACAAATTTACTTTACAAGCATATTTTGAGGTTATGTTATGTAAACGTTTTTAAATATGTAGAACAAAACTACCTTCAACATCGATATTTACATATCGATATATTAACATCGATGTTAATGATTCAATCGAAACGTTATCTAACATGAAAATACTGTATAAGATTCATCTTACAGTCAACTTGTACAATTACGTTGAGTTGTTAAAATTTTATTTTTATGTACTTTTCTTTGAGGAGCGGATTAGTAAAACAGTGATTTTGTTCAGTTTAGAAGAAAAATATTTTCAAGCCCTTAATTTATAACGTTTTAAAACGTAATGTAGTTTCGCAGAACCAATGTTAAAGATTTTAATGAAACTTGATCAGTTGTAGTGCTTCATTATCCAAAGAAAATGTGTCCAGAAAATTCGATTAGGGAACTATCGCTGGTCAATAAACGAACTAGCCGATTTCGATGAAATTGAACAAGTAGAGGTAGACTACTAATATCTCTAAATATAAATGTAATTTAATCTAGATCTTCGTTTCATGAAAAACACTGCAACACTGTAAAAAAATTATAAATACAGGATTAATGATTTTGATAAAAGTTTTGGTTTTTTCGATTTACAAAGTTGGTAAAAGACATTAGTCATAAATAGTATGATTAGAATTGCAGAAATTTTGATACATTGGCGAGTTTTTATAAAGAGTCTATATTCGCAAACTTTTTTTTTTAGAAAAAGCTACAGTTAAGTTTTAAAACAGATTTTTGGAAACTATAATAACTTTCCTTAATTTTTAACGTATTCTTGATCAAAACAGGCCTTAAAACGAGTTCTTTCTTAATTTATAAATATTCACATATAGGTTAAAAAAATCTAAGGAAAATAGTTTTTTGCCTGAAAACTATAATGTAAATATTTTATAATTACAATACTTTCTTCAATGAATAGTAATCCGGCTACAGCTGTCTCGCTGATAATGTGACGAAAGGAGATTTTTTAAAATATTTTTTTACCTTACACTTTTTTGATATTCCGGTTTCACCATCATAATCAGCGTTAAAATCTGCACATATTAGCACTTTCAAATCGCATTGAAATTACAATAATGAACCCTGACCGCCGTCAAATTGAATTTACTGACGTCACTGAATTCAAGAAGTGATCTGAGGTCATGTTCAGGATCGACGAACATTTCGAAATGTCGGGTCTGCGGAGCTACGATGACCGCACCAATAGGTAATTTTTAAATGAAAACTCGCTAACAACTTTTAAAAATTTTTACACTATCACAGGTTGTTTCGTTAGAAGAAAATGCAATCTTCAAAATTTTCTGTTACTGGTGCTGTCCGGTTTCCCTCGGCTGGAACTAATATTTCGTAACAAGTTGACCAAATAAAATAACTGAAATGTGGCAACTGCACAAGCGTTTGTTTCTGACAACAGTTCTCGTTTTGTTACTAATAGAGGATTTAGCAAAGGCAAAAAGAACCAATTTATATCTATAAACTCGACACACCAGTAGAATTCCCTTTGCCCATTTCGATAGGAAATTAATAAAGAGAATTCAGCGGCGTGCACGTTTTTGTGTGTGAATTATTAGCAACACAAACTTTTGATATGTACTTATTAAATCGTTTTTGTTTCTCTTTCTGAGTTCTGTAAAACCAATTTTTTAAACTTTGTTTCTACACTAAATCTCACTTAGTTAATTTTCTTATTATTTTGGGTTTTGCTAAAATTTTCAATTTCCTGAATGAATTTAACGTAAGTTTTTAACATGTTATTTTTAATTTTTCACACGAATATACAAAGCTAGTAAATAATCTTTCATTTGTATATACTCTCTATTTATTAATCCTAATATACAAAAGGAGTAATTCTGATTGACTGACTGACTGACTCATAATAAAAGTAGAGCAAAAACTACGATTGCTAGAGACTTGTAATTTTCCAATATTCAACTCCTAAAGGGGTAAAAAGCGGGTGCAAAAGATTTTATTGGAAAAATACGTTTTGTCGGACTTATACTGTGAAACGCAAATAATGAAACACGTATTTTTGCATTTTTCCAAATTCACTTTATAAAAGAATAAAACTGCAAAATGAGGTATAAATGTTTGCAGTAGATGAAAATTATTGTTATCAGATTTTCTTAAAACAAAAATATTCTAAAGCACAAATTAGAAAGAAGTATTTCAGAATTTCCCATAATTTATACCCTAAAAGGGTGAAAAATTGGTATGAAATTTTGTTCAAGGAAAGTATTTTTATTAAGTCACAAAAAAAATCTCTAAAACACAAAAAAAATGTATTCAATATTTTCAAAATTTCACATCCTAAATGATCAAAAGATGGTTTAATAGTTTCTT
>CM040184.1:70387953-70390453 GCA_022606455.1 Callitettix versicolor | reverse complement strand
TTACAATTAGCGTTTTCCAATTTGAAATTCGTAAAAAAATTAAGCGCCCGACGTGCGCTGACATATTGCTCTGCTTTTTGCGTCCCAATCTGTCACTGCAGCGCTCCAGAGTTCAATCAGAACATTGGACGCTATTTGCCTCGAAATTTCTTTTCTTCTAATCTGATCCAATCTTGGACGTGACAAATACGTCTGATCACACTTCTGTCCGTTTTACGTTGTGACCAGGTGACAAATGTGCTGTCCTACATCCGTCGAAGTATTTAGTGATATAAAAAAAGTAGGTATTAAAGTGAATATTTAATGTGTATGGTTTTTCTATAATACACGGATATTCAGTAAGAGGAGGTAAACTTGACTTACCCTGTATACAGTACAGTGTATGGTAATAATGTAGAAATAGCGACTTACAGTACGTCCGTACCACAATTTGCTGTCGATTTTATACTTAAACGTTTCCCCAGGGATCTGACGTGACCTACCAGACATACGCTCGCAAATCCTTTGACCTTTACAAGGTTACATGCTCTTCCATTACATGCAATCGATAGGCACTTCTGTACGTGCTTTTATTTTTAACTTGCGATTAACAATTAATTAACTGCGAGCATACGGTAGCACTTTCAGTCGTTAAGGATATTTTTAAATTAATTTTTAAATAAAGGCGGCTCAACCGACTCGTTGAGAATTTAAAAAAGTAACAATATCCTTTTATTTTTTAATGGTTGTATATCGCAGCTTAGCTTGGATTGTAAGTTAAAAAGTTTCTTAAAATATTTGATTATCAAATTGTTAAAATGATCAAGAATTTGATTATATAAATTATATTTTATAAAGCAATTTAGAATTTTCGCAAATTACTGTTAATTATGTAATACTTATTACTCCCGGCTTAGACTTTATACAAATTTTCGAAAATATTTTCAAAATATATGATTTGTAGTCGCTAAACAGATCAAAATTGTGATTCATTCTACAACATTCTCGACAATTTTAGAACGTTCTGGAATACTGTAAAAAATTCAGGAACTTTCTGGCCAGTGTCAGCCACTTCGGCACTCGATTCCCAGTTGCTTCCCACTCGGTGAAGACCGAGTTCTTGGAACATTTTCGAACATTATCGAACATTCTAGAACGTTCTGGAATACTATAAAAAATTCAGGAACTTTCTGGCTAGTGTCAGCCACTTCGGCACTCGATTCCCAGTTGCTTCCCACTCGGTGAAGACCGAGTTCTTGGAACATTTTCGAACATTATCGAACATTCTAGAACGTTCTGGAATACTGTAAAAATTCAGAAACTTTCTGGCCAGTGTCAGCCACTTCGGCACTCGATTCCCAGTTGCTTCCCACTCGGTGAAGACCGAGTTCTTGGAACATTTTCGAACATTATCGAACATTCTAGAACGTTCTGGAATACTGTAAAAAATTCAGGAACTTTCTGGCCAGTGTCAGCCACTTCGGCACTCGATTCCCAGTTGCTTTCCACTCGGTGAAGACCGAGTTCTTGGAACATTTTCGAACATTATCGAACATTCTAGAACGTTCTGGAATACTATAAAAAATTCAGGAACTTTCTGGCTAGTGTCAGCCACTTCGGCACTCGATTCCCAGTTGCTTCCCACTCGGTGAAGACCGAGTTCTTGGAACATTTTCGAACATTATCGAACATTCTAGAACGTTATGGAATACTGTAAAAAATTCAGGAACTTTCTGGCCAGTGTCAGCCACTTCAGCACTCGATTCCCAGTTGCTTCCCACTCGGTGAAGACCGAGTTCTTGGAACATTTTCGAACATTGTACAACATTCTGAAACATCTTAAACATTACAATACGATTTACAAAAGTTTACTGACGCATGGGTCTGACCATTGAGCTGGAAAGTCTCCCCACCACAACAGGATAATGGAACATTCGATAATGTTCCAGAAAATTCTGGACTTCTGTTTCCAGTTTCTTCAGTGTGGTGTAGACTATCTGCACCTATTGAGAGGATTTGGACGTCCCTCGCCGTACACACACTTACACTTACAACACTACACTTATGACTTTAACACTTTACACTCACACTTACATTTAGGGAGGCGATAATAGCCTTAATGTGCTTTTCGCCTTAAAATAAAATAAAAAAATAAAAAATCCAGTTTCTTGAAATTTCAAGAACGTTCTCGGAAGTTCTGGAACAGGAAGTCTCTTCGACAGTCTAGAACCGTCTTGGATGTTCTAGAACATTTCGTAAAATTCTAAAACATTTTCGAACATTTTGGAAAATAACAGAAAATTCTGGAACATTCTAGAATATTCTCAAAATAGCTTATTTTCAAATGAAAATTCCGAAAATGTAAATAAATCCACGAAATAAACGGGTTTTCTTTTTTGTTGATTATAATAAAACTAAAATTTCCATCGAAATAGTAACGTTTTGTTTTAACATATAAGTGCTTCGTTTTTTTAATTAAATGTGAAAAAGTTTTTGCAGTTTTCAAATTTATTTATATAAT
>CM040184.1:70342953-70382953 GCA_022606455.1 Callitettix versicolor | reverse complement strand
AAACTGCAGGGTTTTGATCCTAATTTCGTAAATTAGTAAAGTATAATCAAATTGAATAATTTTACAGGCAAATTTTAATTAGCAGCTGTAAATAGTCGTTCTACACAACTTGACCAACGACATTTTTACACAAGATACGTGTTGTAAGAATATTCATAAATATTCGACTTAAACTGTAAAAAAGTCAAATGCGCGGTGAATAATTAGTAATGAATTACTAGTAAGCATTAGAGATGCACATTTAACAATACGAAAGCTCTTTGCCAAATTTGTCACTCTGCGGTGTTCAAGACTTCATTTTATTTATACCGCTTACTCCCCAGCGTTGCCATATTTCAGCAAGGCCTCCAGCTGCAGACAGATATTATGTCCCCCAAATCCCGCCGCTGTTGACGCTGTCTCTGGGTATCCTACTACAAATTATACTTTATTTCTTCGCCAAAATTTTTACTTGAACCGTCCGCATGTACGTGATCTGACGTGATCAGTGGAAATGTTTTGTACACAAAATGAAAGCGCTTGTCTTTCTGTAGACAGAAGAAATAATTTTTACAAGTTTTTGTTGATAATAAAAGTTTTTTATAAACGTTTCATTAATGTACAGTAGGTGATATTTCGTATTCAAATAATGGAAATAAATTAGGTTAGGCATATTTCTGCAACACTTCTAAGATTTAGGGATAGTTTATCGACCACGCTATATGTATAAACAATTCAAAAAAACAAAACGGGTTCATTTTCTAAACAGTCCACTAGTTAATTACCCAAAATATAGAAACATTCTCGTGCTTTAAATGGTTTTAATACCTTCAAGAAAATGTTGTTAATGAATAGACAATATGTTGATGATGGATTGATTTGCATAGCTTTGCTTGCTCCTTAGTTTCGAAAGTTACATCACCCCCGAAAGGAAAATAAGAAGGTTACGGAAAAGTTATCTGAGATTTGTCACTAAAATTTGCCGTTATTAAATAATTTCGGTTTAAAATGTTTAAAGTCGGTCAATTTTAAACGAGTGAATGTATGGTGTTGGACATTTTCCCCCCAATTAGACTTAAAAAATCATGCTATGTTTGCATTTTATTGACCGAATCGTTCTAGATATATAAAATATTTTGTTAAAAAACAAATATTTTTATTTGTGGGGGGCGGCTAGTGGGTATATATTTATGTAAACTTTTTTGAAACGAAGCTTTTAATGTTAGCTTTGGCGAAAGGAGTGAATAGAAAAAAGTCGAACGGATGAATGTAACGGAAATACGGAACGAACGAGCAAACGAATTTCGTATTTCTTTTTCTTTCTGTTTTACGGTAAAAGTACACTCGTAATATATGAAAATGTAGTGTTGCTTTGTTTTCGATATTTTTACTTAGTTGAAGAACACGTGCACGTTGTATAATACGTTCGAAATTAGTATAAACGTTTATAATTGTTGTTAATATAGCTAGTTTGTAACAACATAACCCCGCAGGGGGTGCACCTATTAAGAGGGTTTAGATGTCCCTCGCGGTACCCGAGTCTAACACACACTTACACTTACAACACTACTTACGAATTTAACACTTTACACTCACACTTACATTTAGGGAGGCGATAATAGCCTCAATGTGCTTTACGCCTTAAAATAATAATAAAAAAAAAAAAATAGCAACATAACCTGAAACTTATTATAGCCTTTCAGCTGTTCAATGAAATCAGCTGATCGTTACGAATTAATATAAAACAACTGACCTTTTACTATAACTACCGTAAATAATATCTAAGCTAGGTTCATGTATTTATTTATTTAAACAAAACAAGATATTTGTAAACATATATTCAAACTAATTATAAGCGTATAATTAGCAAAGGTATCATTAATAAAAGTATACATAAGTGTACTTTTTCTTATTAGATTTATTTATAGTGTCTGCTTCCAAGAGGTAGCCGTATAGTTTTGAATTCCTCTGTAAAATAGGCATACAATTAAAGCAACATTTTAAAAATTCTAAGTTATGCAGGTTTTAACAATAAAATTATAAAAATCGATTTTCAAAAAATTGTTGTTTAACTGTCATATTTTTTTTAAAACAATTTAAACAACTGTCCTTTTAGAAACAGAAGATATGATTCAGCGACAAATAAATTTGGTTTCTACATTTTCGCTTTAAGCAAGTTTCACAAACATGTTTTATTCAGTGGCCGAGATGCCAGCCGGGAACTTACAAAATAACTTCTCTTATCTGACCGGACTCGCGCTTTTCCAATACACTGAAGAAATACAGTTTTAGTGTTTTGAAAAAAACTGTTTGACAGGAACGGAAACAATATAATTCTTTAGGGAAGAGAAATATAAAGACCATATGTCTATTACGTAAGTGTTTTCAGTCTAGAAATGTATTATAGACTCGAGGTGTAGGACTTTCAATTTGTTTTATTTTGGAACAGGTTTTCGTATTTATAATTTTTGTTTTTTTCATAAAAATAATGAATAATGGTGTATACAGATGGCGCAAATTTTGTAAGATAAAAATTAAAAATCGCAGCGTACAGCTGCCTCGTGATGCAAGTGAATTTTTAAGAGGCGTTTTTTGTCTTAACGATTTTTTTTTGAAATACTCATTTCAACATCATACTCAATATATTAAAGTCTAAATTACGTCGAGAATGCTAAATTGAACCTTGACCGCCGCTAAATAGAATATCTTCTTTCATTGGGTTTTGTAAATTCAAAGTGCTAATTTATGACGTTTTCAACATTAATTACGATGGTAAAAACAGATTAATTTTTTTTTTTTTTTTTTTTTGGTGTTTAACGTCCGACTATTGTGCACACTTGGGCTAATGCAGACGGTGGGATGATTTATAGCGTATGCAAATGCCAAGCCCTCGCCGGGAATCGAACCCGGATCCTCGGGGTGAAAGCCTAGTACGCTATCCACTAGACCACCGATTAAAAACATTTAAGATAAACACTTATAATTTTTTTTTGAAATGGCCGAAATTTCGAAACTATTAAAAAGGATTTTTGCTGTTTTTAACACACATACGCGCGCCCGCGCGCGCACATACACACACAAATTTTAACTATTCTCAAGCAGTAACCTAGATCGGGACCGATGCTCATTTCAGGGCACTTGGTTTAGGTATTACCATGAAGCACCCCCAATGGCTCATTTTGTAATGAAAAGTCGTTAATAATGTTATTTTCAATTTGTTATGCTGTTTTGAGTTATGAAAATTCTTAATGGCGAAATCGATCAATCGGTTTTTTGAAAAATTATGTATGTTTATTTCTTACTTCGGCTTTTTGTTCGTAGATACCGAAACAATGTGTTTTAACATATATGGAGTATTACTTGTGCGTGTGTGCGTGTGCCTGCGCGCGTGTGTGTTTGTTTTTATTCTAGGGTATTAGCGTCAATATTATTCAAATTCAATTGAAACTACGTACTCAAAATTGGCATCAAAATTGATTTCTAAAAATTTCGACAAATTCGATATCCCCAAAATCCGTTTAACACTTTAAAAATGACATACATTTTAATTCGAAAAAAATCAAAACATTTTACAAAACACTTTTTTTGCAAATATGATTTCATCATCTTTTCGAATAAAATTAAAAATAATCTGACGTTAAAACGAGAACCCAAGTTAGATATTCTGTAACTTGTGTATTTGCTGTAGCGCTCCATGCGGGCGCCGTATTAACTAAGCACCATTGCGTTGATACGGGCAACCCTCACACAACGGCAACAGTCTCCCGATGAAACTTTGATAAGCAATTATCGAAAGGAATGTCGATACAGTGTTTACACAAGTTGAATATTTAATTACGATTAAAGTTGCACTGGAAAGTTGAAAACAGACAAAGGAGCGGCCGGGTCGATGGGCGCTTTATCCGACCAACTTCTGTGATCTCGTCTTATCTTTTATTTTATTGCCTATACAATGGAGGACGTCTATTGACGTTTATGTTCTGGTATCGAGGCTAATAATGTTCGTTAAAGAACACAAGTGATTCAGAACATTAAGCAAGTCTTTTCACTTTCAATTATTTTACCAAATTCCGGTTCGGATACTAAAGTCCGGAAAAATCGTCTAATTTCTAAAAATCAGTTCATCAATTTTAGCTTACATTTTGGTCATTATTATTACTCATAACTCAAGTGCAACTAATTAAAATTTAAAAATATTTACGTCTCAAGAGAAATTCGATGAAACACGAACTCGCTGGCGGTCATGATTGTATTTTTGTTTTGTTTACTCCGGAACCGTAAATTCATTTATTTCAATTCACTACATTGACCTGAGTTACGCATCAAACACAGCTGAACCGATTTTGGTTCTTTAACTGCTCAACCTAATTTTTCGTTGATATTGTAAGTCTAAAAAATTATAGTAAAAGTTATAGTAAAAGATCAGTTGTTTTATATTAATTCCTAACGATCAGCTTATTTCATTGAACAGTTGATAGGTTATAATAAGTGAAAGGCAGTGTTGTTAAAAACTAGCAATTTTATAGTAAAAGATTAGGTGTTATATATTAATTCGTAACGATTTCATAGAACAGCTGATAGGCTATAATAAGTTTTAGGTTATGTTGTTAAAAACTATCTTTTAATTTGTCTTATCTTTTAAGCGCACAGACACACAGAAGGAGAGGCAACCAAGTAAAAACAGAGTTTGAAAATTACGATCTGAAAACAGATATATCAAAATATAATTTTTTACGATCACAATAATTTCTATGTCTACTTTGAACGGTATAGTTTACTTTGATAACAATAAAACAAGTAGTTTCAGACCGTATTAAAAAAAATGATTGTAATATAATGTCTATTATTGAACCAAAAATAAAATCATGTATCATGTTTTCTCTTCCTTTTATTTTAATTATGATAATTTGTTCGAAAACAAGACGAATTAAAAGATAGTTTTTAACAATATAACCTAAAACTTATTATAGCCTATCAGCTGTTCTATGAAATCGTTACGAATTAATATAAAACAACTGATCTTTTACTATAACATTGTTAGTAAAAACAACACGGCCTTTCACTTATTATAGCCTATCAGCCGTTCAATGAAATCAGCTGATCGTTAGGAATTAATATAAAACAAATGATCTTTTACTATAACTTCTTCTTTATGGCTTAAAACATTCTCCGTCTTCCGATTTATAGTTTCCATTTTAACCTGTCATTACACAGATCTTGATCATATCCCTCTCTCTCACTTCCATATCAATTCATTCTCAGTAACTAAGTCTCGAGTTCCCTCTTTTTTGCGACCATATGGTTTCCATTTTAAAATCTGTTTGGGAAGTCGAATTTTGATCATCCTTTGGACACAACCAAACCATAGAAGCTGGTTTGTCCTAATGTTGTCTACAGTAGTGTGACTTCACGAATTATTAATTTTTTTTATCTTTTCCCGTTTCGATCGAGGCTCTACGCCGA
Organism: Callitettix versicolor; assembly: GCA_022606455.1. Taxonomy (NCBI): domain Eukaryota; kingdom Metazoa; phylum Arthropoda; class Insecta; order Hemiptera; family Cercopidae; genus Callitettix; species Callitettix versicolor. The sequence goes on along the minus strand of CM040184.1, from coordinate 70,377,511 downwards.
TAGCATTTCAGTGGCCATTCTCCCCTTCCATATGAGATTATACTTTTTTTATAATGGCCTTGTTGCTCTTTCTACATTTATTTATTTTCCATACTTTCTACGTTTATTTATTTTCAATACTTTCTATGTTTTTTATTTTCCATACTTTCTACGTTTATTTATTTTCCATACTTTCTATGTTTATTTACTTTCCATACTTTCTACGTTTATTTATTTTCCATACTTTCTATGTTTATTTATTTTCCATACTTTCTATGTTTATTTATTTTCCATACTTTATATGCTTATTTATTTTCCATACTTTATATGCTTATTTATTTTCCATACTTTCTATGTTTATTTATTTTCCATACTTTCTACGTTTATTTATTTTCCATACTTTCTATGTTTATTTACTTTCCATACTTTCTACGTTTATTTATTTTCCATACTTTCTACGTTTATTTATTTTCCATACTTTCTATGTTTATTTACTTTCCATACTTTCTACGTTTATTTATTTTCCATACTTTCTATGTTTATTTATTTTCCATACTTTCTATGTTTATTTATTTTCCATACTTTATATGCTTATTTATTTTCCATACTTTATATGCTTATTTATTTTCCATACTTTCTATGTTTATTTATTTTCCATACTTTCTACGTTTATTTATTTTCCATACTTTCTATGTTTATTTACTTTCCATACTTTCTACGTTTATTTATTTTCCATACTTTCTACGTTTATTTATTTTCCATACTTTCTATGTTTATTTACTTTCCATACTTTCTACGTTTATTTATTTTCCATACTTTCTATGTTTATTTATTTTCCATACTTTCTATGTTTATTTATTTTCCATACTTTATATGCTTATTTATTTTCCATACTTTATATGCTTATTTATTTTCCATACTTTCTATGTTTATTTATTTTCCATACTTTCTACGTTTATTTATTTTCCATACTTTCTACGTTTATTTATTTTCCATACTTTCTACGTTTATTTATTTTCCATACTTTCTATGTTTATTTATTTTCCATACTTTCTATGTTTATTTATTTTCCATACTTTATATGCTTATTTATTTTCCATACTTTCTACGTTTATTTATTTTCCATACTTTCTATGTTTATTTATTTTCCATACTTTCTATGTTTATTTATTTTCCATACTTTCTACGTTTATTTATTTTCCATACTTTCTATGTTTATTTTCCATACTTTCTATGTTTATTTATTTTCCATACTTTCTACGTTTATTTATTTTCCATACTTTCTACGTTTATTTATTTTCCATACTTTCTATCTTTATTTATTTTCCATACTTTCCATGTTTATTTATTTTCCATACTTTCTATTTTTATTTATTTTCCATACTTTCTACTTTTATTTATTTTTCATACTTTCTATTTTTATTTATTTTCCATACTTTCTACGTTTATTTATTTTTCATACTTTTTATGTTTATTTATTTTCCATACTTTCTACGTTTATTTATTTTCCATACTTTATATGCGTTATTTATTTTCCATACTTTCTACGTTTATTTATTTTTCATACTTTCTATGTTTATTTATTTTCCATACTTTCTATGTTTATTTATTTTCCATACTTTCTATGTTTATTTATTTTCCATACTTTCTATCTTTATTTCTTTTCCATATTTTCTATCTTTATTTATTTTCCATATCTGTTGATCCAATATGATGCTGTTCAGTATCTTTGTTCTCCTTCCCACAGTGTTTCGTCCTTTTATCGCTGTGTCCAAGAATCTATCGCTAATAATTGTCATTCCCAAACATTTGTAAGTTTTACACCATTGATTTTTGTGTTGTGTTCCGATAGAAGATTTCTGCTCTGTCCTCCAATGCACATGTACTTCGTTTGGTTTAGGTTTACCTCAAGTCCCTAAATATCATATTATCATTTACTGTAATTATCTCAAAATCCAACATCACAACCAGCCCTAAAACTTGGTACATGTAAAATTCAAAAAAAACCCTGACCTCCTTTGAGTTTAGTACAGTAGGTGAAAAGAAACCTCAGAAAAACGCGAGTTTTTCGAATCACGATAAATTGTATTGGGTTTGCAATCCGCTTACTCTATGTTTGAGGGAGATAGACACAATCAGATCTTGAGCAGTTTTAATGTTTCGGTTCTTTCTGGCGAGTGAATGAACGGTTCATTATGAAAAGAACGGCGGTTCATGCCTATTGTGTCTGGTAAATTCTTGCTAAACAACGCTAGATGTGGAAAGAACACAACCATTGAGCTTTGATCACGTGACAGCTCGATGTTAATCAATCTCGGCCTTCCGTTCTCCTCTTACTCGCTATCGTTCATTATTGTATGTTGGTATTATTGTATCTGTGACCTGTAAAATCTTTGTCAACGTTCTTTCCTCGTCGTTCTTTTCCATCTCATGTTCTCCGTTCTATTAATGGTTCGTTCTACGACAGTAGGCGTTGCGATAATAATCGTTCTCAAACACTTTATTGGTCATAATGAATGTTTTTATTAAATATGCTTATATTTTTATTTGGGACCAGCGAATATCATCTCAAGATGTTATTAATTATTAAGGTAATTACAGTGTTTATTATTCTCATAATTGTATAGATAGATTATTAGTAGTTTAAAGAACAGTAGGCCTCGTAGTATATTCTTTATTAATTGCCTGAGACGCCTCGGTGGTCTAGTGGATCGCGTACTAGGCTTTTACCCCGAGGACCCGGGTTCGATTCCCGGCGAGGGCTTGGCATTTTCATACGCTATAAATCGTCCCATCGTCTGCATTAGCCCAAGTGTGCACAACAGTCGGACATTAAAAAAAAAAAAAAAAAAAAAAATATTAATGCCTGGCCTTCAATACAGTATTAGAGGAAACAACCAGCAACAACACTCGCTAGCGTTAAATCAGAGACCGTTGTAATCTCGAAAGGTAAGTGATTGGAATAAAATCTTACATAAATGTCGTTCGGGCTTCGTACTATATACCTTCGTACCAAATTTCAAAACAACTGGTCAAAAATTTGGCAAAAAACCAAAACCCGATTGGTCGAGCCTCTAGTAGTTCAAAGAACATTCTCGCAGTTACATTCTTAAGCGATGGCGTGACTACCGCTTGACGACAGCGCTGTAGCAACGTTACTGCCAGTTTAACCGGTAGCCGTAAATTTACGAAAAATGTTACCGGATCAACTTCGTTTGAGTTTGTATGCTCTTTCGCCAGGAAGCAGTCAACATTGTGACTGGGCGAGCCATTTAACGAGTATCACAATAGGCGAATGGCATCCACCCCTAAATTACAGGATACTGACAAAAATTTGAGGAATGTCTAAAATTGGTCATACTTTATGTTTTCGAGGGTGCTAAATCTGAATCCGGTGTTATTTTTAATTTTAAGTGGTAGAACATGGTAAAGAAATGCATTTCTAACCTACAAATTGAGGGAAATTCTTGTTTATTTTGTATTAAACACGCTACAATTTTGTTCCATCTAAATGTTTTTTTGTTGAAATTTTTATAGCGTTCGCCGTTAACGGCGATGTTAAAAATTACACCATTTTCTTCGTAATACATATTTTAATCTGAAACTTTACAAAAAACTTTTTTGTAATCTGTATTTTAATGTACAGTAGGTTAAAAAAGTAAACTCGAAACTTCGTCACTAAACTTTTACGTCCGAAGCTTTTAAACCACGATCGCATGATTTTTTAAAATTCATATCACTGGACAGAATTCGTTAATAGATTTCGGACAGTGCACATTTCCTTCGTAATTCTGTCCAAGTTCGTGCTATAGATATTTAAAAAAGAAACATTTATATGGGACAAAGTTGTAGCGAGTTCAACAATAAAAAAACTCGAGATTCAGCGCCCTCGAAAACATTAAGTATGGCCAATTGTATACATCCTCCAGCCGTGGTCAGTAGCTGGGAAAACTAAGCGTTATCTTATGGGTGTGCAGTAATGGGTGTACAAGTAATATCCAGCAACTGTACTCCGGGTTATTGTTAAATCAAAAGTCGCTAACTTAAAAACAGTTACACATATAGTCGTTCTAGTTTTACACTACCATCGTGTCAAATTTCAAAACAATCGGTCAATGAGTTTGGTCAAAACTGCGTAAAAAACAAACACACCGAACAAGTGCTGAACGGTTGAAACAGAGTCCTTTCTTAGTTTGGTGAATTATGTTTACAATATAAAATGTTATTAAAGTTAGAATAATAAACAAAATGATTGACGGTGAGTAAGTTCATTTTGGATTTGAAGTGGTTTAAAAGATCTTTTCAATGAGCGGAAGCTGATGTCCATCTTACGATGCTCAGGGAGCCTGAACACCTAGGAACTGCCTCTGTAGAGTATGAGGTAACTTTGTCCCCATCTTATCGGGTCGTGTAATTGCTAATACAGACTTTTATATCCCACCCTTGTGGGTAATAAAACACGCCTAGTTTAAGCCTGTCAATTGAGACTTATTTCCCTATAAATTATATAAGGGAAAAGTTTAAAGCGGTGTCTCCTCTTCACGGATCGATTTCTCGAAAATCGATTGTCTACGAGCGCGCCCGAATCTGTGCGGAAACCTGTCTGCTTCGGATGAGTTTTTTTTTTTTATTTTAAGGCGAAAAGCACATTGAAGCTATTATCGCCTCCCTAAATATAAGTGTGAGTATAAAGTGTTAAAGTCGTAAGTGTAGTGTTGTAAGACTCGGGTACCGCGAGGAACGTTTAAATCCTCTCAATAAATGCAGCTAGTCTGCACCCCCTGCGGGGTGCTTCAGGTGAACGCTGGGTCTCGCAACAGTCAGGAATAATGCAACTCAGTCAGAAATAAATACTTAAAAACAAGTAATATAAAAAAACAATTTAAAGTCAGTCCCTACTTAGGTCATGCGCTTCCATCACGTCAGGAGCCGCCTCGGTGGCCTAGTTGATAGCGTACTGGGCTTTCACCCCGAGGACCCGGGTTCGATTCCCGGCCAGGGCTTGGCATTTTCATACGCTATAATCATCCCATCGTCTGCATTAGCCCAAGTGTGCGCAATAATCGGACGTTAAAAAAAAAAAATCCATCACGTCAGCGAGACAGCTGCGTGCTGCGATTTCTAAAACTATCATAGGATAGAATATAAATATTATTTAAATCAAATCTTCTCTTATAGTCTCTACAAATATGCGATATTTGTAAACTGTATTAACATCAAATGTCCTCCAGTACAAGTTTAAAAAAATGTATTTGAACTTGAGTGGACTAATAATAGTAGGAATTACCTAAAGAAATACTATCGTATCGTATAGTCTGTACAAATATGCGATATTAATATTTGACAAAAAACTGTATTAACATCAAGTGTCATCCACTACAATTTAAAAAAAATATATTTTAACTTAAGGGATGAATAGAAAGTATTTTATTAAGGATTGAAAATTTTAACAAGACGTATATAATATATATATATATATATATATATATATATATATATGTATATAGGGAGAGTGTGAACTAAAAGTAAGAATTGAAAAAATACAAAAACAACTGCTAAAACAAAAAAAATATTTCGAAAATTATATATTTCATAATTTAAAGAAATAAAAATCTGAAATATAATTGATTAAAAAAAAATGAAAACAAGGTATTAGAATAAATGCTGAAGAATATTTTCCAAGTATTTAATTAATAAATTATGAATTTACCTGTTAAGTTCATACAATAAATACAGTCGGGGGCTGTTTAGTGTAAATATGTTGCGATGCAGTCCCCAGACTGCATTGGGCAAAGCCTGTCGATAGTTTATCTACCATTCCTTCCAATTTTCATAACTCCGATTTGGATCGGCCGATTTTTGAGTTCAGTGTGCCATTTTCCCAGCTCAACGCCCTGAATCAGCTGAAACTTGAGTGGTAACTCTACACCTATTGGTTACGAAGTTAATGCTTATCTATTGCTTTCCTCGATTGAATCTGAGTGACTCCTATTGTATAGTCCCTAGTAATTATCTTTTACAATTGTACATCAGTTATTTAAGAATGTGTGCGTACATTAGTTATTTAAGAATGCATGATTTCGTCCTCACAACTTACTTTATCCTATCTGAAATTACTTATACGTTTGTCCTATCAATTTCACCCCAATTTTACCACATTGGGAATGGTTTGGATGAAAGTTATGTAACCTATGACACTCCTGGTGAAGTGCAGAGTCCAACGAGCTAAAGTACATCAAAATCGGACGAGCCGTTGAGAAGTTATTATGGAACAAACATACATACATACTTACCCAGCCACGAAAAACATAACACTCCTTTTTTTGGCAGTTGTGTATGAAATAACATTACTCAATCTTTTTTCTTAATTTTCCTAATGAAAATTATACTTTTGTCACTATAGAAATCAATATAAGAACATAATTATTTTTATTGTTAATCATTACCATTCATTTTTATGGCAACTTCTGCTTTTTACAGGCCTTCCTAAGGGCTTGATTTTAAAAAATCACAAATTCGAAACCATATCGATTAAAATAACTTTTAAACCACTTACCAGTCTCAAAATATTGTTTCCAAATTTGTTTTTTTTTTTTGTTTAACGTTAATTTTTCAACTTTAAATTTGAAAAAATACAAATTTTTTATTACACCTAAGTTACTAAAACGTAAAATATATGCTAACCCATCAAAAATATGACCAGTTTTGGGTTTCTTTATATTTCGTATCAGTGTCAAAAATCGGCAAAATTAAAGTAGTAGGTACTCACTTTCGTAAAATTTGCTTATAGACAGGCACTCGAACGGGGAACGAGAAATGGCTCAAAAATCGTATAACGAATTTTAGTGTAAAAATTTGTAATTTAAACGAAAAATGATCACAATACTTTCGCTACCTAGTGGAAAATTACGGCATTTACGATTATTCAACCGGGAAACGAATATATAATTAAAACTGCCCACTAAAATATTTGCAAAAAAAATCTGTTCACCCTACATACTGCTACGTATTGTAAATTAAAAAGCTGATAATTTTTGATCACCGAATCAATTCCGTTTTACTACAATTATTTTTTCTATAAAAGTACCCCATAAAAAAGAACAGAATAAAAAAGAGACTAAAATAAAACCGCCCGTATTTCAGTTATTTTAATATTCATGAATGTTGTTTAGAGTGGAGGGTATGAGGGTAGGAGGGGTGGGTGTAGCCCAACCCTAATATAACTTCTTCTAATTCAAATGCTACTTCATTTCTTTTCAATCTGAAAATTATAATGGCATAGCTTGAAAATGCTATTATACTTGTTCCGGTAATACTGCTGCAAAACTAAAATTTTGAGGCTAGGTCCTAAATTATTAAAATACCTTTCTGCGAAAATGAACTCGGCGGCAGTGATATCAGACCTAAATAACACACGTAAGTCTTGATTTCCACTCTAACTGAGCGTGTATTCGCTTCTATCACGTCAGCGAGACAGCTGCGTGCAGCGATTATTGATAAATTTACCTTCGACATGTATCCAGTAAGGCCTAGAACGAAATTACCCTGCCCACCGCTAGGAAGTAAAAAATTCATTAATAACAGTTCGGCGTTTTTCGCTGTTTCGATGTTTTTCAACAATAGGTTTACAATATTCGCTGACAATAATTGAATTTATTATTGAGAAATCTTCGCCTGTCAGCGCGCACAATAGCAATGTGCCGAACACGCTACTTTTGTCATTATTCATACTTCGACAGAGAATCGATAACTTAATGCCCATCACTTTGTGTGCGCTAACATCCAGCGTTGGACCATTCATACGTTCATACGTTGCCATATCGTATGAAACAAATGAAAGCGACAATCGATTTATAAATGGCGTATTGTTACGTGATGAAATATTGACATGTTTACAAGAAGGGACGTTTGTCTTGTTTTGTAATCGCGGTTTTTGACAAGTGTAATTCTTTTTTTGTTGATAATATTTGTGGGCTTCTATTTTTTGTCCGGATGACTTCATACTGCACGATGATTTATATTAACATTTCGTTTTTATAGCGTTTAGAATATTAAAGATTTTATTTCGTGTGGTTTAAAGCTTTTATTGTACGCCAGATAGTAATAAAGTAGTAAAAAGTAAACGGTAGTAATTAGACTAGAACCTGCGCACAGTTCAGTGTTATAACGACATGCCTGCTATTTTACTGTTTAGAAAGCGTCATAAACGTTTGGTTATATTTAAAAAAACGATTATTAGGATAATGTCTAAATAGTGAGGAAAAAATACGTAGTGCCATAGTAAATGTGCTTAGAACAATTTCAGTATTTACTTAAACGTCATTAAATTTAGGTAATGTGGCCCTACTGACTGTCGTATAAGCCGGGACAAACATTTCGAATACCAAACACATGTTTTGGACACTGTTCTTTACACAAATATATTTGTGATTTCTCCTTCCATCGTGCTTTTATCTATTTTTAATCGATCGATTTACGGTTTGTTTTTTTAAACGTGTTTCCCCTTCCTTCCAACTACCGCCCTCGCCCAACGACTAATCTTATTCAAAAGGCTGTGTTTACTTAAAATTTTCATGTTGCGAAATTTTGCACGCCCCCGTGTTATATTTTATTTTAACACTTTTTTGAACCACTTCTAGGTTTATTCTCGTATTTTCTACGTACTTTGAAAATTAAAAATGTTAATTAATTACGTAGCTTACCATGCTGATTACGATGGTGTGATTATATTTTGAAAATTTTGTCAGATTATTACGCGATGTGTTGTTACTTTGCCAGCCAGCTCAGCGAGACAGCTGCGTGCCACGATTATTTTATTACGTAAGACAAACCGCACCCGATTTATCTCAACTGAACTGACAAATCTACAATTAATTATCCGCCAATAACAGGACTCAGTAGGCTAAAGTTCATTAACCTTAGGAGAAGTGTTGAGACGAATTCTTTTACATAAAATATTAAGGCATATCGATCAACAACGTCACTCAGAGGGTAGTCAATTTCAATGGCCGTTTATTATCGAGAAACCTTCCGGGGGTGGGGGGTAGCCGCCCTTTATTTTATGGCGAAAAAAGAGGAATGAGTGATGGCAGAATTTCATGCCTAGAATCCGTGAAAGGGTCATTACGTAGAGAAAGGACAGGTCGGAAATAAGTTAAAAACTTGGCCCATTAATCGTAAGGCGTAGGTGCAGCTTGTGTTAATTCATGTGACAGAGAGTGTAGCACGGTAAGTTTTTACATAAATTTTAATAAAAAAATAATGCACGCGGGCACAACGGTTCCGTGAAACGGTAACATAGATTTTTCAAAAAAAAGTGATTCAATATCGTTAAAACTTTACTTTCATTGTACGATCGCTGCCTCGATAACGTGACAGAAGCGAATTTCAAACAGTGATTTTTGTATCCGATAATATTTTGGAACATTGTATTTCACCATCATATAAACAGCATTGAAATTATTAAAATTTCGTACAGCATTTACAACGTAAATTTCGAAATAAGTGTTAGATTTTTATTTTACAATTCTAATAACCGCCATTTTGAAACTGATTTCTATTTGTAAAAAAACATTTTAGTGTATTGTAACTTTTTTAGGTCAAATTTGAATCGAATCGGGCCAAAAGTCCAAGCGATAGAGCGTTAAATAGAATTCAAACGGTCCCTAAAGACGTGTTCTAGACAGCACTCATTATATGATTCTGGGTCAGGGTTTTACCAAGGGTGCTTCAATAGCTAATTGTCTAGTATGAATTTACCTCTTAAGCAAACAGCTTTATCTTTTCCTATTTTGTTTTTTTTAACAAAAACGTTTTTTAATTACATTTTACCATAATATTTTTTACCTGTTTTGAACGGATTTTGTTCAAATGTAATTAGTAAGTACTCAAACAAAATATATATATACATTACAAATTTCAAAAAACACTTAGTTTCTCAAAAGTGTTTCTTTAGATATTGCTTAAAGTTTTTTCATATGTAGAGCCTAAAGGTGATTATTATCTTGAAATAAACAAATCTGTTATTGAATCAAAAATAAGAATTATGTATCATGTTTGCTCTTCCTTTTTATTTTAATTGTTAATTTGTTGGAAAACACAACGCTCATGAAAACAACATAACCTGAAACTGTAGCCGTTCAACGAAATCAGCTGATCGTTACGAATTAATATAAAACAACTGATCTTTTACTATAACACACTTATCAAAATTAAATTAATGATTTATTTTGTATATTTACATCGGTTAAACTTCTTCCTAGTTTCCGTAGTATAATGGTCATCACGTGCGCCTCACACGCGCAACGTCCCCGGTTCGATCCAAGGAGGAAAGGGGATGTGTAATACCTTAGAGATTTATTAACTTAGAGAATCGTTTTTCCTTCGACAGTACTGTGTTATAAGTTAGAGATCGACCTGTGTAATAAGATAAGAGGTTCCGTACTGTGTATTAACTTAGAGACTACAGTTTCGTCAAGTGTGTTGTACTGTGTGTATATGTTGCCGACGCCGCTGCTTGCAGGCGCTTCAGTCTTTACAGTTTACAGTTGAATATATTTTTTTTGTGTTTAACGTCCGACTATTGTGCACTCTTGGGCTACTGCAGACAATAGAATGATTTATAGCGTATGAAAATGCCAAGCCCTGGCCGGGAATCGAACCCGGGTCCTCGGGATATTGTCAATACTATGGTCAACAACATATCTAAATGTTTATTTTTGACAATTATCTGTATAGAAAAATAGAAATATTGGTGTTTTATCGAAAAAAACAACGTACATTTATATGAATTCATTAATTTAGGGCTGTTTTCTTAATTCAATTCGGATATGGTTTGAATAAAGCAGCCTTCAAACAATATTTTTATATTACTATTACTTATAACTATTACATATGTAAATTAGTATACATTTACAGCTTTGCACATAAGCCTTTAAGAACAAAACCTATCCAAATGAACTTTATATTTTAATAATATATCTTTCTTTAACTAAGCGGCGTCGGCAACATATACACACGGTGCAACACACTTGACGGAACTGTAGTCTCTAAGTTAATACACAGTACGGAATCTCTATCTTATTACACAGGTCGATCTCTAACTTATAACACGGTACTGTCGAAGGAAAAACGAATCTCTAAGTTAATATATCTCTAAGCTATTACACCTTTCCGGCGGAAACACAGGAAACTTGAATTAATTAAATAATTAATTTAATATGATACTTGCGATGCACATATACTGTTACATATCAAAATAAATTTCCACACTCGCATCACGTAAAATCCAAAATCACAAACAGTCCTAAAACAAACATGTTAAAAAAATAAAACTTATTTTTTTAAAAAAGGTGTAATGAGTTATGATTATACATGACCACAAGTTGAAATATGATATACTATTCTAAGAATTTAAACTGATTTTCAGGCCTTTTTATAGTTATTTTTCAAAAGGGATTTTTTTGGGGGAAATATTTGAATGTGAGAAAGTTTTGCGATACTACATTTTGGTTATGTATTTCGCAAATTACTAGCAGTGCAAAAGTTTTGTGTCGCACATTTTGTACTGTATAAATTAAATTACAATGTATGAATGCAATTCAATTGGTTTTAATTAATGCGTACAATATCTATGGTATCATGTTTAATGGAGCACTGTGTTTATAAAGCGGTGTTTTGATTTGCATTGTAAATGGTCGTGTAACAACTACACGGACTTACAAACGTTATTTAGCCGCGGTCGTGTTTACATTGAACTACTTTTGTTAATCAGTGCCTCTATAATATACGTATCCGCCATTGTCTGAAGGATAAATCGGGTAATTCTTAAAGTTGGCAGTTTTCTTCGTGTCCACTTCCAAATTTAAGAGTACATTTTTAAATAAATATTTTAAAATAATGTTTTTAAAAGTACGTCGAGTTTTTCCATTGAAAAGAGATTGCTGATTAGAACTATGGCCAAACTTATGTAAATTTTCGAAATATTTTGCTATGAAAACGTCTTTAAAATCGATGTAGTAGGTTGTAAGACAATTACGTCCAATTATGCGTCAGTTTCTGCCAAAACTTTCTTAAAAATAAACATATTACATACAGCTGTGACAGAAAATATTTGTTCAACACAATCAAAAATGGTCATTTTAAACCTTACAAACGTTTATAACTTTTACAACATATATAACCTGATGGCGGTCACGGTTTGTTTTCTAACCGAGCGAAGCGAGTTATTCGTTTTAAGACGACCGTTCAGAATTTAATTTTTATGTTTGCTACACTGTTTCACCAAACGTATTAAGATTTTTGTAAATCTCGAACAACATTTGTGTAAGATTTTTTCCAATCCACTTCCGTTTCAAGATGGCGGCTATTGATTTAACGATGACGAATATACGCAGTTCTGGCCAAACGCATTGACCAATTGTTTTTGCATTTTTTTAAGAGTATAAAGCCGAAAAGACGAATGTGTAACATTTTCCCCCATTTGCTACAGTCTGCAAATGGCAACCTCTGTTTTAATGACGAAAAGCGTACGCAGTTTTGATTAAACGCATGGAACGATTGTTTTGAAATTTGGCACTATCGTATAAAACCCGAAAGACGTATATGTAACATTTTCCCCCACTTGCTACAGTCTGCAAATGGCAACCTCTGTTTTAATGACGAAAAGCGTACGCAGTTTTGATTAAACGCATGGAACGATTGTTTTGAAATTCGGCACTATCGTATAAAACCCGAAAGACGTATGTGTAACATTTTCCTACATTTACTACCGTCTGAAAATGGCAGTCTCTCTTTTAATGACGAAAATCGTACGCAGTTTTGATTAAACGCATGGAACGATTGTTTTGAAATTTGGCACTATCGTATAAAACCCGAAAGACGTATGTGTAACATTTTCCTCCATTTACTACCGTCTGCAAATGACAGTGTATGTTTTAATGACGAAAATCGTACGCAGTTTTGATTAAACGCATGGAACGATTGTTTTGAAATTTGGCACTATCGTATAAAACCCGAAAGACGTATGTGTAACATTTTCCTCCATTTATTACCGTCTGCAAATGGCAGTCTCTGTTTTAATGACGAAAAGCGTACGCAGTTTTGATTAAACGCATGGAACGATTGTTTTGAAATTTGGCACTATCGTATAAAACCCGAAAGACGTATGTGTAACATTTTCCTCCATTTACTACCGTCTGCAAATGGCAGTCTCTGTTTTAATGACGAAAAGCGTACGCAGTTTTGATTAAACGCATGGAACGATTGTTTTGAAATTTGGCACTATCGTATAAAACCCGAAAGACGTATTTGTAACATTTTCCCCCATTTGCTACCGTCTGCAAATGGCAGTCTCTCTTTTAATGACGAAAAGCGTACGCAGTTTTGATTAAACGCATGGAACGATTGTTTTGAAATTTGGCACTATCGTATAAAACCCGAAAGACGTATTTGTAACATTTTCCCCCATTTGCTACCGTCTGCAAATGGCAGTCTCTCTTTTAATGACGAAAAGCGTACGCAGTTTTGATTAAACGCATGGAACGATTGTTTTGAAATTTGGCACTATCGTATAAAACCCGAAAGACGTATGTGCAAGATTTTTCCATTCGATTCTGTTCCAAGATCGAGGGCCTTTAATTAGAATTTAACGTTGAAAGTCATTTTCTGTAATAGTGGTTGCACGGCAAAACCTATTGTAATTTTTGACCGGTTCACGGAGAAAGAGCGTAAAATTTCCAATAATGTTTGTCAGTTTTTCTTAAATATTATGGTTAGGTTAAATTGGTGGAAAATGTTTAGAACACTGTCGTGGAGTGCTTAAGAATATACTGTTATTTGAACTACTAGTTGACTTTCAATGTGATTTGAAAAATTAAAACACAAATTTATGTCGTTTTTTAAACGTGTCTATGGTTATGAAAACTGATTTGTTTAAAGATTTTTTTAATGTTTAACGTCCGACTATTGTGCACACTTTGGCTAATGAAGACGATGGGATGATTTATATCGTATGAAAATGCCAAGCACTGGCCGGGAATCGAACCCGGGTCCTCGGAGTGAAAGCCCAGTACGCTATCAAGTAGGCGGTTATTTGTTAAAAGAATGCAAAATAAAAAAGTTATAAATGTTTTAATAATTAAAATGACAGCCAAATAAAATCATTTTCAAGTACAGGATTGCTTTTATGAATCTGCTATTGTTATGGGAGGTAGCTCATATCTGGTTCTTGTAAAGATGTCATAAATATCAGGTAGCAGACTTAATGACCTGCGTGATTGCTAATGCCTGCCTGGGTTGATGGGGGCCTGGTACATATTGTACGATATGTATAAAACCCCCTCCAGAGAAAATTACTAATAAATCACAAGTAACATAAATACCCTTATATAAACAATGTGGTTTATTTTTATAATTCTACTAGGTTGTTTTTGTGGTTGTTTATACTTTATGCAGTTAAGCGGCCCACAGACTATCAACTTGGTTGTCAACTTGATTGCTCCTGGTTTCCACAGACGGTCAACTTGATCAACTTAGTTGCACATCATTTAGCAATCGGCATTACTAGGTGATTGCGTATTCTCGTCGTGGCAAAAAATGAGCCAGGATCCTATGTTTTTTATACTTTTCAAGGAGTTGTGTGAGGATGAAGATGAAAGTGGTATTACAAGTAGGAAGAGGAGAAAATTGTGGTCAAAGGAGTGATGCTTACAACATCCTGAGTTTTCTCATTTGAATTTACTAAGTGAACTTCGCGTCTCTGCACCTGTACATTTAAAAAATAAATTACGAATGGATAGTAAAACATATGAAGAATTGTTGGATAAAGTGCGACCGTTTATTGAAAAGAAGGATACTATCAGAAGATGTGCAATTACTGCGAATTAACGGATTTCCGAAACATTGCGGTTATTAACAAGTGGGCAGAGCTTCGAAGATTTAAAATTTCTCGCCGCCACATCCCAGCAAAGTATTGGAAACTTATGTGAAATAATTGAGACTTGCAGTGTTATCAGTTCAATTTTTTTGTTAAATTTCCAACAGCTTTAACCAAGCATTTCTCTTTTTATTCCGACCGTTAAACACTTCCGATTTTACTTTCCAATACTCGGGAAGTTCTTTCATATTTTCGAAAAACTCGGTCCAAATTGGCATATTTGGTATTGACGTACTATATTATATGTAATAACTTTTTAACGAACAAGAAAAGCGTGTTTAAGTGAAAACCGATAGCAAATCAACAACCACCGTCCAACAAAAGAGCAAGTTTACTACTGACGTTGCCAACCTTGTTGAAACGTTTCCACAGACATTACAACAGGGTTGCCAACATGATCCAACGAAAGTGTTTTGATCTACACCAACCGTTTACAACCGCCAACCTGCCCACAGACGAGCAACATCTCTTCCAACATGGTAAGTTTGCAACAAGGTTGACAACCAATTTGATAGTCCGTGGACCATGACTAATGAGGACGGTGGGGATTGACGTTAACGGTAAGGGAAAAGCTTACGGTAGTAACTTCAGTCTCGAACCTACGACCTTGGGGAAAAACAGGTTCTGAGGTCAACAGACTGAAAGGTATGTTGTATAATGTACGTTACGTACTACAGCTGTTCCTGTTTTGAGGTTATGTTAATACCGTTTCAGGGTAAACAAATAGCGAACTGCATATTTTTTTTTTTTTTTTTTGTGTGTTTAACGTCCGACTATTGTGCACACTTGGGCTAATGCAGACGATGGGATGATTTATAGCGTATGAAAATGCCAAGCATTGGCCGGGAATCGAACCCGGGTCCTCGGAGTGAAAGCCTAGTACGCTATCCACTAGGCCACCGAGGCGACTGATAGCGAACTGCATACGTATGTCCATGCCATAGGGGTTCAGCTGTTGCACGTTCTCTCTGGACCGCAGATCACCAGCGATCTTGTCACGATCTGCAACGGACTTGAAGCAGTGTGCTGCTGTCACGATCACTTCAAACCACCCAACTTTGCTTTCTCTTCATAAGAAGAATAAAGATATTATAAAGAAAACCTCTTAGCATTTTTAGGGTTGTCATTTTTTCGGTTTTCCCCGTTTTACATTTCCCTTATATAGAGAGTACAAAGAGAATTTTCTGATCGTGACAAAATCTATCACGTGATTTGACGGATCTATCAGTTTTCTAAGCAAAAAAAAAAAAAAAAAGTTTTTTCTTCGGATCTTTGCCAGTCTGTTCTGAAGACTGAACCAGTTGACAAAATTCCAATCTGTTGGTTTACCCATACTTCGAAATATTTTTGTTTTAGTTGATAGCGTACTGGGCTTTCACCCCGAGGACCCGGGTTCGATTCCCGGCCAGGGCTTGGCATTTTCATACGCTATAAATCATCCCATCGTCTTCATTAGCCCAAGTGTGCACAATAGTCGGACGTTAAACACAAAAAAAACTGTTTTTTTCGATAAAATCTAGAAAACGTTGTTTGTGAACGATCGAAAAATACTACAAAAATAGGTAGAGTTTCACAAAATAGATTCATTAAATTTTTAAAACTTTTTTATTGTATGTGAAGTTTTATAACTCAAGTCCCTGGAGCAAATTTCGAATCTTGAAAATCCCGATTATGGAGAAAAAAGTAATAAAATCTGTCAACCATGGGATTTTTTTAAAGTTATTTAAAACCGTAATTTTCATTTATTTACAAATTTTGGTAAACTGAATTATTTTGGTTTCTACACAAAATGATGACCAGATTTTTAGAAAAAAAAACAGATTTTTCTTACTTCTTACTGCTTCTAAACCGGATATGTTTTTGGGTAATAATTTAACATCAGAATGTTTATGTTTTTGTATATTTATTTGTTTTCGTAAATTTTTCACTTATATCAATTATTGTTTATTTTTTTATAACTGTTACAACAATTGCCTGAAAATTGTGTGCCAAGAATACAAAAACAAATAAAAGTGTACGTATCTGCATTTTTGTACAAACCACTCATAAAGTCCATTTCATACAAAGTGCACATATCACGTCCCACACTGACCGTGGTAGTTAGGGCTTAATAACTCATTTTTATGGAAATTCTCTAATTATTTCCCTTAAATAAATTTGTACAGCCGCTGGTTTCAGAGCCTATAGATTATGTAATTACAAGAAACATGTGTTTGTCGGGTTGCGTGACGCGGACGTGAGGTGGAAGGGGACGTAGGAGGGGGAGGCCAATAACTCTTGCGTCAACAAGACAGTGAGGCATGCGTAATTAAAGATGACCATTTCACGCCTGCTAGCCTAATAAATTTATGCTATCTCATGTCACGCTGGCGCTGATTCACTCGCTCGGATTGGCTCGCCCACGGCATTAGCGAATTTCCATTGGCAAAATTAACTGTTGGACCATCGTAGTAATACCCAGACCCGGAACTTGAAATGAGCACCGATCCTGAACACTAAATCACTTTTTGAAGGTCGTTAAATATATATATATATAATGTGTTTTAGCATTCTCACGTTCGCAATTATGGTTCGATTTGATTCAAACTTTGCACAAAAATCGACTTTAGTAATAGCTTGGATAAGTTCGTTAACCAGCTAAATTCGTTCAACAGTTTCAAAATGGCGACCACTTCAAATTTTTTTAAATTCATGACGTTTTCGTCTTAATTATTTTTGAAAATTGATTTCACTGTTATGAAACAGCATTAAAAAGTCGTAAATTAGCATTTAGAATTTTAAATCCGTGGAAATTTAAAAATTCTATTTGACTGCAGCCAGGGTTCATTTTTTGTATTTCCAATGTAATTTAAAAATTTTAATTCTAATGTGAATATTTTAATGCTGATTATTATGGTGAAATCTTTATTTCAAAACGGGTAAGTTAAGGAAAATTGTTTTTCGCTTCTATCACAGCAGTTAATTACCGCGATTATAATTCGTTCATTTGCCATATTTTTTAAAAATACAAAGATACACGACGTTTAGAGGGAGCGGTTCAAAAATAAAAACTAAGGGTTATATTTACACTGTCAAAGAAACAAGAAATTCCTTTGATCAAAGATCTTTGATGAAATAAATTTGACGGTTCTTTGATCAACTAACCTTTTAAGAAGCTTCGATGAATTTTTGATATTTTGTAATCTCTGACAAAGATTTTCAAAATACGTAGGTATAACCTCAACATTTTTGTCATTTCCTGTTTGTGGCACATTATTCCTTCCATACCTTTCGTTGCGTACAATTTAAAACGACGGCGAAATTTTCACGGACTTTTGAAGCAGTAAAAACCTTAATTCTACAATATGAAAAAGAGGAGTGTTTGTGGAATACGTGCACTAATACTTATAAAAATCGAGATTTAAAATAAAGTCATTCTTAAAAGTCGTCTATTTAAATCACGATCTTCCAAATGCAATTACTATATATATATATATATATATATATATATATATATATATATATATATATATAAGGACACCTGGCAGCAGATATCAGAAGAAAGAGGCTTCGGTTCTATGGACACATCAGTAGACTCCCAACAACGAGACTTGCCAACAGAATTCTTAAGTATATACAAGGTGTGAAATCAACAACGTCGTGGATCGCACAAGTCAGAATAGACCTACATGATGCAGAAATAGACTCAACAGATGTTGAAGACAGGCACGCATACAGGAGAAAGATGCTCGGTTGGAAGGTCCCAGAGAATGAAATCCGAAAGAGAGCAGGGGTAAAATGGACGGAGGAGACGGAAGAGGATCCATGGGGACAGGATGAGGGAGGTGTGGAGGATTAGAAGGAACAACATGGGGACAGGATGAGGGAGGTGTGGAGGATTAGAAGGAACAAGACATGAGTCGGAGTGCTTTGCGTGATCCAACAGGGTCTATGCGCGAATAATAATAATATATAAGGACACCTTTGTATATAAGGTCGGATCCAATTTCATTTTTCCATTTTCTCTCTTTTTATTTAGTAGCGCCATATGAAGATAAGCATTTAATGCAGCAGTAATACAAGTCAACATTATTCGATATTCAAAATACGTAGGTTTAAACTCAAACTTTTTGTCATTTATGTTTGTGTCACATTATTCATTCCGTTGTTTTCGTTGCATACAATTTAAAACAATGACAAAATTGTCATGGATTTTTTAAACAGTAATTCTACAATATGAAAAAGGAGATTTTTGTGGAATATACACACTAATTGCTTAGAAAAACCGAGATTTAAAATACACTCATTCTTAAAAGTTGTCTATTTGAATCACGATCTGCCTAATGCATTTCTTTAATAGTAGTGGCATTTACACCTGGTATCCATGATCGGACCCACACTCTTTTTTTCTTTTTCTTTTTTCTTTAGTAACGCCTGAGCACGATAAGCGCTTAATATTTTTTTGTTGGTGTTTTAACGTCCGACTATTGTGCACACTTGGGCTAATGCAGACGGTGGGATGATTTATGCCAAGCCCTTGCCGGGAATCGAACCCGGATCCTCGGGGTGAAAGCCTAGTACGCTATCCACTAGACCACCGAGGCGGCTGATAAGCGCTTAATGCGGCAGTATATCAGGTCAACATTATTCGATCGATTACAGCTACTGCATTTAGTAAACATAACCTCAAAAATTATCTAGTTAATAAACCAGCTGATCAAAGAAATTTAACGAATATAATATGTTTTCCTTGATACGACCTTGGTAAATATTTGAACGCGATGTAAGATCAAAGTTCCGACAAATATTTAACACAAATATTTGACAAATATCTTTGATATTGTAATATGCCCCTTATACGCGAACAAAGGAAGCGGAAGTTACGAGGAAAACGGCGAAGTCACACAAACAGTAAACAGTTATGTTGGACACGTCATGTAACTATTTTACAAACCATAATAATGACACCCTATCCTGCGGATACGCTGAAACAATAATCTGTTCTCGGTAGCGTCGAGGAAAAACAGTTTCAGGATGGATTTTAATATTCACTGCCTCCAGTTGAGATAATGAATTCATTAAAGGGGAGCCGTACTTTATCTGAGCCGCAATACAGGCGTAATAATCTTTGCTAACTTTTAATTTGAAATACTGAAATGAAAATTAAATTTAGTTCTGTTAAAAATATTCTTTTTTAATTTTGCCGCAGCTAACAGTTAACACGAGTCGGAATGGTTTTCAGTTTGAATTGAGGCTGGATTTAACTCATGAAAAAACATCGCAATAAAGATAATGTTAATTAAGTACTCTGTTGTTATAGTGATTATTTGCATGTTTCAATTCAAAAATGAGTTATTGGAGCTGCCTTAACGGCGCAAAACTATTTCGCGGACGTTATAGAAGCGAATTATCATTTTTTTAAAAATCTGACTCGTCATCGACATTAAAATCTGCACAATAACGCTAAAATTACGCTTATAAATTCAGATTTAAAAAACGTTTTTAGGAATTACAATTATATTTTTAATATTAGTTAAAAAATGTAAATATGGTACAACCAAAGAATAAACACAATTGATAAAAATGCAGAAAAATTATGAACTTCTGACATAATGCTTGTTGTTATATTAAAAAGGTATGGTAGGACAACAGGTTAGATAAAAGCTTGAGGAAGGACTAGGTCGCGGTCAGTCGATTCTGGGTAGACCGGAGAGCCAAGTGACTGGTGGTCCAGGAAGATATTCCTGTCTTATTGGCAGTCTGCGGAGCAAGTAAACAGTTGCGCACACTTCTTCCTCTTTACGTTTTGGGTTAAACAAATTGGGGCACGAGTTTCCAGAAAGGATTTGTAACTTTATTTCGGGGAAACACTTTCATCCTTGGGCGTAGTTTTAGCCGAAACAATACACGAAGATTGTAATATAGTTGTATATATTAAAAGACATTCTTGAAACTACCGGCCGCCTCGGTGGTCTAGTGGATAGCGTACTAGGCTTTCACCCAGAGGACCCGGGTTCGATTCCCGGCGAGGGCTTGGCATTTTCATACGCTATAAATCATCCCATCGTCTGCATTAGCCCAAGTGTGCACAATAGTCGGACGTTAAAAAAAAAAAAAAAAAAAAAAAAAAATTGAACCACCGATAGACGATGCTTTAAAAGATCCCGGTTAGGAGAAGTTGCAAATTTCTAACAAAGTATAACATCAGAAACTTCGAATTTGGCCGCCATTTTGAAACGGTTGAACGGATTTTGCTGAAATACGGATTTATGCAAGCAATTACGAAAATCGATTTTTGTGCCAAGTTTGAATCAAATCAGGTCATACTGTTCGAACAGTGCGCGAACACACACACACACACACACTTACACAAATATACATAAACATTAAACAGCCACTCAAAAATTGATTTAGAAGTCATGATTTCAACGTTCCAGATCTGGATGTTACCACGATGGTTACGCAAATTTATAAAAATTTATAAAATTATAAAAAATGGGTTAGAAAAATTAATTTTTTAAATAATGTTGATTATAATAGCTTAGTTATCATTAAAAATTAAATTTTGAAGTGAGCTGGTTGGCCACTATTACTTATCGCGAACACTATCCGAGTAAGGGATTTTTCCTGTTGATCTTTAACTAAAATTATTTTCAAAAAGTGTACGCGATACAAAGAGACGTTTCGAAATTATTTTTTTTTTTTGTCTGCAATTTTTTAACTGAACTGTTTTGCTAGAGACGCATACGTTTTGTTTGCTTTAAATCGCTTTTGAATTATTTAAAATGATATACGAGAATGTTTGGAACACTTATTGCATTTACTAACCCATTCGAAACGTTTATCCCTTAACTGCATAAAATAAATTAAACCGCGCCACGTTAGAAGTACTTTTGTACTTGTATAATGAAAGTATCACGTAGCCTGTACAGAATTGCACCGTTTAACGTTACCAGAGATAATAACAGTTTGTAATATTTCCAAACCGTTAAGTTCCCAGTTCGCGATTTATTTAAATAAAAACATCCACGTTTACATTGGAAACTTTTCGCATTACTCAGTGTCAACTTGAACTTTATCTGCCAAGTTAGAATAGTGGACGAATATCAGTCTCTGTTATACAATACACTATCAAAGATATTTGTCAAATATTTCTTGAAACTTTTACCAGATTTACGTATTTACCAAATTTTTATCAAAGAAATAAAACATTACACTTGTCAAATTTCTTTAATCAGATGGGTTATTGACAAAATGTACAGGGTGTTTGAAAAAGAACTCCCTGTACAAAGTGACAACTAGTTTGTGGTATTTATATTCAACAACTGTCCACGTTTTGCTGATGTAAATGTGGGAATTCAGTTCCTACAGTTGGCAGGCCTGCGTGACCTTGAGAATAACGATAGCGCTCAGTTCAGGCGTTCAAGTACAGTGCGATGGTTACTCTGCAGTGTTATTTGACTCGTGCAAACTGAGTCTGTTATAACAGTACAACGTAATTTTAGACGTGAGTATGGTGGTGAATCACCCACAGCAAAAACTCCGTTATTGGTTAAAGTCTTTCAAGAGAAACTGGCAGTGTTTCAAAAGCGAATTCGCCAGGTAGATCGAGACCTACTTTAAACAAATCCGTGTGTTCGTGTGTTCGGAGCCCAAAGAAGTCATTGGCCAGACTTAGTCTACAATCAGGAGTGCTTAAATGTACTTTGCACGATGTGGTACGTAAAAGATTTCATTTGCGCGCGTACAAGTTAAACTGTTACTTAAAATTAAACCTGCTGATAAAAACAAAAGAGAATTAATGCTGTTAACTTTTACATAGAATTAATGAAAATAAAATTTTTTGAAAAATGTTCTGTTTTCTGATGAGGCAACATTTCATGTGAGTGTAACAGTTAATCGTCATAGAACTGTGCCTTGTTGATTTATTCTAAGGTTCAACTTCAAAAAAAAGTTAATTCTATTTCGCTACACGTTGTGAAGAAACTCTTGACCTTAAAGGCGTGTCCTTAAGGTTTGTTATTTTAAGTGGAGGGTTGTTTTTGCAAGTACAAGGACGTGTATCGACACCCCAGTCAATACATAACTTATATATTTATCAATAAAACATTATCTTATAAGCTTTACTATCATTCTACTAGTTCCACTCTTAATTAACACACATAGAATTTATATTATTTAAAAAGGTTAAACGAAGCCATACAAAATTAATTTTCGTTTGCTGAGTTTTCGACAGAAAAACAAACACACAAAACAAAGCCATAAATCAGTGTTTTGTATTATCGATTTTCATTTACTTGTATTTCTATAAAAAATTTCGTACAAAACTCATACATTGTAAAGAACAAGGAGTGCCCACATAGGTGCGTGGTCTGTTTTGGGTATGAGTTGTACACAACGTAAAAATATTATAAAAACACGAAAAGAAAAAGAGAAAAAGAACGAAAGTATGTTGTACACAGAAGAACAATACTTTACTTGAAAAAATAAGAAATAAAATGGACAAAAATAATTCAATTAAATTTTGTAAGTAAGCATGCCATAAATATTAAAATAATACCACAAAATGTATATTTTAATATACTCGAACTGTATTAAAAAATTTTATTAGACAGACTTTAGTTATACGTCGTTTATGGCCAAAACATTTTGTAGTTGTACAGATTGTCTTTTTTATTTGTTTCCCATACATAAAAAAACGCCATAATATTATATGAAAAAACAGAGATCATGGCCATGGATCCGCTATGCGTAAATAAAGTGAACATTAACGGAAACACCATAAAGCTCGTGGAATGTTTCAAATATGTAGGAGAAAACATAACATATAATCTGGACGAAAAACCTGCACTATTCAATAGGGTAGCAAAAATTAAAAAAGCCCAGCTACTAACTTGGCCAACATACAAGAAAAAATGCCTGTCAATAAAAACAAAAATACGCCACTACAAATCAGTGGTACTCCCAGAAACATTATATGCCAGTGAAACTCTCTTCCAAATCAAAAACAATAACAAGACGGACCCGCTGCTTAAGACAGAGAGAAGGATCATCAGAACGTGTCTCAACAAAAGCTACCGGAAAGACGGGACCTGGAGAATAGCCACCAATGAAAACAGTATACAAATATATCGACCCAGTTCTCAGTGTAATGAAAAAAACGAAGAATTTCCCACTTCTTTCACATATTAAGAATGCTGGAGGACAGAATCCTGAGACAATTGGTAATGAGAAGCATCAACAGGAAAACACAGGAATATACATCACACAAGTCCTCAGGGACCTCAGTGAAATAGGACTGAAAATGGATGATGCAACAGACAAATGTAAAATAACACGCATTCTTAAGACTAATAAATTTAAAGTGGATAAACCGAAGAGACACAAAAAGGTAGAGATCACAGATGCCGTCAGAAAGCAACGATCTGATCGAATGAGGGATTATTGGAGGAAAAAATTACAGCCCGATGTTGGGAAGAACTGAAATTTAGACTAAAGTGGTCCCATGAGGCCAAAAAATAAATAAAAATAATAAAATAAAAAAAACGCCATGTTATTTCTTCTCGAATGACACATCCAAGATGGATGAACAGGTTTCCATGTTTTAGATCTTATTTAAAGGATTTTGGTTTGCAGTTTTATCATAAGTAACGAATTGTGTTTTTAATGGACATTTTGGTCAGGAATTATTGATTTTATTATTTCTCTTTGTACGACTTTTGTTGGGGTTTATTACTTTTGTTTTTTTAGATTTATTGTGTTTTTAATTTATTTATTATTATTTATTTTCTCTGAAAATGAGCTAATGTAACGGCCATTGTAGTAAGATCTAGAAATGAGCGCCATTTTTTTTTAGGTGTCATTATATTTTTATATTGTGAGAAATTGATGGAACTTTATTTTTTCGGACCTATATTACAAAGTGGTTTTTATTTGTAACGACCGATTTTGATAAAAGTTTGACATATTGATCTGGTTTGAGACACTATTTTAATATTTTCAAAAGGGTCTTAATTACCGTTTTGGTCAAGAAAGCGATAAAAATAGGATTTTCTGAAAATCGGCACAATCACTTTTGTTCGCATATTATCCATAAGTGTACAAACAGAATGGATAGATCGATATAGTTTAAAAATCAAGTGAAGTATCGAAAATCAATCTGTAAAATCGATATAATTTCTCGAAATCGGTTTTTCAGGTTTTTATGTAAATTTCGGTTGTATTGATGTGAGTGTAGAAACTATGTAATGAAAACAATTAGTTTGTGTGTAAATTGAAAAAATCCAGACCGCCGTTGACTGTTCTTTATGTACTTTTGAGTCAAATTTCAGTTTTATTTACACTCGAGTTATGATTTAATTTTGCAAAGCATTTAAGCAAAATTCGTTAACCCGACACATTTCTATTTGTAAAATAAAGTTCTTTCGAATCCATAATTGTAGATCTGATAAGTTTTAAAGTCGTATTTTTAAAAAAATGCGTTTGTTGATTAATGGTCAAAAGCGTGAATGCCGTCGGCTTAATCCCACATTATAAGGGGATGACAGAAGTAATAATTCACGTCCAAAGTTTGGGGTAAAAATAAAGCCATTATTTATAGAGGAACAAGAACTCTGACCTCGATATGCGAACCTCGTCCTCCGGGAGGTGTCGGTAATCCGACGTTAGGGGTTGCAGTATCGGTCGATTAGGGAAGAAGATTTGTTGCAACGTTGCATAATGTTTATCAGCGAAATAAACTGAAGTTGCATATACCTTAGCCCTTAGTCTGAACTGTAAATTTGTTTTATTGCCGAGGAACTACGTGACCAAAATTTGATCAAAATCTGATTAACCGTTTTTACAAATTTTTCTTCTATAAAAAATTAACTAATGTAGAGACAGTCACGAGAAGACTCAAACTTGGAAATTAAAATGAGAGCCCTTCCTGATCTGTGGATCATTTTTTGTGGTGTTATATACACACTGTATATATGTACTTTTTAGTACTGTAGCTTTCACAATTTTGGCCTGATTTGATTCAAACGTGGCACAAAAGTGGATTCTGGTAATTATAAGTTGCTTTAGGTCGCTATTCTAAATCCAAGAAAATTCAATTTTTTTTACTATTTTTTAATCATTTAAAAATCTGATTTCAACATCGCAATCCTAGTTTAAAATATCATAAATTAACATTAAGTTTTCAAATTTTATTTGAAATTCGAATTCGCTTCGATAACAGATAGCGAGACAGCTGCGTGTACGCGATTATTTTCTATTCTCTCTTTTCGCATAGTGAGAAAATATAAAAATAAACACACCGTTAAAGTAAAGTGTGGAACTCGGGGAGTTACCGACAGAAGCGAAGCTTTTCTTAACGATATCTTTGCTGAATATATAATTAATTTGAAGATATGTTTACAAATATCTTGTTTTGCTTAAATAAGTAAACACGCGAACCTAACTTAGATATTATTTACTGTAAGTTATAGTAAAAGATCAGTTGTTTTATATTAATTCGTAACGATCAGCTGATTTCATTGAACAGCTGATAGGCTATAAGTCTCAGGTTATGTTGTTAGAAAAGAACAATATTAAAACAATTATTATAAACGTTTATATTAATTTCGAATGTGTTATAAACGGTTACAACGGTCACGTGTTCTTCAACTAAGGAAAAATACCGAAACCAAAACAACACAATTTTTTTAATATAATACACGTTGTACTGTTATCGAAAAGGAGAAAGAAAAAGAAATGTAGACGAAATTCGTCGGTTTCATATTTCCGTTACACTCTTCCGTTCGGCGGATTTTTCGAAATTCGCGCCAAAGCGTTGTCGAAAAAGAAATGTAGACGAAATTCGTCGGTTCCATATTTCCGTTACACTCTTCCGTTCGGCGGATTTTTTTCTAGTCACTCCTCGCGCCAAAGCTAACATTAAAAGCTTCGCTTGAAATAAAAACCGCTAAAAAACCAATAAACTGTAGAGTTGGGTAGATTTTTCAATTACATTACCTGGTGCATCTAAACTAAGCCAGACAATTTGACTTGTGCGGTAATCAAGTGATCACTGCCTTAAGAACTCGACATATTTGTTCGCATTACGTGAGCTGTGGAACGAGCACAGCGCTCAAGTAATTTAATTAATTGTCGGTAATATCATGGTGGCTGTGAATGTCATTACCGGCGTAGTCGGAATGCGCAGTTACACGAAGTGGATGTTAAAGTTCAGGTGAAATCAAATAACGCCGTTTGGCTTCCGTCCATATTCACTCACATAACGGGAGCGAATTTACAACAATTAATTTATTATTTTTAGATTTTTGAAAATCCGATGTCTACAACATAGCCAGCGTTAGAACTGACATTTAGCATTTCAAACCGTGTTTAAAATATGAAGTGACGTATTTTCGTATTTCTAAGTCAGGAGAAATAGAAGTCCGGGCGTTTACCAAGTCTGTGCACGAGCGTCTGTGTTTTAGCACGCTTTCGTTCGCAATTTTGTTCCGAATTGACCCTGCAGGGTGGTGCAGATTAGTTGTACCTATTGAGAGGACTTAGACGTCCCTAGCGGTACCCGAGTCTAACACACACTTACACTTACGACATTAACACTTTACATTCGCACTTACATTTAGGGAGGCAATAATAGCCTCAATGTGCTTTTAGGCTTAAAATAAATAAAAGTTCCGAATTGATTTTAGCTCAACACAAAAATCAATTTTGAGATCAGCTTGGAGAAATTCATTACCTAGTATAACTTCCTTGTCATAGGTTTTTTAAGAAATTGAATTTGACAGCTGTCAGAGTTCGATTTAGTGTTATAGTGTGATTTGGTAATTTTAAATAATAATATATACTGATTTTAATGTTGATTATGATAGTGAGATCAGAATTTCAAGAAAAGTGACAAAATAATTCTGGAAATTTTTTCCATGACGTCAACGATACTGAGCGTGCCGTTATTTGTTTGCGCAATGTTTGCGCAATGTTTGCTCAATGTTTGCGCAACGTTTGCTTTTGACTTCCGCGTTCAATTTATCAAGCCGAATTTGTTCGGCAATTTGGTTTGACGTACAATGAGTTGTAATTAATATTGTGGCGGCGCGATGACGACAGGGGAAAAGAGAGAGGGTTGTTTTGGGGGGGGACAGGTGTTTATGCGTACAAGTACTCTTGGCGGGGCGGTACACTTAGATAAGCAAAACAAAGCAGTCGGGTAAATAATGAGATTAGTAATTAACATGACTAATTGTTGAGTGCCGGGAAAAGCATCAGTCTCGGTATTCACGCAACCCGAAATATTACCGACGATTTATTAAATTACCGGCCCTCCCTTCCCCTCCCCTCCCCTCTTTCCCACAGTAAACATTCCCTAATAAACAGCGTGCAAATATTTATCCGTAAAGAACGGAAACAGTGCAGAATAATTCGAAATATCTTTCGCTTTAAGTTACTTGAGAGAATTTATTTTATGCTACTTGAAGTGAATTGTTATACGATAGGCCTCCCTGTGATGTAAATTCATCAATACTTTATCTTGGTGTGCGAGTGTGTGTGTGTGTGTGTGTGTGTGTGTGTGTGTGTGTGTGTGTGTGTGTGTGTGCGCGTGTGTGTGTGTGCGTGCGCGTGCGCGCGCGTGTGTGCGCGTGCGCGTGTGCGTGCGTGCGTGCGCGAGTGTGCGTGCGTGCGCGTGTGTGCGTGCGTGCGCGTGTGTGTGTGTGTGTGTGCGTGTGCGTGCGCGTTCGAGTGTGTGTGTGAGTGCGCGCGCGCGTGTTTGTGTTTGTGTTTTGTGTGCGTGCGCGCGTGTGCATGTGTGTGTGCGCGTGCGCGCGAGCGTGCGCGCGAGCGTGCGCGCTTGCGTGCGTGTGTGTGCGCTTGCGTGCGTGCGTGCGCGTGTGTGCGTGTGTGCATGCGCGCGTGTGCGTGCGAGTGTGTGTGTGCGCGTGCGTGCGAGTGTGTGTGTTTGTGTGTGTGTGTGTGCGCGCGCGCGTGTGTGTGCGCGCGCGTGCGCGTGCATGTGTGTGTGCGAGCGCGCGTGTGTTTGTGTGTGCGTGTGCGCGCGCGCGTGTGTGTGTGTGTGTGTGTGTGTGTGTGTGTGTGTGTGTGTGTGTGTGTTTAGTTCTTAAGTAAATCATTTGATTTCTAACCTTCAAAATGTTCATTTATTTGAAAGTTTAGTTTTGTTAATTTATAAATATTCCTAAAAAGTAACACATTTATTTAAATTTATTATAAAATAACCTCTTTAACTATACTGACAGAGTAAGAGTTACATGTTTTCTTTAAAAAAGATAAGAACAGAGATATATAAAAGGTTAACTTACAAATTTTGTTTCTTTATGTAATAAGTGTTTTATGTATTTCAAATTTTAATGATATTACCTTGTAGTCTTTGAATTCGATATACTGTTGTAAATGTCCTTATTTTTCTAACAACATAAAGTCATCACATTTAATTAGTGTTTATTTTAAGCAACACTAAAATGTCTATTATCTTTCATGGACTATTAAAATTTAATTTTAGATTTTACAGAATCTTTCCACTTTCCAAAAGTAACTTTCTCGTTTATTTATTATTATTTTTTTTACTTTCTTAATGTAACGTTTTGCTCTTTGATTGTTTTTCACCTTTATTTTGTCGCTGATTGAATGTCAGTTTGTTTTAGATTTACATTATCTATCTAAACCTTCTTTTCAAATTAGAATTTGGCTTTGCTTGACGTAGGTCTAGGCCTACTACGGAAATCATAACTTTGAATATAAGCATAGTTCGGTAATAATTGTTTAATTAATTAGTATTTCGACCTTATTCATTCCGTTTTGTTGTCTTTAACTCATCTTATATAGGCTACCACGGATTTGAACCATTACAGTTCCATCTTCAGGTAATTGTTGTACATCTATTGACTTCAACCAAAGCTGTTTGTTGTCTTGTTGTTGACCACCTATTGACGTCATTCAAGGCTGCTTGTAATCTTATTGATTTCCAGCTATTGACTTAATCGAAGATAGACTGTAGTCTTGTTCAGCTACTGACTTCATCCAAGACTCCTTGTAGTCTTGTTGTTGTCCGTCTATTGACTTTATTCAAGGCTGCTTGTAGTCTTGTCCGTCTATTGACTTCATCCAAAGCTGCTTGTAGTCTTGTTGTTGTCCATCTATTGACGTCATTCAAGGCTGCTTGTAATCTTGTTGATTTCCAGCTATTGACTTAATCGAAGGTAGACTGTAGTCTTGTTCAGCTACTGACTTCATCCAAGGCTCCTTGTAGTCTTGTGGTTGTCCAGCTATTGACTTCATCCAAGGTAGCTAGTTTTGCTGTAGTCTTCCAAGATTGCTTGTAGTGTTGTGTTGTCCATTTATTGATTCCATCCAAGGCTGTTTGTAGTCTTATTGTTGTCCAACTATTGACTTCATCCAAGGCTGTTTGTAGTCTTATTGTTCTCCAGCTACTGACTTCATCTAAGGCTGCTTGTAGTCTTATTGTTGTCCAACTATTTACTTTATCCAAGGCTGCTTGTTGTCTTGCTGTTGGCTCCTCAATGCTGTCGTCCGTCACCATTATTGCTGTATCATCGGCAAAAGTCGCTATAGCAGATCACTCATTCCGTGGTACATCACGATTGTTATACTTCCTTGGGGCATTCCTGCAGATATTACCTTCAGCTCACAATACTCATCTTCGAATTTAATTTTGAAGCACATATTTCAGTAAATAATAAAATTCTAGGGCTAGATCTCGTTTAAGCTTTTACTACAGCGTAAAAATTGATTTCGGTAAATAGCTTGGACGATTTACTTAGCCAGAAAATTCCGTATCAACTATAAAAAAATGATCTCGCACTTTTTTGAAAATCTTATTTTATCTTAGCAACCAGAGTCAAAATCTGGATAAATTGGTATTTTGAATATTCAAGTGCCATTGGAGATTTGAAAATAAATCTGTCAGCGGTGTGACGGTTCATTTTCGAATTTCAGCGTCATTTTAAAATTGAAAATTCTAATTAATGCAGATTTTAACGCTGATTACATTGGTGATTTCTTAAAAAAAAGACGTTTATGGTAAAAACGTTGTGAATTTTTTAAAAGCAATTAGGATTATGACCTATTCTTCCCGTCAGTGGTCTATCCACTCACCTCGTAAAGGCTACCGCGGTTTCGAAACTCTATTATTTCATCTTCAGGCCGTGATACAAATTGTTAAATCCCTCTGTCGAGGTCGTCACAAAGTCAAACGAAACATTAAAAACATACGTCACAAACACTGAGCACAATTACACGATTAAAATGTGTACGATGAAATTTGGGCCAAACGATACGTGCGATTCGCATGTCGTTACATTCCGGACTGCCTACATTTTTTAAGATTAGAAATAGCCGCCATTTTGAAACTGTGGGATTGATGTTTATGCAAAGTTTAAATGAAATCGTGCTAAAGGACATCGCGCTAAATATACACAAGCGCTCGCTCGCACGCACGTATATATTTATATAAAATCAAACGACTCTAGCAAGAGTGATCTGGAGGTTATAATCGGCGCTCGTTTCAATCGGGTCTGGATTGTACTATGACATCGATCTAAATTAATTTCGCTAGCAAGATATGATCACCTTCGTGAATTAATTTGTTTATACATTTCTATTACGAAAGTGTGAGCTTTTTAGTAGATTTAACCAGACACGATAAAGTCTTGCAACATTTGTTACGGTCTGCTCAATGGTTGAACCAATATGATTTCCGTTTGCAACTCTGAAAGGCTATCGTACAGCAAGTCAATCTTGCCTTTATTACCGGTGGGGGAAGGAAAATGACTCGGAATGTATTCTAATGTCATATTTTCAGGAATTCCTGCATTTCCTTTCCGTCTTTATCTCTTTACCTTGCTTTAATATATATTCAAAGTATGTCTTATATAGACATTTCTGAAATTTTATTATCCTTAGTGTATACGTAAGTTTAATATCTTTTCGTGTTTTAAAACCGTTTTGCCACAATAGAACGTTATTCAGGGCGTAAAACCGGGTTGTAAAAAATTGAAAGTTCAAAGATTTCTTTAGAATCATCAAACTGAATCTGGTAG
The DNA here is from genome assembly GCA_022606455.1 of Callitettix versicolor. NCBI lineage: Eukaryota > Metazoa > Arthropoda > Insecta > Hemiptera > Cercopidae > Callitettix > Callitettix versicolor. The sequence goes on along the minus strand of CM040184.1, from coordinate 70,345,552 downwards.
AGAGGTGATATTATTATTTTTGGTAAATCTGTTACATGTTATATTATATTATTATTATTATTAATATTATATATTATTATCTGTATTATTATTTTTGGTTTATCTGTGTTCTAAATAATTTACACAGCTTAATTTTAATTGATAGTTTCTCTCAATTGTTGGGGTTATTTCTCCACATACGAATCTATAATGATTGTGTTATATATATATATATATATATATATATATATATATATATATATAACAAGTTTTAAACAATTTGTATGGATGTAGCAACTGGTATATTGAAAAATAACAATTTTGTTTGTAGAATGAGTTGATGGTTCTTCACACTATTATCCCTTAGACCCGTAAACAATCATCTTGTAAAATTTGTTTCGAATATCTGAAAAAATAAAAATCCACACACACAACACACACACACACACACACACACACACACACACATACATATATATATATATATATATATATATATATATATATATATATATATATATATACATATACACACACACACACACATATATATATATATATATATATATATATATATATATATATATATATATATATATATATATATATATATATATATATATATATATATATATGTGTGTGTGTGTGTGTGTGTGTGTGTGTGTGTGTGTGTGTGTGTGTGTGTGTGTGTGTGTGTGTGTGTACATGTTGTGTGTGTGATTTTAAGTTTTTAGATATTCGAACGAAATTTTATAAGATTTTTTTTTAGAGGTCTAAGGGATAATAGCGTGGGGAACCCATCCACCCTCCACAAACAAAATTGCTATATTTCTCAATTTAGTAATACTGTATTATCAAAAACAAAAGGGATATTTGTTGTACTTAACAAGATATAAAATTTCTGCATTGGACCTTTGACCTCCAAACACGTTTTCACGTCTTAAAAATAGGATTTAGTTGAAAGTTGATAAAAAATTAATTAAAATTATAACCTTCCTTATGACATTATATTATTTGAAATTTCGGACATTGAAAATCATGGTGGCCTGCATCCAGAATTGTGAAATGAATACCGATTTTAAAATGTAGATCACTTTTCTGAGGGCCGTTTTATATATATATATATATATATATATATATATATATATATATATATATATATATAGATATATATATATATATATATATATATATATTTCTGATCACAACTGGAGTTCGCCAAGGAGATGGACTTTCGCCTGTCCTTTTCAATCTGGTGTTGGACAAAGTTATCAGGGAATGGGAGAAAGAATTAAAAATTGAAGGGCACTGTGAAACCAGTTCGACTTGGAAGACCTAAGGACAACACAGAAATCGCGTGCCTAGCTTTTGCCGATGACCTGGCCATACTCACAGATAATGAAACAACAGCGATTAAACAGATAGAAGTCCTAAAGGAATGTGCAGAGAGGGTCGGTCTACAGATCTCGTTTAAAAAAAACCGAATTCTTCTGTTCAAAATTTAAGAACTAAACACAAAATATGGTAGGATAAACAGAGTCAAGCACTTCAAATATCTGGGAGAAATTCTTGAACCCACAGGTGGCGAGAAGGCTGCGCAAAAGGTTCGGCTACTGAGAATGAAGAGTGCTCTTGGTATAACGCGTGATATCTACAATAAGAGATGTATGTCGACACACAAAAATCAGACACTACAACACAGTCATAAAACCGGAGGTATTATATGCAAGCGAGACGCTAGCACTCCACACAAAAGCTACCATGGAGGATATTTTGAAGGAAGAACGCAAAATCTTGAGGAAGTTCCTTGGCCCGAGATTAACAGAAGGTGGATACAGGTTGCACTCCCGGAAGACCACAGAGAAGATATCGAACCTGGCAGCAGATATCAGAAGAAGGAGGCTTCGGTTCTATGGACACATCAGTAGACTCCCAACAACGAGACTTGCCAACAGAATCCTTAAGTATATACAAGGTGTCAAATCAACAACGTCGTGGATCGCACAAGTCAGAATAGACCTACATGACGCAGAAATAGACTCAACAGACGTTGAAGACAGGAACGCATACAGGAGAAAGATGCTCAGTTGGAAGGTCCCAGAGAATGAAATCCCAAAGAGAGCAGGGGTAAAATGGACGGAGGAGCGGAAGAGGATCCATGGGGACAGGATGAGGGAGGTGTGGAGGATTAGAAGGAACAAGACATGAGTCGGAGTGCTTTGCGTGATCCAACAGGGTCTATACGCAGATAATAATAATATATATGCCTATATAATTGAATATAGCCACAATCTGCATCGTCTTATCTTAATAACATCCGTTGCATACTAAACCATATGTTTTATTAAGAACATTTTCGACAATAATTCCGTTTAATCTTCCACGAATTAAACATAACCTAAGTAATTCTTTTAACGCGCCGAAACATTCTCTGTAAAAGTAAAGCGAACTGTTTATGACGAGGCCCGATGCAATAAAATGTCTTTATTAATAAGTCGTTGCAAAGCCTCGAGTTGCCGGCTCTGAAGAAGTTAATGTACCGTACACATTTTTAGAGGAAAAGTTTTTAAGTGATGCAGTTTATCTCATTAGGCCTAATGTGGGGCCCGACGTGCTCCAA
>CM040184.1:70332953-70337953 GCA_022606455.1 Callitettix versicolor | reverse complement strand
TAATTTAAATATTTATTATTCACACCTAACAATATACAATAAACGTATAAAACGTCACTGTTGTACAGTTAACACTTGCCACAAAACTAAATGCTAAATAAGCTAAGTTGGACTCAGTAAGTAGTATGATGGCGTTTTTTAAAAACAATAATAGGTCGATGTTCGTCTCATGTACCTAAACCATGGTCATATCAAATTTCATCTCAATCGGTTCAGTAGTTAACGCGTGATTGAATAACAAACACACAAACTTTCAGAATTATATGATTAAGATTGTCAGGAAAAATCTTGGAGAACCGTAGTACATAGAAATTTTTAGAGTAGGTCATTATCATTATCATAAATCATTATGGTTAGGTCCAGTGTTTCTCATTTCGTCCGTTTCTACTGATGCTTCATTATTGCGAGGTTTGTTTTACGCTGATTACGATGGGAAAAGCGGACGCCTTACAAAAACACGTGTATGGGCCTAAAATAAAAATTTACTGTTGTTTTTAAGATTTAGTATTGCCGTTATTTCAACACATTGGAACGGATTTCGTTTTGTATCGAACTTGTTTACTTTATTACATAAATCGATTTTTCTGCAAGGTTTTAACAAAAATTGCCCCTTCATAAAATGATTAAATGTCAACGCGTCGACTTTCAAAATGGTCTAAATGTAGATCTTGAAGTGACGGCCCCTCTAATAGTTCATTTTCCTAAGGAAATTGATGAAAAACCGAACACCGTTTTTATCATTTATTTTGTGGAAAGGAAGGAGCCCTTCACGGCGGGCAAGTTCCACTTATTGATTGATATTCCGAGGGTTGCGTCTTACAAAAACACATCGACCCGGTAAAATAACATACGTATACGTTAAGAAGGGAGACGCGACTGGTCAGCAACACGTAACCACTGCAAGTGAAAACAAAATCACTTTGGTAAATCTACTTCGCATAATATACCGCTGTTTCATATTTTATTACTTTATGATTAATTCGTTACATCGGCACTAGCTGCTTTAGGTTAGGACACATTGTAGCGAATTTTTATTGAAAAATGAGTCATCATTGTGAAACTCAGACCCACCATACATGAAGTGAGTGTCACCTTAATCTGTAGACCACGTTTTAAGTAGTTACAGATTATATATATATATATATATATATATATATATATATATATATATATATATACTATATTTATTATATGTACAGAATTTATAGTTCTGTTTTCTACAGAACAATGGCCGTTCTAATGATTCATTTTCTTAAGGAAATTTAACGAAAGAAAATTAAAAGAGCTACGAAAAATAATTTTTTAAATACAAAATGTACCTTTTGAGGGTTTGATTTAAAAATGTCAAATAATTTAATAGTCAAGTAGGTTGATTTTTTTTTTTTTTTTTTTTTTTTTTTTTTTGTTTAACGTCCGTCCGACTATTGTGCACACTTGGGCTAATGCAGACGATGGGATGATTTATAGCGTATGAAAATGCCAAGCCCTCGCCGGGAATCGAACCCGGGTCCTCGGGGTGAAAGCCTAGTACGCTATCCACTAGACCACCGAGGCGGCTCTCAAGTAGGTTGATTAAACACTCATGCAGAGTTTGAATTCATTGGACCGTCAAGATGTAGATAATTGGACCGTCAATTCAATTGTTTATTGAACCAGTGACTGACCAATTGATCAGTGAAATCAATCGTTACTGAACTGTCATGTAATCGGTCATTGGACAGTCAATAAATTCATTAATTGCACATTGAAATCAATCTGTTATTGAACCGTCTTGTAATCGGTCATTGGACAGTCAGTAAGGTCGTTAATTGGACAGTGAAATCAATCTGTCATTGAACCGTCTTGTAATCGGTCATTGAACAGTCAGTAAAGGTCGTTAATTGGACAGTGAAATCAATCTGTCATTGAACCGTCATGTAATCGGTCATTGGACAGTCAGTAAAGTCGTTAATTTGACAGTGAAATCAATCTGTCATTGAACCGTCATGTAATCGGTCATTGGACAGTCAGTAAAGTCGTTAATTGGACAGTGAAATCAATCTGTCATTGAACCGTCTTGTAATCGGTCATTGAACAGTCAGTAAAGGTCGTTAATTGGACAGTGAAATCAATCTGTCATTGAACCGTCATGTAATCGGTCATTGGACAGTCAGTAAAGGTCGTTAATTTGACAGTGAAATCAATCTGTCATTGAACAGTCAAGTAATCGGTCATTGGACAGTCAGTAAAGTCGTTAATTGTACAGTGAAATCAATCTGTCATTGAGCGGTCATGTAATCGGTCATTGGACAGTCAGTAAAGTCGTTAATTGGACAGTGAAATCAATCTGTCACTGAACCGTCATGTAATCGGTCATTGGACAGTCAGTAAAGGTCGTTAATTTGACAGTGAAATCAATCTGTCATTGAACCGTCATGTAATCGGTCATTGGGTAGTCAGTAAAGTCGTTAATTGGACAATCGGGAAATCAATCTGTCATTGAACCGTCTTGTAATGGGTCATTGGACAGTCAGTAAAGGTCGTTAATTGGACAAGGAAATCAATCTGTCATTGAACCGACTTGTAATCGGTCATTGGACAGTCAGTAAAGGTCGTTAATTTGACAGTGAAATCAATCTGTCATTGAACAGTCATGTAATCGGTCATTGGACAGTCAGTAAAGGTCGTTAATTTGACAGTGAAATCAATCTGTCATTGAACAGTCATGTAATCGGTCATTGGACAGTCAGTAAAGTCGTTAATTGTACAGTGAAATCAATCTGTCATTGAGCGGTCATGTAATCGGTCATTGGACAGTCAGTAAAGTCGTTAATTGGACAGTGAAATCAATCTGTCATTGAACCGTCTTGTAATCGGTCATTGAACAGTCAGTAAAGGTCGTTAATTGGACAGTGAAATCAATCTGTCATTGAACCGTCATGTAATCGGTCATTGGACAGTCAGTAAAGGTCGTTAATTTGACAGTGAAATCAATCTGTCATTGAACAGTCAAGTAATCGGTCATTGGACAGTCAGTAAAGTCGTTAATTGTACAGTGAAATCAATCTGTCATTGAGCGGTCATGTAATCGGTCATTGGACAGTCAGTAAAGTCGTTAATTGGACAGTGAAATCAATCTGTCACTGAACCGTCATGTAATCGGTCATTGGACAGTCATTAAAAGTCGTTAATTTGACAGTGAAATCAATCTGTCATTGAACCGTCATGTAATCGGTCATTGGATAGTCAGTAAAGGTCGTTAATTGGACAAGGAAATCAATCTGTCATTGAACCGTCTTGTAATGGGTCATTGGACAGTCAGTAAAGGTCGTTAATTGGACAAGGAAATCAATCTGTCATTGAACCGACTTGTAATCGGTCATTGGACAGTCAGTAAAGGTCGTTAATTTGACAGTGAAATCAATCTGTCATTGAACCGTCATGTAATCGGTCATTGGACAGTCAGTAAAGGTCGTTAATTTGACAGTGAAATCAATCTGTCATTGAACAGTCATGTAATCGGTCATTGGACAGTCAGTAAAGTCGTTAATTGTACAGTGAAATCAATCTGTCATTGAGCGGTCATGTAATCGGTCATTGGACAGTCAGTAAAGTCGTTAATTGGACAGTGAAATCAATCTGTCATTGAACCGTCTTGTAATCGGTCATTGAACAGTCAGTAAAGGTCGTTAATTGGACAGTGAAATCAATCTGTCATTGAACCGTCATGTAATCGGTCATTGGACAGTCAGTAAAGGTCGTTAATTTGACAGTGAAATCAATCTGTCATTGAACAGTCATGTAATCGGTCATTGGACAGTCAGTAAAGTCGTTAATTGTACAGTGAAATCAATCTGTCATTGAGCGGTCATGTAATCGGTCATTGGACAGTCAGTAAAGTCGTTAATTGTACAGTGAAATCAATCTGTCATTGAGCGGTCATGTAATCGGTCATTGGATAGTCAGTAAAGGTCGTTAATTGGACAAGGAAATCAATCTGTCATTGAACCGTCTTGTAATGGGTCATTGGACAGTCAGTAAAGGTCGTTAATTGGACAAGGAAATCAATCTGTCATTGAACCGACTTGTAATCGGTCATTGGACAGTCAGTAAAGGTCGTTAATTTGACAGTGAAATCAATCTGTCATTGAACAGTCATGTAATCGGTCATTGGACAGTCAGTAAAGTCGTTAATTGGACAGTGAAATCAATCTGTCACTGAACCATCATGTAATCGGTCATTGGACAGTCATTAAAAGTCGTTAATTTGACAGTGAAATCAATCTGTCATTGAACCGTCATGTAATCGGTCATTGGATAGTCAGTAAAGTCGTTAATTGGACAGTGAAATCAATCTGTCATTGAACCGTCATGTATCGTCAAGTCAATCCGGCAATTCAACCGTTGTAGAGAGATAAATTATTGAAAATGTAAAATCTGGAAAGCGTTTTTGTAACGTCAATAGAGATTTTTTGTTTGTTAGACAAGACGAATACGAAAGTAAAACTGTAGTTTGGTTACACCCTGTATAGCAAGAGCAACTTAACCGCGTCTGTAGAGAGTGAAAACACTTTCAACACTTGTGATTTCATCCCCTCGCCTGAAAGCTGTGCATTACAACTCTTTAGGATTTGGATGTTGGGTGGAACGTTCAGTTTTTGAAAACATTTAGTTAAAAGGTCGGAAGTGAGGAAACGCCGAGCGCGGAGTATGCTAATTGGCACGAGGACTCGAACAGAAGGGGACGCTGGGGAAATAAAAGAAGGTCATATCTGGAGAAAGGTCAATTTATAATACCTGAAACCGTATCGGCGTGGAATATAGATTGCGTCAGCTGAGGACGGATTCGGCTTTTAAAGTAACTTGGCTAAAGTAAACGTGACGCTGTGTTCATGGAAAACATTTTGTTAATATGTAGCTTGGCGATTGTTTAACAAAGTATATACAATTTGTATTTTACACTTTTAAAGTCCGATATCAATATAATTAGCAGCGTTAAAATACCCATTTCGAATTTGATT
>CM040184.1:70247953-70330453 GCA_022606455.1 Callitettix versicolor | reverse complement strand
CTTACTGAATTATGTTACAGAAACCTTGAAAACTAAAGTTCTCAAAATCGTTTTATCAGATTTTGTTGAAACTGTAATCTTATATAAATAAATATTCGATATTTACGGTTAAAAATTAAATATAATAACAAATCTTTTTCATAATATTCTTTTATAATATGTTTGCTACAGTGGCTCTTAATTATATGTATTTTCATATGAGACGAGGAAAAAATAAGGTAAATCAATTTTAAGAAATTAGACCGGTTTTTGTTGGTTTTCCTTAATGCACCTCCCGAAACGTTTTCATACGTTTCAGTAGAAAAAATAATGCACAAAATTGGTTTTTTAAATATTTTTTTAAAAAAGTTGGAAAATAAAACAAAAGGAACTCTTAAGAAGTTGTCAATACATGAAAGTTTGTAAACACACAACAAATATTACATGAACATTACGTCAAAACATATTCTCCGGAAAATGCAAGAAATATCAGAAAATGTCTTTCGTAACGGAATGATTCGTTCAACATGTATCCTATAGACTTATTATCTCAAGAACCACTAAAGAAAAGAATTTCTGTTACTGAACCAAAAATAAAAATCTTGTATCATATTTTCTCTTCTTTTTTATTATAATTGCGATAATTTGTTCGAAAACACGACAAATTAACGTAGCTAGTTTTTAACAACATAACCTGAAACTTATAACCTGTCAGTTGTTCAATAAACTCAGCTGATCGTTACGAATTAATATAAAACAACTGATCGTCTACTATTACATATTTATCGGTATAAAATTTGTGCACTCGCGTCACGTGACGTGCAAACTCCATTAATAACATAACGCTGTGTCATAAATTGCGTTCGACCTAAAAACACAACAAATTAATCATTGAATAAGCTGTTTGGTTCTTGTACACAAGCTCCATAAATATTACTTTCCAGTGCATATTTTCTTATAAATGAACAATTTAAAGGCAATTTGACTTCGTCAGTGTAAAATGTAAAACAATGCAGTATGTATAAGTGAAGAAGGCCTACACGTTGCCAAACACAGAGCGGAAAACAAATCGTGCGTACTATTTATTTAGAACACAGCGACGGCGGTGACAGGAAGTATGCGGCAACACAAAACCGCCGGGTTTTTAAGAACAATAATCATAAATCTCACGTCTCGTTGTCCGGACAATAAAGGGGATGTTTTCAGGTCCAACGGTTTTTGTAGCTGCGTCATGTAGCTGCCTCTCTTCCATTGTAACTCTTTCATTAAAGGATTAAAACTGTTGTCGTACGCCGCAGCGTGGCGGATTAACACTGAGTGCGACATAATCTGTTTTAGTGTTTATACGATTGCTTTTACTGCGCTAAGTTAGGGACGATTAACGCGGCACGCAGCTGTTTCGCTGACGCGATTGATTGCGAATATTCGTGTAAGTAACAGTGTAACAATAATTTTGATGTGACTACTCCTTATCGCAGGGTATGAGTGAAAAAAAAAGTTTTCAGTCACGGAACGTTCTACCGTCACGGAACGCTAGTGAAAACGTGTATGGTCGCGGTCGCGGTTGACAATACATGGGTATAAACATTTGCTTTCGCGTCACGCTTGAATGCCTAATGCATACCTCACAGCATATATTGTTCTTGTATATATCTAGACTGGAAGTGACTACTTCTAAACAGCTGATTTCGCAGCTGATCAACAATATCATTGCAATTGAGGTTATGTTTATTGTTCTTGTTAATTTTAAAAATGTTTATTTTTCTAAATGTATATAGTTATTTAATATGACCTATATCAATTTTTGAATGCCAGAATCACAAATAGCCTATTATATGTATACTTAGACAGTATAACTGTCAAAAGTAGGGTTATAATTATTAAAGTCCTTTATATAGCCTAAGATGTTCAAATTCACAGTGACAGTTTCAGTTATTTTTTTAGTTGTGTACCTACACACGCGCGAAATTTAATACGAAAATATATAGAGGCAACAGAAAAAACTTAGCACCTATTATAGCAACTATTGCAAGAGTTGTTTTTCAAGAGTTTTTTTTGCATGCATCGACATTTTTATAAAAATTAAATGATAATAGTGAAAAAGTATACAGTCAGGCATGCCAAAAGTAGTCACTTCCGTCGGCCAGTCCCGCCCTGCCTTCGTTTTTTAAACGTTTTTGAAAAACGATTTAAAGCACGGTAATCACTGTTAAAATATTCATAATTAGCTCTGCTATTTTTATTATTTTTAAGTTTGATGTGGAATATTAAAAGGCTGATATATGCAGATTTTAACGCTAATTGCAATAGTAAAATCTGATTTTAAAACATACACGAAATACATGTGTAACGTAAAAATGTTATAGATTTTTAATTTTAAAAATGCCACCATTTTGTAACGGTCGAACGGATTATGCTGGTTTGGGAACTTAACAATACTATTTTAAAAATATCTTGTTGAAATATTTTCAAGAAAATCAGACAAATATTAAATACTTGAAAGCTAAAACACATACAATATATCAGTGCTAAAATATATATATATATATATATATATATATATATATATATATATATATATATATATATATATATATACTGCACTGTATTCTTCTGTACAAAATTAAATATTCAAGAACTAAACACAAAATATGGTAAGATAAACAGAGTCAAGCACTTCAAATATCTGGGAGAAATTCCTGAACCCACTGGTGGCGAGAAGGCTGCGCAAAAGGTTCGGCTACTGAGAATGAAGAGGGCTCTTGGTATAACACGTGATATCTACAATAACAGATGTATGTCGACGCACACAAAAATCAGACACTACAACAGTCATAAAACCGGAGGTATTATATGCAAGGAGACGCTAGCACTCCACACAAAAGCTACCATGGAGGGTATTTTGAAGGAAGAACGCAAAATCTTGAGGAAGATTCTTGGTCCGAGATTAACAGAAGATGGATACAGGTTGCACTCCCGGAAGACCACAGAGAAGATATCGAACCTGGCAGCAGATATCAGAAGAAGGAGGCTTCGGTTCTATGGACACATCAGTAGACTCCCAACAACGAGACTTGCTACCAGAATCCTTAAGTATATACAAGGTGTCAAATCAACAACGTCGTGGATCGCACAAGTCAGAATAGACCTACATGACGCAGGAATAGACTCAACAGATGTTGAAGATGGACACGCATACAGGAGAAAGATGCTTTGTTGGAAGGTCCCAGAGAATGAAATTCCAAAGAGAGCAGGGGTAAAATGGACGGAGGAGCGGAAGAGGATCCATGGGGACATGATGAGGGAGGTGTGGAGGATTAGAAGGAACAAGACATGAGTCGGAGTGCTTTGCGTGATCCAACAGGGTCTATGCGCAGATAATAATAATACATACTAGCATTACCCGCCTTAGCTTCGCCCACGAAACTTTAACTGTTTCAATAATGTAATAATTTAGAAATATAAAAAAATATATTAATAAAAGCATGATCATCTAAACTCATGATTATTTTACAGTGAATATGAAAAAAATATTATAACCTGAATATGTTGTTTTAATGTCTTCAAACGTGTTCCATTCGAATTTAAGAAAATCTGATAAAATATTTTTCTCCAATACAAACATTTATACCTCTTTTATATTTTTGACCTTTCAGGGGATGAATTCGGAAGGAAAATGCTGAATTACGTGTATAATATTTTGTATTTTAGAATATTTTGTTAACTTTAAAGAAAATCCAATAAAAAATAATTTTTCTAAAATGAAAGCACTCTTTTTTCTCTAATTACACCTCATTTTACATTTTAAATTTTTTAAGGAATGAATTCGGAAAAATGTTGTAATATGCTTTATTATTTATGTTTCATAGCATATTTCTAGAATATACGATCCAAAAGTAAATTTTTTTCAATGAAAAATTGTATACCCCTTTTTTACATTTTCTACCACCTTTCAAGCTCTTTAGGTGATGATTTTTGGGACTAAGTCAAAAATATATTTCATGACTTATATTTAAGAGTGACTATGTTACGTTTTAAGAAGGTCAGACGAAAAACATATTTTATTCGGTAAAAATTGTTGTACCTCATTTTTACCTATTTAGGGATTGAATACTGAAAAATCGTTTTTCAGTGCAAACCTACATGTAGTGGTAACCTTGAAAATTTCAAATATTTAGCTTTTATAATCTCGGCTATACGCTGATTATTAAAGTTTGATTGGGTAAGTAGTTTAATGGCATTAAAATCAAGTTTTTGCAAAATCATCTTTTAGTGCACCTCGACATTGTTGTAAGAAGGTACCCTGAAAATTTCAAGTATCTAGTTATAATAGTCACTGCCGTACATTGATTAATAAATAATGGGCTGGGTAAGTAGTTTAATGGCGTTAAAACCAAACGTTTGCAAAATCCTTTCTCATTGCACGTCAACATTGTTGTAAGAAGGTACCGTACAAATTTCAAGTCTCTTGTTATAATAGTATTGACTGTACGTTGATTATTAAATTTGGACTGGGTAAGTAGTTTAATGGCGTTAAATTCAAATTTTTGCAAAATCCTTTTTTAGTGCACGCCTATATAGCATAAATGTACCCTGAAAATTTCAAGTCGCTTGCTAAAATAGTTTTGGCTCTGCATTGATTATGAATTCAGTCAGTCAGTCAGTCAGGACTTCTTCATTTATATATTAGGATATATACGGGGAGAAATACCTGCTTAAAGAAACCAATATTAGAACCTAATTACGTATAATTGTGTTATTAATCTACAGCTGTTATGAAAATTAAATACATTGAATAAAATAACAAATACTGTACTACTACGACAAAATGTAAAGTCAGCTGATACTTACGAATTAATATAAAACAACTACTGATGTTACTTATTATTCAATATAAATTTGTGCACCAGCATCATGCGACGCGAAAAATCCAGCATATATATAAACGACACCATAAAAAACATGATATACGAGGTGTGTTCAGAAAGTAACGAGAATTTTTAAATTTCGCGGGTTTGGAGAGTCCGATTGTCAAATATTTGTTTTTATTATATTGGTGTACATGCCCTTGACGTATGATAAAACTTTCAGCTGTTTTCATTGTTGACTTTGTCTGTGACAGACACTAAGGTTAGACTTGTTTTTATGAGCTCGACGATTTTCGTTTGTTAAAAGAAATGGATCAAAGAATTTGTATCAAATTTTGCGTAAAAAATGGAATAAAGTGTAACAAAGTGTGTGAAATGTTAACAAAGGTCTATAGTGAGTCTGCTATGAGTAAAGTAAGAGTTTACGAGTGGTATAAGAGTTTCCAAGAAGGCCGTGAAGACGTTGAAGATGACGAACGCCCTGGACGACCCAGCACATCAACAACCGATGAAAACGTGAAAAAAGTAAAAGAAATGGTTATGAACAATCGCCGAATCACAATTAGAGAGGTCGCTGATGATGTTGGCACATCGATTAGATCATGTCATGACATTGTTTCCAATGTTTTTTGTATGAAACGCGTGGCAGCAAAATTTATTCCAAAATTGTTGAATTTTGAACAAAAACAGCGGCGAATGAAAGTTGCTCAGGAGTCACTAAATGAAGTCAATGACGATACAGAATTACTGAAACGTATTACAATAGGTGACAAAACATGGGTTTACGGATATGAGTTTACGGAAACTAAGGCTTAATCATCCCAGTGGAGGCATACTGGCTCGCCAAGACCAAAAAAGGCTCGACAAGTACGGTCGAACGTGAAGGTTATGCTCACTGTGTTCTTCGATGTTTATGGCATAATGCATCATGAATTCCTGCCACCAGGTGAAACGGTCAATAAGGAGTACTACCTACAAGTTCAACGCCGTTTGCGTGAGGCAAACCGAAAAAAACGCCCGGATCTGTGGAAAAACAATTCATGGCTTTTGCTCACACTTCATTGCTTGTTCGTGAATTTTTGTTCAAAAACAGTACTGTAACGATGCCCCAGCCTCCGTATTCGCCAGACATGGCTCCGTATGACTTTTACCTATTTCCAAAAATAAAGAGAACCATAAAGTGCCGTCGTTTTACAGCCGTAGATGACATTAAAAACGCATAGCTGAAAGATAGTCTTTAGACTATCTCAAAGATCGAGTTTGAGAAGTGTTTCGAGGATTGGAAGAAGCACTGGCACAAGTGCATAATCTCCAATGGGGACTGTTTTGAAGACGACAAAATCAATGTAGAAGAATAAATAAATATTTTGTTCCAAAAAATTAAAATTCTCGTTACTTTCTGAACACACCTCGTATCTGTATTTAAACTTTCTTCGTATCTGTATTTAAACTGGTGCAAGATGGCACCAGTAGCAAGCGTTCGCATATCTCTCATAAGGGTTATAATTTTATTAAATTGGGACTTTTTAGGAAGGTAAAATCTTTTTAGATTTGTGAAAGTGAATGCTGGACGATCTTTGAATTAAGGATGCATTGTCACCGGCTATCCGTTCTTGTACATAAGATAATAAGAAATGAATGCATTTCTTCTTCTTCATTTCACCGCCACGCACGCTAGCCCCGAATCCAGCGCTAATATTAACCTTAAACATTTCTATTAAAGCGACAGAAACGAACCCTTCAAAGATCGACTTTGAGAATTATTTCGAGGATTGGAAGAAGCGCTGGCACAAGTGCATTGTCTCCAATGGGGACTATTTTGAAGGCGACAACATCAATTTAGAAGAATAAATAAACATTTTATTCAAAAAATTAAAATTCTCTTTACTTTCTGAACACACCTCGCATGTTAAAAAAACGAACAGTGTTCATTAATATCAGTAATGTTGTTAATATAAGGTACACACACGCCATTACATTTTCGTGTTTTACATACATTAGGCGGGTACGTGATGCAATGTTTGTAGGACCAATCGGGGGGGGGGGATATAAGTAAATAAGAAAGTACTCATTAGCAGTACGTTTTCTGGATTTGTACACTCTAACCAATTATTTCGAACTAGCACGTGTGCACCGCCCAGCGGCGTTGTCTCTGTTTGATCGGGAAAACCAGAATCCTCACGGGATACTTTTGAAGTTAATTCGACCCGGTGCAGCGGATATGCAAATAAGTTATTTCCCGATGCGTCGTTTTAGTAAATTAACGTGGACCGATACCTGCGGGACGTCAGTGCGGGGATATTTTGAAAGATAATCAAATTGTAATAAAGGTAATTTGAAATAGGAGGCAAGACCCTGCAGTATGTCTGTTTTCAAAATCGATGTTGTTAATCAGTTGTTTTTTAAGATTATTTTAGGCGATTACCATTGAAAAATCATCTTTTTGTGATACTGTTGCCAACCGTACGATAATGATCGTTAGTACGATAATTTACTTTTACGTTTACGTTATAGGGTGTCGCACGATATGGCTGTCGTACGGTAATTTTTGTTCGAGTCAACAATGTTTGTGTTTAACAATTTTTGCAGCTTACAGTAGAATTTTTATTTATGACTTTGGACTTCAAATAAGGCTATCTTTAAATACTTGAAATTAAAAAGAGATCTTTGTTGGGGCTTAAAGAAAATAAAGTGTATGGTTTGTTTCAAATATTTATATTTTAACTTATGAATTACACTAAAGTTAAATACTAAATTAGTCTTCTTCATTTATAATGTAATTCAGAGAAACAATTTCGCGATATCACTCTATCTATCTGCATTGTTTTTCAAAATCAACGTTATTAATCGGTTGTTTTTAGTTTATTTTTAGCGCATTACCATTGAAACGTTATCTATTTGCGGCACTGTTACAAACCGTACCATAGTTATCGTTGTACAGTATGGTGTAGTACAATATATGACTGTTGTACGGTCATTTTTGTTCAAGCCGACCAAACATTTTTGTGTTCAAAATTTGTTTCCAGCTTACAGTGGAACACATATTTAGGTTTTCAGACTTCAAATGAGACTATCTTTAAATCCTTCAAATTAGAAGAGGTGTTTGTTGGGGTTTAAGCAAGTTTAAAATGCATGACTTTACTCGTTAAATATTTATAAAATCTTTAGAATTTTAATTTGTCTCAAATGAATACAAAACTAGACAGCCTTCGCCATTGCTAATCCGATTTACAGAGAAACATTTCACCGTATTATTCACTGTCTGTATCTGCATTGTTTGCGAAATCGGCTTTGTTGATCAGTTATTTTTTTTTAGATCATCTGTACCATTGAAAAATTACCTATAGGCTGCTTAGAAAACTACCTCCTAAGAGCACCAGTTGAACAGAGAGTGAGAGAAAGAGAGAGAAAAAACGTGCGAAAGAGAGGTCGAATCCCCTCTTCCCTCCTTTTTCTTCACTATCGCTGAGTAGTAATAGTTTATATAAACTCAGATTGGCCGACTCTGTGTCATTGTGCTGCTGGAGGGAGTTTGAGGGGATTTCTCCTACATGCGCGAGAAAGTCTTGCGCAGGCCGTTTACTAAGTGGCTGGACTATATTTGCTGTAAAAATCAATGGAGTATGTGCTTCAAAAACATGTTTTTAAGGATCGTTTCATTGTCCTAACATTTTTCTAAAAATAAGACATAATAGAAGGTTCTTACTCAAAGTGTAAAGTTGAAGTGATGACGTCACTCGAGCCTTTCATAACCTGTTGTTGCACCTGGGCTGATTTTTAACTGGACTTAGATGTGGCGTGTTAAGCTAAACAAAAACAAAACTGTACATATTACTTTTATAAAAAAAGAACTGTCTCCTGATATTTTCTAAAACGGGCAAGTCACAACTAAGGTGAATTCAGCCCTATATATTGGGACGACCTTGACTGTACGCTAAGGTGAAAGGAACATGTTAAAGAAGAAAAACTAAACTAAACGTCAGATATAGAAAGGCGTACTGGCTCGTGAGATGTAAATCTGAATTATCGATGTCAAGTAAACTGTTGATTGAAAGTACTCTTTCAAGGCTGATGTAAGAAGGTACTCTGAAAATTTCAAGTCTGCTGCAATAGTCTCGGCTGTTCGTTGATTATTAAAGTTGGACTGGGTAAGTAGTTTAATGGCGTTAAAATCAATTTTTCGCTAGAACCTTTATTGCACCTCAAATTTTTGTAAGAAGGTACTCTGAAAATTTTAAGTCTCTAGCTATAATATTCTCGGCTGTTCGTTGATTATTAAAGTTGGACTGGATAAATAGTTTAATGGCGTTAAAATCAAAACTTTATTAAAATACTTTCTTAATGAGCACCTACATTATGAAAAGATTATATCGTAAAAATTTCGTCTCCATTACAGGTCCATTATTGCTTTGTCAGTCAATCAGTCAGGACAAAGCCGCGTATGGCTATACATACAGGTATTAAAACCAGTCTGGACTTATCCAAATATAGGGTTGCACACGAGAATGCAATATGAATATTTTGAAAAAAAAGTTTTGCGAGAAATAGTTAATGCTCCGTGTGTGTACGCAGTGCTGATCTACATAGTGATCATCACGTCACTTTGGTTGCTGACGAAATTAACAGACATGAAAAGAGATATTTTCATCGTCTCTTCGTTCATGAAAATGCTGAGGTTGATGTATTATGTAACAGTCGAGGATGTTCCACGTCTCAAGAGAGCTGAGGTCCACGACCTGTGGCAAAAAAGATAATTTTAGGTCTAATTTACGAGACTAATAAGGTCTTATGTTTTTTTTTCAATTTGTCTATTATTGAATGAAACAATCGATCTTGTAAGATTGGTTGTGAGTAAAATATAAAACAAAATTTTAAAAAATCCTGTGCTTATGGCATTGGCCCGATGTGTCGAAAATGGTTTTGTTAGATCGAGAATAAAAGCAACAGCTTGATTGCGATGAAGTTTTATTGTTTTCTGATTTAGGCCTGCTCATAAACTGTAAATGTATTTTATATAGATTTGTATATTCATAGGATTTGTATAATCTAAATTTAATCAAAATCTGATAATCTATTTTGATAAACTAATAAATGGCTATTTAATTTTTCTCTAACACGTTTTTTGCAGATATAGCAA
This sequence comes from Callitettix versicolor, assembly GCA_022606455.1. Classification (NCBI taxonomy): domain Eukaryota; kingdom Metazoa; phylum Arthropoda; class Insecta; order Hemiptera; family Cercopidae; genus Callitettix; species Callitettix versicolor. The sequence goes on along the minus strand of CM040184.1, from coordinate 70,320,469 downwards.
TTTTCTTTGTGTACTTATGAACTAAATTTCAGCAAAATATCGTCAACATTATTAAAATTAATGTTGATAAAATCCTTATTTAAAAAATAAATACCAAATTTAATCGAAATTTTATAACTCTTTTAGTTTCCAACAGACGCGAATTGACATTATCCGTAGAAGACAAAGAACGGAATTTCAAAAATGTAACAATGCACACGGAACAATGCAATGCATTTGTTCTCATCACAATATTTCATTAAAATACATTTGCAAGTAAAAATAAAAAAAAATTATTAAAATCTCCTTTCGGTCCACTTCTTACATATAAATTAGCTTATTTTATAAAATGGATTTTTTAACAAAAACTATTTTTTTTTCATAAACTGCCATTCAAATTAAAAAGTCTTCATGTATTTTACTTATCACACAACTGGATATTATAATAGGTTTCTCCCGGCTCGTGTACAATCTCCAATAAGATAACTCAACAAAAGCACATTTTGTCTTGTAAGAGTTGATAGGGGCACGCAGTTGTCTCGCTAACGTGATAGAAGCGAATTTCCAAAAGTATTTTTCTTTGTCTAACCTTCTTAGAAATTCTGATTTAACCGTCATATTCACCATTAAAATCTGCACTTTGAACTTTCAATTTACGTTGAAAATACGAAAATGAACACTGACCGCCGTCAAAAAAATTTGATAGGGTTTTGAAAACTCGAAATTCTAATATATGCAGTTCTCAACCCTGGTGAAAATAGTGAAATCGGATGTTCAAAAAAAAATCTGAGACAAAATAGTTATGCATTTTTAAATACTTGAAATGACAGCCATTTTGAAACTGTTGAAAGCATTTTGCTTATAACGAATTTGTTACCTTAATCGATTTTTGTGCCACGTTCAATCACATCGGACCAAAATGACGATAGTGAGCGTCATACATGTACACACACACACACGCGCGCGCGCGCGCGCGCTGTAGAAGAGTAGGCGTTCAGCCAGTCCATCTTCCCATGACGTAATGCCTGGCGGCGGTTCCGTGGGGAGGTTTACAGAAGAGGAATGCTTTTGGTGGTTTTTTTAGTGGGTACACACAATATATCTTAAGTTTGAACTTAATTTGAGTCCCACACTCTGGGGTAGTGCGTACCCTACCCCAGGTAGTCTATAAAAGATTTTTTCCACCTTTTTTTGGCATCGCAAAACACACACACACACACACACACACACATATATATATATATATATATATATATATATATATATATATATATATATAAACAAACAAACAAACAAATAAACAAACAAACAACACACACACAAGCGCGCGCGCACACACACACACACACGCACGCACGCACACACACACACACACACACACACACACACACACACACACACACACACACACACACACACACACACACACACACACACACACACACACACACACACACACACACACACACACACACACACACACACACACACACACACACACACACACACACACACACGCGCACACTCGCGCACACACACACACACACACACACACCAATGGAAATTCGCTGCTCATAAATATGTCGCAGTGTTTGCAATCTGTTCACTGCAGCAGTAACCCAAATAGCGTTCCATTTGGGTTGAAAAGTTGTTTTCTGATTTTTTCAGGGCAAGGATTTTTGCTTCCAAAATGGATTTTTCTGACAAACTTGAATCAAATCGTACCAACACTGTGAACTCTAGTGCCGATATATGCATAGGACGTAAAAAAATAACGACGCTTTAAAAAGTGACCGATAGATTAGGATCGGTCACGAGTCTGGGTTTTACCATACTGTAGCTTTAATACTTAATTTAGAAAAAACCCGGGGGGGTGCACATTACATGCACATATTGAGAGAATTTAGACGTCCCTCGCGGTACCCGAGTCAACACACACTTACAACACTACACTTACGACTTTAACTCACACTTACATTTAGGGAGACGAGCCTCATTGTGCTTTTCGCCTTAAAAATAACAAAAAAAAAAGAAAAAATCATTATTTTGTTTCTATTGATTGACGTAAATATTTATGTACTTAAGTAGCGTTTTGATTCCGACTGAAGACAGAACTGTTATTAAGAACTGTTATATATTATTATAAATGAATAATATATTAATACTTGTGTTAGTCTATATTTCCGATGCTAATCGAATACAGACACAATCCTGTTAGCGATACGTATTGTAAGCAACAGCCTTGCCCACCTGGCCATGTCATTAGAAAGAAAGCTTCAGCTCCCCAAGGGTAAAGCTACACTTCTACACTCTCCCCAGTCTAACTTCACTCCAACTCAAATAATTATCAATATACTGTACGCATTTCTTTCCACGCGCCCTTTCTGCGCGCTGCGCTCTCGCGTAATCGATCTCAACAGCTGACGAGGCCATTTGTTTGCTTTGCTCGTGCAGGCAAAAAACGTACTTGCCGAGTGATTTTCAAGATGGAACTTTTCAAGTATGTTTTTGTTAATCAACGTGTTCTCATTGTACGGGTCTTTTTAGCGAATTTGCATTGAAGAAAAAGCTGTTGTACGTCATCATGGAGACCCAGTCCCGGGATCTTAAAGTGATCGTTGATCCTGATATGTATATCACTTTTTTAGGGCTTGTTTGTGTGTGTGTGTGTGTGTGCACCTTTTCCCCAAAATGCATCCCCTAAAGAGATTGAAAGAAGGTATAAAATATAAAAAAGGGGTACAATTTTGTATTGAAAAAAATATTTTTTTTATCCTATATTCTAGAAATATGCTATGAAACACATATTTCAACATTTTTCTGAATTCATCCCCTATAAGAATAAAAATGGAAAAAGAGTTATCATGGGAGCAAAAAGAGTGTTTGCATTGGAAAAAAATATTTTTTATCAAATTTTCTTAAAAGTAAACAACATATTTTAAAACACAAATTATGATGGAGACTCCGCAGTCCGGAATGTAACGACGTACGAGTCGCGTGTGTAGCTTGACCAAGCCGAATTTCATGACGAATATTTTAAATGTGTAATTGTGCTTAGTGTTTGTGATGTATGTTTTAATGTTTTGTTTGACTTTGTGACGACCTCGACAGAGGGATTTAACATTTTGTATGGCCTGAAGATGAAACTATAAAGTTTCGAAACCGCGGTAGCCTTTATGAGGTGAGTTGATAGACCACTGACGGGAAGAATAGGTATATAATCCTAATCACACAAGTTATGATACAAGCAATTCAGTATTTTCCCCGAATTCATCCCCTAAAAGGACAAAAATATAGAATAGGTATAAGTGTTTGTATTGGACAAAAATATTTTTAATCAGATTTTCTTAAATTCGAATGGAACACGTTTGAAGACAATAAAACAACATATTGAGGTTAATATTTTTTTTCATATTCACTGTAAAATAATCACGAGTTTAGATGATCACGCTTTTATTAATATATTTTTTTATGTTTCTAAATTATTACATTACTGAAACAGTTTAAGTTTCATGGGCGAAGCCGCGACGGGTAATGCTAGTATTTATATAGATGATACAAGTCGATGGAAAGTGGTTTAAAAATCGATTACAAGATTTGAACCATGAACATACAGACAGAGGAAACAAGTTAAGAAAAAGCGTGTAGCCTAATAATAAAAAAATTAAAATCATGACTTTTACAAAAGTCCTAAAAGCTAGAAATACCAAAATTTTAATTACTTATATATAAAGATTCAAACGTTTACAAGATGAGGCGAAAAACAAGACGTGACTCTGAACTGCGATAACGCTTATCGCTACAAGCAATAGTTATCGCAAGTATGTCACGAGCCTATGTCCATTCAGCTGAACACTGTCTAAACGTTATGATTTAAAAAGAAATGATTGATTTTGTATATAACAGTCAGGGAATTTCATATCCGAAGTTATACATCGATGCATGTAACCCGAGATTTGTTTACTTGATGTTACACTACAGCCTGCAGCTGTATACAGTATTCTGTCGGAGTAGACTAAACAAACACAAGATTGCGAATCCAGTGTATTGACTACATCGGGAGTTCAGAACTTACAAACAATTTATAATAGACGGGGTTAAAAAAATCATCTTTTAAGTGGTTTAAAATAGTTTCCATCTCCACGAAAAGCTCGGTTTTTTGCACTATTTGTCCGATTTTCACGTACGACTTAAAGCGTTTCAGTGAAAGTTTTTCATTTTTTTTTGTAGCTGTGACAAGAGTTCTAAGCAATGTCCTACTTTAATATGTCAAAAGAAAATTGCGGGCACTAAAAGTGCCTGAATTATTGGTCTGTTTTTAATGGCAAAATATTTTTCCCAAACATACAAATTTACTGTAGAGTACATTGAAATATAATTTTGCCTTATTTTTTTTTCATTTTCATTTCATTATTTTTTCAACTAGCTACCCACTTTATTGTTATGTTTTTTTGTTTTTCACATTTTTATTCCCGTTAACTTCGTTTGATTAAGTTTATATATTTTAAACGAATTCCTAATCGTTTATAGTCTCGAAAAAGTATTGCTTATGAATTCTCAATCGTTTATAATTCTAAAAATTATTCGTCTTTAAAAAGTCTTAAAAAGTATTCATTATGAATTTAAAATTTCTTATAGTCTTGGCAAAGTATTAATTATGAATTCCCAATCGTTTATAGTCTCGAAAAAGTATTGTTTGTAAATTCCCAATCGCTTATATTCTGGACAAAGTATTGATTAGGAATTCCCAATCGTTTATAGTCTCGAAAAAGTATTGTTTGTAAATTCCCAATCGCTTATATTCTGGACAAAGTATTGATTAGGAATTCCCAATCGTTTATAGTCTCGAAAAAGTATTGTTTGTAAATTCTCAATCGCTTATATTCTGGACAAAGTATTGATTAGGAATTCCCAATCGTTTATTGTCTCGAAAAAGTATTGTTTGTAAATTCTCAATCGCTTATATTCTGGAAAAAGTATTGATTAGGAATTCCCAATCGTTTATAGTCTCGAAAAAGTATTGTTTGTAAATTCCCAATCGCTTATATTCTGGACAAAGTATTGATTAGGAATTCCCAATCGTTTATAGTCTCGAAAAAGTATTGTTTGTAAATTTCCAATCGCTTATATTCTGGACAAAGTATTGATTAGTAATTCCCAATCGTTTATAGTCTCGAAAAAGTATTGTTTGTAAATTTCCAATCGCTTATATTCTGGACAAAGTATTGATTAGGAATTCCCAATCGTTTATAGTCTCGAAAAAGTATTGTTTGTAAATTCTCAATCGCTTATATTCTGGACAAAGTATTGATTAGGAATTCCCAATCGTTTATTGTCTCGAAAAAGTATTGTTTGTAAATTCTCAATCGCTTATATTCTGGACAAAGTATTGATTAGGAATTCCCAATCGTTTATAGTCTCGAAAAAGTATTGTTTGTAAATTCCCAATCGCTTATATTCTGGACAAAGTATTGATTAGTAATTCCCAATCGTTTATAGTCTCGAAAAAGTATTGTTTGTAAATTCCCAATCGCTTATATTCTGGACAAAGTATTGATTAGGAATTCTCAATCGTTTATAGTCTCGAAAAAGTATTATTTGTAAATTCCCAATCGCTTATATTCTGGACAAAGTATTGATTAGGAATTCCCAATCGTTTATAGTCTCGAAAAAGTATTGTTTGTAAATTCCCAATCGCTAATATTCTGGAAAAAAGTATTGATTAGGAATTCTCAATCGTTTATAGTCTCGAAAAAGTATTGTTTGTAAATTTCCAATCGCTTATATTCTGGACAAAGTATTGATTAGGAATTCCCAATCGTTTATAGTCTCGAAAAAGTATTGTTTGTAAATTCCCAATCGCTTATATTCTGGACAAAGTATTGATTAGGAATTCCCAATCGTTTATAGTCTCGATAAAGTATTGTTTGTAAATTCCCAATCGCTTATATTCTGGACAATGTATTGATTAGGAATTCTCAATCGTTTATAGTCTCGAAAAAGTATTGTTTGTAAATTCCCAATCGCTTATATTCTGGACAAAGTATTGATTAGGAATTCCCAATCGTTTATAGTCTCGAAAAAGTATTGTTTGTAAATTCCCAATCGCTTATATTCTGGACAAAGTATTGATTAGGAATTCCCAATCGTTTATAGTCTCGAAAAAGTATTGTTTGTAAATTCCCAATCGCTAATATTCTGGAAAAAAGTATTGATTAGGAATTCTCAATCGTTTATAGTCTCGAAAAAGTATTGTTTGTAAATTCCCAATCGCTTATATTCTGGACAAAAGTATGGATTAGGAATTCCCAATCGTTTATAGTCTCGAAAAAGTATTGTTTGTAAATTTCCAATCGCTTATATTCTGGACAAAGAATTCCCAATCGCTTATAGTCTTGAATTAGTATGAATTACCAATCGTGTAATTGAAAAATTATTGATTACGAATTCCCAATTGTTTATAATTTCTATTATGAATTCCCAATTGCTTATAGTCTTGAAAAAGATTGATTATAAATTCTCATTAATTTACACTATTCGAAAAGTATTAATTAAAATTTCCCTTTCTTTTATAACATTGAAAGGACCCAATCCAGACTTTCTATTTTGGACAAACGTATATACTTTTGATTTTACAGATATAAAATGGTTGGTAAAACGTATCTTTCGGAGGATAAACTGAATACAAGAAAGTTGGTGAAATGTTTGCGCAATTTATTCTAGATTCCGTGTGTTTTAATTTGTTTTCTACACGTTCAGCGATCCAGTGAATAACACAATTTAAAAGTGTAAGAACAAAAGGCGTTTCCACTTGATGATATTAGACAGCGGAAATGCAATTTTCCAAAAATAAACTGAGAACAGCGCAGCTGAGCAGGTGTACCGCTTTCCTCCCCTCCGGATGAGTGACGCGATATTAAATGAATATAATCCCAGAAGACGCGGAGTTGTCAAAGTTTGCAAGAATCCAAGGCAACATATAACTTGTAATTACGATAAACGCAAAGCGACTTCTTGTGTCGGGCCTACCGCTGGATTCAATTAAATAACTTTACTTGGAGCGCTCAAAAGAACAACGCGAAACGGCCGTTCTTGCGAAATACATTTTTGCCGACACTGTTAAAATAAATGTAAAACATGTTTCATAAAATTCCTCACGATCATTTATTTCCTCCCGGAAACCGGTTTTGTTAGATACAGAAAAATAGTGAAATTTCTCATCAACTTCCTGCCAGTCTAACCGGTAACTCAAATGAGCATTCCGAATATTAAGTAAAAGAATTCTTCCAAAGGGTAAACACATTTTATTAGCAAATTTCCAATAGAAAATGAGCTATTAGAGCGACCATCATACCCAGACAAGGGATGAATTGCGCGTCTAACGTTATAATCAGGTTTTGAGGGTTTTTTAAATTTACAAGTCGTTAAAAATCGCATAAATTATGTTAAAATTAAATTTTACAGTTGTTTGATTTCATTTTTGCGTTTTCAATGCAATGTGAAAGTTTAAAATGCTAAAATGTGCAGATTTTAATGATTTTTAGAACTGTGAAACAAGGATTTCAAAAAAAAAGTCAGATAATTTTTTTTGGAAATTTGCTTCCATTATGTCAGTGAGACAGTTGCGTGCTGGAATTTTTTAACTGCGTCGACTTCATTTTTGATTCTTTATATATGACCCCAATTTTTAGAACTGTGAAACAAGATTTCAAAAAAAAAGTCAGATAATTTTTTTTGGAAATTTGCTTCCACCATGTCAGTGAGACAGTTGCGTGCCGGAATTTTTTAACTGCATCGACTTCATTTTTGATTCTTTATATATGACCCCAATTTTTAGAACTGTGAAACAAGGATTTCAAAAAAAAAGTCAGATAATTTTTTTTTGAAATTTGCTTCCACCATGTCAGTGAGACTGTTGCGTGCCGGAATTTTTAAACTGCGTCGACTTCATTTTTGGTTCTTTATGTATGACCCCAATTTTTTAAAAAACGTAAAGGACAAATTTTTATAAGTTAGACAGAATTTTTGATTTTTTCATCATTTTGTGAATGGAAATGATTCAGTGTGAGAAAATGATTGCACTGTTTTTTTGCTATATTTTAATTTATTTTACTCCAATGAATGAATTTCTTTACTCCAATGGTTCATGTGCCTTTAGATTAGAGCATGTTTGTACAATATCTTTTGCACAATATTGGTTTTACATAAATATATCTTTGATTTTAAATAATAAAAACAATTATTAACCAAAGTACAAAAAAATATATCCAAGGGAAAATACTTTAATGTGAACAATATTTGCAAGGTTTAGATTTGTCCTTATCTTCAGTCCTGCAACGACCTAATAAAGAAAAAAAGAGTAATCCGTTGTTATTAGGGCTTTGCATGGATCTTCGATAATAAAAAAGAGGATCAGCCCGGCTCATACTAAAATTAAAATGTCTTTAATAAGTACAAACTTTAAATTTAATCTTTAGAATAGCTATTTTAAATAAATACGTATTCAAAAATATTCTGTAATTAGAGACCAGCTTAGCGCATTAATTTGAATGTACTATTCGGTACGCCAAAAACTCTGACCTTTACCCAGGTTCGATTACAGATACTACCATTGAAATATCGTTTGAGTTACGTAGGCTAAATCCTACGTCTTCGTTATTCTAACTGGTATAAAAATAAATACGTTAAACATATTTGAAAATCCGACTTCAGCATCGTGTTAAAACTGCATAAGTCAGCATTTCGAATTTTTAAAATACGTTGTAATTAAGAAATTAAATTTAACAGCGGTCAGGGTTCGATTTAGTATTTCCAATGTCATTTGGAATTATAAAGTTATATGTGGAATTTTAATGCTGTTTCTTCTTCTCTTCGTTTCACCCTCTTTGGGATACGCTGAATTAATCATTTCTTGCGCGCTGTACTTTTCTTTGTTCCCAGTAGCTCTTCATTCTTTCCGATCTTCTTCTCCTCTCCTCTTCTGAAATGATAGCTTTAGGTTTTATTTTGGTTTTATCTTGGAATCTTATTCTTTCGTCTATGGTAATTATCTTAGCAGTTTGGTCAAGCAATGAATCTTCTGTAATTTTTAATTCTATTAGGTCTTTTTCAATTACTTTAAACCAGTTCGGTTTTGTTTTACGATTATGGAAAAAATCAAACACTTGAGTAATACTTGGTTAATGCTGTTTATTATGATAAAACCAAGTGTGTTTTTTAAAAAAAGGTAAGATAAAAAATTACTTTTGGAAATTCGCTTCCATCACGTCAGCTGCGTGACAATTGGCTGTGTGTCACAATGCGCAGTGTATATAAGTGTAGCATTGGTACAATATTTTAATTTTTCAACATAATTTGTTTTTAAGCCAGTTTCTGTCAAAAACCCTTTTGAAAAAAATGACCAAAACAGACTAGAAATCTATAAAAATCGGATCTAACGATTTTGATAAATTTTAACTCTTAATTTTGCAAAAATAACCTTTCTGCTTGTTATCTCCCAAGAAAATCCTGTTCGTTAGATATTAACGAATACTCGAGAAAGCCTTCTGTATAGGCAACATATTTTACTGAAATATTGTTTATGAATAAATATTCATAATTCACATTATTGTGACAAATTTGAAATAAAATATATTTAAAACCGGAAGGAAATCGTATGTCCAAACAACATGCTTTCTAGACACTTTGATGTCAAGATGACATTTGGGGAGGACGTGTGTTGGGAAAATCTGTAGATCTATTACGGTATATAGATAACTCCAAGAAAAAGTCAGACCCTGGTACTGGAGTGTACTGCCTGATACCAAGGGTAAAGACAGCTGTTTGCCTGGGGCAGGGTTGAAGTAATGATCATTAATGACTGTGTTCGGGAGAATTTGAAACGGGCCTTCAAGAAGGCTCGTATTCTTATTTATACCGATAGTCAGGCAGCAATCAAAGCACTTGTGGGTCCTACAGTTCCGTCCAAGCTATCGGGAGAACATCATTGCTCTGGGAAAACGTAATCATAATAAGGAGGCAGACCATTGGTTGGACTGGGATCTGCATCTGTGTTTATCGAACCCGAGCCATCTTTAGGGATCTCTCTTTTGTTGTCCGGGTCTGCTGTCAAGATGGATAACCTTCATAGGCATTCCCATTGCAACGCCTCTTGAGTAAGGTCCCTCATTGAGGACTTAGTGGAGCGGCAGACGTCTTGGGCTGAGCACAACTAAGGAAAATCACGGGGCTCCGTAAAGGGCACAGTGGTCTGAAGGTGAACATGAACAGGATAGGTATGTACCACGGAGAAATTATGTAGGTTATGTAAGAAAGTGGAGGAAACTGCAGGGCACATAATTCATGATTGTGAGGCTCTTGCTAGTAGAAAGCTAAGAGGTTTTTGTTTCCAGGACCCTAGGTACCTCCAGCAGGATGAGATAATCAGTCAGTTGTTAGAACTTACTAAGGGCTAAACTCTGATGAACTCCTACTTAAGAGGTTAGTTCCACAATAGGTCCGTTGATCACAGTGTTTTTATATCCCTTCCTAGTTAATAATATAACTATTCATCAAAACGTGTTTAGAGGTGGCAATGTTTTTTTTTTGCTTAAATTTTTTAATTTAAATCCGCTATTAATAGTTTTTTTGGTAGCGTTTAACAGCTGTTATGCAGGAAAGTAGAGGAAACGGCAAAACACATAATTCATGATTGAGAAGCTCTTGCTAGGAGGCTAAGGGTTTATGGTTTTTAGGACGCCCAACAGGATGAGCTAGTCAGTGGATTGTTGGAATTTATTAAGGGCACCAATGTGCTGAACTAGTACTTAAGAAGTTTAGTTACACAATAGGCTATCGGTTGCAGTGCCTGGGGTTTTATAATCCTTCCCTGTAGTATATAATCTAATTTAATCTAAGGTACGGAAGTGAATGGAATAAAAACAAAAATATCCGCCTCTGAATTTTCTCTTCAAATTTTCTAAACTAATTTACGTGATCATATACAGTCGACCTTGATTATAACGCCCTCGGTTAGAACGCTAAATCGGTTATAGCGCTATTTCCATAATGTTTCGAATATCCTATATTAGGTGTACGTGTATTTTAGGCTCGGTTACAACGCTTTGCGAACTCGGATACAACGCTGTCACGCTGCTGTTATAGTTCAGCCACTTAGTTAACGGCCTGCGCGAGAATTTTTCGAGCAAGGAGGAGAATTCCCCTCCAGCTCCCTCCAACAGTTCAGTGACACAGAGTCTACCAATCTGAGTCTAGAAACTGTTACTATTCAGCGATAGTGAAGGAAAAGGAAGGAGCTCTGGTGACAGAGTGGGGACATTACCTCTCACTCGCACATTTTTTCTCTCTGTCCCACTGGTGCTGTCAGCAGTTTTCTAAGCTGCTGACCTATAGTCACTCTCACCTGAAATACAATTTGTGGTCTATTTTTAGAATAAAGTTTGAGAATAGAAACGGACCCTATTTTAGAATTTTGTTGCAGGCTAAACAAACAATGTAAATTGTGTTGTTCCCGTAAAAGCGTTATCTCTCTCTCTCTCTCTCTCTCTCTCTCTCTCTCTCTCTCTCTCACACACACACACACACACACACACACACACACACACACTGTACGCCTTTAGTGGGGGATGAGCTTAAATCTCATGAACCCTCACAACAGTGTACGCACTGTGTTGCATGTAATCATACTAGACTGTACAATTCTTATTTCCTATTAGTTTTAACTAAAATATATTTCAAAATTATTTAATATTTGTGTAATATGTGTAATAAATTGTAATAAAATAGCCATTAATTATGTACACAGTGAAAAGTATGCTTTTCTTTCACTAAATACAGTATTTTCGCCGTTATCTTACTGTAAACTCGGTTACAGCGCTGTCTCGTTTACAACGCTCATATACGCTCATACGTTTGGTCCCTTCAAGATGGCTCCAATACAAAGTCAGGCACTGGTGCTGGGGTATACGGTCTGAGACCGGGGTTAAAGAAAGTAATTACCCTGGGACAGCATACTACAGTATTTCAGGCTGAAGTGATGGCCATTAATGACTGTGTTCGGGAGAACTTGGATCGGGGCTTCAAGAAGGCACGTATTCATATTCACACCGATAGTCAGGCAGCAATAAAAGCACTTGCAGGTCGTATAATACAGTCCAAGCTGGTCTGGGAGTGTTGGAAGAACCTTGACGTTCTGTCCCGGGATAACCGGGTAACTCTTCACTGGGTTCCGGGGCATAGGGGAGTTGAGGGTAATGAGGAGGCAGACCGACTGGCTGGACTAGGATTATCGGACCTGAGAAGGCTTTAGGGATTTCTCTATCGTTGGCCAGGTCCGAAATTAATGGGTGGATTACATGTCAACACCAGGTAAGATGGGGCAACCTTCATGGGCATTCCCATAGTAAACGTCTGTTAAGCAAAGTTCCTTCTGGAGGAATCAAAGGGGCAGCAGATGTCCTGGGCAGAGCACAACTCAGGAGGATCATGGGGCTCATAACAGGGCACTGTGGTCTGAGGGTGCACATGAACAGGATAGGTGTGTACCACGGAGAAACCGTGTGTAGATTGTGCAGGAAGGAGGAGGAAACTGCACGTCACATATTTACGATTGTGAGGCTCTTGGTAGTAGGTGGCTAGGGGTTTTTGGTTTCCGAGACCCTAGGGATCTTCAGCAGAGTGAACTAGTCAGTGGGTTGTTGGAACTTATTAGGGGCATCAATATGCTGAACTAGGTTTTTGGAAGTTTATTAGGTGGTCGATCGCAGTGCCTGGGGTTGAAATCTGCTTTGAACTAATCTTATTTTATAGAGGTAAGACTGTGCTACAAAAACGTCAGTCGATCGCAGTGCCTGGGGTTGAACTATCCCATCTTTTAGTAAATAATCTTAATCTTAATCTTGGTCCCTTCAACCGCGTCATATCCGAGGTCGACTGTGCTATCCAAAAACGTATCAGTAGAATCAAATGGATAAATTTTGAGTAACTACGTACTTTTTCTTTGTTTTTAACGACAGAATTTTTTGTTATGGGTTAAATCTCTTAAGTAGTTCAATCGTGTGTGGGCGAGTTTGTGAAACGTGTTGGCAACTTGTTTTTAGTTACGCGAAACAGAACTAAACCAACTTGATAAATGTGGTTTGATTTCTACAAAAACGTGCATCGGCTCTGAAATTCGCAGACAAAGTTGTCACCAAGCTGCAGTTAAACAAGCATTGTAGACAAAATGCAATTTGCAGTGATCAAAGTTTTTGCTTACCTCCTCTCCCCCGCCCCGCCCCAGCTCACTATTCTCATTCAGTACTCGAGTAAAGCAGGGATGGAGTATCAAATGTCGAGTCTGCATTAAATCGTTAACGATCGTTTCCACTGACACTGATTAGAGGTTGCATTAACTTTCTCAATTGTAGTAAGTATGGTGATAGTGAACCAAATCAAATTGATAAATAGGTTACATATCTTTGTTTGCACGTCAGCTCATTTCGAAACAGAAATCTATGCGGATTGTATAATCGCGGCATACAGCTATTTCGCTAACGTGATCGAAGCGAATTTCCAAAAGTTTCTCCCTCTACTTACCCATTTTTAATTCTGATTTCTCTATCATGATCAGCGTTAAAGTCTGCATATATTAGGATTTTATAGTTTCAAATTACACTGAAAATTATAAAACGAACCCTGAACGCCGTCAAATTAAATTATTTAATTCAAACGGATTTTGAAAATTAAAAATACTTATTAATGCGGTTTTAACGCTGTTTACTATGGTGAGATTAGATATTCAAAAATTTAAAGTCAAACATTTATGGTTTTTAAAGATTTTAAATAAGACCGCCATTTTGAAACTGTTGAAGGAATTTTTATGGTTAACGAACTTGTTTTAGCTATTACCATAAATTGCGAACGCGATCGTGGTAAATACACACACACACAATCTTAACGACGTCATTAAAAGTGACCTAGAGGTCAAGAGTCAGGATCGGTGCTCATTTCAAGGTCCCAGGTTTGGGTTTTACCAAGACGACTGCTCCAATAAATAGCTCAATTTTCTAAAGAAAATTCTCTAACTAGCATAATAATAACCCATCTCTAAGGGAAATATTACAATTTTTAAAACAATTTAGAGGAAAAATACATTTAAAAAGTAATACGAATAGGATACTCTCAAAATCAGTTGTAATGATTTTCATGAATTTTTGTTTAAGTTTGTTTAATAAACTTAGTACTTGTAGATCATTACCAAAAATATTCATTTTGACACTTATCCGCAAAAACCCTACCTAAATAAGAAATAAACACTGTCTGCCGTAGAATTTGTGTGTTTGTTTACTCTAAAAATATGTCTTTTTGTTCGATTTAAAATTCTTCGCTGTAACTTATAGTATGAATCTTCATCATGACCAAAATTTGAACAAAATAGGATAAACTGTTTTTCATAAATTACTGATTTTTTTTACGGTTGCTTCCAAAATTCGTTTGGACAAATTGATAAAAGTAAAATTTTTGTATAATAATTTTGCAACATGTATTTCGAAGGCAGTTTGGGGGGGTCATTCAAATATACTTCTGTATGAAATTTTTAAATTTTATTTTTGATATGCTGGTATAATTATGAATATTATTAGAATCAAAACCTGATTTGATCTTAAAACATGGAACAGTGTTTCGGTTTTTGAAGTGAATACTTTTGTACTCCCGGTACGGAAAATTTTGTGGTCACGAAACAGGTGGTTATAACGCGGATACCAGTCAGTGAGTAACAATAATATGTATTACAAAACCAAGTTACTTGATCATAGATAGACTACTTTATTCGAATACAGAAAGGCAAGATTGGAATAAATATTAAATACGGTAATATAGCCTAATGGTAGAATTGGAAGTTAAAATGAATAAGATAATTGAAATACTAATATTTATATACAAATTTTGATAGCCTAATAATAACAGAAATTATAATTATAGACAAATGTATTTTAGCAATAAGAATATAAAAATATATAGGGCCGATGATGACGTCACAACCGACGCGAATTTTCATTTTTGGAATAAAAACTTCTGTATTGCCAGGTACGACAATTTTTTTGGTGCAGTGAAATCGAATTGAGAGTAACGTAATTGTCAAACGAGGGACAAGTACATTTCATCAATTTCATTTAAGTCGATCCAGAATACCGGTGTAAACAGGATCCTTAAGTATTCGCTTCGAAGGATCGTAGTCTCTACTCACCATTTATTTATTTTTTCTATCAATAACTTCTGAACCAATGTTTTGGAGACGACTAATAGGTTTTGTTTCAGACGACCTCATACTTTAATTTGAGCAAATGTTTTTTTTCAAAATCGTTGCGAGCGATTTTTAATAAATTTTGTTTTTGTTAATTTTAAACTGGAATAGAATACAAATAAAGTTTAAACTAATATTTGAAATCGAAAGAAACATGAAAATTCATAGATATCAGAAAACAGTACCACCATAAATTCTATATTGGATTTCGTTTACAAAAAAAAAAGTGAAATGTGTATTCATATCGACTATTGAGTAGTTCGATAAAACGTAGAGGAAAATAAATTTCTGTTATTGAATCAAAAATAAAAATCAATTTTCTCTTCTTTTTATTTTAATTGCAATAATTTGTTCGAAACACGAAAAATAACATAGCTAGTTTTTAACAACATAACCTAAAAATTATTATAGCCTGTCAGTTCAATGAAATCAGCTGATCGTTACAAATTATTTTTCACTATAACTACCAATATAAATTTGTGCACTCGCATCACGCGACGCGCTAAATCCATCACAACCAGCCTTAAAACATGACACATGTAAAAATGTATTTATGCACGTAACACTTTTACATCTTTAACAAGCTGAAATTAATTTATCGCCGATAGTTTTAAATCCTATTCAGAATTTAATCGCACGAATTGATTGCAAGTTTTCAAATAATTTATTGCACTATTTCATAAAACCCCAGTATTGTTCCAATCAGTTGAATTGTCTAAAGGATTGAAATGAGTTGCCTAATTGCCTTTTATAAATTACATGACAAATATACTGCCTCGAACTAATAACAAAACTATGCAGTTATCATGCCTCGATAATTGAAATTGTTTATAAATCCTCGAATTGTTCAGTCATCTATCGACAATATACTCCTGTCCACTGTTTATCTCGACTGTTACAATTTTACGTTATCATTATACGAAATATAGTTAAAAACATCAATTTTCGATTTTTTTACTAAATTTTCTTTTGAAAATGAGCTTTCTGAGCGGTCTTAATGGTCAGATCCAGACCATGATTGTTAAAAGGGCGCCGACCCTTTTCTTTAGGACATCATTTGAATACCTTTTGTTAAATTATGCTTGGGAATGTAATCAAGCTTTTATTTAACAATACACGACGACGTGTGCCATTACTAGCGACGCACGTTGCAAGGCGAGTGTGTCACCATTGACGCACGATTGTCTTCAAAATAGGCGACGTGTGCCACGAGTGACGCACTTTCTTGCTTACTTTATATGGGCTTATTTATAATGACGCCCATGTTTGAAGCGAAGAATTGTGTTGTACGTTCATTTTAAAATATGCTAGAGTAACCTTAGTCGGATTACATTTAGGTCTATTGTATTTTTATTCCTTTACTCTGGCACACCTTATATTTAATTTAAAAGGAAAAAATTTTAATTCAATAGAAACATTAGAAGCACCATTTTAATTTTAAATATAACGAAGTAATATTATATTTTGGCCTACTGATTTTTTTTGTCTTGTTGTCTTTTTTGGTAAACTAAAATGAAAACACGTACAAAATAATAACATCTGTTTATTGACAATTATAACACTAAGGCATCAAAGAAGAAATCGTATAATTTACGAAGTCTTTTGCTTGAAACTTTGTGTGTACGGATCAATAACAGTGTGTCACCAATGACGCACTGCGCCTATCATAGCAAAGGTTTACAAATAGGCGTCGTGTGCCACCAGTGACGCACATCCATAATAACCTATACAATATATAGAATGCAGTTTTTTCCGGTTGAATATCACCTAAAACGTTATATATACACATAATCTAACAATTTTACGGAAAAAATTTTAGTCTATAGTTTTGGTTTCATGTTAATTACCGTAACACAGAACGCTACGACATGTAAAAAGAACGTTACGGCCGTCGTCGTGAAGGTGTTAATGAAATAAAAAAAAATTAATTTTCTCTCCAACCGATGTTATATGATGTGACTAAAAATGTAAGCATTAGGACCTCAATATAGTGTACTTAAAAAAAGATAATTAATTGTTTATACTGCATTACGTTTTTAGCATTATAAGTTTTATTTACATTGACTAAGAAACATTTATTTTTGCAATGTACTTCAATAAATAAAAGCTTGTTTAAAAAACTTGTTTTATTTGGGATTCTTGCTTAGTTTCTATTTCTTATTTTTCAGTCCATTAGGTCTGTCAAGGAATTTATTCTGCATGTGTTTGAGAAATGTGTATGCATTTTAATTACTTTTGCATGCTAAGCAATACAATTGTCAATATTTTATGCAAATCAGTCTGATGTAGACATCGGCTTTAACGGATATGGTAAAGCTTTCGGCGATAATTACAGTCTCGAACCTACGACCTTGAGGTGCACAAATTATGACACTCGTTAGACTTAACCACTTTGGATACGCCTGCCTTTAATTAAATTAGCCGCCTCGGTGGTCTAGTGGATAGCGTACTAGGCTTTCCCCCGAGGACCCGGGTTCGATTCCCGGCGAGGGCTTGGCATTTTCATACGCTATAAATCATCCCATCGTCTGCATTAGCCCTAGTGTGCACAATAGTCGGACGTTACAAGTTAGTAACTTTTACGGAATACTAGTTATGTACATTGGTATATAGTGTTACGATTTTCACACACAACTGAGTTAGGTTTTTCACCCAATAACCATGTAAGTTTTTAAAAAAATTCTAATATTTTCATTATTAATAACGTGAATTTAATTAATCGTTTTCATATGGAAAATACGATACCCACTTTCCTTTGCTAGTCATTTTGAGGTTATGTTTGTCACTTAATTAAATTAAATTATTAACAATAGTCGTTCCAAGAACAGAAGACATCGCAGAATGTTCGGTCACCGCTCCACGACAGCGCCTTGAATCACTCGTATCCAATTTAACTGCAACCGTAATAATTACGGATCACTGGATAGACTTTATTGGAAATGTTTTTGCTTTTTGTCTATAAAACTGACAAATTTTTTATATGACTAATCGTTCAGTTCGTATTACAGGAAATTGCCAGTAACTATACTCGTCATTTTGAAGTGGAAGCGTATCTTAAATATACGTCGTTCGAGTCATATGCAATTTTTTTGTTTTAAAACAATCGGTCAATGCGTTCTGCCCAAAATCGCGTAACAAGCATACAGGCGTAACCAAACGCCGAAGAGTCGAATTCGCTTGATTAGTTAAACGTGAGGATTTTTTTTTATTTGTTGCACCATTTTTTCATTATTGTATGGTGTTATTTAATAATAGTTAAAGTACAGTAGACCTCGCGATACATTCTTAATGGCGAAGAGGAAAACGTTTCGAATGCATCTGCTCTAAGATTTTATTCACAATTGGTACACTATTACTTGAAAGAACAATGGGGCTTGCAGTATATTCGTAATTAATTGCCTTTCCGCAGCGCCACAACAGATCTCTGAGTGCTCGTACACTTTTCTACTAATTTAACCGGTAACTGTAATGTTTAGAAAAAACGTTACTTGACCAGCTTTATTTGAAATTGTGTGTCTCTCTCTCTCTCTCTCTCTCTCTCTCTCTCTCTCTCTCTCTCCTCACTCTCGCTCTCCCTCTCCCTCTCTCCCTCTCCCCTCTCCCCATCTCTTCCTCTCCCTCCCCTCCATCGCCTCCCTATCCCTCACTCTCCCTCCCCCCTCCTCTGTCTTTCTCTTTGTCTCACCATGAAGAGGACAACAATTATAAAGATCTTGCCGTTCAGCCAGTATTATAGAAAATAATCAGCAACGACATTCGTCACCGTTAAAACAGAAGCCGCCATCTTATAACGGAAGTGAATGCGGAAAATCTTATATACGTCGTTTGCGCTTTATACAAGGTACCTTACAGCAAAATTTCAAAACAATCGGTCAATACGTTCGGCCAAAACTGCGTAAACAACAAACGAAATGCAGAACGGTCGAGTTGAAACTGACAAAGCTTTGCTCGGTCGATGATTAAAATTTTGATCAGTTGATTTTGAAAAATTTGAACTTCTATTGGTCTCAATAATTTCTGTAAGACTTGCGGGTGATTTTACCGTGTCTCTTGAGCACGAGCGCTCCCCTAATCCTAACCAACACGACTTTGAATCGTACGTTACGTAACGAACCGAACTCTTTAATTCTATTTGCGTTATCTGCAGCACTTAAGTGAAATCTGATAACAGATATTGACTCCGCTTCCCACTGTAATTCGATTCAACTTGCCAGACACCAGGCTTTTGCTTCCAGATAGCGCCACTGCCCAAGTAATTATATTTGAGTAATTTTAATTGTCGTATCGCGTGTCCGGCGCGACAACACGAAACCGCTGAAGAAAGAAATTAATCGTTACACGATGATTTGGAAGGGGTTCGTTTCTGTCGCGTTAATTGAAATGTTTAAGGTTAATATTAGCGCTGGATTCCGAGCTAGCGTGCGTGGCGGTGAAATGAAGAAGAAGAAATGCATTCCTTTCATATTATCTTATGTACAAGAACAGATAGCCGGTGACAATGCATCCTTCATTCAAAGATCGTCCAGCATTCACTTTCACAAATCTAAAAAGATTTTACGTTCCTAAAAAGTCCCAACGTAATAAAATTATAACCCTTATGAGAGATATGCGAACGCTTGCTGTTGGTGCCATCTTGCGGAAGAAAGTTTAAATACAGATACGAGGTGTGTTCAGAAAGTAACGAGAATTTTAATTTTTTGAACAAAATATATATATATTCTTCTACATTGATGTTGTCGCCTTCAAAACAGTCCCCATTGGAGATTATGCACTTGTGTCAGCGCTTCTTCCAATCATCGAAACACTTCTCAAACTCGATCTTTGTGATAGCCTTTAGTTTTTTCAGCGATGCGCTTTTAATGTCATCTACGGCTGTAAAACGACGGCCCATTAAGATTCTCTTTATTTTTGGAAATAGGAAAAAGTCACACGGAGCCGTGTCTGGCGAATATGGAGGCTGGGGCATCGTTACAGTACTGTTTTTGGTAAAAAAATTCACGAACAAGCAATGAAGTGTGAGCTGGGGCATTATCGTGGTGCAAAAGCCATGAATTGTTTTTCCACAGATTCGGGAGTTTTTTCGGATTGCTTCACGCAAACGGCGTTGAACTTGTAGGTAGTACTCCTTATTGACCGTTTCACCTGGTGGCAGGAATTCATGATGCACTATCCATTAATATCGAAGAATACAGTAAGCATAACCTTCACGTTCGACCGCACTTTGTCGGTCTTTTTCGGTCGGAGGCCAGAATGCCTCCACTGAGATAATTGAGCCTTAGTTTTGACGTCATATCCGTAAACCCATGTTTCGTCACCTGTTATAATACGATTTAGTAATTCTGCATCGTCGTTGATTTCATTTAGTGACTCCTGAGCAACTTCCATTCGCCGCTGTTTTTGTCTAAAATTCAACAATTTTTGAACGAATTTTGCTACCACACGTTTCATACACAGAACATTGGAAACAATGTCATGACATGATCCAATCGATATGCCAACATCATCAGCGACCTCTCTAATTGTGATTCGGCGATTGTTCATAACCATTTCTTTCACTTTTTCCACGTTTTCATTGGTTGTTGATGTGCTGGGGCGTCCAGGGCGTTCGTCATCTTCAACGTCTTCACGGCCTTCTTGGAAACGCTTATACCACTCGTAAACTCTTGCTTTACTCATAGCAGATTCACCATAGGCCTTTGTTAATATTTCACACACTTTGTTACACTTTATTCCATTTTTTACGCAAAATTTGATAAAAATTCTTTGATCCATTTCTTTTAACAAACGAAAATCGCCGAGCTCATAAAAACACGTCTAACCTTAGTGGCTGTCACAGACAAAGTCAACAATGAAAAAAGCTGAAAGTTTTATCATACTTAAAGGGCATGTATACCAACATAATAAAAAAAATGTTTGACAATCGGACTCTCCTAGCCCGCGAAATTTAGAAATTCTAGTTACTTTCTGAACACACTTCGTATATAAACAACAGTACTATTTATTTTCTCAAACGTTTCCACCCCAGGCCTCGCAGCTTGTAAGAAGCCGAAGGAACCATTGGAAGAATAGTTCAATTCATGGCTTAAAGCCTCGTCCACAATTGCAGACTATTTGTAGAAATTGAGATACATCTGATGAAACGATTCTGAGAAGTTATGACGATTTTCCATGTTTTCTTTATCTATTGAATGTTTTCTGTTACCTACATATATGGTACCTACACATATTGTTTTAACGTTTCATTTTAAACTTTTTAGAATTTAATTGAATGTGAGAAAGTTCGAGCAGTGTTTGTTTATAGTTTATTTATTCTAATTTTACTTAAAAAAGCCAAAGTAAATTTTATAAATAATATATAAAGCCGAACGTTTAAACTTGTAGGACACACCTCGAGTGTCCCTTTATTCCCTTAACGCCTCTTCTACCTGGCACATAAAAACCAGTCAAGTTGTACCGAAGTGTCGACAGTATTGTAAAAAGGGGTGGAAAACTTACCCCATAGGTAAGCCGAAGTTTCATTAGTTTCCATACAACGAGTGCTTGTTTTATTGGTTCACCCAGCCACCAGGCAAGACGAACTTTCTTTCATGTTCATTTACAGTAAAGTTCAGGAAGCGGGCCCGCGGATCGATTGCAACCCCCATAAATCGACTCGGGGGTAGCGATCGCGTGTAGAGGCATGTCCGCAACACCATCCAGCTATTTTATCCGGTGAAATTGGTTTCTCGTGTTACGTTTAGAGTAACGATAATTCCCCATTTTATGTGTTTATAAAATAATATAATGTATTGCGGTGTTTTTATTCTATAAGTAGTAAACAGTAATGTCTAAACTCTGCATTGGTACGAAATACTGGACGTTTTGGTATATTTAGAAAATAAAATTAACAATATCTGCATGATTTTTAAAGTTACTTTCTTGTTATGCTTAAGATTAGATTGAAACTAGAGGAAGGGAAACAAACCCTGGCACCGCGATCAACAGACCTATTGTGCAACTAAACCTTTTGAATACTAGTTCAGCAGACTGATGCCCTAAATAAGTTCCAACAATCCACTGACTAGCTCACTCTGCTTAAGATCCCTAGGGTCCTGGAAACCAAAAACCCCTAGCCTCCTACCAGCAAGAGCTTCACAATCAAGGATTATGTGTCCTGCAGTCTATTCGTCTTTCCTGCACAACCTACACACGGTTTCTCTATAGTGCATACCTTCATGTGCACTCTCAGACCACACAGTGCTTAATAATATGCCGCATGATTTTTCAGAGTTTTGTTATGATTTTTTTTTCGTGTTCTACTTACTCTTACTAAAAGGTCGAGCGGAGCGAAAAAAACCTTCTAAAGTTGGTGAATGTATCACAACATTTTCTTTTTTGAGACCGTGAATACAAAAATTTGCAAAATATATAAAAGATCATGAAAAACCGCTTCCTTGTTTTGATTCAAACTATGTTTACAAATATTGTTGACTAGCATGTCGAAATTAGAAGGGGACATGAAAACGTGTACTTTTGTAGATTTTGCATTTAACTGCAGAGAGTTAACTATTGAACTTTTGGATAGTTAACTTGAGAAAATATTAACAATTCCTCAAAGGATCTCTATTATTGGCCGGTTCTGCTAATAATAGATGGTTTAAGAAGCAACACCAGGCAAGATGGTTTAACACTTTCATGGGCATTCCCATAGCAAGTGTCTCGTAGATAAGTTTCCTCATTGAAGACTCAGAGTGGCGGCAGACGTCTTTGAACGCATAATTTGTAATTGTGAGGCTAGCATTTCGAAATTAGAAGGGGACGTGAAAAAGTGTACTTTTTGAGATTTAACTATTCTTTTGCATTTAACTCTAGAGAATTAACTATTGAACTTATCGATAGTTAACTTGAGAATGTTAACAAATCTGCCAATAGACAAATTAACAAGCCAAGTTGGGATAACACCTTCATGGGTATTCCCATAGCAAGCGCCTCTTTGGTAAGTTTCTTCATGGAGGACTTAGAAGGACGGACAGAGCACAACGCACAATCAAGGAGCTTATTACAGGACACTGTGGTCTAAGGGTACACACGAATGGGATAGGCATGTACCAAGGACAAATAATCTGCTTGTTATGGAGTAAAGAGGAAGAAACTGCAGGACACGTAGTTCATAATCGTGAAGCTCTTGCTAGGAGGAAGCTAAGGGTTTTAGTTTCCATGACCCTAGAGACCTTCAGCTAGGACAATTCACTAGCTAGTCAGTGACTCAAATCTGCTAAACTCGTACTTAAGAGATTTAATTGTACAATAGGTCCGTAGCAGGGTTTTTATATCCTGCTTATTATTATTCTACTTAATAATTTTTTTTAAAATTTATTTAATACTCATAACCAATCTTTACAAGATCGACTAATGGTTTACATCTGCAACAAAATCACATTTGTAGGATAGCTATTACATTAATAACTTCCTTCACATCAGTGGAGCAGTTCATGAGGTTTAGTCCTCTTGAGGCGGCGAACGTTGCCGACCACTTCAAGTACTGCCTCCATCTTACAATTTTCATGCTAAGAAGCCGTAGATTATGACTAGTTGCACATTTTTTAACTTCCTCTGTGACAAGCCTGATGTTTAAGTCCCTATGTAAATCATTGTTACGAATGTACCATAGGTTATTGACTATTCCTCGCAAGACTTTGTTTTGGAAATTTTGGATTATTTTTATATTCGACGGTTTTGTACAACCCCACAATTGCAAGCCATATGTCCATACTCGTTTCAATATTTGTTTATATATTAAAATTTTATTCTGCACTGAAAGCTCAGAGTTACGTCCAAGCGGCCAGTAAAGTTTTCTATATTTTATTCTAAGCTCTTCAATCTTTTTCTTTACATGGACTTTCCACTTGAGCTTCGTATCCAGGGTCTTCCCCAAGTATTTGGCATTGTTGGAGTAATGAACAGCTTGAGCATTGATAAACAATGGATGGGTGGCAATCTTCCTATTGATAAAGTTTATATACACTGATTTTGTCTCATTCAGTTTAACTCGCCAGCACTTAGTCCAGGTAGTTTAGTTATCCTATCCATTGCACCTTGTAGTTTATTCGTGGTCTTTTCAACACAATCATCAACTGCAAGGATAGCGGTGTCATCAGCAAATGTTTGCACTTAATAATGTAATCTAATTTAACTATTCGTCAAACGTGTTGTTTTTTGTTGCTCTTAGTGGCCATTTTGAAATTGAAATCCGCCATTTATAGTTTTTGATAGCCTTTAACAGCTGTAAAGTTTAATTAGTCCTGTTTAAATGCTAAACAGGCAAAGACTGTTCGATGCATCCGCGGGTATTATCTGGTCTCGGTTAAATGTATTCATCATTAAGAATTCAGTCGATTTCAGGCGGTATCGCGACCGCCTCGTGGATTATCATCTGTTTGTTATTCATCTTTAAACAGCGTCTGCTGCACGGCGGACTTGGAAAGGGCAATCGGGAGAAGACGAAGTGTTTGCAGTGCGTAAGTTGCACATTGTTAGGCGTCTTTACACTTCGGTGGTCGCATTGTGTAAAACCAAATGTATAACGCTTACACAGTACGTCCAGGAACGATGGTACACTTGCAAGGTATAATAAAAAAATTACTACAATGTGATTAGGGCATTACGAAAATTTTCTAACAATCAATGTTTCATAAACATTTTGTTCGAACACTATCGACAAAGAAATAAAAATAGGGATATTTTCTGAAAATAGGCTCATTACGTTTTTACATTTGAACTTTGGTAACTTTTAAAGATCCATAACGCGAATCAGTATTACAAATTTGATCCAAAGTAATTCGGAGAACACCAACAACGGTCACTTTTCGTTTTTTCAAGTTATTTCCAAACCGTAAAGCCTTTTTATTTCAAATACGACATATTTATATAATCCAATTTTGAAAATATGGGTAATTTTGTAATTTATTTTCGATAGCACTTAAGCCGCATTGTTTTGGAGGAATAAAAGACTCTGTACAAGGTGTCTTAATTTGTAAGACTGGTTTGGCGTGTAAAAATTTAAACTAGCTTACACCTAGTTGTGGGGGGGATCAGAATTGGTGCTCATTATTTGGTTGAGTATTGGTTGTGCCACAGCGACCTCATTAACGCTCATTTTTCAATAGGAATACTTTAAAAAGTTCTAATGTCGATACCGTCCATGTAGGAAAATGTTATGCATTGACATACGAAAAAAATGATAATAGCTGCCATTTTGAAACGAATTTTTCTTTGCCTTATTACCAAACACAATGTTCGAGTCAATTTTGAATCGGATCTGACAAAAACTAAAATTGTTAAAATGCTAACAAACCCTCAAAACGTGTAGAGTTTTTAAAACAGTCCGTGCCTATGTTTAAATTTCACCAATATGGATGTTCTAATAGCTCATTTTCTAGCAGGAATTCGCTAAAAAATCATAAAGTTGATTTCATCTTTGTGGGAAAAATCGCTTAATACGAGGTGTGTTCAGAAAGTAACGAGAATTTTAATTTTTTGAACAAAATATTTATTTATTCTTCTACATTGATGTTGTCGCCTTCAAAACAGTCCCCATTGGAAATTATACACTTGTGGCAGCGCTTCTTCCAATACTCGAAACACTTCTCAAACTCGATCTTTGAGATAGCCTTTAGTTCTTTCAGCGATGCGCTTTTAATGTCATGTACGAATGTAAAACGACGGCCCTTTAAGGTTCTCTTTATTTTTGGAAATAGGAAAAAGTCACACGGAGTCATGTCTGGCGAATATGGAGGCTGGGGCATCGTTACAGTACTGTTTTTGGCCAAAAATTCACGAACAAGCAATGAAGTGTGAGCTGGTGGATTATCGTAGTGTAAAAGCCATGAATTGTTTTTCCACAGATCCGGGGTTTTTTTCGGATTGCTTCACGCAAACGGAGTTGAACTTGTAGGTAGTACTTGTAGGTATTGACCGTTTCACCTGGTGGCAGGAATTCATGATGCACTATGCCATTAATATCCAAGAACCTTCACGTTCGACCGCACTTGTCGAGCCTGTTTCGGTCTTTTTCGGTCGGAGGCCAGAATGCCTCCACTGAGATAATTGAGCCTTAGTTTGACGTCATATCCGTAAGCCCATGTTTCGTCACCTGTTATAATACGATTTAGTAATTCTGCATTGTCGTTGACTTCATTTAGTGACTCCTGAGCAATTTCCATTCGCCACTGTTTTTGTTTAAAATTTAACAATTTTGGAACGAATTTTGCTGCCACGCGTTTCATACAAAAAACATTGGAAACTATGTCATGACATGATCCATTCGATATGCCAACATCATCAGCGACCTCTCTAATTGTGACTCGGCGATTGTTCATAACCATTTCTGTCACTTTTTCCACGTTTTCATCGGTTGTTGATGTGCTGGGGCGTCCAGGACGTTCGTCATCTTCAACGTCTTCACTTCCTTCTTGGAAACGCTTATACCACTCGTAAACTCTTGCTTGACTCATAGCAGACTCACCATAGGCCTTTGTTAACATTTCACACACTTTGTTACACTTTATTCTATTTTTTAAGCAAAATTTGATACAAATTCTTTGATCCATTTCTTTTAACAAACGAAAATCGCCGAGCTCATAAAAACACGTCTAACCTTAGTGGCTGTCACAGACAAAGGCAACAATGAAAACAGCTGAAAGTTTTATCATACTTCAATTGCATGTATACCAATATAATACAAAAAATGTTTGACAATCGGACTATCCAAGCCCTCGAAATTAAAAAATTCTCGTTACTTTCTGAACACACCTCATACACTAAAAAAGCATTACAAATGTACGAATCCTTTACGATTTTAATTGATTGGCATGTTATTAATAACGAATTTATTTTATCATCAAGTCTATAAAATTTTCTATCTACGTTTGAATTATATTTTTCCAAAATTGCAACTAAAATTCAACACACCCTCAGAAATTCTTCTAGGTGTAACTACAGACGCTCACATACAATATGGTTGTAGATCCTACCACGATTACATCTCCGTTATTTTTCTAATTGAAAATTCACTAAAAATTGCAACTTGCATTTGCTGTTGCAAAAACTAAAAAAGTGTTCAAAAGTAAAAAATTGTTTGTGATTGTAAATGTCATTTTGAAATTGATTTTTTTGGACTACACAATGTTTTGATTAAGCAAAGCGAGTATCTGTTCTAACTCTACTGTTCGCCATTTTGTTTGTGTGTTTCTTGCAGTAATCGATTTTTTCTAAATTTGGTACGGAGGTACCTTGTATAAATCCCAAACGACGGATGTGCTAGATATATTCCATTCATTGCCTTTTCAAAATGGCGGTCTCTGATTGTAACGTTGACGAGTATAGTTGTTGGTTAATTTCGGTGATATTGGTTGTACCACAAGACCTATTATAATTTTGACAGCTAAAGTTACGAAAGCTTCCGAGATCGGTTGTGAAACAATGGCCAGGCAAATTGATTATGAATATAGTGTCTCTATTGTTCATTCAACCAGTTGTTCTACCGTACCAAGTTTGAATGAAATCCAAGTGCAGAATCATTCAAAACTTCCAGAAGTAACGACATGTAGCCTACGTAGATTTTCTTTTTCTAACCGATTTCTCTCTGTTGGAAATTCGACAATACTTAACACTGACGTGCTTGCTCCCTCGCAGCTCGGCTCAGATTTCCCTCAGTTTCCCGCCTGCCGAATTGATTGTAAGCAATTAATATTGAACGAAAAGGTCTCCGTATCGGTTTAACATTGAACTACATGGTAATGGTTTTGTATGGTGGATACATCAATTACACTTAACCGTACAGGGGTGGGTTTAGAAGGGCGGTTCCGGTTGTGTTCTATTGTCATTGTAAATAAATGATAAATCGGTCGTCATGGTAACCGGTGTCAAGAGTCCACGTGATTATAACAGCGTACGAATAAATGTTTCGCCGCTGAATAAATGTTTGTATATTAAATTCAAACAATTCACCCTCCAGTTTGTTTTAAAGGTGTACGGTGTTTTATCTTAGACATTTTAATATTTTTAATTTGACTACTCGTATTTAGTAGGTTAGGTTTTTTTTAGTTAGTGCAGTACTTATATAACCGCTGTATGCAGCTGTCACTCTGACGTGATAGAAGCGTATCTTTTTGTCATACAATCATGTGAAAAATAAATTTTACCACTAATCGTATGCGTAAATTAGTATGTTGAATGTAAAATTTTAATAATACGAAAAACCGCAGCTGTTTAGCGTGATGGTAGCGAATTTCCGAAAGAACTTCGTTTAGAAATTCTGATTTCACCATTTACGTTTGCATATATTATAATTTTAAAGTTTCAAATTACAAAAATACGAAATCCGACATCGTCAAATTTACTTTCTTAATTTTAATGGTTTTTGTAATTTAAATTGCTAATTTATGCAGATTATGACGCTGAATACGTGTTGAAAATTACAAAAAGTGTAATATAGAAAAGCTCTGATCGTTTTCAGATTTTAAATGGCCGCCTTCGTCGCCGGGTAGCAAACTTGTCAATACCAAAATTGTTTTTGTGCCAATTTGAAGCAATTTTGCGATCAAAGATTTTTTTTTTTTTTTTTTTTTTTTTGTTTAACGTCCGACTATTGTGCACATTTGGGCTAATGCAGACGGTGGGATGAATAGCGTATGAAAATGCCAAGCCCTCGCCGGGAATCGAACCCGGGTCCTCGGGGTGAAAAGAAGTGGTATTATACACATGCAAATATAAAATGTTTAAAATATCTCTAAAAAATTAACCTAGACTTTAAAATCGGCGCTCGTTTAAATCCCTAACATGGATTTTACATTAATAAGCGATCAATAGTTCATTTTCCATTTTTTATAACCGGCGTTCAAATATTTTCTAATTTCAATAGAAATTAATATTCTAATTAGTTCATTAGAACTGATATGAAAGTTACTGTTATTAATTTATTTTTATTTAAATATTTTTTTGAATCGCCGAAACATTTTAATGTTGCGCTGTAATGGAAATTTTGAAACCTAAAACGCTGAAATAAATCTTTGGAAACGTTTGTAAAATAGTTTTAATGAAGGGCGGACGTGATACAAGAAAGCGCGAGTGAAAAGCACCGGTAAGTTAGTCACAGATAAGTCGAGAGATCAATATAACGCACACAGTTCCGTTAGACAAACGGCATGAACAGTTAAATCAGTGGTTGGAAACAAATTGCACATTTTGACCTAACCTCTACCTAACTCGCACGAACGCAAATCACAGTACATTGAAATGAACTACATTCAGATTTTATTTCCTTACTGTACGTAGTATTGAACCATGGGAAAAAAAGTTCTTCAGATTTTGATGTCGTTTTCAGAACCCCTAAATGAAAAAAATGAATTGAATATGTGTGTGTGTGTGTGTGTGTGTGTGTGTGTGTGTGTGTGTGTGTGTGTGTGTGTGTGTGTGTGTGTGTGTGTGTGTGTGTGTGTGTGTGTGTGTGTATGTGTGTGTTGTGTGTGTGTGTGTGTGTGTGTGTTTGTGTGTGTGTGTGTGTGTGTGTGTGTGTGTGTGTGTGTGTGTTGTATGTTTGTGTGTGTGTGTGTGTGTGTGTGTGTGTGTGTGTGTGTGTGTGTGTGTGTGTGTGTGTGTGTGTGTGTGTGTGTGTGTGTGTGTGTGTGTGTGTGTGTGTGTGTGTGTGTGTGTGTCTGTGTGAGTTTATATATATATATTTTAATGCTGATTATGAAAAAAAAGCCGCCTCAGTGGTCTAGTGGATAGCGTACTAGGCTTTCACCCCGAGGATCCGGGTTCGATTCCCGGCGAGGGCTTGGCATTTTCATACGCTATAAATCATCCCACCGTCTGCATTAGCCCAAGTGTGCACAATAGTCGGACGTTAAACACCAAAAAAAAGAAAAAAAAAATGAAGATAAAATCAGAATTGCAAAAAGGTAAGATAAAGAAACTACTTTTGGAAATTTGCTTCTATCACGTGAGCCAGACAGCTGCGTGTCGGGTTTATGAAACTAATAGTTTAAGCTTTTTATTTAAATAGTGAGGGGATATTGTACTATAATAACTCTTACTTCCTTGATTTCTGTTATTCGGCCCTCATTTACCGTACCTTATCGCCCCCAAAGAAGGCCACTATCGTAATGACCACCACCAAACTATCCCTCACATCCACTTGAATGTTAATACGGTCTTAGACTATTATATTGTGTGTGTGTGTGTGTGTGTGTTGTGTGCGTGCGTGTGGGTGTGTTGCGTGTATGTGTGTGTGTTTTTCGTGTGTTGCGCGCCTGTGTGTGTGTGTGTGTGTGTGTGTGTGTGTGTGTGTGTGTGTTGTGTGTGTTGTGTGTGTTGTATGTTGTGTGTGTGTGTGTGTGTTTGTGTGTGTTGTATGTTGTGTGTTGTGTGTGTGTGTGTGTCTGTGTGTCTGTGTGAGTTTATATATATCAGAAGGTAAAATCAGAATTGCAAAAAGGTAAGATAAAGAAACTGCTTTTGGAAATTTGATTCTATCACGTGAGCCAGACAGCTGCGTGTCGGGTTTATGGTCTTTATTTAAATAGTGAGGGGATATTGTACTATAATAACTCTTACTTCCTTGATTTCTGTTATTCGGCCCTCATTTACCGTACCTTACCGCCCCCAAAGAAGGCGACTATCGTAATGACCACCAGCAAACTATCCCTCACATCCACTTGGATGTTAATACGGTCTTAGACTATTATATTGTGTGTGTGTGTTGCGTGCGTACGTGTGGGTTTGTTGCGTGTATGTGTGTGTGTTTTTCGTGTGTGTTGCGCGCCTGTGTGTGTGTGTGTGTGTGTGTGTGTGTGTGTGTGAGAGAGAGAGAGAGAGAATGTGTTTGTGGGTGAATGTGTGTATATATGTGTGTCTTTGTGTGTTTTGCGCGCGCGTGTGTGTGTGTGTGTGTGTGTGTGTGTGTTGCGTGCATGCGTGCGTGCGTACGTGCAAGTGTGTGTGTGTGTTGCGTGCGTGCGTATGTTGCATGTATATATATATATATATATATATATATATATATATATATATATATATATATATATATAGATAGATAGATAGATAGATAGATAGATAGATAGTGTGTGTGTGTGTGTGTGTGTTGCGTGCGTGCGTGTGGGTGTTGTGGGTGTTGTGTGTGTGTGTGTGTGTGTGTGTGTGTGTGTGTGTGTGTGTTGGTGTGTGTCACGTCATTGGAGACTAGAGAAATTTATTTTTGTCATATTTAATTTTCAAAACATATTTCAAAGCCTTTTTTTAGATCGTAGACCCTAAGACTAACAAAAATCGGATTTTCAAAATTAGTATTAACAGTTTCGCTAAAATTATTCCTCAAATGACTAAAAATCAAATTCAGTTTTGGATCAATAAAAATAAGCGAAACTTGGTAAATTCTTCAAATTCGGCTTATCAGATGTTTTTCAACATTTTCATTAAAAATTTTAAATGACAATATATTTCTGTTTTACTGCTTTTACTACGGTGAAAACATATTTACGAAAAAAAAGTGTAAGACGAAAGTATCATGGCCGCAATCAGAAACTGTTTGACTGATTTTGCTGGGTAATAAAACTTGTAACGTATTATTGCTTCCAGTTCAAAGAACACAATATACTTTGCAGTAGATTCTTAATTAATAATATAGAGCACTTCACTACAGTGCTTGTAACTTTTCTGTCAATTTAACTGGTAATATTATATATATATATATATATATATATATATATATATATATATATATATATATACATTAGCATTACCCGTAGCGGCTTCGCCCACGAAACGTAAACTGTTTCAGTAATGTAATAATTTATAAACATAAAAAAATATATTAATAAAAGCGTGATCATATAAACTCGTGATTATTTTACAGTGAATATGAAAAAATATTATAACCTGAATATGTTGTTTTATTGTCTTCAAACGTGTTCCATTCGAATTTAAGAAAATCTGATTAAGAATATTTTTGTCCGATACAAACATTTATACCTATTCTACATTTTTGTCCTTTTAGGGGATGAATTCGGGGGGAAAATACTGAATTGCGTGTATCATAATTTGTGTTTTAAAATATTTTGTTTACTTTCAAGAAAATTTGATAAAACATATTTTTCTCCAGTGCAAACACTCTTTTTTCTCCCATGATAACTGTTTTTCCATTTTTATTCTTTTAGGGGATGAATTCAGAAAAATGTTGAAATATGTGTTTCATATTTCTAGAATATAAGATAAAAAAAAATATTTTTTCAATACAAAATTGTACCCAATTTTTATATTTTATACCTTCTTTCAAACTCTTTAGGGGATGCGTTTTTCGGGAAAAGGTGAAACATATATTTCATTACTTATACTTAAGAGTGACTATGTTACGTTTTAAGAAGGTCAGATGAAAAACATATTTTTTCCAATAAAAATTGTTGTACCTCTTGTTTACCTCTTTAGGGGTTGCATACTGGAAAATCGTTTTTCAGTGCATCCCTTTTTCAGTGCATCTCGACAATGTTGTAAGAAGGTACCCTGAAAATTTCAAGTCTCTAGCTATATAAAGCTATATAAAGAGCATGAACGTATTGGATGTACGTTGTTATTAAATTTGGACTGGGTAAGTAGTTTAATGGAGTTAAAATCAATTTTTTGAAAAATCCTTTCTTAATACGCGCTTACATAATAAAACGAAGGTATCCTCAAAATTTTAAGTCTCTAGGTTTTATAGTTTGCGCTGTACGTTGATCAGTCAGTCAGTCAGGACATTGCCTTATATATATATATATATATATAACTTTTCGACTTCTCGTAAAGTAATATAGAGAACAGAATTGTCAATAATCCGAGTCTGTATATTACCATAATGGCCTCTTCAATAGTAAGTATTCAATAAAATTTCGCTAATGAAAGTAAATAACATATGTTAAAGATTTTCTAAAAGCAATCCACATAACATGGGCTACTCCAACGGATTAATTATTCAGATTGTTCTAAAGCTATTTGACTTGTGCCTCTTCCCCTCCCCGCTCTGGCAACCACGACACCAAGCTATCAGACAACATGAAATATTTAAGCGTTTCCTCCAGATAGGTTCTGCCAGTTGCCGAAGGTTCTTAGCGAGAGGAAATAAATGGGATTGAATTGAGGGGAAAAGCTAAAGGAAATAACACACAATATAATAGTCTAAGTGGGTGTGAGGGGTAGTTTGGTGGTGGTCATTACGATGGTGGCCTTCTTTGGGGGCGATAAGGTACGGTAAATGAGGGCGAATAACAGAAATCAAGGGAGTAAGAGTTATTATAGTACAATATCCTCTCACTATTATAAATAAAGAGCATAAACCCGACAGGCAGCTGTCTGGCTGACGTGATAGAAGCAAATTTCCAAAAGTAGTTTCTTTATCTTACCTTTTTGCAATTCTGATTTCACCTTCATAATCCTCATTCAAATCTATCTATCTATCTAAGCCGCCACGGTGGTCTAGTGGATAGCGTACTAGACTTTCACCCCGAGGACCCGGGTTCGATTCCCGGCGAGGGCTTGGCATTTTCATACGCTATACATCATCTCATCGTCTGCATTAGCCCAAGTGTGCACAATAGTCGGACGTTAAACACAAAAAAAAAAATCTCTCTCTCTCTCTCTCTCTCTCTCTCTCTCTCTATATATATATATATATATATATATATATATATATATATATATATTAGCATTTTAAACTTGTAAATTACAAAATGAACCATGAGCGCTGTCAAATTAATTACAACACAATGGAGATTCAAAATGATCATTTAAAGTGATTACGATGGTGAAGTAGCTTTTTCAAAAGCATTAAAACGAAAAGTTAAAAATTAAAAAAAAATTTAAATGACCCACATTTTGAAACTGTTGAATAAATTTTGCTGGCTAACGAACTTGTCTAAGCTATTTTAAAAATCAATTTCTGTGCCAAGCTTGATTCAAATCGGACCAAAATTGTCGGAGGTCTGGATTTTACCATGATGACCGCTCCAAATAAAAATTTTATTTGAACAGATTTATTCGAATTTGAAAATGTAAAAAAACATATAGATATACGTAAAGTAGAACGCATTAAAACACAGATTTGAATATTTATAAAGCAACAGGAGCTTCATACGAAGTTATTCATTTCTTTTTTAGTGGTTTCAGTCTTTCATTAAATTTGCAACACACTAAATATGTAATAAAAATTTAAAAAATTAATAAAAAATTGAACACAGTAAAAACATATAGTGTGCCTCGAAGACGTTTACGCATTTGACTGTCCATTATTTTCTCATTGATCATTTTGAAACTACATACACTTTTTATAGACGTTACCAGAAACGGTATGTGAGAATTACATGTTTGATGTTTGTAGAAACAAAATGGCGGCCAAAAAAAGTTTAAATAAAGAACTGATTTCGTTATTTTAGGTTAGTGTGTAGCTGTGGATGGTTTTCAGTTTGAACAGGTCTGATTTATGAAATGTTCGTTGCTATTTAGTTTTCTTTTAACTAGTTTGTATCTAATTAAATTTTTGAAAAGAATTAATGATTAAAAAATAAAATTTTGTTTGAAAAAAATAACAAAGATGATTTTTTCTTATTCACTTCTGTTCGGGCCTCTAGTTTAACTATGGCGAGTGTAGTGTCTGACTATTCGTTTAATATTGGATGAACGGCAAAACCTACCGTAACTTTTACCCTTTATGGAGAAAGAACATACAATTTCCACTAGAGTTGCTTCAGTAACATTTTTCCTAAATGGTACGACCATTGGTTAAATTGGCGAAAATGCTTATAAGCAGTTACAAGTGGCTAGGTAATTAATTGTAAGGTCTAATGTTTTTTTTAATTACGAGTATTTTAAAGTTATTAAAGCTATTAAATAAGAAGGGTAACTGCCTCGAGTATGCGACTTAGTCTATTTTAAATTAGATTAGAAGCCTGTTGGTAAAACTTATTGTAGTACAAATTCGACGCTAATCTATGTGTATAAAAAACGTTCATAATGGCGTTGGCGAACGTGTTAATCACGTGTTTAAAAACGAGGGTTGATCCAAACTCTCAAAACTTAGTGTATTGTTTTTATACGTTAATTTTGACAAACGCCCGAATAAGCGGTAATAAGCGAGTATTGTGCATACACTTAGATTTGGCGTACACCCTCAATGTGTAACCTAAATGCATTGTACCTTGACAAGTACGATACCTGTCAACCACCCTCAATTCACAACCACCCCTTTACACTGGAGTGGCCGCCTTCTTTGGACGTAAATGGCGTGTGATAAAGTCTAGCTGGTACGGTGACAATAGCGGTGGCCTATCAATAACGGCAATCAATGGGCTTTTACCGGGAAAATATGTCTTGCTGGATCGCATTGAAAGCGGGACGTGTGCACCGCATTGTGTGACATGTCTGCGTAAATAAGGTTTTTGGTTTAAACACGATTAAAAGTCGAAGAATAACGTTTAAGGTGACAGGAATAGTGTGACCGGAATGTATAGAGCGGCCGTGAATACAAATACGGTTAGTGTAATGGTGCTGTGTTGCCGTTGATGTCTGTTGTGAAAAACTCAATTTCATATTAAACGCGACACGCAGCTGTGTCGCTGTCGTGCTGACATACGTTTTTTTATATTTACTTTTTTGGAAAATTTACGATCTCCGTTATAACCGGCGTTACAATCTACTTTAATTAGCATTTTAAACTAATAAACTGTGCAGATTTTAACGCTGGTAACGATGGTAAAATCTAATTTTGAAAAGAGTGTAGCTTAAATTTTGAATGACCACTATTTTAAAACTGTCAAACGGATTTTACTCGGTAACAGACTCGCCCGAGTTATATATCAAAATTGATTTTGTTCCAAATTTGACTCAAATCGGACGCTGAAGTGCTAAAACACACACATGCGCGCGCGCGCACACCAATGTAAATGACGGATAAATTCTATCGATGCATTATTTCATCCTAAAACGCTATTTTGATTTCATATTTCGTCATTAATTCCAGTCTGACTATATTCCTATGAGCAGCTTTACAGACGCCCGGCATTCATTTACGAAACATTCCCGTTGTTGAACCAAAAAATAAAAAATCATGTATCGTGTTTTCCCTTCCATTTGATTTTAATTACAATTTGTTTGAAAACACGACAAATTAACACAGCTAGTTTTTAACAACACAACCTGAAACTTATTACAGCCTACCAGCTGTTGAATGAAATCAGCTGATCATTACGAATTAACATAAACGACAAATTAACACAGCCAGTTTTTAACAACATCTAAAAGTTATTATAGCCTATCAGCTGTTGAATGAAATCAGCTGATCTTTTACGAATTAGTATAAACGACAAATTAGTATAGCTAGTTCTTAACAACAGAACCTGAAAGTTATTATAACCTATCAGCTGTTCAATTAAACGGTTATATTGTTAACCGTTAGGTTATATTGTTAACCGTTAGGTTATATTGTTAAAAAATAGCTATGTTTATTTGTCGTTTATACTAATTCAATGAAATCAGCTTATATTTTATAAATTAGTATAAACGACAAATAAACATAGCTATTTTTTAACAATATAACCTAAAACTTATTATAATCTATCAGCTGTTCAATGAAATCAGCTTATCTTTTACGAATTAGTATAAACGACAAATTAATATAGCTAGTCTTAACAACAGAACCTGAAACTAATTATAACCTATCAGCTGTTCAATGAAATCAGCTTATCTTTTACGAATTAGTATAAACGACAAATAAATATAGCTAGTTCTTAACAACAGAACGTGAAACTTATTATAACCTATCAAATGAAACGGTTATATTATATATGTTATATAGCTAATTCAATGAAAATCAGCTTATATTTTATGAATTAGTATAAACGACAAATAAACATAGCTATTTTTAACAATATAACCTAAAACTTATTTATCTATCAGCTGTGAAATCAATAAAATAAACGACAAATAAACATAGCTATTTTTTAACAATATAACATCTTATTACAGCTGTTCAATAAAATCGGCTCATCTTTACGAATTAATATAAAACAGCTGATCTTTTAATATAACTGCCAAAATTAAATCAACGATTCATGTATATTTACATCGATTAAACGTCTTTGTAGTTTCCGTAGGGTAGTGGTTATAGATGCGCCTCACACGCGCAAGTTCCCCGGTTCGATTCCGGGCGGAAATACAGAAATTTTGTAATTATAATTAATTTAATGTGAGACTTGCGACGCGCAAAATCCAACATCACAACCAGCCTATGTAACATGTATGCTAAAATGTTTGCACAATGTTTTCGCAATGTTCGATGAAGCTATTCAAATTTAATACATAATTAATTATAGGCTTCCTTACTTAAACTGATACTTTACCACAGCCCAGGTAAAGTCAAGTAGGAACAGGAGAGATCAATGCGCGGGTAGGTACGCCGCAGTACGTTTGGGTAAATAATGTAACGCCAGACACGGGCCTAATGCCCGCAGAGACCCCCTTACCCCCTACCCCACACCCTATCCCTGGACAACAATTTTCCTTAAAGCCGAGAGTTAAAAAAGTACAAAGTTCCCCCTAGTATTGTATTACTGAGTGTAGAAACTTGTTTCAGAATCTTTTTCATTTGTGCAAATATTTCATACTCGTGTAGGATATTTTGTCAGCAGCGAAAATTCTATAACGCTCCATGAATATTTCATTCAGTAGAGTAGGCTACTTGGAAATGAAATTATGTTTTCCTGTTTACGATTGTTATAATAACATTTTTATTTTACAATTTATAAAAATTTAAAAATTCAATAACTAGTCTAATTGCGGTCAGTGTGATACGGTATTGGTCAGTCATTGTGTAGCGTTTTCGTTTCCTTTTCTTAGTGACTTGTGGTTTCCTAATCACGTGTGAGTTTGGCCAGTCGGTGATCTGCCCTAGGTGTCTCTTCTTAGGCCAAGGCGGAGTGGAGTTGCGTTGAGCCCCGTATCTTTGACTCTAAGTTTTGCAAGCTGTCTCCGCTTCCAAACTTATTATTTCTTGTTAGGTAAGCGTTGCCAAGGTTACGGTTTTTGAACATGGAAGTTTTCATAGAATTTGTTACAGTATGCCTAAATGTTTGTTAATATTAAAATTTAAAAGATACACACGCGTTCGTTAAACTGACTGAAATCCGCTTCCGGTTGCCGCTTCGTCTTCATTCCGCTCGGCTCAGATGAGCGCTAGTGATGCGTGATTACAAGATGTTTTGTTCGATCGTGAAAACATCTCGATTTTTCTCGATTGTATTGGACTCGTCAGTCGTCACGTGACCTTGTTGCTTACACTACTGTAGGCCTTAATTATAGACAAAACAATGGAGTAAATCGTCAACTTGAAATCGGAACAGATATTGCCGGAAATGTTAAATAAATATTCCAATTAAATAGCAATGATCCATTCCGTTTCTCTCTATCTCTCTCTCTCTCTCCCTCTCCTCTCTCTCTCCCTCTCTCCCTCTCTCTCCTCTCCCCTCCTCCCTCTCTCTCTCTCTCTCTCCCCTCTCTCTCTCACCCTCCCCTCTCTCTCCTCTCTCACTCTCTCACTCTCACTCCTCTCTCACACTCTCTCCATCACCCACTCACACTCTCTCTCCATCTCACTCTCCCCCTCACACACACACACACACACACACACACACATATATATATATATATATATATATATATATATATATATATATATATATATATATATATATCAGGAATCCTTTAGTTAAGTTTGACAACTGTGTGGTAAATGTATTTATTTTCTATGCACATTACAATTTTCTATTTTCTATTTTTTTATACACATTTATGTATATGTATACAAAAATGTGTGTGTGTGTGTGTGTGTGTGTGTGTGTGTGAGAGAGAGAGAGAGAGAGAGAGAGAGAGAGAGAGAGAGAGAGAGAGAGAGCGCGTTTGCTTGTGTGTTTCCAGCAATCAGCAGTCTGGAACCATCGCCCTAACAATTGTCAACAATCGTCAGACATCTCGATTGCTCAACGCGATTATTATTCGACGACTGACTCGATTGTGTTGTTGTACGATGGTCGATTGTCTCGACTGTAAAAACATCTCGCAATCGCGTATCACTGCTCAGCGCATTTCAATGATAACAATTTTAAAAGCCATTCTGTATTTTATAGTTACTAAAATCACTCAAACGAGTGAACATGATCTTGTCAACACGATGCAAAAATCGAGACCAGCAAAATCTAGCATCGTGTACGGATATCATCGTATCGTGTATAGACGTTACTTTTACTAATGGCATTTGTCTCGTATTTCTTCATAAC
Organism: Callitettix versicolor; assembly: GCA_022606455.1. Taxonomy (NCBI): domain Eukaryota; kingdom Metazoa; phylum Arthropoda; class Insecta; order Hemiptera; family Cercopidae; genus Callitettix; species Callitettix versicolor. The sequence goes on along the minus strand of CM040184.1, from coordinate 70,280,875 downwards.
GTGACCGCATAATTTAGACGATACTTAAAACAATGTACGGTGGGCGAGGGGTAACGTACGTTTAATGGTCGATGTTTGTCGTCCTTCGCATTCGAAATTAAAAACAACAGCCGCAGCTCAATATGTGACGCCCCCTCCTAACTGTAATTATTATGGCTGGTCTAAATGGGCTTCAATTTAGGGGAGGGGATCATGGTGTTTTAATTCCAACTTTGTATCGACTTTATATTAATTTATACACACTGGGTTAGAAAGTTTTTATTGCATTTGTTCGCGACTTATGAATGCCGCGTAGTACACAAATATGGCGACGTAAGTAACTAATTGAATGCAAATATTGTCTGTTGGCGATACCTTATTTTATTGATAAAAAACTGAATTAATTCTCGTTTTGTGGTAATTGAACAATTGAAATGTAACTAATCGACTGAGTGAAGCGAGATGTTTGTTTCAACTCGGCCGTTAGGCATTTTGTTTTTGTGTTTGTTACGCAATTTCGACCAAGCGTATTGACCAATTATTTTAAAATTTGATTCCAAGGTCCAGTATACGACGGTTTTTAGCTCAGAATTCCATCAACACGCATTGATTTGCTTTTTGGTAGGTAGGGAATACCTCAAAAAGAAAAATCTACCCTATGTGTGCTTTATCCTGGGGGTGGATACACCCCAACTCGGGTGTGGGAATTTTTATATTGAAAATAATCTCATGAATCGATAGTGGAACACAATCTAAGGAAAAAAATATTCTATTGAGTTTTTTCCGAAAAATCAGTACCTTCTGACTTAGTGATAGAAAATTTCAATTAAAAAGAAACCATGTTTTCAATCGGTTTTTCATGAATCGTTCAAAAACATTACATTTAATAAAAAAACCTATAAGAAGTAAAAACGTAGCTTATGAGTAAACTGAGGTTGTTTTTTTTTGTTTTGCTGTAGGCACAATACTTTTTTTTGCGAAAAGCACATTGAGGCTATTATCGCCTCCCTAAATATAAGTATGAGTGTAAAGTGTTAGTCGTAAGTGTAGTATTGTAAGTGTCAGTGTGTGTTAGACTCGGGTACCGCGAGGAACGTCTAAACCTCTCAATAGGTGCGGCTAGTCTGCACCCCCTGCGGGGAGGCCCAATATACACCGTATTATAAGTTATTGAAGGTTTAAATGCTTCAATTTATAACTTTATTCAGTGTTTGCTCAATATGGGGTAGTTTTCACCCCTAAGAATAACTAGCACATACCGGCATAGGATAGATTTTGAAGTGAAGGTTAAATAGAGTTAATTCCAAAATTTCATGAAAATCGTTGCGAGTTGATGGAATTCTGAGGTAACGCCATACTTTTAGCAAATTGGCTGCAATCTTTTATTTTCGCATCTTACGGTAGGTATCGATGGAGAAATGTTTTCAGGGCTTTGAGTATTTGTCAAGACCACCTTGAGGGACACGAACTGTATAAAAATAATACCACCTTATCTTCAGTCCGTCTGGAAATAAGGCATGAATGCGAGATAGTTACGTCTGCGGCCAAGTTGCCGCGGCGCCCAATCGTGTAACTGCTTTCGTAGTGTTATTCTCACTATATTTGTGCATACATAGTCACTTTTACCCTTCTTTTTTTTTTTTGTGTTTAGTGTTTTAGTTTAGTATTTTTTTACCGTGTTTCTATTCTATTGACGAAGATTCCAAAAAGTCTATTGTAAATTTGGATTATAACGCTACAAAATGTGGCGTTGATACTGTCGATCAAATGTGTGCCAGTTACTCGACATTCCGAAGCACGAGACGTTGGACAATGGCCCTTTTTTATCGGCATTTAGACATTGCCGGAATAAATGCAAATATAATTTACAAATTCAACCATCTGGATTACAGTGAGCGAAGACGAAACTTTTTGAAAAAATTGGCACTCAGTTTCATGAGTGGACACTTGAAAGCTAGAGCGACAATCCTAACTCTTCCAAAAGATCTTCAAGTTTTTTTGGGCAAATATAAGTTATTGGAAAATCAACAGGCTCAAGTACCAACACGTAGACCTATTTGTCATATTTGTGGACCACACAAAAATAACAGAACCAAAATTGTCTGCAAAGAATGTAATAAGAATGTTTTAAGAATCACAGCCAGATGACCGCTGTTTGCACGAAGCTGAAGCAATGGACGTTGATTCAAATAAAATATGTAAATATTAATTTTTAATAAATTTTTGTTTATAAATTTAGTTTTTTGATAAGCGTGACCACTAAGAATTCCGTAATATTTGTCGTGTTACTTGTATAAAAATTAAATCCTTTTTCAGACAAGTGTTTGTATTCATTAACTATTGTCTATGTTTCAAATATTAAATCTTTTTTAAATAAATGTAACTGTTAAAAAACTGAAAATTAAAATAAATCAATTAGAAACAAAGTATAATATAAAATAATGCAATGTGTCCACTTAAAATTAGTTTACATGGGTACAAAAGCGGAATTAGGCATTGCGGCCAAATATTGAGTCAAAGGATGTCATCTTGAAATAACAGTGATTGGAATAAAGGCCACCGGCTCCAGTATTACAGGAGGCGGTAGCGAAGGGTTAAATTGACTTAAACGTTTACTAGTCTATCGGAAAGCTGGCGTGGTGTTACTTGTTAAGTTACAGTCATGATTTAAAGTTACAGCTCCAGTATTACAGGAAATAGGTAGCAACTACACTCGTCATTATAAAGTCAAAGGATGTTATCTTGAAATAACAGTGATTGGAATAAAATCACCGCTCCAGTATTACAGGAAATAGGTAGCAACTATACTCGTCATCATTAAATCAAAGGCTGTCATCTTGAAATAACAGTGATTGGAATAAAATCACCGCTCCAGTATTACAGGAAATAGGTAGCAACTATACTCGTCATCATTAAATCAAAGGCTGTCATCTTGAAATAACAGTGATTGGAATAAAATCTCCGCTCCAGTATTACAGGAAATAGGTAGCAACTACACTCGTCATCATTAAGTCAAAGGATGTCATCTTGAAATAACAGTGATTGGAATAAAATCTCCGCTCCAGTATTACAGGAAATAGGTAGCAACTACACTCGTCATCATTAAATCAAAGGCTGTCATCTTGAAATAACAGTGATTGGAATAAAATCACCGCTTCAGTATTACAGGAAATAGGTAGCAACTACACTCGTCATCATTAAATCAAAGGCTGTCATCTTGAAATAACAGTGATTGGAATAAAATCACCGCTCCAGTATTACAGGAAATAGGTAGCAACTACACTCGTCATCATTAAATCAAAGGCTGTCATCTTGAAATAACAGTGATTGGAATAAAATCACCGCTCCAGTATTACAGGAAATAGGTAGCAACTATACTCGTCATCATTAAATCAAAGGCTGTCATCTTGAAATAACAGTGATTGGAATAAAATCACCGCTCCAGTATTACAGGAAATAGGTAGCAACTATACTCGTCATCATTAAATCAAAGGATGTCATCTTGAAATAACAGTGATTGGAATAAAATCACCGCTCCAGTATTACAGGAAATAGGTAGTGAAATACACACTCGTCATCATTAAATCAAAGGCTGTCATCTTGAAATAACAGTGATTGGAATAAAATCACCGCTCCAGTATTACAGGAAATAGGTAGCAACTACACTCGTCATCATTAAGTCAAAGGCTGTCATCTTGAAATAACAGTGATTGGAATAAAATCACCGCTCCAGTATTACAGGAAATAGGTAGCAACTACACTCGTCACCATTAAATCAGAGCAAAATACGTTGGCCTAGTTGATAGCGTACTAGGCTTTCACCCCGAGGACCCGGGTTCGATTCCCGGCCAAGGCTTGGCATTTTCATACGCTATAAATCATCCCATCGTCTGCATTAGCCAAGTGTGCACAATAATCGGACGTTAAACAAAAAAATAAATAAATAAATCAGAGGCTGTCATCTTGAAATAAAATTTTACAAATGCGTCATTTGATCTGTGTAGAAGATACCGTCGTACCAGTTTTCAAAACAATCGGTAATCCTAAAAAAGTGTTCTAGAAATCATGATCGGCACTTTTAAAGTCCCGGGACTGGGTGTTACCACGATGGCCGTTGCATTAGCTTATTTACCAACGTAAACTATCTAAAAAAGTTCATATTGATTTACTGCGCGTATACAACTCAAAAACACCGCGCCATGTATCCACTGCTACTATAGTACTTTCTGCAGATATTATTGTTCGATAGTAAAATGTAAACTGTCCCCAGCCAGCGATGGTGGCGCGCTCAGGTGGTGGGTTTGCGGACTAAAAACTAGAGCAAAGCAATTCAGATGCTGTGGTTGACTTATTGCCAGCGCGCTCTAGAATCGCAATCTCGTCGCTTTAATAAATTCACAAAATTATTATTCAGAAAGACACACACATTCACTGGTTCCAGGCGAAGTATTAAATCAACGATACACCTTATAGTCTAGTCTGTTTGTATGTCTGTCCTTTATAAAGGAATTATTAAAGCAGAGCAATCACGCGGCTGTCTCGCTGACGTGATGGAAGCGAACATCCGAAAATAATGTTTTGAAATGCAGACTAAATCAGCAAGTAGGTTTGCATGTATTAAACTTTTAAATTACGTACATTGAAAATGCGAAAATGAACCTCGACCGACGTCAAATTCATATTAATTTCAACGGATTTTCTATCTATAATTAGGTCTACAATGTTCTACGCCGTCTTCCGATCTCCAACCTCCACCGATCGCGGTCCCACCACAGATCTTCTGGTAGATCCCTTTTTTTATTTCCTTTTCAACTCCCTCTCTCCAGCTCAGTCTCGGCCTTCCTCGTTTTCTTCTTCCAGGTGTTCGCCATTGCATAATTTTTTGGGAATTCGCTCATCCGGCATTCTTTGTACATGCCCGTACCAAACCAGTTGTTTTGTTCTTATATCTTCTACAATTGTATGCCTTACGTCCATTATCCTCCGTATACTTTCATTTCTCACTCTCTCTTTTCTTGATCTTCCTGCCGCTCTTCTCCAAAAGTCCATCTCAGTAGCCAACAGCATTGTTTCTGTTCTGCTCTTAATTGGCCATACCTCACTACCATATGTTATAATGCTTTTTACAATTGTGTCATAAATTCTTTTTTTATTCTCTTTTGAAATGTTTTGATCCCACAACACCCCGTTCAGTATAGATACAGCTCTCCTTCCAAATACTATTCGTTCCTTAATTCCTTCATCTAATGTACTATCTTGTGACATTTTAAATCCTAAGTACGTATAATTCTGAGAATGCTGTATCCTCCGTCCATTTTCTAAAATTATGTTGTGCTGCCGACCTCCAATGCACATGCACTCCGTTTTCCCCAGATTCACTTCAAGTCCCCACTTACTGTATTCCTCTATTAATTTGCGAGCCATATATCCGAGGTCCTCATGATCTTGTGCGAGGACAATTTGGTCGTCCGCAAAACATAGCGTGTATCTCTATACAACTCAAACATACGTGTTGTTGTCGTCTTGTAGAGGAATGCCCTACAACGGATTTTTAATATTGCTAAAAAAGTGTAAAGTAAAAAAGTTACGATTTTTGGAGGTTCTTAAAAAGTCACCATTTTTGGAACAATTGAAACAAACTTGTCTAAGCTATAAAAAAAAAAAAAAAAAAAATGGAACTTGGGCTACTGTTAGATACACTCTCTGGCTTTTAACCGAATTTGAAAATTCAAAACGCTAATTTATGTCGGGTTTAACGCTGATTTTATTGGTGAAATCATATTTTCAAAAAATCATATTTTCAGAGGCTGTTTAAAACTGTCGGGGAATTTTACCATACACATATATCTCGTCAAGAATTTTATCTGTTCCATCTTTTTTAAAAAAAATTCCGACCCGCTGTCGTAACCTGCATTAAAATCTGTTCACATTAGCCTATTACACGTTAATTACAGGTACATTGATAATATGAAAATGAACTCTGACCACCGTCTAATTGAAATACTTAATTTCGACGCACTTTTGAAAATTCAAAATGCTGATTTATGCAGTTTTCATCGCTGATTAATATGGTAAAATCAGATTTTCAAAAAACATTTGACACAAAAAAGACACGAAATTTTAAAGTTTTGAAATAACCGTCATTTTGAAATTGCTGAACTGATTTTACTGGTCAACAAACTTGACCAGGCAAAGTTTCCGAACTTTGCAAAGTTCCGGGTCTGGGTATTACCATAATTGACGCGATAATAGCTCATTTTCAAACAAAACAAGTACAACGGTCGGGATATTTATTACAGAAAATATAGGTTCAACAAACGTAGTAGACTACAGCATTGCAAATAGGTCGGTGGTCGAAGTGGCTAAAGCATCGATCAGTGTACTGCGTCACTCAACTGCGCACCTAAAAGTTCTCAATTCGAGCCGCAGTTGCTCCCGTTGCTACCGTTAAGACTGATCCCTCGTCCTCGTTTTTATAAATTATTTTATTTTAAACAAGTTACAGTTTTAAATTAGACCGTATATTTCTGGGATTACAAATCATATCTTATAACGTTACTCAACGTATTATAATGAAACTTTTGTCTCGTTAACTAAACTTGCATTCGTACTTCAGGGCGGAGAGAAGCGCGCGTCTAATGAGGAATGTAAATTTATGCAAATTAACTATCCAGGTAACAGCGCCACGTACTGTTTGTTTGATTGTGTTCCAAATGTTCGTTTCGTGTGTTAAACTCAAATTTGAATCTATTTGCTTAATTCTAACATTAAAGGTGACACGCGTTGTGTCTAACGTGTTTGTTAATTTGTGATAAATTGGGCGCAGATAATTTCAAGACGTTCAGACCCTTGCAATAAGTAATATTGCATCAGTTATGGAAATCATTGCGTATAAGTAAGCTATATCGCAAGTATATAGGCAATTTGGTAGCGATATTAATTGAAAAAGTAACAGCTGTACGAAGCTGTTCAGCTGACGTGATAGAAGCGAATTATCGACAATAAATGTTATTGATTTTTTCTTCGATCTGTATTTTTCTACAAAAAATATTATTTAGAATTTACAGATTACTATGAAATACGTAAAATGAACTCGAGCCGCCGTCAAGTTTAAAACTTAAAATGATAATTAATGGAAACTTTAACGCTTATTAAGAGGGTGAAATAAGGTTTCAAAAAAAAGTGTAATGAAAAACGTAAGAAGCTGCCATTTTGAAACGGATGAACTGGTTTTGACGGGCAAAAAAAATTTTCAAGTTATTACCAAAATCTACTTTTGGGCCAAGAATCTGACTAAAATTGCGAAAGCTAGAATGCTGAAAAAAACACGCGCGCGCGCGCACACACACACACACACACACACACACACACACACACACACACACACACACACACACACACACACACACACACACACACACATATATATATATATATAAACGACTTATGAAAAAGTGTTCTAGAGATCAGGATCAACGACCATTGAGAAGGAAATTGACCTAATGACATCAGCGAGACAGCTGCGTGTACGAATATTATTTCAAAATAGATTAATACAACTTTTGACAATTCAACTCTAGACGGCTAAACAGTAAATATAAAATAATCGCAGCACGCAGCTGTCTCGTTGACGTGATAGAAGCGTATTTCGAAAAGTATTTTTTTCTTTATCATACCCTTTGTACCCTGATTACGATGGTGAAATCGGGTTTTCATAACACAAAGAAAAAGTTATAAACGTTTAAAGCTTTGAAATGACCGCCATTTTGAAACTCTTGAAGGAATTTCGTTGGTTAACGAACTTGGCCGAGGTATTACCGTAATCGATTATCGTACTATTTTTGAATCAAATCGGATGAAAATTGCGAATGTAAGCTTGTTGTAACGCACACACACACACACACACACACACACACACACACACACACACACACACACACACACACACACACACACACACACACACACATATATATATATATATATATATATATATATATATATAACGACCTATGAAAAAGTGCTCTAGAGATTAGGATCAACGACCATTTTGAGAAGGAAATTGACCTAATGACATCAGCGAGACAGCTGCGTGTACGAATATTATTTCAATGTAGATTAATACAACTTTTGACAATTCAACTGTAGACGGCTAAACAGTAAATATAGGATAATCGCAGCACGCAGCTGTCTCGTTGACGTGATAGAAGCGTGTTTCGAAAAGTATTTTTTTCTTTATCATACCCTTTTTACCCTGATTACGGTGGTGAAATCGTGTTTTCATAACACAAAGAAAAGTTATAAACGTTTAAAGCTTTGAAATGACCGCCATTTTGAAACTCTTGAAGGAATTTCGTTGTTTAACGAACTTGGCCAAGGTATTACCGTAATCGATTATCGTACCATTTTTGAATCAAATCGGATCAAAATTGCGAACGTAAGCTTGTTTTAAAACACACATACACACGCACGATCGCACGCGCACACACACGCACACCCGCACGCACACACACACACACACACACACACACACACACACACACACACACACACACACACACACACACACACACACACACACACACACACATATATATATATATATATATATATATATATATATATATATATATATATATATATATATATATATATATATATATATATATATATATATTATATATTATTATTATTTGCGCATAGACCCTGTTGGATCACGCAAAGCACTTCGACTCATGTCTTACTCTTTCTAATCCTCCACATATATGGATATAATATATATATATATATATATATATATATTTTAAAATTATTATTTGCGCATTGTTGGAACGCACTTCGACTTGCTTATTTCCACAAGTTCCATGGGTCTATATATACTTATATATATATAAATTTTAAAACGTTGTATATAATAATAAAAACGTTATATATATAATTTCGGGAACGTTGCTTATTTCAAATTCCCGGGTCTGGGGCTTACAATGATGGCCGCTCCAATAGCTCATTTTTCGACTGGAAACTCGCCAATATATAATTGACAACAAATGCACGCTCGAACTTTGAGCGCATTATTATTTTAAAGCTTGCCGACTCCAGCCGTCACTAAATCTCGTTTAGGGTTAAATCTTCCCCTTCATTTTAGCAGTCGATTCCAAAGACACCGTTTAAATTCCAATTATGAGTTCCACTAAAGTCCGTGAACTTCCAAGAGAGGGAAAGTTAAGAGTACACGTTTAATGAACATCAATAAGTAGTCTTAAGAACCCTCCCCCACCAGCCATCCTCCACCCTGAGCACATTTTATGTGCATATTTTAATCTTAGTACTTCTTTATGCTTATAGTCTCTTTTATATGTTAATTTACAATAGTTTAAAGTTCACAATGGCACTGAGCTGTTTCGCTGATGTAATGAAGAGAATTTCCAAAAATTAAAAATATATTTTGGAAGCAAAAACGTCTTCAGAAGCTTTTTTGTGAGAAAACTTAGAAACTCGTGATAGCACGAATAACATGCAAAAAGTGTCAAGCTTTCGTATACACATAATTAGTATTTTTCAAGTTAATTTAAGTTTACCTTGAGCAGAATTCTATTTGCCTGGCTGGCTTTAAGCTATGATTTGTGCTTATGAAATTATGAGATTGAGTTCATAACAGCTTTTGATCATATTTTTTTAATGTTTATTAATTGTTTGTTTAAATTTATGTACATAAATAAGGTCAATAATAAATATTTACATTATTATAATTATATTATAATTTTAATTAATAAATAAATTATAAATTAATAAATTGTAATTATTAATTGTACTACACCCAATCCAAATACCGCAGTCTGCACATAGGGCTCGGTGGTTGAAGTGGCTAAAGCATCGGTCATTCTTCTGCGTTACTCAACTGCGCACCTAAATTATCCTAGTTCGAGTTGTCTCGTTGCATTTCTCAGATCCGTTTTTTTTTTTTTTTTTTTTTTTTTTTGTTAATGCGACAAGCATATTGAGGCTATTATCGCCTCCCTAAATGTAAGTGTGAGTGTAAAGCGTTAAAGTCGTAAGTGTAGTGTTGTAAGTGTTTGTTAGACTCGGGTACAGCGAGGGATGTCTAAATCCTCTCAATAGGTGCAGCTAGTCTGCACCCCTGCGGGGTAGTCTAACTGATACAAAGCATAGACGCCAAGAAAAAAAAATCTAAATTATTAGAAAATTACCAATTTGATGTTTTACATTTGTAGATGGTTTGTCATTTTCTTAGTATCAGATGTGTATAATTTGAATTTAGCAATAAGCACATTCATATATGTAACTTGACCATTACAGTCCAGCAACGAACACTGATTCATTTCTGTTTTTTAATTTCACTTCTGTCCCGACTGAAATAGTTTTCATCGTACAAAATATAATATCACCATAATCTGTTTACAAGTTTGATCAGTTGACATTTTAAATTTGTAAATTACGTTAAATATGGAAAAATACTCTGAACGTCTTGATATTTATTTTCTTACTTTCAATGGTATTCGAAACTTGAAAATTGCTAATTTATGCTGATTTTAACGCTGATTACGATTTTTAAATTTTAATTTAAAAAAATATTAAACTAAGGTTCGGTATTTTTAAAGATTCAAAATTAATATTGTAAAATTACAGTTTCAGAAAATGTTGGATAAAGTATTCAAGACGTTTAAAGATTATAACTTTAAAATTAGAATGTTCCAAAATTATGTTAGAAGAAAAATTCAAATTTTAAAGATTTAAGGATTACGACACTAAAATCAAATTTCAAAGAAATTTTTGATGAAATTTTAAAGATTTTTAAAGAAACGATTACGACTATGAAATCAAAATTTAAAAAAATGTTAGACGAAGTATTCAAGATTTTTAAAGCTCTAATGATTACAATAGTAAAATCATAATTTCAAAAAAATGTTAGAAGAAGTATTAAAGGTTAAAGATTTAAAATTAACGACTAAGATCAGGAATTCAAAAAATGATTGTAAAGTATTCAAAATTCTTAAAACATACTGTAAAATGAGAATTTTAAGAAATGATGTTAGAAATCAAGATTTTTAAAATTTTAAATATTATGACTGTACAATCAGTGTTTAAAAAATTGGTTGAAGTGTCTCTGAAGTTTAAGGATTTTAAAGGTTACGACTGTAAAATCAGTATTTAAAAGAATTTTTAAATTTCCTTGAATTGTAAAGATTTAAAGATTACGGCTTATTCACTTAGTCACTTAGTCAAATAGTCACATAGTCATACAGTCACTTACTCAATTACTCACTCACGTACTTACTCACTTACCCACTTAGTCACTTTGTCAACATAATCACTTAGCCACTTAGCCACATAGCCACTTAACCACCTAGTCACTTAGCCTCTTAACCTCATAGCATCTTAGTCACTTGGTCAATTAGTCACTTAGTCACTTAGTCAAATAGTCACATAGTCACACAGTCACTTACTCAATTACTCACTCACGTACTTACTCACTTACCCACTTAGTCACTTTGTCAACATAATCACTTAGCCACTTAGCCACATAGCACTTAACCACCTAACCACTTAGCCTCTTAGCCTCATAGCATCTTAGTCACTTGGTCAATTAGTCACTTAGTCACTGAGTAACTTAGTCACTTAGCCACTTTGCCACTTAGTCACTTTGTCACTTAGTCACTTTGCCACTTAGTTAGAATTTCAAAGTTAGAATTCTAAATTTAGAATTTCAAAAAAAAATGTAAAAGAAGAATTCAAGAGTTTTAAAGATTTAAAGAAAGACTGTAAAATCAGAATTTCAAAAAGTATTAAATGCAGAATTCCAGATTTTTAAAGATTTGATATCACAATCTCGTTAAAAATTTTTAGATTTAAAATTACTATTATGAAAATTCAAACATATGATTTTGACATACAATTTTGCCAAACTTCATTAACTATAAAAAATAACTTTTCCTTACATTTTCACAAAATCTAGGATCGCCGTTAGATATTTTGGTCCCACTACTAATTGTACATATTTCAATATTTTCTCGGCCCGGGAGCACTCTTCCTGATTAGAGCACAACACAAATTGATTATAAAACGATGAACCTCCCGCTACCGTGTATCGCAGTACGGTGCTGCATTCATACTCTATGGTTCTCTGGAATCACGGCGGAATGAAGCATCGTTGATTACTTTGGGAAATACAAAAGCTCTCGGTTCCCCTCTTTGCTCGGGACTTTGAGACTTGCCTCGGCAACAAATGGCGGGCGGAGCGTGAACAGGGTTTTTTTAATGTTACCGTGCCGAGCGTTATATTAGAGAAATTATTGAAACAAGTGCAAGCGTACGTGGAAACCTAACCTCAAATTTGGAATCTGAATAAAATGAAATTTTAATCTGAATTTTAGAAAAATAATCGCGTCTCTCGTCTGTGTCGGACGTGATGGAGGCGAATTTCCAAAAAGTAAAAATATCACAATATTTTTACACTTTCTTAAAACTAATTTTTACCGATAAAATCCGTATAAATTATAATTTAAAATTCAGGTTAATTTTCGTGATTTCATTAAAATTGGAAGCAGATTTTAAAAGCTGATTTATGATGGATAAGTGTTTTTTTAATGTAAATTAAAAAGTATGAGTTTTTATAATGACAGCAATTTGCCAAAAGAAATTTTTCTACCAAGTTTGAATTTAATATCCAAAATTATTACCAAAATCCGTATAAATTATAATTTAAAATTGATTAAATTAATTTTCTTGATTTCATTAGAATTGAAAGCGGATTTTAAAGCTGATTTATGATGGATAACTTTTTTTCAAAAAAGTGTAAATTAAAAAAAATATGGTTTTGTAATGACAGCTATTGACAAAATCGATTTTCATACCAAGTTTGAATTTAATCGTACCAAAATTGTAAACGCTAGCTTTAAAGCTATTTTTTTAAAGCTTTAAAGTGTATTTTAAAGTACACTTGCGTAAACCCGCTAAAAATGAGCCAGAAGTCTTACCGTTATAGCAACTCCAATAATTAACATTTTTCAATAGAAATTCACCAATAAAATGCATTTTATACGTTATCGCCTACAGAAAAAACTATTTTTAACAATATCTAAAGCTTTGTAGGCGACAATAATAAATTTAAAAAAATACTTTGTAAACCCACTAAAAGTGATTTCGAGTTCTTACCGTGATCGCAGCTGCAGTTGTTCATGTTTCATATGAAATTCATGAATGAAATGCTTTTTATACGTTATCGTGATTATCAATATCTAAAGCTGCAGTTAATTCATGTTTCATAAAAAACTTTTAAACCCATGAATGAAAGCTGCAGTTGTTCATGTTTCATATGAAATTCATGAATGAAATGCTTTTTATACGTTATCGCCTACAAAAAAAACTTTTTTTTTTTTTTTTTTTTTTTTTTTTTTTTGGTGTTTAACGTCCGACTATTGTGCACACTTGGGCTAATGCAGACGATTGGATGATTTATAGCGTATGAAAATGCCAAGCCCTGATTGGGAATCGAACTCGGGACCTCGGGGTGAAAGCCCAGTACGCTATCAACTAGGCCACCGAGGCGGCTTTTTTTACAATATATAAAGCTCTATAGGCAACATTAATAAATACCATTAATTCTATAAAAAAAAGAATTTTCATTTTTTATACAATAGGTTACGAATCAGTACCGCGTTAGAAAGAAGAAAAAAGAACTTGATACTAGATATAGAAAAATGTACTGGCTCCTCGATAGAAGATCAGAATTAGACACAATAAACTGCTCTCATTTATGAAAAGAAACAAGCACTAAGAGCCGGTGGGACGTAGCGCGCGGTTTTCAGTTACGAAAGGGCTGAACAACCTAAAAGTGTCCAACATTAAAATTATACAAACGTTCCTGAACAAATAATAGCGGACAGTTATCGGCACAACGTGGTTCATCAGGAACGACGTACATAGAGATCTTCGGATAGAAACTGTTGAAGAAGTGATAAGGTCTACTGCAGCTAAACACAAGACGAGACTCAAAGACGACTCAAGACTCAAGACGAGAATGAAGTCAACACAAAGATGCAGAAACTCAATAGGGCAGTGACATTGTGAAGGCTTAAAGAAAAAAAGCCGTTGGACTTAGTATATATTTATTTATTTTATTTTAAGGCAAAAAGCACATCGAGGCTATTATAACCTCCCTAAATGTAAGTGTGAGTGTAAAGTGTTAAAGTCGTAAGTGTGTGTATTAGACTCGGGTACTTCAGGGTCGTCTAAATCCTCTCAATAGGTGCAGCTAGTCTGCACCCCCTGCGGGGCGGACTTAGTATAATCGTGAAGTTATTTAGTGAAATAATTTTGTTATTGCAACATAGCCACCGAACCACACATTTATGTAATTAGTATTATGACCTATTCTTCCCGTCAGTGGCCTATCCACTCACTTCGTAAAGGCTACCGCGGTTTCGAAACTCTATCATTTCACCTACAGGCCGTGATACAAAATGTTAAATCCCTCTGTCGAGGTTGTCACAAAGTCAAACAAAACATTGAAAATATTTATGTTTTGTTTGACTTTGTGACGACCTCGACAGAGGGATTTAACATTTTGTATCACGGCCTGAAGATGAAACGATAGAGTTTCGAAACCGCGGTAGCCTTTACGAAGTGAATGGATACGAAGTGGAGACCACTGACGGGAAGAATAGGTCATAATCCTAATCAGTTTCAAAATGATTGTAACTTCAAATCCTTGAAAAATCATGACTTTTTGAAAATATGATTTCACTGTGTAATCATCGTTAAAAACTGCATAAATTAGACTTTGAATTGTCAAAATCAGTTGAAATCAAGAAATTTAATATTCACTGCGATCAGGGTTCATTTTCATATTTTTAATGTAATTTCTTCTTTGCGGCTTAAAACGTTCTTCGTTATCTTCCTACTCATAGCTTCCATTTTTCTCTGTCGTTCCATAGATCTTGATCCAATCCCCCTCTCTGTCTCACTTTCTTATGAATTCCTTTACTCAAATTGAGTCTTGACCTTCCTCTTCCATTCGAGAATCTGTTTGGGAAGTCGAATCTTCCCTCTGAATACGGCCAAGCCATAATACTAATTATTTAAATAATTTTGTCTTAAAGTTATTGTATTTCAATGAATACTACTAGATAAGTTTATTCTTATCTAGTTGATTTTTTTTCTTGGTGTTTAACGTCCGACTATTGTGACACTTGGGCTAATGCAGACGATGGGATGATTTACAGCGTATGAAAATGCCAAGACCTGGCCGGGAATCGAACCCGGGTCCTCGGGGTGAAAGCCCAGTACGCTATCAACTAGGCCACCGAGGCGGCTTATCTAGTTGTAGTTGAACCATAAAAAAAATCACTACAGTCGAAACACATTAATTAATTATCAGTAAATAGAAGCATATTTACTTTCACTGCCTAAAGTAAGGTTTTGCTGAATTTACTTTTCTCGCGGTATTACAGTCACCGATTTTGTGTCTCTCTTCTGTCGAACAAAACTCGAAGGAATTATTCGTTTAGCCTTCCAAAGCGTTTTCTATAAAACCGATTCCTTCAAAACGTTTTCACAACAAAAGTACTTTTAAAACGCCACTCATTCAGACAGCTTTCCTTTAATCCGTCAAAGAATCGAATTCTCAAAAAAGGGGCGTAAAACAGTAATCTTGACAAACAATGGCCGCCTAATGGAGCTTTGAGTGGTTTTACTTTGTCGTCTCTAAACATTGCGCTGTACTGTGTTTGGTTCGAGTTTTGTGTTTGGGACTCGGTTAAATTCGAGTTTGATAGTCGGTTATGACGTTCTGAGGGGTCGCTAATTCCAGTTGCTCACGCTACTCAGGAATTAAGATACATGCCCTTGATAACGGCAACACAATGCAGAGACGTGCAGAGCTATCTGCTGGACATAGGCGTAATTATAGCTTCCGTTTACGTAGAATTGCCGCGATATGATTTTGCTTTAAAATATTTTGTGCAATTACTAACGTCCGCGGCACGTAAGTGTCGTGATGGAAGCAAATTTATATTTTTTTCATCTTACAATCACTTGAAAATCTAATTTCACCGTTATAATCAGTATTTAGATCTGCATAAATTAGCAATAAACTATAAAATTACATATAAAAAACGATCCATGGCCACTGCCAAGTGTTTAATTTCAGTGGATTTTTAAATTTTAAAATGCTAATTGTTACAGATTTTAACGTTGAATACAATGGTGGAATGTCAGATTTTGAAAAAGAAGGTTACAGTGGTATGGCCACCATCTTGAAAATTTTAAACGGATTGTGCTGAGTAAAGAATTTATCCAAGTTATTATCGAAATCTATTTTGTGGAAAGTTTTCAATCAAATCAGCATAAATTCCGAAAGTGCTTACACACACGCGCGCGCGCACACACACGCACATACACACACGCGCACGCAGTTTTTTAACTTTTTTTAAAACAACAGTAATATTATGTATACCATATACAACAAAAAAAGCATATAAGTAGTAGCTCAAAGAACAGTAGGCCTCGCAATATATTCTCAATTAATATACAGAGCGTTCATAATTGTTTCTCGCCAATTTAACCGATAACCGTAATATTTACGAAAAATGTTACAAACTTTATTGTACATTTTATGCTCTTTCCCCGCGAAGCAGTCAAAATTCATATAGAAAGAGCCGTTCAGCCAGTATTACAATAAACAGTCGTTAACTCACAATCGTTAAATTAGTGGCGGCCATCTTGAAACGGAAGTGAATAGAAAATACGAAGTGTGTTCAGAAAGTAACGAGAATTTTTAAATTTCGATGGATTGGAGAGTCCGATTGTCAAACATTTTTTTAAGAATATATTGGTATGTATGCCCTTGAAGTATGATAAAACTTTCAGCTGTTTTCATTGTTGACTTTGTCTGTGACAGCCACTAAGGTTAGACGTGTTTTTATGAGCTCGGCGATTTTCGTTAGTTAAAAGAAATGGATAAAAGAATTTGTATCAGATTTTGCGTAAAAAATGGAATAAAGTGTAACAAAGTGTGTGAAATGTTAACAAAGGCCTGTGGTGAGTCTGCTATGAGTAAAGCAAGAGTTTACGAGTGGTATAAGCGTTTCCAAGAAGGCCGTGAAGACGTTGAAGATGACGAACGCCCTGGACGCCCCAGCACATCAACAACCGATGAAAACGTGGAAAAAGTGAAAGAAATGGTTATGAACAATCGCCGAATCACAATTATAGAGGTCGCTGATGATGTTGGCATATCGATTGGATCATTTCATGACATTGTTTCCATGACATTGTTTTATGTATAAAAAGCGTGGCAGCAAAATTCGTTCCAAAATTGTTGAATTTTGAACAAAAACAGCTGCGAATGGAAGTTGCTCAGGAGTCACTAAATGAAGTCAACGACGATGCAGAATTACTGAAACGTATTATAACAGGTGACGAAACATGGGTTTACGGATATGACGTCGAAACTAAGGCTCAATCATCCCAGTGGAGGCATTCTGGCTCGCTAAGACCGAAAAAGGCTCGACAAGTGCGTTCGAACGTGAAGGTTATGCTCACTGTGTTTTTCAATATTAATGGCATAGTGCATCATGAATTCCTGCCTCCAGGTGAAACGGTCAATAAGGAGTACTACCTACAAGTTCAACGCCGTTTACGTGAAGCAATCCGAAAAAAAATCCCGGATCTGTGGAAAAAACAATTAATTGCTTTTGCACCACGATAATACACCAGCTCACGAAAAATTGCTTGTTCGTGAATTTTTGGCCAAAAACAGTACTGTAACGTTGCCCCAGCCTCTATATTCGCCAGACATGGTTCCCTGTGACTTTTTCCTATTTCCAGAAATAAAGAGAACTTTAAAGGGCCGTCGTTTTACAGCCGTAGATGACATTAAAATGGCATCGCTGAAAGAACTAAAGGCTATCTCAAAGATCGAGTTTGAAAAGTGTTTCGAGGATTGGAAGAAGCGCTGGCACAAGTGCATAATCTCCAATGTGGACTATTTGGAAGGCGACAACATCAATGTAGAAGAATAAATAAATATTTTGTTCAAAAAATTAAAATTCTCGTTACTTTCTGAACACACCTCGTAATATCACACATATGTTGTTCGGGCTTTAATACAAGATTCCTCCGGACGAAATTTCAATATAATCGGCCGAAACCTGCGTAACACGTACACACAAGGCAACACACGCCGAACGGTCGAGTTAATACAGACCTCGTTTCGTTTGGTAAAAAAACTGCTAGGACAAATTTAATCAAATTTGTTTCGTATACATGGTGTTTAAAAATACGTTTTCAAAAGTGTTAATATTTCAAGAATAGATAAAGATTTTGAAGTAAAATTTTGTATGGATATCGTCATTGGCTAGACACTTAATTTTATGAAAAATAAGTTTTTCAACTCATACCGTTTCAAAATGGCGGACATGCAAATATGTTACAATTGAAATAGCACGAAAAATGGCAGATTTCACGGAAAATTAATAAGAATTTTGATAATAAATAAGAAATTTGATAAATTAATAAGAAAAAGAATAAGAATTCGTTATATTATATTCATATAATATATATATATTATTTTGTAAATTCTGTTATAAATCCAACGGTATTAGTAAACAAAATCGAATTAAATAAAGTGATTTACGCCAACAAACGTGTTTGATTACTTAAGCAAATTTTAATCAGTTATAATTAACGAATTTAATTAATATTAAAGTGTTGAACTTTGCCCTAGTTTGACAAGTTTGCAAAGTTTAAGGAAAAACTATTGTGAGATATTACCACGAAAATTTATTCTAAATGCTCTGGCCTAAATACACAGCTGTTATAAGCGTTGGCAAGAACAAAGCGAGCTGGTCGTGCTAATTGAGTTACCTAACTAGCACGAGGTCGCTAAGCACTTGTTACACGTTACAAACACGTTATAAATGTGTAAGCGTAGCAAATGTATTAGATCTGATCAGCTGAAGTGCGTTTACGTGTAGCTTGGGACCGTTAAAGTGAAACTGTGCTCGGATTGAATATAACCATTGCGGCGGCGAATCTATTTCAATTTAACGCTCTGCACTAACGTTAACACAATTCGTATTGAATGCACAGTTTTTTTGCCTTAACACTGAGTAAAATCGTTTATGTGATTTTTGGACGCAACTGTCTCGCTCACGTGATCGAAGAGTATTTCCACACACAAAAAAAAATCACATTACGTAAACTTTTCAAAAAGGTTGAAAAAACCGAACCCTGACCGCCGTCAATTTTGCTTCCGTATAACGAATGGAACTGGCTCTTCCTTCGAGTTGCATTTCGTTTCCCGTTAACACTGATCCTTCGTCTTCATTACTCTAATTGACATGAAATATGAACGTTAAGTATCAAAAAATCTTGAAATATGCACTTCAAAAGCTTTCAAGTTACATTGGAAATACGAAAGTGAACCCTGACCGCCGTCAAAAAATTCCTTAATTTCAACGGATTTCGAGAATTCGAAACGACAGTCTGTGCAGTTTTAAACGGTGATTGCGATGGTGAAATAGGATTTTCAAGAAAATTGTACGCATAAATGTTACGCGTTCTTAAATATTTGAAATGACCGCCATTTTGAAACCGTTCAACGAATTTTTTTGGTTAATGAACTTATCGAAGCTATTACCGTAATCGATTTATGCGTCGTTTGAATCAAATTGGACCGAAATCGCGAACATGAGCGTGCTAAAACCGTATACACACACGCACACGCGCGCGCGCAGAAATAACCGGTGAAAAAAAACAATTTTCCAGTTTTGGTGTTGTATTTTTGGGTAATCACTAACAGTAAATTTGGTTCTGATACGTATAGAAGATTTTTGCGAAATTCGATTAAAATTCGTAGAACTAATTTTGATTTTTTGTTTTGTTATTTGAAGGCGAAAAGCACATTGAGACTATTGTGTTTCTAAATGTAAGTGTGAGTGTAAAGTGTTAAAGTCGTAAGTGTAGTGTTGTAAGTGTAAGTGCATGTTAAACTCGGGTACCGCGAGGACGTCTAAATCCTCTCAATAGGTATAGCTAGTCTGCACCCCCTGCGGGGAATTAATTTTGAGAAAGTTTGATTATAAATAGTTGTTTTGTTATTAAAAAATCTTGAGTTACGGAAAAAATACGGTTGTATGCCAAATTTCATCGAAATCGGCTATTCGTTTAGTCCTATAATAGAAATACAGACAAATAGACATAAATTTAAAATAGCCGAATTTTTTTTAGCGAATTTCTATTGGAATATGAGCAATTAGAGCGGTAATCATGGTAAGACCCTGACCCAGTATCTTCAAATTAACGCTGATCCTGTTCTCTAGATGACTTTTTGGAGGGTCGTTAAAATACGCGTATAAATGTGTTAGAACATTGACGTTTGCAATTCCAGTTCGTTTTTATTCAAATTTGTCACAAAAATCGATTTTGATAACTGCTCGGACAAGATCGTTTAGCAACATAATTTTTTTCAACAGTTTCAAAATTACATTATTGTAACATAGCCACCGGACCACATATTCAAATGATTAGATTATGATCTATTCTTCCCGTCAGTGGTCTATCCACTCACCTCATAAAGGCTACCGCGGTTTCGAAACTCTATCGTTTCATCTTCAGGCGTTATACAAAATGTTAAAACCCTCTGTCGAGGTCGTCACAAAGTCAAACAAAACATTAAAACACACATCACAAACACTGAGCACAATTACACGTTTAAAATATTCATCATGAAATTCGGCTTGGCCAAGCTACACATAACTACTCAGAACAACTAATAACAACTTCAGAACAAGTAATAAGTTATCAACATTATTAAAGAAGCCAGTTGCAAATACAAGTGGAGATAACTTTGAAAAAACTGGCATATACAAAATGAAATGTAGTGATTGCCTAAGCTTCTATATCGGTCAGACATCTCGCTCTTTTAAGACAAGATTTAAAGAGCACATACCCAGAAGTGCATTATCGACAAAGTCGGCTTTCGCAGAACATCTTATGGACAGAAACCATAAATTCGAATACATCCATACCAACATGGAAATATTACATTTATGTCATAAAAGCAGTTATATGGATGCGATTGAAGAGTTTGAGATTTACAAGAGCAAAAAATCAGACCCCCAGAACATCCTCAATGAAAAACTTTCATTTAAATCAAATTTAATATATGACATGGCTCTAAGGATAAGTGATTTGAGTAAGTAACAAAAACCAACAGACGCACCGTAACTGATAACAATGACGGGCGCTAATAATGATGGAGGCTCCGCAGTCCGTAATGTAACGACGTACGAGTCGCGTGTGTAGCTTGGCCAAGCCGAATTTCATGATGAATATTTTAAACGTGTAATTGTGCTCAGTGTTTGTGATGTATGTTTTAATGTTTTGTTTGACTTTGTGATGACCTCAACAGAGGGTTTTAACATTTTGTATAACGGCCTGAAGATGAAACGATAGAGTTTCGAAACCGCGGTAGCCTTTATGAGGTGAGTGGATAGACCACTGACGGGAAGAATAGGTCATAATCCTAATCAGTTTCAAAATGATTGTAACTTCAAATTCTTGAAAAATCATGACTTTTTGAAAATATGATTTCACTGTGTAATCATCGTTAAAAACTGCATAAATTAGACTTTGAATTGTCAAAATCAGTTGAAATCAAGAAATTTAATATTCACTGCGACCAAGGTTCATTTTCGTATTTTAATGTAATTTCTTCTTTGCAGTTTACAACGTTCTCTGGTATCTTCCTACTCTTAGCTTCCATTTTTCTCTGTCGTTCCATAGATCTTGATCCAATCCCCCCCTCTCTCTCACTTTCTTATGAATTCCTTTTCTCCAATGGAGTCGGCCTTCCTCTTCCATTCGAGAATCTGTTTGGGAAGTCGAATCTTCCCTGAATAAGGCCAAACCAAGAAAGTTGTTTATGTTTGTTGATGAAATTTAAAATTTTAAAATTCTAATAAATGAAGATTATAATGCTGATTGTAATGATGAAATCACAAAAATTAAGAAAAGATAGAAAAATTACTTTTGAAAATTCGCTTCCATCACGTCAGTGATACAGCTGCGCACTGCGTTTATTCGTCTCTTGATTTTAAAACGGATATGCTACAATATTAATGGCAATATCCGTAATGTTTACAGTGAAAAAGTAAACATATATACACACTCACACGAACTAACCCGCGTTCTATTTCCAAAATGGCGTCCAGTTTTTTAGGAACAGCTGCTTTCATGTTCTACACCAATAAATAAAGCCAGTTTCACCCTTTCTTGCCAAACTTTTCCCGCTCATTAAATTCTGATCACGAAAAAGGAAGCACTTCTGCGGTGTAATTTAAATGTGGCAACGTAAATCGTTTTCGATTTAAGTCGAAATTCGGTCCTAAAGCCCGGACGAACGTAATAAACGTTTTCGCGCTAGCGTCTATAAAAATAATGTTTATATTATTTCTTTCAAATAAAAGCAAATCAATGTCTTTTGGTTATAACTTTTATCGTGTAACGTTATTGATTTAAGCCGCCTCGGTGGCCTAGTTGATTGCGTACTGGGCTTTCACCCCGAGGACCCGGGTTCGATTCCCGGCTAGGGCTTGGCATTTTCATACGCTATAAATCATCCCATCGTCTGCATTATAGTCGGACGTTAAAAAAAAAAGTTATTGGTTTACACTATTAGTTGAAAGAACAGTAGACATCGCAGTATATTCTTAATTAATTCCTTTGCCACCGCTCGACGACAGCGCTCTGACTCGTTTCGGCCTGTTTAACCGGTAATCTTAATATTTAGAAAAAGTGTTACTGGACCGCCTTTATTAAAAATTGTATGCTCTTTCACCGTGAAGCGTTCACAATTATGATAGGTCTTGCCGTTCAGCCTGTGTTACTGGCAACTACACTCGTCATCGTTAAACCAGAGACCGCCATCTTGAAACGAAAGTGAATGAGCAATGTTTTTCACATACGTTGTTCGGGGCTTATACAAGATACTTTCCTACCTAATCTTAAAACAATCGGTTCGTGCGTTTTGTCAAAACTGCGTACACTCGTCATCTTTAAATCAGAGATCCGTGATTTAATTCGTAACGATCAGCTGATTTCTTTGAACAGCTGATAGGCTATATGTTTCAGGTTATGTTGTTGAAAATTAGCAGTATTAACGACAATTATTATAAACGTTTTTATTACGAAAGTATTTTAAACGGTTACCACGTGCACGTGTTCTTCGACTAAGGAAAAATACCGAAACCAAAGCAACACAACGTTTTCATATAATATGTCTGTACTGTTATCGAAAAGGAGGTAGAAAAAGAGACAGAAATAGAAACGAAATTTGTTTGCTCGTTCGTTTCGTATTTCCGTTACATTCTTCCGTTCGGCAGACTTTTTTCTATTCTCTCCTCTCGCCAAAACTAACATTAAAAACCTCGATTCAAAAATTTGTGCTTCCCAAAATAATGAAGTGATATCGCGTTGGA
Source organism: Callitettix versicolor (assembly GCA_022606455.1). Classification (NCBI taxonomy): domain Eukaryota; kingdom Metazoa; phylum Arthropoda; class Insecta; order Hemiptera; family Cercopidae; genus Callitettix; species Callitettix versicolor. The sequence goes on along the minus strand of CM040184.1, from coordinate 70,257,395 downwards.
CCCGCATCCAGATTCTGGCCTCTAGACTACGTTTTGTGTGTCTCAGCGCGCTGACTTTCATGATTTTGTTCCAGTTTTATGGATCAACTTTGTACACTCTAGTTTGGACACGTACGTTGCCCAGGAAAACGTTTCCATCCGTTTCAAATTAGCGGTATTTGAAAATAGTTGAAATGCTACCATTTTTTAATCGACAACCTAAATACACGATCGTAACTTATGTTAAAATCTACATAAATAAATCCCGCAGGGGGTGCAGACTAGCTGCACATATTGAGAGGATTTAGACGTCCTCAAGGTACCTGAGTCGAACACATACACTTGCAACACTACACTTACGACTTACATTTAGGAAAGCCACAACGTGCTTTTCGCCTAAAAAGAACTACATAAATAAGCATTTATAATTTAAAATATAATCAAAAGTTCAATGATAAACATGTCTTCTAGTAAATTTGAAAATATATTCAAAATTCAACGCTGCTAACATTATGAAAGTAAAAAAATGGTTACGCAGTTTTTACAATTTTGAACACGACTTTTCGAAATAAATTCTCGCTTAGCGTATTACGCGTAGTTTTGTGCGAATGCAGCAGCAGCGAAGCGACTCCGCGCAGTGATTATTTTTACTCTACAAGTTTGTATTGTAAAAAACAATATTTTCACGTTGAATGTAAAAGGTTTTCTTGATAAAAGGGAACAGGGCGAGAGCTTTATAATCAGTGATACGTCATCCCCCCGGCAGAGTGCGTGCATAGGGGCCGGAATGGCTTCACATTAACTCAAACACAGTTTTTCCAAAGAAACAAAAGTTAGATTTAATCAGAAAAGTTGAGCCGTACGCCGTGCGTAGGAACTTGTTTTTACGTTTCAAATTTTAATTAAAGATTCCCTCGTATGACGCACGCTTTTACAGCCGCTAAATGTAATGGGTCTCTTAAAGTGTTTAAATCAAGGAACACGGGTGTATGAAACACTTTTAGGGTACCTGTGTGCAACTGTTTCTGGCGTGCGTTAGTGTAACGGCCTACATCGAGGCACGTGATGGAAGCGAATATTCAAAAATATTTTTTTTCATCTTACCTCTTATAGAAAATCCTAAATGCAAACTTAATAAACATAAAAACAACGTATTTAACTTTTCAATTACATTGAAAATGAACCGTGACCACCGTCAAATTCAATTTTTTAAAATCAACTTATCTTGAAAATTCGAAATGCTACTTTATGTAGTTCCTTGATTACTATTACGAAACTGGTATTTTAAAGCCAATGTTTGGTTAAAAATTGAAATTTTTCATTATCGGCACTGACGATTTTTATAAATTGCTGGTTTGAATGTATGTACTCAGAGAGAACTTATGGGTGGGTGAATTTAAGCAGAAACATTGGTTTCAAAATCTACTTCTTTAAAAATCGGTCGAAAAGTTCTGGCAAATATTTTGGTTGACCAAGACTTGATTCAATTCGGCCGTTTGACTTTTGGTTTGTGTGTTTGTTCCGCAGTTTTAGCCAAACGCATCGACCGATTGTTTTGAAATTTGGTTAAGTACCCGAACGTCATTTGTGTTTTGTTTTCTCATAAACTTCCGGTTCGAGATGACGGTCTCTGATTTAACGGTGACGAGTGTAAATAGCTGGTAATTTTCTGTAATCCTATCTGAAAGGCAAGGCATATCATAATTTTTACAGATTAATTGAGAAAAACGTTTTTCGTAAATGTTACGGTTACCGGATCGATTGGCGGAAATATTACGGCAACTATATAAGAATAAGCCGAGAGGTCTTACTGTAGTTCACAGTAGTTCACAGTAGTTCACTTTTCAACTACTGGTGCAGAGAATTTTAAATAATAGGATTTTACGGTTTGCAAAGGTAAAACCAAAGAAACGAAAAGAAACCCTGACCGCCATCGGGTTTACTCCATAATGTCTATTTTTTAAAATTTGCTACACAGACTTCAGTTATGATTCTTCAAATCACAAACTTTCAGTAAAATCTAATGAACCGATTTTGAGAATTAAGGCCAACTTCCAGTTCCGTCTATACGTACGTATAGGAATGAAAGCAAATATGCTGTGTTTTTGAACTTTTGTCCTTTTTTTGCGATTGACTATGTGGCCCCCTTAATGTCAGTTTAAGAGCTTTTTACGTACCCCTACTACTTCACCTTAAACCGACTCCCAGCCCTTGACGAGCTGTAGAATCTTGTATACGAGCATATTGTCCAGATTGAACTCCTAATCTGGTTGCTGAGGTCCAAAGAGCCTCTTCTTTTGGCCTCCAGGACCTCGCACTCAAGGAGTATATTTGTTGCAGTTTCAACACCCGGTCCGCACAAATGACACTGAGGCGAGATCTGTAACAATCCCACTTTATGTAAATGGTTCCAGATGTGGCCGTGTCCGGTCATCATGGCAACGACCAACATTTGTCCTAAGCCTGAATGAAAAATAAACAAATACTGTGAGTGCTAAATTGCGAGCAAGCGAGCGCACACGCACGCACGCGCACAACACAATTTTTATCAAACTGTCAAATATTGTTGCACAGATCATGATCAGTGCTCATTTCATGTTTCAAGTCTGAGTCTTACCGAGATGCCCGCCCTAACAGCTCAGTTCCCAATGGAAATTTGTTAACAATACAGTAAGACGTAAGCTTGGTATATTAGCGAACGCATATTATTCCCTCTCCGCCCCCACCAAGAAAAAGAAAGAGAAATAATTCTACCCTTCCCAGCCGTTGTTTAGAGTCGAGTCGAGATCTTGAACCGTTGTAATTAAAAAAACATTCTGTTCTCAGTTAGTTGTCATTATTTTTAACGGCTAAAGTTTCCCTCAAATTGCAATCGTCAGTCTCGAATTATAAGACCCCGCGGGGTCCTTTAAACTTCTCAACAATATCCGGGGTAAGGTGAGTAACTCTTTCAGGTTTGTAAGAAGAGTAAGGCGCGATGGTCGACGTGGCAGTCGGTGTGTGCACCTTTAGGTTTTTAGTTCGAGCCCTTACCGTTAACGCTGTCCCTCGTCATCATTAGTCTAATTGTCATTAAGTACTGACGTAAAGGAAAAACGTCACTTAATATATAATGACCAGGAGCCCGTACGAAATGTCGCACTGTTGAAGTTTTAAGTAAACAGCCTTTTGAATAAGTATTTTATTTTCTTTAATTTATACAAACATGTTAGTTGATTTAGTCACCGAGGCTACATACAATTGTCCGTACGTAAAGACGGCATTTGGTAAATACAATCCTGCTCTTTCAAGTGTTTGTCCCTGCGACTTGTTTATATTGATAGCAGAAGCAATTTTAATAGGTAACTTTTAGTCAATTGAAAAGGCATGCTTGATAGTCTCTAATTGTATTTTGACATTTTTGTTGTACTTCGTATTTTATGATGTTCGTATTAACAATATAGATAAATGCGCGATGGAAGGAGAAATCGCAAATATCTTTGTGTAAAAAAAGTGCCCAAAACATACTTTTTGTATTCGAAATGCTTGTCCCGGCTTGTACGACGGGCAAGGATAGGGGACTGTCAGTAGGACCACATAACCTGTAAGTTTAATGACTTTTAAGTAAATATTGAAATTGTTCTAAGCACGTTATGCAAAAAAGAGGTTTTTTTAACGGGGATTGTCTATCCGTGATTAAAAAGTTAGCTTCGTAAAATATACAAAATATTGTCTGATTTGTGATGCCGCGCATGCGCATCCAAGATGCCGTTTTGCCTATTACTGTTAAAAGTATCTTTTATGTTAAAATTTTCCTGCTTTTATGTTAAATTGAAAAGGCATGCTTGATAACCTCTAACTGTATTTTGACATTTTTATTGTACTTCGTATTTTATGATGTCTGTATTAACAATAGATAAATGCATGATGGAAGGAGAAATCGCAAATATCTTTGTGTAAAAAAAGTGCCCAAAACTTACGTTTTGTATTCGAAATGCTTGTCCCGGCTTGTACGACGGGCAAGGATAGGGGACCGTCAGTAGGACCACATAACCTGTAAGTTTAATGACTTTTAAGTAAATATTGAAATTGTTCTAAGCACGTTATGCAAAAGGAGGCATTTTTAATGTGATTGTCTATTCGTGATTAAAAAGTTAGCTTTGTAAAATATACAAAATATTATCTGATTTGTGATGCCGTGCATGCGCATCCAAGATGCCGTTTTACCTATTACTGTTAAAAGTATCTTTTATGTTAAAATTTCCACAAACAGTAAGTTTTAGCGCAAAATCGTTTTGCAATGTCAGAAGCCGGTTACAAAATCTTTCTAATGATATCTCATTTACGCCTGTACGAATAGTATGTGCTGAGAAAAAGGGGTGTTGACTCGAGAAGGAACATACAATGTTGATCTGAGTAATGACACGTAGGGTATATTAATTAATTGATACGTCAGTAATAAAGTTAGAAAAAATCGAACCTGTTTGTTGACATTTGATTTATAAATTTAATGCGATCACTTTCACATCTTCAGTTTTTGCTAACATTACGTAACACCTGATTATTTTATTTAAACTTACTCGTTTGCGAATTACATTTGACAGTGAACTATTTGAGTCAATCTTAACTTCTATAAATCTTTTTGAGGTATCCACTCAGAGAATTCGAAAAATGTTCACATGTCTCCAACACACAGCTATCCTTGCTGTTTACCGCTATCCTTGTAGTTGATGCTTGTGTTGAAAAGGTCACGAATAAATTACAAAGTGCAATGGATAGGATAAGTACCTGGACAAAGCGCTGGCGAGTCAAATTGAATGAGACAAAATCAACGCATATAAACTTTACCAATAGGACGATTGCCACCCATTCATTGTTTATCAATGCTCAAGCTGTTCCTTACTCCAACAAATACTTGGGGATGACCCTGGATACAAAGCTCAAGAGGAAAGTTCATGTAAAGAAAAAGGTTGAAAAGCTTAGAATAAAATACAGAAAACTTTACTGGCTGCTTGGACGTAATTCTGAGCTTTCAGTGCAGAATAAAATTTTAATATATAAACAAATATTGAAACCAGTATGGACATATGACTTGCAATTGTGAGGTTGTACAAAACCGTCGAATATAAAAGTAATTCAAAATTTCCAAGACAAAATCTTGCGAGGAATAGTCTATACCCTGTGGTATATTCGTAACAATGATTACATCGAGACTTGAACATCAGGCTTGTCACAGATGAAATTAAAAAAATGTGCTACTAGTCATAATCTACGGCTTCTTACGCATGAAAATTGTGAGATGGAGGCAGTACGTGAAGTGGCCGGCAACGTTCGCCGCCTCAAGAGGACTAAACCTCATGAACTGCTCCACTGATGTGAAGGAAGTTATTAATGTAATAGCTATCCTACAAATGTGATTTTGTTGTAGATGTAAACCATTAGTCGATCATGTAAAGATTGATTATGAGTATTAAAGAAAAAAGAAAAAAATGTCTCCAACACAGCTGTTTTTAGGAGAAATATTTTTCAAACGTTTATCTTCGATTATTGTTACGGTACATCGAATATCGATTATGTTCTGACATAATCGTACACGTTATCTTCGATGTGATCCTCGCTTCATGTCTGATATGATTTTGGCGTCTCAGACAAAACATTGTTTTAACAATATTTTTTCTACAATTGTTGAACAACAACACACACACACACACACACACACACACACACACACACACACACACACACACACACACACACACACACACACACACACACACACACACACACACACACACATATATATATATATATATATATATATATATATATATATATATATATATATATATATAAACACTATTCTCGCAATTTTACCAGAAATCGAAATTGTGTTTCTGAATTTTTTAGTTTTTTCAACTGACTCGTTTAATAAAGTAACATTTTTAATTCTCTATAAGATTGCGCCTCTTTTGTTAAAAAATTGTTCTCAAAAAAACGTCGTTTGTAAAAAAATTGCAAAACAAGCAATGATACGAATAATAATGTTTATACAATACTGGGTTGGTGGAAAGCGTGATTTCAGGGACGAGGAAGGTTTCGTAATTACTTTATCACGAACCTCTTCCCACGGGATAATTCCCTAATAGAGACACGGTATTGATAAGGTCCAATAAAGCCAGATGCCCTTGTTTAACATTCTAACAGGGTTGCCAACTTCGCGGCGTTCAGTAACTAGTTTTTTGCAGACATATTTTTAATGAATATTGAATTTTTATAAGAAGAAAAATATTCAGAAACACAACGTTACCGCTGACGTCATGAAAGCGAATATTTATAAATAGTTTTCTTCACTTTGCCTTTTTTTAAAAAAAAAAAAAGGAATATATATATATATATATATATATATATATATATATATATATATATATATCACTGATATATATATATATATATATATATATATATATATATATATATATATTATTATTATTATTATTATTTGCGTATAGACCCTGTTGGATCACGCAAAGAACTCCGATTCATATCTTGTTCCTTCTAATCCTCCACACCTCCCTCATCCTGTCCCCATGGATCCTCTTCCGCTCCTACGTCCATTTTACCCCTGCTCTCTTTGGGATTTCATTTTCTGGGACCTTCCAACCGAGCATCTTTCTCCTGTATGCGTGCCTGTCTTCAACGTCTGTTGAGTCTATTTCTGCGTCATGTAGGTCTATTGTGACTTGTGCGATCCACGACGTTGTTGATTTGACTCCTTGTATATACTTAAGGATTCTGTTGGCAAGTCTCGTTGTTGGGAGTCTACTGATGTGTCCATAGAACCGAAGCCTCCTTCTTCTGATATCTGCTGCCAGGTTCGATATCTTCTCTGTGGTCTTCCGGGAGTGCAACCTGTATCCATCTTCTGTTAATCTCGGGCCAAGGATCTTCCTCAAGATTTTGCGTTCTTCCTTCAAAGTAGCCTCCATGGGAGCTTTTGTGTCGAGTGCTAGCATCTCGCTTGCATATAATACCTCCGGTTTTATGACTGTGTTGTAGTGTCTGATTTTTGTATATATATATTTAACGCCTTCAGTGATATAGAGGTCAGGATTGATGCATTACAAAGTGGTATTCGTAAATAGTTTAAGAACCATATGATTTTCTAGAAAAAGTTTGTGCAATGTTTGTCAGATTCAGGTAGAATCATATCAAATTATAGTCTTTTATTTGTTTTATGTCCTTACTTTGTGAAAGAAAAACACCAGGTTATGTGTAATAGAAAACCAATTACTCCCTTTTAAGTTGGTCTTACTTTTTGTTTTGTAATTTCATTTCAACTATTTTGGATAAGCTCGTTTTGCGAATATTTACTCCGAAATTTACCAATGACTGACGGATTGATTTAGGAATTAGTTTAGGAAAAGTGGTGAACATTAATAGCCAATTAACATTAAAATGACATTCTGTAAAAGTCATAACTTATAAAAGCTATTACGAAAGCTATTATAAAAGTGATCCTAATACGATGACACGATAATTGTTTTTCTTAAACATCAGATTAAATGAAATAAATTATTAGTTACCATTAGGTCCGTGCGAAATCTAGCATTGTGAAAGTTTTAAGTAAACACAGCGTTTTGAATAAGAGTAGTCGTTGGGGTGAGGGCGGTAGTTGGAAGGAAGGGAAAACTTGTTTAAAAAATAAATCGAAAAGCGATCGATTAACAATAGATAAATGCACGATGGAAGGAGAAATCACAAATATATTTGCGTAAAACAATGTCCAAAACATGTGTTTGGTATTCGAAATGCTTGTCCCGGCTTGTACGTCGGGCAGGGATAACCACATGTTATGGACTGAGCCTTCCTTCTCCAGAATAGTTTCATTAAAATCGCAATACCTTTTCAAGTTATCCGTACCGTTGGACGATGGAATACTGACAAGTGATATACTTTAATAATAAAATCACTGGTTTATTTCGAGGCCGTAATGTTTATTTGGGTTTATATTTATTTGCGGCCGCCGCAGAAAGACGGACAAAAAATTTACGGATACACGGCGCAAAGCCCTTTTCGCCGAGTTAAGGCAGATCGAGCCCAAAGCTGGACAATTTTATTACTGCTGTAAAACTCCCATGTCGTAGTTCGGAAATGTAAGAAGAGAGGGCGCGCCGTATAAAACATATTACTGTGTACACTTCTGCGTTCGCTTATGGAATGTGAAGTACACGATCGTTATGGCTTTTTTTTGGAATTTTTTGTGCGGCAAGTCCATAGTAAGACCCAGACACAAGACCTTGAAGTAAACTTCGATCCTCTTTATCACACTTTTTCAGGGGTTGTAATTTGTGTGTATGAGTGTGCGCGCGTGTGTGTTTGCGTACGTGCGTGCGTGTATATGTTGTGTGTGTGTGTGTGTGTGTGTGTGTGTGTGTGTGTACGCGCGCATGTGTGCGTGTGTGTGTGTGTGTGTTTGTGTGTGCGCGTGAACGTGTGTTTGTGAACGTGTGTTTCCTACATGCGTGCGTGTATGTGTGTGTGTGTGTGTGTGTGTGTGTTTTGTACGTGTTGTGTGTCAATGTGTGTGTGCGTGTGTGTGTGTGTGTGTGTGCGTGTGTGTGTGCTTGTATGTGTGTGTGTGTGTGTGTGTATGTGTGTCAATGGTGTGTGTGTGTGTGTGTGTGTGTGTGTATGTGTGTGTGTGTGTGTGTGTGTGTGTGTGTGTGTGTGTGTGTGTGTGTGTGTGTGTGTGTGTGTGTGTGTGTGTGTGTGTGTGTGTGTTTGCGTACATGTGTGTGTGTGTGCGTGTGTATGTGTGTGTGTGTGTGTGTGTGTGTGTGTGTGTGTGTGTGTGTGTGTGTGTGCGTGTTTGTTTGCGTACATGCGTGTGTGTATGTGTTGTGTGTGTGTGTGTGTGTGTGTTTGTTGTGTGTGTGCGTGCGCATGTGTGTGCGTGTATGTGTGTGTGTGTGTGTGTGTGTGTATGTGTGTGTGTGTGTGTGTGTGTGTGTGTGTGTGTGTGTGTGTGTGTGTGTGTGTGTGTGTGTGTGTGTGTGTGTGTGTGTGTGTGTGTGTGTGTGTGTGTGTGTGTGTGTGTGTGTGTGTGTGTGTGTGTGTGTGTGTGTGTGTGTGTGTGTGTGTGTGTGTGTGTGTGTGTGTGTGTTGTGCGCGCGTGTGTGTGTGTGCGTGTGTGTGTGTGTGTGTGTGTGTGTGTGTGTGTGTGCGTGTGTGTGTGTGTGTGTGCGCGCGCGTGTGTGTGTGTGTGTGTGTGTGTGTGTGTGTGTGTGTGTGTGTGTGTGTGTGTGTGTGTGTGTGTGTGTGTGTGTGCGTGCGCGCGTGTGTGTGTGTGTGTATGTGGGTATGTGTGTATGTATGTGTGTGGGCGCGTGTGTGTGTGTGTGTGTGTGCGCGCGTGTGTGTGTGTGTGTGTGTGTGTGTTGTGCTTTAGTACGCGCACGTTCACAATTTTATATATATTTGATTC
>CM040184.1:70202953-70242953 GCA_022606455.1 Callitettix versicolor | reverse complement strand
AATTCAAATTAATTAATTGCACGCGTTGTTCGAGTTTCTCTTATCGACTTTTCCGTTTACGCGATGTTTTCAATGTTAAGTTCGTTCTCATCAAACCGGCAAGTCAGCTGCGTTTGACAGTAAAGTTTTTAAATTGAAACTAGTTTATAAGCAATGGCTATTTCAAAAATAAATACTAGTATTGCTTGATCACTGTTTTTTTGCAGCCTATTATCATTATTGTATTATAAACAAAACATTTTTGTATATTATAATACTTTATCAGATGTTCATAATTATTAATTTGCCAAAGGATAGTATTTAAAGTTAAAATCTTTAATGAAACGGTATACAATAAATTAATAACTAAAAAATGTAATATTCTATACACATTACATAAATGTGTTTTCCATTTTATGGACTTGAGAATACAGAAAGAAGAAGACAAAAATTACCACAAAAAAGAAGAAGAAGAAGACAATGAAAAATAAAGAGTGTATACAGTTTTGGCAAAACGCATTGTCTGATTGTTTTCAGATTTGATACGAAGGTACCGTGCACAAAGCCCGAACGACGTATGTGTAAAATATTTCCCATTCACTTCCGTTTCAAGATGGCGGCCTCTAGTTTTACGATGACGATTGTACTTGCCAGTAATACAGGCTGAACGGCAAGACCTATCATAATGTTGACCGTTTTATGTAGAAAGGGCATACAATTACCAGTAAAGGTGCTCCAGTAACATTGTCCCTCAATTCCCTAATTCATTACCCTAATCCAATGTTATTCCCTAATATGTTCAATTCCCTAATACATTACCCTAATTCAATGTTATTCCATAATATATTCAATTCCCTAATTAATTACCCTAATTCAATGTTATATCCCTAATATGTTCAATTCCCTAATTCAGTACCCTAATTCAATGTTATTCCCTAATATGTTCAATTCCCTATTCATTACCCTAATTCAATATTATTCCCTAATATGTTCAATTCCCTAATACATTACCCTAATTCAATGTTAGGGTTACCGGTTAAATTGGTGGAAATGCATCAGAGCGCTGAACGGTGGCAAAGCAATGAAGCGCTTCATGGTAAAATCTGAAGTAATATGAAGCAACGAAATCTAAATTATGGAAAGAAAAGAGAGACAGAAGACAGACTAAGGAGCTCCTCGGAGGTTATAACAAAAACAGAGCATAGACGCGCATCAGCATTGGTAAAATCATGATCAGATGGCTTTATTTCAGGGAGTATCCTTTTCAAAAGATATCTTAAAAATCTTCGCTTAGCAGAAGATTCGTCTTACAGAAACCTCTCATCACATGCTGCTAGAAGACCTAAAACCCTTGGAAGTTCCCAATTAGAAGTATAGGAATTACACACCTTGAATTCTCCCCAAATTGTATACTTTATAAAAAGAATAGGGCTAGAGAAGGCACTTAAATGAGCATTTCAGGAATATAAAACGGGGACAAGAGACTTACAAATTTCAAAGTGTAATAATACTTTGTATTTATTACTTAAATGATAACAACAAGTAACGAAGTACATTATATAAATTATCAGAATTTCATTTAAAACAAGATAGTTCAATCACTTTGTCTTGTAACATGTCTTGTATAAAACGTTGTTTTAATGCAAATTTACATTATTCACTGTTATTCTTCTCCGTTGTATTTAATTTCATTTTACAAAGTAAACAACAAACTATATCAACTTAAATTAGAAATCAACGCAAATGATTTATATTTTAAAATAATATTTTGAAATATAAACGAAGTTTAAAGAAAATTTAGCTTTTGTGAAAAAAATCTTGTGATTATTATGGATCTTTACGTTTTCTTGTCTCCCCGAGTCCAAAAAAATGTTTTTACTTGGATGTGTGTACGTCTCTGTGTAGCCATTCGACCGATTTTGATGACATTTGTCACGCAGGTCTGATTTGTAATAATAATTAATTAAGAAAGATATTTATTTTAACAATATAAATTTGTTTACGTTATCGAAATGCGCTCTAGAATTTAGAATTGGATTGCATAGTTTTGGTCTGGATGTTATCATAATGACTAATCAAGTTATAAAAATTCAATAATTATTATTTCCTAAAATATTTGTAAAATTTGTATTTTTCACAGCTTGTTTTATATTATTAATACTCATGAAATATTTTATTTTTCAGGTAACTTCATATGTTTTCTTTCAACTGTTGCTTGGTAAGTTTTTTTTAACGAATTACACACATACATAATATTCTGTACGTATATATGAATCCCCAATGTTGTATTAGACACTTAATAATTGTCTGATAAATTTCTTACTAATCGTTTTTTATTGGTAATTGAAATAATATTTTTAAAGAAAACTAATGACAGGCCTATAGTAAAGTTATAGACTTTAAGATCAATGTGTGTGATTGTATAGCCTTTTAATATCAGAGACTTTAATAACTACCTGTCAAAGTATAACTAGTTTTTCACAATAAGAGACTTTCATAGCCAAGTGTTTGAGTATAACTATAGTTTTTACACAAAAAGAGACTTTAATAGCCAAGTGTCGGAGTATAACTGTAGTTTTTCACAAAACGAGACTTTAATAGCCACGTGTCGGAGTATAACTGTAGTTTTTCACAAAACGAGACTTTAATAGCCACGTGTCGGAGTATAACTGTAGTTTTTCACAAAACGAGACTTTAATAGCCACGTGTCGGAGTATAACTGTAGTTTTTTACAACTTTAAAGCCACGTGTCGGAGTATAACTGTAGTTTTTCACAAAGACGAGAGTATAACTTTAATAGCCACCGTGAGTATAACTGTAGTTTTTCACGAGACTTTAATAACTGTAGTCGGAGTATAACTGTAGTTTTTCACAAAACGAGACTTTAATAGCCACGTGTCGGAGTATAACTGTAGTTTTTCACTTTAAAACGAGACTTTAATAGCCACGTGTCGGACTTTAATAGTATAACTGTAGTGTCGAGACTTTAATAGCCACGTGTCGGAGTATAACTGTAGTTTTTCACAAAACGAGACTTTAATAGCCACGTGTCGGAGTATAACTGTAGTTTTTCACAAAACGAGACTTTAATAGCCACGTGTCGGAGTATAACTGTAGTTTTTCACAAAACGAGACTTTTAATAGTATAACGTTTTTGTAGCCACGTGTCGGAGTATAACTGTAGTTTTTCACAAAACGAGACTTTAATAGCCACGTGTCGGAGTATAACTGTAGTTTTTCACAAAACGAGACTTTAATAGCCACGTGTCGGAGTATAACTGTAGTTTTTCACAATAAGAGTCTTTAATAGCCACGTGTCGGAGTATAACTGTAGTTTTTCACAAAACGAGACTTTAATAGCCACGTGTCGGAGTATAACTGTAGTTTTTCCACTGTAACTGTTTTTCAAAACGAGACTTTAATAGCCACGTGTCGGAGTATAACTGTGGTTTTTTTACAATAAGAGTCTTCAATAGCCACGTGTCGGAGTATAACTGTAGTTTTTCACAAAACGAGACTTTAATAGCCACGTGTCGGAGTATAACTGTAGTTTTTCACAAAACGAGACTTTAATAGCCACGTGTCGGAGTATAACTGTAGTTGTTCACAAAACGAGACTTTAATAGCCACGTGTCGGAGTATAACTGTAGTTTTTCACAATAAGAGACTTTAATAGCCAACTGTCGGAGTATAACTGTAGTTTTTCACAAAAAGAGACTTTAATAACCACGTGTCTGAGTATAACTGTAGTTTTTACAAAACGAGACTTTAATAGCCAAGTGTCGGAGATTAACTGTAGTTGTTTACAAAACGAGACTTTAATAGCCAAGTGCAGGAGTATAACTGTAGTTTTTTACAATAAGATACTTTAATAACCAAATGTCGGATTATATCTATACTTTTTCACAATAGGACTTTAATAGCCGTGTCGGAATATCTGTAGTCTTTTATAGTCAGAAAATTTAATAACCAAGTATCGGATTATGTCTGTAGTTTTTTACAATCGGAGTAACCACGTGTCGAAGTATATTCGCAGTCTTTTAGAGTAAGAGGCAATTAATAACCCAAGTACAATTAAGACAGGTAGTAAAGCAAAGTGTCGGAGCATATAAACAGTCTTTTACAGTCAGAGACTTTAATAACCCAGTATCGCTGCATATGTGTAGTATTTTACAATTAGAGACACACAATACTAACCAAGTTACGAAGCTACTCTCTTCACTTACACACAGACAATAATAAACTTAAAGTAAAACCGTATCTGCGTTAAACTTATTCATCCTAGGGGCAGCTAAGCAGACAGCGTCTATCCCCACACTGGCACTGATAACTTCAGTTAAAATAGGTTTTCCAGTGTATAACCTCTTGCCTCGAACGCAATAAATTGTTAGTGGGCACGGAAAGCTTCCGGCTGCATCTCCAGCAGAACAGATATCAACGATAAGGGACAGCGGGGGTAAAGGGCTTCGCAGTTGTACTTCTGAAGTCCGCTGCGATACGCGGTAGAGTACTGCCAGTGTTCACGTGGTTCACTTGTGGACATGTTTTCAGTTGGTACCCTGAAATTTGAGATTTACTGTTAAAATTGGAACGTGTTACAGTAAATATAAATTATTTGTTCTAGAGTATATCCCTGCCTGCTGCTCGGGGCAACCTCTCTGCTGCTCTGCTGTGTTTCTTATGTTTTAGTGTTATTTGTAAATTTGTTACTTCAACTAATATAAAAAGCTTTATTCCTTTAATTTAGCATCTAATATTAAAAATTAGATGCAGTTCCTTGAATTCGCCCCTATAGACTACAAAATATTAAAATCGGAATGTTTAACTTTCTCAATTGTCTTGCAAGGAACGCATGCGCTGAATTTCAAGCGCTGTAGTTCCGCCGCAAATATGAGAATTATTGATGAGTCAAAGTTTCCGCTCACATAGAGAGCAAGATTAAAACATAAATAATCGCTTTACGAAAATGTCTCGCTTATGCAATGAAAGTGTATTGAAAAAAGTCACAATTAATTGTTACCTTAAAAGTTTTATATGAAAATTGGCATTTTAAATTTTCATTTTACAATAAAATTAAGAAAATAAACTCTGACCGCTTTCAGATTATTTTTCGGATTCTTTGCCAATGTCAATTTTTGAAGATTTTAATGCTCATTAAGACAGTGAAATACGATTTTCAGAAAACGTTGCAGTTCTTTATAGATTTGAAAAGACAACCGTTTTGGATTTTGATATCTCATGATCTTGCCGAAATCATTTTAACATAATTAATTTCGGGGGCCAAGTTCGGAGGTAATCGTTACAAAATTAGGAACGTTTAATGATTTCTCAACTCTATATTATATTTTCCCCAAAATAACAGTGATATAAAAGTTCATTTCCTCTTTTCGACCTAATTGGATGCCCGTCCAAAATTGGTCCTCTACTTTTATTTTCGCGATATCTACAGAAATTCCGATATAACAAAATGAGGGTCATTGAGGTGTTGGGCATGTTTAGTAGCGTATAACACCAAAGTTTGGTTTAAATATCTTCCGTTTACACGTGGGTGTGGATTGACTAAAACACAAAAAAGGCCATTTAATACCACCCAAAACGCTTTAAAGAAATATTTGTTCTATGTGAAAATAACATGTCTCCAAACGTGTGTGAGTTATTTTAAGCCAAAATATCCATAATTTTTTTTTGATCGCACAACCTTAAGGATCTCTATATTTTTAACGAACGATGTTCAGACTTTAACGCCCTTTTCTAATATGTTTCACAAATTGGAATTTTCTTATTTTTTTCAAAAAGAAGTGCCTAAATGTAGAAGTCGTTCGAGTAGATTTTTAGTAAGCAATCGAACGTTTATAATTTCCGCTGTGTTATTTATGAAAGTTTATAGTGTGTTCGATTCCTCGTTATACTTACATGAAAAGTATACGGATCAATTCTTCAATCATGCCGATTTTAGGCATGAGCCTCTGAGTGCCTTCACAGATTGCCCTGAGCAGACAAGCGCGTCCATCCATTCCTACCCTGAAACAATAATTTACTATTTTATACTGATAACGACAGGCTACTTTAAAGCAATAATATTTAATTTTGCCATTATAAAAACGATAATATTGAATTTTACCATAATAAAAACCATAAAATTGTATTTTGACATGATAAAAGCCATAATAAAAAAGACGTGAAAACGTTAAGCGGAGAGAAAGTTAAAAATCCTCTGTTAAAAGTCTATACAGTCAAAATAAAATGTTGTTAAATCCAGCCTCTATCCGATGCGATACTATTTGGTACTACGCGAATAGACAGAATAATATGCAGGCACGCAGTATTCTCGCTGACTTGATGGAAGCAAATTTCCAAACATGTTGGTATTGACAATTTTGAAATCATTTTACCAATTTCAATTTGCTTTTCCAAATCTTTAAAGAAACTGCATCGTTTTTTGAAAACCTTACTTCACTGTCATAATGAGCATTAAAATCTTCAAAAATTTCATTGAAACTACGGACAAACTCTGAATGCGGTCACGGTTCATTTTCCTATTTTTATTGTAACGTGAACATTTAAAGCGCCAATTTTCATATACAACTTTTAAAGTAAATATTTAATATGACTTTCTTAAATACACTTTCATTGCATAAGCGAGACATCTGCGTGCGCCGATTACACTTTTTGAAAATTTGTGTCATAATCAGCATTAAAATCTACATAGATTAGTATTTAAAATTTTTAAAAGTACAGTGAAAATTTAAATTACAATTTATACAGATTTTCAACAGTGAGATCATATTTTCAAAAATATATAATTTGAAAAAACATTTTTTGTATTGTTTCTAAAACAACGTACCACTGCGTTCCGTGAATATTTAAATGAAATGCTATGTATTCGGATTTCACAAAAAAGTGTAGGATAAAATTATAGGATTTTTTGTAAAAAAATGCGATTTTTTGTAACGGCTGGACAGATCCTACAGGTTAATGATTTTATCAAAGCCATAATCAACAAAATTTATTTTTCTATAGGGTAATGAAGTGATAGCGAAACTGTAAACACTATAGTGCTACAATCTTCTACCCCGTCTCTCTCTCTCTCTCTCTCTCTCTCTCTCTCACACACACACACACACACACACACACACACACACACACACACACACACACACACACACACACACACACACACACACACACACACACACACACACACACACACACACACACACACACACACACACACACACACACACACACACACACACACACACACACACACACACACACACACACACACACACACACACACACACACACACACACACACACACACACACACACACACACACACACACACACACACACACACACACACATACACACACACACACACACACACACACACACACACACACACACACACACACACACACACACACACACACACACACACACACACACACACACACACACACACACACACACACACACACACACACATTTACATACACACTCACAAGCACGCACGCGCACGCGTGCACATGCGCTCTCTCTCTCTCTTCCCTCTCTCTCTTTTCTCTTTTCTCTCTCTTCTCTCTCTCTCTCTCTCTCTCTCTCTCTCTCTCTCACACACACACACACACGTACAAACAATTCCTCAAAAAGGTTTCCTATAAAAACGATTCCTATAAATCAGGGCTGACGCTCATTTCAACGATTCAGTTCTTGGTCTTACCACGATGATTGCTCGTTTTCGAATATTCCAAAGTGGTTTTCATTTGTCCCTCAACTAACAAAAAGACAGTTCGAATTATTTAAAACCCAAAACCCACTCACGCGTTTATAACTCTTTCCACCTTTTCGTACAAATCTCTGCGATGCCGTCGTTTCTTGAGGTGACTAGTCTCGTCCAGTGGCTCGATCCGGAACAGAGTGTCCGGTGTGCTCGGGAGGTCGTAGTTAGCCGACACTCCTACGGCCTCGGTGTAGAGATCGTAGTCGTCGGTGAGTGCTTTCATGGTGAAACAAAACGCAAACTGGAAACAGAAACACAACTGTCGGTCAGAAGTTGTAATAAGTGAAGGGAAATGCAAAAATATTAGAACATATTATGAGTTCCGTACTCAATGACGGAGAGTAAATAATTTGTCACATGTCTGTTGGTTACCTTTAGTACTTAACCGTTCTTAGCGCCATGGACGTTTTTATATGAACTAAAATCTAACATTGTGACATACTATTTTAAGGTAAATCAACGTTAGTTTATGAAAATTATTTTTTCAAGTGAACGAACAGTATATAGTAAGAAAATGAAACAAAACTGTTAATAATGTATGCAAACTCACAAAGAATTCACCTGTCCTAGTTAGCTTCCTCTCGAATGCCACCGTTTATTATAGGGGACCTTGCTTGTCCTTCTACCACAGAGTGATAAACTCTAAGCGAGATGCATAGAAAAATAAACAACCGATGCGGGTTTCAAACCCCGCAAAGCGAAAAAGTAGAAATAGAAACAAAAACTTGTATTGTCAATTCTCAAAGTCTCATTAAGTAGATGGTTATTATTGTTTGGTTACATTAAATAATATATTGCCTATTGCTTGGTATTTAAAACAAATTTATGTTTGTTAAAACACTGTTAAAGCTACAGATTGCTGGAATTAGATTTACAGGGTCTGAACAAAAATAGTAGGACTGATGATTTTCTGTAGCGCGAGCGGAGCTGTGGAGAGGTGTTTGGCTAACTGAGCGAGATGAAGGGGACACTTAGGAACAGAGAAACACCAGCCGCAGTCGTCTACGGACTTAGGTTTAGTGTAGACATCGGTTATTGTGAAGCGTGTTTTTTGTCTTCGTCGATGCACAAAATGAGTCAAAATCTCGATCAGCGATATTCGATAAACTTTTGTATCAAACTCGGGAAATCGGCAACGGATACCCTAGACATTGTTGTCGGCATACGGAGATACTGTAATGATCCCTTCCAGTATTTTTGAATGGTACAAACTGTTTAAGAAGGTAGCGAGGTCATTGAAGAAGACAATCGCGTTCGACCAGCCATCTCCGACAACTGGACGCTGCATCACGACAATGTGCCATGCTATGGCTCTCGTAGTGAGGCAACTGTTGGTCCGATTCGGCGTTGCCACGTTGCCACACCCCGCTTATAAGTCCCGATTTGACTCCACCTGACTTTTTTTTATTCCCATGGATGAGAAGACAGCTGAAGGGACATCTGTTTGACTCGATTCAGGACGTTCAAGTAGCATCGACGAGGGCTCTCAACAGCATCCCCAAAGCTGACTTCCAGAAGGCTTAAAGTGAATGGCAGCAGTGTTATTCTAAGTGGGTAGCGCCCAAGGGTGCTATTTCGAAGAATATTAAGGAATTGTAAATATATCTTAAATAATTTTTTTTTAATCAGTTCTACTACTTTCGGTATTGACACTGAATATAAAACAGACATCCGATAAAAACGGACGTTGGTGCTGAACAATAAGTAATATAAAAGCTGTTAATCATTAACACTTAAACAATACTGCATGCAAATACAGAAAAGTATTCGGGTGTGATACGGTGCAATAAATTAAAGTGGAACGTACAGAAAAAGAAAAGTAATTAAATACATTAGGCTGTATCGGTTATTTGGACGACATTCCGGGTTAACTGCCCGTAATAAATCTATAAGCAAGTACTGAAAACTCGTGAATTTGTACGCGAGAAAGAAATAAGAAGCTTTTCCAAATCTTTCTGAATAAAGTGCCGAGAGGTATGAGAGCTCCATGGTGCGGAAGGAACAGCGATTTACACCGAGATCTTAAAATCAATTCGGTGAAGGATAAAGTAAAGAACGACTTCAAGCTGATGTCAACCAGGATGTGAGAACGATGTTATACAATGTTATAAACAGCTTACGTAGTCTCAACATAACCAAGTCAAATGATTTGCTTCATAAGTGAAATTCTATCGCACACATTACTTAAGCACAGTGAATTAAAACATATACACGTATGTTTTGATTTATTATGAGATTAAGACTTTCATCGGATTGGTCAGGTTATGTAAAATTTTATTTAACAAGATATAAAATTAAAATTTAAAATAACTTTGAATTAATGGTACTACGAGACACAGTAGTTTGGTAAACTTCAAGCCTCATTAAAAATATCCTTACCATAATGACTTGGATAAGTGAATAGATCTGTCATCTTATTCTTGTCAGTAACGTATTCTTATAACCTCTATATCCTGTCAATTATGTATTTTTATAACTGTATATCCTGTCAGTCGTGTATTTTTATGACTGTCAATCACACATTTTTATAGCTTGTGTATCCTGTTTATCACACATTTTTACAACCTATATAAATTGCCAAACATATATTTTTATAATTGTATATCCTGTCAATCATGTATTTTTATAACTGTATAGCCTGTTAATCACGTGTTTTTATAATTGTATATCCTGTCAATCACGTGTTTTTATAACCTGTATATCCTGTCAATCAATTATTTTTATAACCTGTATATCCTGTCAATCAGGTATTTTTATAACCTGTATATCCTGTCAATCACGTATTTTTGTAACGTGTATATATTCCGGCAATCACGTATTTTTATAATCTATATATCCTGTCAATCACGTATTTTTTGTAACTTGTATATCCTGCAATCACTTATTTTTATAACCTGTATATCCTGTCAATAATGTTTTTTATAACCTCTATATCCTGTCAATCACTTGTTTTTATAACCTGTATATCCTGTCAATCACGTATTTTTATAACATGTATATCCTGTCAATCACGTGTTTTTATAACATGTATATCCTGTCAATCACTTATTTTTATAACCTGTATATCCTGTCAATCACGTATTTTTATAACATGTATATCCTGTCAATCAATTATTTTTATAACCTGTATATCCTGTCAATCAGGTATTTTTATAACATGTATATCCTGTCAATCATTTTTTATAATGTATTTGTCAATCAGGTATATATATATCCTGTCAATCACTTATTTTTATAACCTGTATATCCTGTCAATCAGGTATTTTTATAACCTGTATATTCTGGCAATCACATATTTTTATAATCTGTATATCCTGTCAATCACGTATTTTTATAACCTGTATATCCTGTCAATCACGTATTTTTATAACCTGTATATCCTGCAATCACTTATTTTTATAACCTGTATATCCTGTCAATAATGTTTTTTATAACCTCTATATCCTATCAATCACGTATTTTTATACCATCTATATCCTGTCAATCAATTATTTTTATAACATGTATATCCTGTCAATCAGGTATTTTTATAACGTGTATATCCTGTCAATCAGGTATTTTTATAACCTGTATACTCTGGCAATCACATATTTTTATAATCTGTATATCCTGGCAATCACGTATTTTTATAACCTGTATATCCTGTCAATCACGTATTCTTATAACCTGTATAGCATGACATCGTTTTACACATTTTTTAAAGATTAAGGTTTCGTTTGAAAATGAGCTATTAAAGTGGCCACAATTTAAAGACCCACATTAAGGACCTTGAACCTTGTAGTGAGTGCGATATATATTGCTATTTTTATTCAAATTTGCAAAGAATTGATTTTGATAATATTTTGGACAATTACTATAACTAGAAAACACTTTTCAAACATTTTGTAATAAACAATAATCCCCTTTAAAAAAATCTTAAAGTTTTTTTGCAAAATCCATTATTTTAACATTTCATATTTTCAATCTTTATTGAAAATATGAAAATGAACATTCCGATGGTAAGGGTTTATAAGAGTTTTGTAATTTTTTTCAAACTCTGCTTCCATTACGTCAGCGACAAAACTGCGAGAGTGAATAAACTACACAATTTGCTTTAAATTCACCGGCTGATAACGCATACATTCTGGTGTAGTAGCATCGCGTTTAATATTCTGAAATATTAAAACCCGACCCCAACATTTCAATCACTTATTAAAACACACAACGCTTCCCTTTATCTTTTCAATATTTCAAATAATGTTACGAAATTATTCCACCCCCGTACCCCTTGTCCCCGTAACGTATGAATAACAATCTGTCGGGGGGGGCATAAAAACACATCATTAAATTCTCTCAAACCGATTTGTTATTTTTGTAACACGTACGTACGTGAGGGAGTCACGTCGTGTCGCGGAACAATTTGTGCGGGACGCGTGAAATCAAAATTATTAAATTGTTGTTCTGCCCCGTTATTGTCCAAGCCCAAGCTGAAAATACGAGACCGAGTATCCAGTAAACAATAGAATGTAGATTGATCGGTCGAAATTAATGGCGAGTTTTTGTTGCATGTTTCGCCATATGCCATCGTTACTTTTAATAGTGTTGCAAAATTGAGCGGTATTTAACACAGTGCAATGGTAGCAAACAGTCAAAACGTAACGTGATTTTGTCGTCTGCACATTGAAAATCATGTTTCGACGTGTTTAACCGAGTTGAAATTACATTGAAAATACGAAAATGAACCTTGACCGCCGTCAGATTCGTTCGGGAAAATTTAACACGCTGGTTCATTGTTAACATGATGGTGGAATCGTGTTCTCAAAAATCGTAAGCTAGAAATATTGTGATTATTTTTTAATTTGAAATGGCGGCCATTTTGAAACGGTAGAATGGATTTTGCTTGACAGCGAAATTGTTCAAAATAATACCACAATATTACCTTTTAGTTTAAGTTTGAATTAAATCTTGCACAAAATTAAGGATGTTGAAATGTAAAACACACACTCACACACACACACACACACACACACACACACACACACACACACACACACACACACACACACACACACACACACACACACACACACACACACACACACACACACACACACACACACACACACACACACACACACACACACACACACACACACACACACACACACACACACACACACACACACACACACACACACATATATATATATATATACACACACACATACATATATATATATATATATATATATATATATATATATATATATATATATATATATATATGCCGCCTCGGTGGTCTAGTGGATAGCGTATTGGGCTTTTACCCCGAGGACCCGGGTTCGATTCCCGTCCAGGGCTTGGCATTTCCATACGCTATAAATCATCCCATCGTCTGCGTTAGCCCAAGTGTGCACAATAGTCGGACGTTAAACATAAAAAAAAATTAAATCTTCAAACCGATTGAAATTTAGAATTTTTGACGGCGTTCCGGGTTCATATTTGCAATGTAATTTGACAGTTTAAAATACTATATATTCAGATTTTAATGAATATTTTTGACGATGAAATGCGAATTTCAAAAAGTGTATGGTAAAGAGTAGTGAGTCTGAAAATTCGCTTCTATCACGCCACTGAGACAGCCGCGTGCTGAGATTGTTGAAACTCAAATAGTGTGGGTGTAGTTTGGGCCGCTCAAATGGCTCATTTCCGATATAAATTACTTAAAAGGGTTCAGATTGGGTGTACCAAACGTGACGTAATATTTTTACTGTAAATGAAAAACACTTGCAACATTACCGTAACAACGCACTGTCACGCCTGCAACTAAACGCGTTATTTTATAAAATATGACGGCAATTTCCTCTTTCATATTCATAAACCTCCGCGTTACTTTTATTGCTGTTTTTTTTTTATCGCGGAAGACGAACTAACAAAGTAGATTTTTACATAGAACACCACTGTTGTAACAGTTTGTAATTTTGCAAGAGGTTGTATTTTGAAAAAAAGTTTGTTTTGGAAAATTTTTAAACGCGAATCGAGCGTTGATATTGCGAATTTAAAGTAAGAAATAACTTGTGTCAACGAGTAAGTCAGCGAAAGTATGATAGTTTATTGGAGGTAGAGGGTGTCCCAACATTCCGGACTCGATAAAGAAGTTCAAAACGAAAATATATAAAACTAATAGGTCTGTTTAACAGCATACTTAGTAAGTACTTTTTGACATAAAAAAGCCTATTTTGGGAGGGGACTATACACAATCGAATATACTTCTTATTGCACACGTCTAGTTAGGTTATTAGACGTAGAGGATGTCCCAACATTCCGGACTCGATAAAGAAGTTCAAAACGAAAATATATAAAACTAATAGGTCCAAGCATTTAGTAAGTACTCGATAAAAAAGCCTATTTTGGGAGGGGACTATTCAAACGAATATACTTCTTATTGCACACGTCTAGTTAGGTTATTAGACGTAGATGATGTCCCAACATTCCGGTCGATAAAGAAGTTCAAAACGAAAATATATAAAACTAATAGGTCTTAGCATACTTAGTAAGTACTTTTTGACTAAAAAAAGCCTATTTTGGGAGGGGACTATTCATAATCGAATATACTTCTTATTGCACACGTCTAGTTAGGTTATTAGACGTAGAGGATGTCCCAACATTCCGGACTCGATAAAGAAGTTCAAAACGAAAATATATAAAACTAATAGGTCTGTATAAAAGCATACTTAGTAAGTACTTTTTGACTAAAAAAAGCCTATTTTGGGAGGGGACTATTCATAATCGAATATACTTCTTATTGCACACGTCTAGTTAGGTTATTAGACGTAGAGGATGTCCCAACATTCCGGACTCGATAAAGAAGTTCAAAACGAAAATATATAAAACTAATAGGTCTGTTTAACAGCATACTTAGTAAGTACTTTTTGACATAAAAAAGCCTATTTTGGGAGGGGACTAAACATAATCGAATATACTTCTTATTGCACACGTCTAGTTAGGTTATTAGACGTAGAGGATGTCCCAACATTCCGGACTCGATAAAGAAGTTCAAAACGAAAATGTATAAAACTAATAGCTCTGTATAAAAGCATACTTAGTAAGTACTTTTTGACATAAAAAAGCCTATTTTGGGAGGGGACTATACATAATCGAATATACTTCTTATTGCACACGTCTAGTTAAAAACGGGATTTTTTAATAAATCGGGGATGATTGATTTTCTCTCTTTATTTGTTTCACCCAACGTTGGGGTACACTAAATCAATCACTTTTTAATGTTCTGTGCCTTCCTCGTAGCTTTCACCAATTAAACGTAGTGATCTTGCTGATCTTTTACGTCAGATATTACTGGATCGTTCGCTTGGATTTACTTTGCCAAAATTTTTGTTCTTTGTCCTTGGTAGTATTGTTTTGGCTGTTAGCCGGATGAGCATAGTGTCAGAAAGGCTAGTAGTTCTGTTATGTCTAATCAAAGTCTTTAATTTTCTCGAATAAAAACAAATTTGGCGTCGTTTTATTGTAAAAAGTAGTTAAATATTTTTCAAAACCGGTCTATCTTTGTCCATTCGGAGGATGTGCCCAAAAAAATCAATTCTCCTTTTTCTTATTGTGTCTGATAGTGTTTCAGTTTTTGATAATTTTCAAAAAGTACAAATGTGGATCAACAGGTTGTTACGGAATTTTAAGAATTTTCTAATATCTTTCTTTCTTTGATTTCCAGCGTTTTCAAGTGGGCCCTGGGTTGTGAGAGATAATGTTTCAGCCGCATATAAGGCTTCTGGTTTAATTACCGTATGATAATGCCTTATCTTTGTATTCCAGTAGAGGGACTTCTTGTTGTAAGTGTCTTTGGTAAGTTGGAAGGCTAATTCAACTTTATTTCTCCTAGATTCTATAGCTTTTTTCTCTAGGGCGTTCCAGCTGATCCATTTATGATCGATTTTATTATAAAGAAAATGAAGTTTTTTTTAAAAGAAGCATATTTTATAGTAAAGAGTTTTACTATAAAATAAAGCATATTTTATATTTTATAGTTTAGAGTGATAGCAAATAGTGATTTTAGTAGTCAACTGTCTTCTAGTCAGTTGAAATGGCGTGCTTGATAACTTCTAAACGTATTTTGACATTTTCATTATAATTCGTATTTTATGATGTCCATATTAACAATTGATAAATGCACGATGGAAGGAGAAATTACAAATATATTTGTGTAAAAACAGTGTCCAAAACATGTGTTTGGTATTCGAAGTGCTTGTCCCTGCTTGTACGACGGGATTGGGTACTATCAGTAGATAAGTTTAAAGACTTTCAAGTAAATATTGAAATTATTCTAAGCACGTTATGCAAAAAAGTGGCATTTGTAATGCGATTGTCTATTCGTGATTAATAAGTTAGCTTTGTAAAATATACAAAATATTGTCTGATTTGTGATGCCGCGCATGCGCATCCAAGATGCCGTTTTGCCTATGACAGTTAAAAGTGTCTTTTATGTTAAAATTTTCCACAAACAGTAAGTTTTAGCGCAAAATCTTTTTGCAATGTCAGAAGCCGGTTCGAGAAATAAATATGATTTTGCATTGTAGATATGAACGAGTTTTGGTGGGTAAAGGATTAATGTACTTACAAATTCAAATTTTGTTTCACTTTAAAAAAATCGTTTAGTGACAATGTCAGTTTTTGGTATTTTGTATCCGTCAGCGATGCGGTTGCCAAAATTTCGTAGACTGTGAAAAACCCTTGACAGCATGTTCGCGTCTTACTGCTGCACCGATTTGAGTTTTTTTTTAACGTCCGACTATTGTGCACACTTGGGCTAATGCAGACGATGGGATGATTTATAGCGTATGAAAATGCCAAGCCCTCGCCGGGAATCGAACCCGGATCCTCGGGGTGAAAGCCAGTACGCTATCAACTAGGCCACCGAGGCGGCTTCCGATTTGAGTTGAACGCGATCAGACAAATACGAATTGAAGTGAGAAAGTTTGTGCTTACTTACCGAGAAAGTGCTGCCGTCTGGAAAGGTGAGGTAGCGTTTTCTTCTCGACAGAACCGTGCTGTCGTCTCGCGTAACGTTTGCACCCAATGCGTATGACAATAACATGAGACAGCCGCTCACGTAGCGAAGCTCCATGGCGCAGTGTTAACCGCGAAATGTCACTGTCTCGTGAGGCGGAACGGCGCTAATTGCTAAAATTAACACCGAGCATAACTGTGATCAATGTTTAACCGTTATAACAGCTATTGATTACGTCATTTAGTTGTGTTACACTTTAAAGTAGCAAATTGTGTTTAAGGTGTTGGCAATGCTTTTATAAATTTTACTGGTATTTTACGTTAAACAATTATCGCACATAAAATCACAGTTTGAATAAACACAGATTGTTCCTAGCCCTAGGGACTACTTTCGTTGGTTTTTCCGTACATTATGTAGATTCCGGACTTCATTAGTCTAATTGGTAAAGTAAAGGTGTTTAAAAAAAAGATAGAATGTAATAAATTGTTTAAAAACATTGCAGAGACGTTCTCACTTCAATTGTGTTCGAGCCGCCTCGGTGGCCTAGTTGATAGCGTACTAGGCTTTCACCCCGAGGACACGGGTTCGATTCCCGGCCAGGACTTGGCATTTTCATACGCTATAAATCATCCCATCGTCTGCATTAGCCCAAGTGTGCACAATAGTCGGACGTTAAAAAAAAAATCAATTGTGTTCGCCTCGAAACAGGATCGACCTAACTATATTATCTTTTATTGTATTATATGGTATTATAAAATGTACTGTATATTAAATTATCAAACACACACACACACACACACACACACACACACACACATATATATATATATATATATATATATATATATATATATATATATATAGAGAGAGAGAGAGAGCCGCCTCGGTGGCCTAGTGGATAGCGTACTAGACTTTCACCCCGAGGACGCGGGTTTGAATCCCAGCCAGGGCTTGGCATTTTCATACGCTATAAATCATCCCATCGTCTGCATTAGCCCAAGTGTGCACAATAGTCGAACAAACACCAAAAAAAAAAAAATTAATAAAAGAGAGAGAGAGAGAGAGAGAACACTTCAATTATATTATATTATATTAAAATATCTTAGCCACCGGACCACATATTTAAATAATTAGGATTAAGACCTATCGTCTTTTAACTCACCTCATATAGGAAACCGCGGTTTCGAAACTTCACTGTTTCATCTTCAGGCCGTAATACAAAAGTCCGGACTACAACGACATACGAATTGCACAGTAGTGTTCGGCCAAACCAAATCTTATCGTTGTGCATTAATAAAATCGTGTAATTGTGTTTAGTGTTTGTGACGTGTGTTTTCAATGTTTTGTTAACTTTGGTGACGACCTCGAGAGAGTGATTTGACCTTTTGTATTACGGCCTGAAGATGAAACTGAGGTTTTTCGAAACCGCAGCCTTTACGAGGTGAGTTAAAATACCGCTAGACGGAATAAAATAGGTCTTAATACTAATTATTCATAAAATAGTCACCTGTACACTTATGTTTGACATATTGTGTGTAGATTCATATTTGTTTAGTACATTTTGTATAAATCTATTTGTACTATCGGGCGTTGTCCGGGGATGGGGATATAATAATTAGTGTTATCTTACCCATTAATATATTCTAAACGTTGCTTGGTTTGAGTACTTTAACTTCACTTTATAAAAGTCTGAAATGCAAATTAATCCAATTGTCAAAACAACAGCGCTACCTATCGGATTTAATTCCAACCAGTCTCTGAATACAGTAGTCGTTGGAAAATAACTTTTCAGTAGCGGGTATTTTTCATTATACAGGCAACCACCAAGAGCAAGATTTAAGTAAGAAAATATAATTTGATCTAATCTTTGGTGCTAGTAGTTTATGAAGTAATTGTGTCCCTTCACTTTATAAAAGTCAGAAAGTAATTACATCCGACTGTCAAAACTAGAGCTACCGGAATTAATTAAATCACTCGTTAAACACAGTAGTCGGTGGGAAATAGTTTTTTTACGGAATAAGATATGGCGATGAAATCATTCTCTAATAAGAACAATCCTCTCATTAATAAAAACAATCTGAGACATTTTAAGCGAACCCGGTTTAGTAGTTCTTGCGTTTTTAAAGGACTCCCCCGCTGGAGGGGGGGGTGCAGACTAGCTGCACCTATTGAGACGTCCCTCGCAGTACCCAAGTCTAACACACTTACAAAACTACACTTACGACTAACACTTTACACTCACACTTACATTTAATGAGGCGATAATAGCCTTAATGTGCTTTTCGCCTTAAAATAAAGATAAATAAAAAAAATATAAAGGACTCACATACAAACATTACTTTAATATATATATAATATATACTCGTATAAGAAGGAGCAAGACATGAGTCGGAGTGCTTTGCGTGATCCAACAGGGTATATATAGATAATAATATATATATATATATATATATATATATATATATATTGTATTTAACGTCCGACTATTGTGCACACTTGGGCTAATGCGGATGGAATGATTTATAGCGTATGAAAATGCCAAACCCTGGCCAGGAATCGAACCGGGTCCTCGAGGTGAAAGCCCAGTACGCTATCAACTAGGCCACCGAGGCGGGCTCTCTCTCTCTCTCTCTCTCTCTCTCTCTCTCTCTCTATATATATATATATATATATATATATATATATATATATATATATATATGTGTGTGTGTGTGTGTGTGTGTGTGTGTGTGTGTGTGTGTGTGTGTGTGTGTGCGTTACGTCTGTGAGCAATGTAGTTGAAAACGAATATATATACAGCATTCTGGGGACAACCCCAGAAAGTCATAGGAGCACAAACATATATACGGGTGTGCTACTGAAAAGAATAAAGGGAGTGGGAATGTTGAGGGGGGATTACGAAAGGAGATATGGCGATGAAATCTCTCTCTGAACACTTCTGGCACCAATAAGACAAACTGTGAAATTTCCCGCAAACCGGTTCAGTAGTTTTTGCGTCTATTGAGGATACACGCGTGTGAACATTACCTTTTACATATTTTTTTTTCTTAACCTCCAAACTTTATGCTCCAGTTAGACTAATGAGAACGATTGATCGGCGTTACCGGTAAGTGGAAGTAACGGGAGTAACCGCGGCTAGAACTAAGAACCTTAAGGTACGTCGTTCAGAAACGCAGCAGATTGACCGGTGCTTTAGCCACATCGACCACCGAGTCCTTTTTTATATAAAGAAATCACCAGAGCTATAATAAATACAGTATGTATTTTAGTGCCGAGTTTGATTTTCTAATATGCAAGCGTCCATTTCCGTTATATTAATGGCAATAGTGTTTTCAATCGTTAAAAAAAATAGTTT
Organism: Callitettix versicolor; assembly: GCA_022606455.1. NCBI lineage: Eukaryota > Metazoa > Arthropoda > Insecta > Hemiptera > Cercopidae > Callitettix > Callitettix versicolor. The sequence continues at coordinate 70,222,832 of CM040184.1, read as the reverse complement.
TAGTTTATGTTTTAAGGTTCTTAGCGTTGGTTAAGAGATTTACAAAAGGCAGCTCTGTATTGAAAAAAGTTATGCACTTTTATATAAAAGTTTTTTTTATATAAACAACTTACCCAAGCTCTTACCGAAATCACCTTTTGCGTCAGGTTTTAATAAAATCGAACCAAAATTGCGAACGCGATAACATTAAAAGAAATATACAACATTTTTTACGACCTCTGTCAAAACGTGTAAATGACATGATCGGTGCACGTTTCAACAATAACTCATTTTCTAATAGCAACTCGCTGTAATAACGCAACAAGAAAAATAATTGAAATAAAGACATAATGAGTTTATTCGTTGACGTTGCCCTACATTGCTAAATATATTCAACCGTTGTGTATTAATGGAAGATTAATGTTGAAGGGTAGTTAAATAATTTACTAGAACGTTATAGCTCTTTCATAAAACAACTGCAATGTGTTTATAACGTACTATATAATTTATGTATTATTTACATTGTTGTACAGTAGCTGTATGCATATGCATATACTTAAATATTACCGTTTGCCAGTCAAGTAATTTCATTAATGTTACCTTAGAGAGATATATAAATATCATAATTTCGTGACTATTATCATATATATATATATATATATATATATATATATATATATATATACGCCAGTTAAATAATTTCGTTTCTATTATCGTAGAGATATTAGAGAACCTCAGTTAAATAATGTCATTCCTACTATCATAGAAATTTATAAATATTATTGTACGCCAGTTAAGCAATGTTGTTACTATTATCGTAGAAATATATAGTGTAGAAATATATAGGCTTAACATTATCGTACGCCAGTTAAGCAATGTTGTTACTATTATCGTAGAGATATATAGGCCTAAACATTATCGTACGCCAGTTAAGCAATGTTGTTACTATTATCGTAGAGATATATAGGCCTAAACATTATCGTACGCCAGTTAAGCAATGTTGTTACTATTATCGTAGAGATATATAGGGCCTAAACATTATCGCAGTTAAGCAATGTTATAGTTAAGCAATGTTGTTACTATTAACGTAGAGATATATAGGCCTAAACATTATCGTACGCCAGTTAAGCAATTTTGTTACTATTATCTTAGAGATATATAGGCCTAAACATTATCGTATGCCAGTTAAGCAATGTTGTTACTATTATCGTAGAGATATATAGGTCTAAACATTAACGTACGCCAGTTAAGCAATGTTGTTACTATTATCTTAGAAATATATAGGCCTAAACATTATCGTATGCCAGTTAAGCAATGTTGTTACTATTATCGTAGAAATATATAGGCCTAAACATTATCGTACGCCAGTTAAGCAATGTTGTTACTATTATCTTAGAGATATATAGGCCTAAACATTATCGTACGCCAGTTAAGCAATGTTGTTACTATTATCGTAGAGATATATAGGCCTAAACAATATCGTACGCCAGTTAAGCATTATGGTTACTATTAATCGTAGAGATATATAGGCCTAAACATTATCGTACGCCAGTTAAGCAATGTTGTTACTATTATCGTAGAGATATATAGGCCTAAACATTATCGTACGCCAGTTAAGCATTGTTGTTACTATTAACGTAGAGATATATAGGCCTAAACATTATCGTACGCCAGTTAAGCATTGTTGTTACTATTAACGTAGAGATATATAGGCCTAAACATTATCGTACGCCAGTTAAGCAATGTTGTTACTATTATCGTAGAGATATATAGGCCTAAACATTATCGTACGCCAGTTAAGCAATGTTGTTACTATTATCGTAGAGATATATAGGCCTAAACAATATCGTACGCCAGTTAAGCATTGCTGTTACTATTAACGTAGAGATATATAGGCCTAAACATTATCGTACGCAAGTTAAGCAATGTTGTTGATATACTCAAACATTATTGTACGCCTGTTAAGCATTGTTGTTACTATTAACGTAGAGATATATGGGCCTAAACATTATCGTACGCCAGTTCTAAGTAATTTTGTTACTATTATCGTAGAGATATATAGGCCTAAACATTATCGTACGCCAGTTAAGCAATGTTGTTACTATTAACGTAGAGATATATAGGCCTAAACATTATCGTACGCCAGTTAAGCAATGTTGTTACTATTATCGTAGAGATATATAGGCCTAAACATTATCGTACGCCAGTTAAGCAATGTTGTTACTATTAACGTAGAGATATATAGGCCTAAACATTATCGTACGCCAGTTAAGCAATAAGTTAATTTTGTTAGAGATTATTATCGTATGCAGAGCAATGTTGTTATATTATCTTAGAGGCCTAAACATTATCGTACGCCAGTTAAGCAATGTTGTTACTATTAACGTAGAGATATATAGGCCTAAACATTATCGTACGCCAGTTAAGCAATTTTGTTACTATTATCTTAGAGATATATAGGCCTGAACATTATCGTACGCCAGTTTTAATTTTGTTACTATTATCGTAAAGATATATAAATATTATAGAACGCCAGTTAAATAATTTATATTTTATATTTATATATATTTCGTTTCTATTATCGTAGAGCTGTATTAATATTATGGTACGCCAGGTAAGTAGTTTCGTTACAATTATTGTAGAGATTTATGAATATCATCGCACACCAGTGAAGTAATATCGTTTCTGTTATCGTAGTGGTATATAAATATTATACAAACCCAGAATAATAATTTCGTTACTATGAAATTGTAATCATTTCCTGTTGTACCCAGTTACAAACAAACTGTACCGAAGCAATACACAAACACATAACATAGTTAATTATTTCAATTAACCGGATTTTTGAGTTGTAACAATCTATAGTTTTGTATGGAGATAAAAGTTATTATAGACGTAAACTTTTTTTAACTGTTAACATAACAGAAATTCAAACTACGAACAAATCATGTTACAGCTCAAAAACTATTGTTTATATCTGGAAAAAAATATAGGTTTTACTACGTGAAAAAAAACAAATCATTTATTTATTTGACCTAGTAAGGTCACAAGAGGGATCGTGTGTGTGTGCTGTCAGTGTGTACAGAAACTTTCATGCACGTTTTGCTGATTATAACTTTTGACTACGTGAAGCTTTAACGCTTGTTATGGTTTGAATCCATAGTTCTAATTGTATTCGACAGATTTATTGTAAACTTTATTCATTCCCGTTTCTTACGACGGGATATCTCAGCAAACATTGTAAATCCACTTCAGTTTTTGTTGATCAAAACAAGAAATATATTTTGTTTTAAAGTAAAGTCCTACTTAGGTCGTGCGCTTTCATCACGTCAGCGAGACAGCTGCGTGCTGCGATTCCTAAAAATAATATAGGATAGAACATAAATGTTATTTAAATCAAATCCTATCGCCATAGTCTGTACAAATATGCAATATTAATATTTGACAAAAAACTGTATTAACATCAAGTATCATCCACTACAAGATATTTGAAAAAAGGATGAACAATATATTAACGATTGAAAATTTGAACAAGATATATATATATATATATATATATATATATATATATATAATATATATATATATAAAGTATATATATATATATATATATATTATATATATATATATATGATATATACACACATAAGGTTTCAAGTACAAGACTCCATAATTTGTATGATTTCTTCTTTCATCTCTTAGTGTTATAATTGTTAATAAATAAATTTTATCATTTTAAATGTGTTTTCCCCGCAGGAAAAACTATTTACTATTGAACTAAAAACTATTGATTGTGTTTTCCCCGCAGACTAGCTGCACCTATTGAGAGGATTTAGACGTCCCTCGCGGTACCCTAGTCTAACAAGCACTTATACTTACAACACTACATTTCCCTTTATTATATTTAAAATTAAAAAAACATTTCTATTGAATTTCAATTTGTTATCCTTTTCAATTACCTATAAGATGTGGTAGAGTAAAGAAACAGAAAATAGATCAAAATCTAGCATTCTATAAAATGGTCGTACAACACAATTTAGGCTTCAATAAACTGTCAAAATCTAAAGACCGATCAAAAACATTCCTTACACATAAGCTTAGTACAGCGCGTGTAAAACACAAACGTAGAATAATTTACTGTTCATTTCGGACTCGCGGTTCTGTCTGATAACGTTCCGGACAAAATGAAGACGGCCAAGCACATCATTATTGTAGCTTTAATAAATATTGTCAGCTTTCATGTCCATTAAATTGAACAGCTCCGCGAATCTATTGAAAGTTAAAAAATTAAACTGGACCAACCCTGTTTTTGAAGACAGCCATTTGATCAGGTTTTGTTCCAATGTCTCGTTTCCTTATTAACACAATATAAATGGTAATTTTGCAAATTGATTGTACTTTTAATAAAGAATGATGTTAAGTGATGTAAATCTTAGGATGCATACTGTTGTTGTCTGCGGGAGAAAGTAGTAGTCTGCAGTCAGTAATAAAGTATCAGGCAATAAAAACGAGACGTTAATTATTTATACTTGCTTAGAAATTGTTGCTTCTGGCCGGATTTTCCTATATCCTGAAAAATCGAACAAGTTGTGGTGTCTGGTGCTATGTGTGTGACTGCTGGGTTGTTGTAGTGTAGTGGATGGTCTTCGTCGATGTTCTGTCGAACAACGATTTTAAACCTGTATTTATACTAGAAATCATGGCAGTCAACATAATTTCTCAGGGTTCTGTTGTTAAGACTACAGAAAGAACGTACCAATAAGGATGAAACTTTTGTGCACGGAAAATGCGATGTGATGCGCCGGCAGTAGTGTCTGGGCAGAAGAGAATTAGTCTAACGTAATATAGATCCAAGATACGCGTGTATCTATAGTTTGCTTGACTGACTTTTGCCCCTCATGTCAAGCAAACTATAGGCAAAGCTTCTACGGCTCGCGGTAAGCTTTTTCCTGTTCTTACGAACAAAAGCCCAATACCACTAAGAATCAGGCTGACTATGTATAAAATGTACATCAGACCCATTCTTACTTATGCAGCTCCGGCTTGGTACGCACTCATCTCAAACTCTCGAAGGAAACGGCTAGAATACTTCCAAAACCGCTCCCTTCGTTTACTGACCGAATCTCCGTGGTTCGTCAGGAACGAAACCATACGCCACGGCCTCAAAGCCCCCACACTCGAGGAATTTACCCTCAAACTTTCAAAAAATCTAGCTTCGCGAGCAGAAGGCTCGAAACACGCGCATCTGTCAGCCATTGTGACAGATCCCGCTTCCCCACTACGGTACAGAAAAAGGCCTCTGTATCTAGTCTACGAACCCCCATGAAGTGACTCATGTGAAAATCGCATAGTCACTCTTCTACAAAACACACCTTCAAAAATACAAGCCCAACCCACATCTTCATTCCTCACCTAGACAAGACGCAATAAATCCACTTACATTACAAACATTGTAAATGTTGTCCAACAGAAGCAATATTGTTGCAGGGGAGAATTTCTCCCGCCACTGACCTAATTTGATACGCGTGCACTGCGAACTAGTCGGAAGTGAGTTTTGGCGAACGGCAGTGATTAGGTTTTCGCAAGCTACGGCCCTTTTCAGGCCCAAGAGAGAAGTATGAGGATTTTTGGTGTTATTGTTTTGGTGTTAGTAAGCGAAACTAGATTATGTAACTCAGTTCTTATTTTGTTTAGGCGATGACAATACCTTGTAAGAAAACCCGTCAGCAGTCTTACGTTATTCTTACTAAGGGGCAGTGATTAGGTTTTCGCAAGCTACGGCCCTTTTCAGGCTCAAGAGAGAAGTATGAGGATTTTTGGTGTTATTGTTTTGGTGTTAGTAAGCGAAACTAGATTATGTAACTCATTTCCTATGTTGTTTAGGCGATGACAATACTTTGTAAGAAAACCCGTCAGAAGTCTTACGTTATTCTTACTAAGGCCGTACATATCTTTGCTCCTGTATTAATCTCGCTTATCTTTTTAGAGTTTAGATCTTCTAGCCTCTTCCTCGTTAAGCTTCATCTTGAAGTAGTTGTCTTCAAGTCAAAACAGTTCTGCTCCTATAAGTTGGATCGATACTTCCTCGCCAGCTCGTCTGCTTTCTTTCTCTCTATTCCAATGTATCCTGATGCCACAAAGGAGTGTAATATTATCACTCTAACCCAAGATAAAGCTTCGGCATTCCCAGTCCATTGCCGAGCTGTTGGTCAGATAATTCAGCACTTTAATGGCTGCTTGACTATCGGAAATTATGACGATGTTTTCCTGTTGAATCGCTTGTCAAGATTTCTTTGCACACACTCATCAACAGCATATTCTTCTCCCAGAAAGTATTTTCCCATTGTCTCAAAGCGTTTGGTTCTCAACCCAGATTTTCTGACTCCAGTTCTCTCAGGTCTCTTGGATCCATCTGTATTTTTGCTTTATTATATTTAAAATTAAAATGATGCTTCTAACATTTCTATTGAATTTCAATTTGTTATCCTTTTCAATTACCTATAAGATGTGGCAGAGTAAAGAAAAAGAAAATAGACCAAAATCTAGCATTCTATAAAATGGTCGTACAACACAATTCTAGGCTTCAAACATGGGCGTCGCTATAAATAAGCCCGCATGAAGTAAGAAACGGAGTGCATCACTCGTGACACACGCCGCATAAAATGAGCGTGCGTCAGTGGTGACACATCCTCGCCTTAACGGCAGTTAGTGACGCACGTCCCTCGTGAACGTGTTAAGTTTAGTTCTCAGCGATGCGCGCAGGCGTGCATTCAAGTAAAATAAAACACTGTAGGCCTATTTTATACAGAGGACGTGAAAACAAATAAACTGTCAAAATCTAAAGACCGATCAAAAACATTCCTTACACATAAGCTAGTACAGCGCGTGTAAAACATAAACGTAAAATAATTTACTGTTCATTTCGGACTCGCGGTTCTGTCTGATAACGTTCCGGACAAAATGAAGACGGCCAAGCACATCATTATTGTAGCTTTAACAAATACTTGTCAGCTTTCATGTCCATTAAATTGAACACGCTCCGCGGGTCTATTGAAAGTTAACAAACCATTAAACTGGACCAACCCTCGTCTTTTTGATAGACGTTACTCCTGCCATTTGATCAGGTTTTCACTCCCAATTCGTTTCCTTAAATTAACACAATATAAATGGTAATTTTAAAATTGATTGCAACAAGAATAAAGAATGATGTTAAGTGTTGTGAATGTAAAACGGTATCGCAAGATAGTTTTTTCCTGATGATGGAACGTAGTTCCGAAACGCGTGTCAGTGATAAAGTATCAGGCAATAAAAACGAGACGTTAATTATTTATACTTGTTTAGAAATTACAGTTGGTTTTATTATACAGATTTTAATTTTATCGCGTGAAAAATCGATTTATATCAATTATGAGGTCATTCAAAAAGTGGTTTTCAACCTTGAATGTGTGTGTGTGTGTGTGTGTGTGTGTGTGTGTGTGTGTGCGCGCGCGTGTGTGTGTGTGTTTTAGTGCTTATGTTTTTACACATGGCTGTATACCAAACGTATTGACCAATTTCGATAAAATTTTGCATATAGTTGTAGCTTGCTTAAGGTGTCCCAGAAGTCCGAATACTTACCGTATTCGACTGACAATCAAGTGATGCTATACTTCAGAACGCAATTTGATCTTTCTAATGACAATAAAATTTACTGAAATTCGTGTTTGAAAATTTGGTCCGCCATTTTGAAATCAGCTACCTTGAACGCATCCGTTTTCAAATACAAAAGGGATAATGTGGCGCGTAATTTTCGTGTAAAATTTCGCGAAAAACACACCGGTGAAATGAGTTAAAAAGATTGTTTTCGATTAGTACTTGCAAATTTTGACAGACGGTAACTTCAAACCGAAAAGAGATATTTGAAAACTAATTTCACTAGCGGATGTTTTGTAATATTTTACTGAAAGGGTTGTGTCACGTGATCCTATCCGTATTAAAAAAAAGTTGCATTCAAGATGGCGGTTTCTAAAATGAATGACCAAAATTTCAAAAGAAAATTTCAATGAACGTTATTTTCATTAATAAGTCTTCCTTAATTTGTCCCGAACCATAACAAAACTCGTTATTTTTTTCTGGGACACCCGTACAATCCAAATACTTTTTAAAATAAACCATGATGTATGGTCTATGTTGTGCAAATTTTAAAAATTACTATAAAATTTTACGTAAAAAAACAGTTATCCGTCAAAATGTTTATCATACTTCAAAATATATTTTTTCAATTTGTGTTAGTTTGAAAATGATCGTCATTCATTTGTTTTTTGAACTCTGAGGTCTCGAAATAACGGATTGATTCACGGAAAACTAGAAACGGTAGGCTTTTTGTGCCAGTCATGTATTCCTCCATTTTTTTTTTTTTACCATTCGCTGACATGATGGAAGAAAATTTCCAAAAACTAACAAAGAAGAATATAAAACCGGTGAATTTCATAAGCAAATTTCATCTTATTCTGTGTTTACTTTTACAATCAGCGTCTAAACCTGCTTTATTAGCCTTCAAAATTACTTTTAAAATTTAAAAAATCTTTATCCGTTTTTCGGTTGATTATAGCATTTTTCGAATTTGCAAATTTTTTGTTCCTTTTTCAGTTTGTAGTTGTACTAATAACTACGGTATGGTGAAAACACGTTTTCCAAAAAACGTTACGCATTTATTTCATAAAATTTTTAATAACCGCCATTTTGAAACTGATAAGCAGATTTCTCACGGTCCATTAATTGCCAATTTTCATGCCACGTTCGAATCAAATCAGAAATAGAATACGAATATTTGTTTAACAATATTACAACGGGCCTCGTCATGACGGCCGCTTGAATATATTATTCCCCTTTGATGTTCCCCGACAACTGTTTTATAACTTCAAAACATCGCCGGTTGTTTTACGCCCACTGAAATGTTCTTCACAAAAGTAATGTTTCATTTTACAAGACAAACTACGGCACAGAGATAGGCTACACCGCATATTTACTTTGGCATTAGAGTGAGTTAGCTTTATCTTTAGTATAGCTGTTTATACCGTATTGTAGAAGTACTGAGAGGGTTGGTCTACCCCTACCCCTCCCACCTACACCTCCACTTAGCAAGATTACCTGAGCTTCTGTACTTTGCCTTTTAGTATTCCCCTAACTGGCAGGCAGCGTTGCATCTTTGATTTTAATTTCACTGGGAATTTGCCTTTCCAAGTATTAAGTTGGTTAATGAAGGTACGGTTAATTTTAATTCTATTATAGTTTTATTGTATTTTTTCAAATTGTTTTAGAGTTAATTAATTAACGTATTAGAGCAAATATTGGTTTTTAATTAATGATTCTGACAGTAATTATAATTCTCGTTAGGAGTAATGAAAATTACTAGTAATCCCGGCGCGCAGCTGTCTCGCTGACGTGATGGAAGCGTATTTCCAAAAGTGTTTTCTTTTACCATACCCTCTTTTTTAATCACAATTGTAATAAACATTAAAATATACATATTAAAACTTTAGACTTTTAAAATGAGAATACGAAAATGAACCCTGACCGCCATTTTTAATTTTAATGTTTTTTAACTTCATTGGATTTTTGTTGTTGATGTATTTTAAGGCGAAAAGCACACTGAGGCTATTATCGCCTCCCTAAATGTAAGTGTGAGTGTAAAGTGTTAAAGTCGTAAGTGTGTGTTAGACTCGGGTACCGCGAGGGACGTCTAAATCCTCTCAATAGGTGCAGCTAGTCTGCACCTCTCTGCGGGGATTGGATATTGAAAATTCAGTATGGTAATGAATACGGTTCTTAACTTTGGTGTAATCGGATTTTCAAATTGATTCGAGGCAACAAAGTCATGGCTTCTTAAATTTTGAAATAGCCGACATTTTGAAACTGTTGAACGAATTTCGCTGGTCAACGAACGTGTCCAAGCTGATACCGAAATATTTTTTGTACCAAATTTAAAACAAATCGGACTAAGATTGCAAACGTATACTGTACTTTTTTATGGGGCGTTCGGACGTTTTTTATGGGGCCTTTTGAGGACGTTTGTGTACGACTCACCCGTGGATACCATGGAAGCGTTGCGCGCAAGAGTTCTTAATGGGATTCAGAGGATACTTGAGACACCTGGCATCTTTTAAAGAGCCTGGCAGCGCATGAGAAGACGGCTGGATGCGTGTGATTTTGAATGAGGGGCACAGCTACTGTGACGTCAAAACTTGTTTACAGCCAGTGTAAATGTTGCGATATGATAATTTATTGCTGTCAATAAGTTTTACTTAAAAAAATTAGAAACTCATTAATTCGTTGTAATTTAGACTTTTGTCAACATTAAATTACTTTTGTATTTTCATTATTGTTTTCGTGTTTTATATTGTTTTATACTGTAATTATTGTTTTCGTGTTTTTTATATTGTAATTATTGTTTTCGTGTTTTTTATACTGTAATATTTATACTGTAATTATTGTTTTCGTGTTTTTTATACTGTAATATTTATACTGTAATTATTGTTTTGTGTTTTTATACTGTAATATTTATACTGTAATTATTGTTTTCGTGTTTTTTTACTGTAATATTTTGAATTTTTAAAATTATCGTGGTACAATTTCTGAGTGCCATTAATAAAAAGGTGTCATTTTCTTAAAAATGTAATAAATTTTACGATCTGCCATGTTCCAATTTTCCACAGGAGGAAATGATGTCGGGATCAAATTTCAGTCTACAAAAGCCAGTAATAGAAAATCCTTTTTAAAAGTTTTTCTGCTCAAATTTTTTTCTTCAGTTCCTACTATTAGTTTACACTCTCACTATATATATTTATTTATTTATATATCTTGTTCAAATTTTCAATCGTTAATAAAATACTTTCTATTCATTCCCTTAAGTTCAAATACATTTTTTTAAAACTTGTAGTGGATGACACTTGATGTTAATACAGTTTTTGTCAAATATTAATATCGCATATTTGTATAGACTATACGATAGGATTTCCTTAGGTAATTCCTACTATTATCCATCCACTCAAGTTCAAAAATATTATTTTAAATTTGTAGTGGATGACACTTGATGTTAATACAGTTTTTGTCAAATATTAATATCGCATATTTGTACAGACTATACGATAGGATTTCCTTAGGTAATTCCTACTATTATCCATCCACTCAAGTTCAAAAACATTATTTTAAATTTGTAGTGGATGACACTTGATGTTAATACAGTTTTTGTCAAATATTAATATCGCATATTTGTACAGACTATACGATAGGATTTCCTTAGGTAATTCCTACTATTATCCATCCACTCAAGTTCAAAAACATTATTTTAAATTTGTAGTGGATGACACTTGATGTTAATACAGTTTTTGTCAAATATTATTATCGCATATTTGTACAGACTCTACGATAGGATTTCCTTAGGCAATTCCTACTATTATCCATCCACTCAAGTTCAAAAACATTATTTTAAATTGTAGTGGATGTGAGTGGATGACACTTGATGTTAATACAGTTTTTGTCAAATATTAATATCGCATATTTGTACAGACTATACGATAGGATTTCCTTTGTACACAATGTTGATGTTATACTTGATGCTATTATTCATCCACTCACAAGTTCAAAAATATTATTTTATTTTAAATTTATAGTGGATGACACTTGATGTTAATACACGCTGGCCTCCCCAAGCGCCTGCTTTTTCAAATATTAATATCGCATATTTGTACAGACTATACGATAAGATTTCCTTAGGTAATTCCTACTATTATTCATCCACTCAAGTTCAAAAACATTATTTTAAATACTTTGATATTACCTTTTTGTCAAATATTAATTCGTATATTTGTACAGGATAAGAGTTCATTATTTTAAATTTTTGTAGTGGATTGATGTTAATACATTTTTGTCAAATATTAATATCGCATATTTGTACAGACTATACGATAGGATTTGATTTATTTTAACACTTATGTTCTAAGTAAGTAAATTTCTTAAAAATCCATAACAATGTAACAAATGCATTTATATAGGATTTTTATGAGCACTGTCTTAGCTACATTATAAATAATCATGTAGGTTTTAGGAATCGCAGCACGCAGCTGTCTCGCTGACGTGATGGAAGCGCATGGCCTAAGTAGGAATTGACTTAAAATTTGTTTTTAGAAAATGTTTACGAAATGTGAACAAACCATAATGACACATTTCATTGAAATAAATGAATTTGTTTTTGTTTCCAGTGGGCATGCATTAATTTAAAACCCTCTTTTCCAACTCGTGGGACGTGAAAGTCGGTCGATAAGGCAAAACTCGAGCTACACTTTTTCACGATAAATAAATATATTTTTGTTATACTTTGTACAGTAACGAGATAAAAATCTTTGAAAGTACTCCTGTACTTACCTAAGGAAATAACTAAGTGTAAGAAGTAACCTTCCCATTATTAAGCCTGTTAACACCTCGTCACGTAAGGCTGGCTAGTCCTTTGTTGCATGGTGACAGTGACACAGGATAGAATAGCCAACCCTTGCTTTGGCAATCTACTGTCACACTGATAGGTCAAGAATCACTTATCCTACCTGCACACACCAAGTCCTTGGAGTAAATTGGAATCTGCACTGAATACCGCACAATATAGTAATGTAAACAGTTAATTAAGTATTATTAAAATGTGCTTTTCTTGGGAAATTTTGAAATGGAACTGCACTAATGGAGAATATCGTTCATTGTTTTTCCATACATTTCACTAGAAAAAGCCGTAAATTAAATTTCAAAATAAACATTTCAGTAAAAATATATTTATAAAAGTTATTTTTAGCTAATTTCCATTAGAAATGTGTAAGATCTAAACACGGCGCCTTGAAATGAACTTCACAATAACTTTCTGAGGGGTCGTTTGAAATGTTATGTACACATATAGACTTGTGCATTGTTGACTTTAAAATTTGCTTTGAAATAAGAAAGCCTGATCTGTGTGGCGTTGTCTTTTGTCTACGGATGAGTTAAAGCCTAGTAAAGTTAAAGATCTTTTTTAAAAACATATGGAAACGTAATTTAAAAACGAGCAATGATCCTTGAAATGAGCACCGATCCCTAACCTCTAGATCACTTTTTCAGGGTCGTTAAAATTTATAAATAAATGTGTGTGTGTGTGTGTGTGTGTGTGTGTGTGTGTGTGTGTGTGTGTGTGTGTGTGTGTGTGTGTGTGTGTGTGTGTGTGTGTGTGTGTGTGTGTGTGTGTGTGTGTGTGTATGTGTGTGTGTGTGCGTGTGCGTATGTGTGTGTGTGTGTGTGTGTGTGTGTGTGTGTGTGTGTGTGTGTGTGTGTGTGTGTGTGTGTGTGTGTGTGTGTGTGTGTGTGTGTGTGTGTGTGTGTGTGTGTGTGTGTGTGTGTGTGTGTGTGTGTGTGTGTGTGTGTGTGTGTGTGTGTGTTGTAGTATTTTATCGTTCGCAATTTTGGTACGATTTGACTTAAACGGGATAATAAAATAAATTCGATTTTTCCAGCACAATCTGTTCAGGATTTAGAAAATGGCGACTGTAGGCCACTGAAAATCTCAAAAACATACTAACTTTTTCAAAGTAATATAATTTTACCATTGTAATTAGCGTTAGATGTGCAAGGGTCATGTTTCATTTTGGTATTCTCAATGTACAATAATTTGAAAATATAAATTGTATTTATGCAGATTTTAAGGCTGATTATGACAGTAAAGTAAAATTTTCAAAAAGTGTAAGAAGTTATTGTAATATTGTTGCTTTATGGGAATTTTTTTGAATCATGTCAGTGAATCAGCTACGTGTCGTGATTTTTGATTTATATTAATTAATCTTTCAGTGGACGCCCTATATATATATATATATGCGTGTGTTTTTCAAGCTTACTTTTGCAATTTTGGTCCGATTTGATTCAACTTAGCAGAAAAATCGAATATGATAGTAGCCTGAACATATTCCTCAACCAAAAAAATTCGTTCGACAGTTTCAAAATGGCGGCCATTTCAAATTTCTAAAATGTCATAACTTTTTGTTTTAAATTGTTTTGAAAATCCGACATTACCACCGTAATCAGCGTTAAAAACTGTATAAATTAGCATTTTGAATTTTCAAAATATTTTGTAATTACGAAAAAATTAATTTGATGGCCGTCAGAATTGAATGCAATTTAAAAGTTTTTACATCGCTAAAATATGTAGAGTTGAACGCTGTTTATGATGGTGAAATCAGTATTTTGGAAAATCGTAAGATAAAGAAAAATACTTTCAGGAATTCGCTCTTATCACGTCAGCGAGACAGCTGCGTGCCGCGATTATTAATTTAATAAGTGATAAATTACAAGGTAAATACGATACGAGAGGAATCAGAGAAGCATTTTGTGCAACCACTCTATTCCGACCGCACGAGAGGGTTGTACACGCGCACGCGCACACGCACAAACGCGTACAGCAACTTACGTTTAACAAAATTTCTCTCAACCGCTGATATTCAAAGAATTTTAATTACATTTCTGAATTATCTTCAATCCACTCTTCCCACTCTACTAATTAAACTCAACTTGAAGAATGCTATTTATCAGGTTTGGAACCAATATGTAGGTGAATTCCTCAAGTGGAATTCTTTTTACGCTGTTACTTGAATACGTTTTCAGTATACACTATATTTATTAATAGCACGCAGGTAATTAATTAATTAGCAAAGTTAATTAATTTGAGATTAATTAACAAACAGTTATTAGCTGTTTGAGATGTGAACACCACAGTTAAAATTTTAAAGAAAGTGTTTTAACTTACTTTGTAATGGCACATAGCCTATCATTTTCAGTATTGCATACTAAAAGAACACTATTTTTACTTTGTAAATTATGTCGGGTAAATGTAGGAGTTAGTTCAAGTAATAGAATCAGTTCTGAATATAAGGCATTCAGCAAAATGGTAGAGTTTATCACTTAGGCTACACCCTCTATTGGACGACCATTCTGGTAATACAGATAATAATTTTGAACAGTCAAAATTCTATAGACCTACCTGGCAAAATGTCCTGGATGTCCTTGCGTACTGTACAGTAGCCGGTGTTTGGTCGCTGCGGTCAAGACGGTCACTGCCACTAAACTACAAATTTTGACTGTATCACTCTGGTAGACCGTAAAAAAGGAAAAGTGTTTTAATTTTAGAAGTACCCAACTGAAGGTCGGATTTAGTGGAAAGTCTGTCTGTAGCCTATGCAGAGGAAAGTAGAGACAGCGGTTCCGGAAAGTTTCAGAAAGAAGCACTAAAGCTGAGAAACTGCGCTGATTTTTCACTTTTCACGTTTGGACTAGTTGGCACTTGCTGTGCTAGTTGAGAAGCGTGCCAGGCGGTCAGTACAGGCCCTTAGAACCGCCCTGGCTGATTTACATGTTTAATCTTGGATGTTTGTTTAAGAAACAATTAATTTACTTTACGTAAGTAACTCTGTTCGATAGATTTAATACTTATATTAATCTAGGAAATTAAACAAGCTACAAACGCCTTTTTTAAAAAAACTGATTATTACTGTAATATTCATTAAACAATTTGTGATTGTTTAATTAGAAAGGGATCACTGGAGAAAGTTGATTCTTTAACTAGGTTTTTAGGCCCTTACAATTATGAGTAAAATTTAAAATTTCATCTAAATCTGTAGAGACGTTCTAAAGATATAAAATATTCGGTAGACAAAATTTGATTCATAGAGACTACGCGTGTTGGCAGTGAATACCGTATTGGGCTTTTTTTATTATTGTTATCTTCTTCTGAATTTTTATTCAATTCATGTCTCCGTTCTTGATAACCTGCACATATTTCATGGTCCGTCTCTTCATCAAGTAAACTTTCGTCTCTTTTGGGAACTCTTAAACATTAAAATGTTTTTTTAAGTAGATACAAACTCACTTTACAACGTGAAATTACCTTTT
Organism: Callitettix versicolor; assembly: GCA_022606455.1. Lineage (NCBI taxonomy): Eukaryota > Metazoa > Arthropoda > Insecta > Hemiptera > Cercopidae > Callitettix > Callitettix versicolor. The sequence goes on along the minus strand of CM040184.1, from coordinate 70,206,923 downwards.
ATAACCTAAAAATTACACGAACGTATGCTACATAAAATTATAAATTTTAAAATGATTGGAAAAAAATTATAAATAATAATATTTCACTTATTTTATTCATTTTAATATTTTAAACTTTCAATTCTACCGTTATGTTATATATTTGTTCAATTCTCGCCTTTCTGTATTCGAACTAAGTAGTCTATCTATGGTCGCTTGGCTTTGTAGTACATATTGTTACTCACTGACTGGCGTTTCTCTGATAACCAGCTGTTTCAACCATCAGCTGTTCTACACTGTTTCCTTCCGTTATTCTCAATTCGATTTCACCACCGCGCCACACAAAATTGCATTATAGGGCGTAAAAATATTCGTTTCAAAGAAAAAGGATAGCAAATAGCTGATAAAGACTTATGTTTATAGGAGGTTAAGATTGGCGTTCATTACATCATTACCTGCAAATGTTTACATCTTTAGTAATGCTTATTTATTTGTTTCAGGTAAGCTCTATTCGATAGAACAGCAATTATGATAAATTAAAAAGAGAATGCATTTATTGGTGAGTTGCTTTACATAAATGATTAATTTAATATCTTATCAGGTTAACTTAATATCATAATCCGGGAAAAAGCTATTGGAGCGGCCATTATGGTAAGGTTTAGACTTGGGACCATCAAATGGAACAGCTATCTGGTTCTCTAGATCACTATATGATAGGTCGTTTAAAATCGGTGTGTGTGTGTGTGTGTGTGTGTGTGTGTGTGTGTATGTGTGTGTGTGTGTGTGTATTGGTAACATTTTCGACAAGTTCGTTAAACAACAAAATTCTTTCAACAGTTTCAAAATGGCGGACATTACAAATCAATAAAAATTCCAAACTTTTTTGTCTTAGTATTTTGAAAATCTGATTTAACCGCCTAAACTGCAAACATTGGAATTTTGAAATTTCAAATTTCGTTGAAGTTAATAAATTCAATTGTGAAGCTGGACATGCTTCATTTTTTGAAAGTTTAAAATAAAGTTTTTAGTTAAAAATAATTTAACTAGTACGTGAGAATTTAATTTACTGTTTTGTTGCAGTTTAAAATCGGGACAGTAAAGCCGGACTAAAACAATTACCGGATTTTGTTTGACAGGAAACTGTGCATGTCCGCCTTATTTATAAGGCAGTGCTACACTGTGTCACTGCCAGATGTATTAGTGTCAGCGGAGGGATCTAGTACGTTGTGACATTAAATTCCTCCCCCCAGTTTTAAACAAGGTGATAAAATTCTCACGGATATAGAAAGCCGTGTCGGAGGCAGAACACTGTTTTCCATTTCCCTACGATCGGTGATGAAATGAGTGGGTTTTCAGGAAAATTTCGTGAGGAAGCGTTTTTTTAGTGGAACGTAAAAATCCTTCAAAATGCATTACTGATCAAATATACACGGCATTTGAAATGGGCTTTTTTTCGAGCCTTATGTTAGTGAATCACTCTCGAAATCAAACAATGAAAAATTTGATTACGTTTTGCTCAATTAAAGCTATCGACAAAATAAAATCAGCTGTATTTCTTAAAGGCAGATTTTATTCATATGAAGGCAGATATTTTTGTGTTCTGTTCGATGCAATAACATACAAACAATAACATTTCCCGAAACTAAAGAAGATTGTTTCGTTGTCTGATGCGACAATGCTTAAATTTTGTTGATATTTCGCTGAAGCTCATAATGTGGAAGTTACGCATTATTTAGTTAGAAGTTAGTTAGTCAATAACTCTCGAAATTAAACAATGAAAAATGTGATCACGTTTTGCTCAATTAAAGCTATCGACAAAATAAAATCAGCTGTATTTCTTAAAGGCAGATTTTTTTGTGTTCTGTTTGATGAATAACATACAAACAATAATATTTTCCGAAACTAAAGTAGATTATTTTGTTGTCTGATGCGACAATGCTTAAATTTTGTTGATATTTCGCAGAAGCTCATAATGTGGAAGTTATGCATTATTTAGTTAGTTAGAAGTTAGTTAGTGAATAACTCTCGAAATCAAACAATGAAAAATTTGATTACGTTTTGCTCAATTAAAGCTATCGACAAAATAAAATCAGCTGTATTTCTTAAAGGCATATTTTATTCATATGAAGGCGGATTTTTTTGTGTTCTGTTCGATGCAATAACATACAAACAATAACATTTACGCACTTGTTTCCCGTTAATCACGGTTTTGGATATTGTGATAGAAATGTCGGCACCATCAAGACCGATATCAAAAAGCAAGACGAAATTGAAGTCCCACAGCCTGACTTAGACTATATGTTATCATGCAGATAAAGCCCTTCAAACGTCTACTTCAACAGATCATATCGACAAGGAATAGCAGACCTACGTGGTTTTGTAACTGTTTTATTTAGGTAGATTTGTTTTTTTACTTTCATTTGCGTATAACGATCTCATAAAAAACGTCCAAATTCATTTCTTTTCGTTCATGCACCAACAAGGAAAGTTATGACGCGTGTTTCATAGTACAGGGTCCGCCAATGAAACGGAATGATTGTAGGTGGCCTTGACACAAAGTTGGCTGGAAGTGGGGGGGATGTTACTGGCGAGAAATCACCTGCACAATCTACTAGGGGTGGGCGTTTCTGCTATTTTTACAAAACGTCAACAAACTGTTTGTTGAGGAAAAAAGCAGCTTTTTAAAACAGTTGGAAAAAAACAGGTTTTAGAAAACTGAAACTCGAAGTTGTATTAGCAGCTAAAACATAAAGCACAAACGTTCAGTTTTCTAAGACTACTTTTTCATTCCAATTACCACCATGTCCTTAACTGTTTTTGGGTGTAAAACATTTAGAAAAAAATAATCCTTATAAGTGTAGTAATAATTAAATTACATTCTCAAAACTTAATATATATTTAGCCATTTTATATTTACAAATTGCAATGAATTTCTAATAGAAGCATTTTTTTTTTACTTAAAAATTAAATAGTCCTTTGTATATTTACTGAAATGAAAACAATTTAGAATATTTTTAGTTGATTAAAAAATATTGATGATTGATAATAAATATAAAAAAACGTTTAAATAAAATTAGGTTATGTCTTTACAAAATGTGAGATGTAAAATGTCATATTTTTATTTGGTAGAAAATAGGTTTTCATTTTCAACACTGAAAAAAGTAACCTTAAAAAGTACAATATAGTAATAAGAACATATATGTTTAAATAAAAACTATATATTGTATATATATATATATATATATATATATATATATATATATTATTGCTCTATATAGTTACAAAATAATAGGTTATTAACATTAGGTTATTATGGGTTAATGATAGATTATTAACATTAGCATTAGCAAAAAAATAAGTTTTTCCATTTAAAAAAAGTAAAATAAAACTTTCAAAATTGTCCACTAAATATTTTTATGTTTCTAAACACAAAGTAAACTACGGAGAAAAACTAATATAAAACACAATTATGGCTGATTTTACAGTTTAAAAAATGTTTGAACAACAAATTTTACATTTAAAACTTTCAAACAACTCACAAGAAAACAGAGATAAACGTTGACAACGACCAAGCAATTCTTACTTCACTACAAGCAATAAGCAACTTTGAAATAATGGGAAAAATCATAAAAGCAGTTAGCAGGAAAACAGTTTTAGCGCTTGCGGCAACGTTCGAATAGAACGTGGGTGGTGGGGAACTCCCAACAGCTGTTCCTTGTTTAACAAATCACGAACCAGTCCAAATCAAACTGCTTGTTTCCGATTGAAAAAGCAGTTTGTTTGTCGTTTATAGAAAAGCAGTTTTTTTAACAGTTTGGTGTTTTCTGCCCCACCACTACAATCTACCACTTATTTGCAATGGATCGTTCGATTGGTGAACAACGCGGTTACGAGGTGAAAGCGTATTATCAAATTGGCGAAAGTTTTTTGAAAACTCGACGTGCTTTCCGACGTCATTTTAACATACCGCGTAACCAGCCTGTTTCGTCAG
>CM040184.1:70187953-70197953 GCA_022606455.1 Callitettix versicolor | reverse complement strand
ACTGATCTAGAATAAAATGTTCTCGAGTATGCTTTGATTTGCCCATTTGATTTTGCTTTTTAAATTCTTTTTTTTCCAATTATGTAAGGGTTCACTTTGTTGAAATAAAATTTTGTTTCTAGTTAAATAAAATTGCAATAAAGTAAACTTTTTAGAGTAATAACACATAGTAGCCTATATATAACCTTATAGAATTTTCAAATGGAGCTCCAGTAGTCCAAATCTACGTGGAATTCATGTCCCGTGTCTGAGGCTTACCATAATGGCCTCTCCACCCATTATTCTTACGTGACATCTGTACAACCTCCGACAGGTAAGGTTGAACGTCAAAATGTTAAATTCAAAACGGATCTGCCCCCTACATCCGGTCCTGAAATGAACAATTACAATGCACCGGACAATCGATTCGCATTCATTACCAAGTATCAGGAAATGCGCCTGCAATGTTTGGGTATGCAAATTTAATTACATACATCGGTGTCCTTGCTATTGACACTTTTAGCGATATATTTGACATTCGCAGTAAATGATGGCCCGCGCTATTATCGGTCTCGTAAGCTCTATTTGTCACGCGTGTATGACACGCGGGCATAATATACGCTGCAAACCCCTTTTTTGGACGGCCCCTCTGAAACAACGGTGCAATTTAATTGCGTATCGCGGACCACCGCAATCCTGGGTGAAATTTATTCAAATTGAATACGTCAGGAATCTTTACGTCCAGTCAAGGTAGGTATTTTAATATTTCAGTTTCGTTAGGTGCAACGTGGTTTTTTGCGTGAATTTCGATTGGAAAATGAACTATTTTATCATGCGCAGTAATTTCATGACCAATGTGTTTTTTCTTCATTTTTTAAAGTTTTTTATAATATTGAAAAAGTGTTGTAAAATTTGAGATTTTGGATTTTTTTCTAGTAATGTACTTTTTTTCAATTAAGATATATTCATCCGCGGAATATTCAATGTTTTATGATAAGTTACAATTTTATGCAATTTTTAACGGAACTATATTGTGATGTCATTGCCGTTTATTTTGCATAGAACATGCTATATTTACTACGCCAAGGTCACCGAGGTAGTATTCATCCGCGTTATTTTATTAAAGTTTGCTTCGTAAGAGTCATTTCAATGTTAGTAACTTTATACAATACTACGTTTAACAAAACTGTATTTTGTTAGGTTTTTCAGGTATTTAAAAAAATATTTTTATAGTTTTTATTATTAATTATAGCCTACACATTAAATTATTCGTTTTCACGATAAAGGAACACGTTGTCGATTGTCAACTTTCTCGAAGTAGTAAATGTTTTGTTAGGTTATGTAGGTAATTTTCTTCAGTATTTTTTCAACTTCCCTTATTTTTCACTCTTTTAATTGGTTGAAATAAATGGTTTTGCGCAAAAATTACGAAAATAGTGAAAGCCTTTTGAAAGTTCGTATTTACCGTTTTAAATAAATAAAAAATTATGTACACAAAAAAAAAACACAAAAGATAATTAATACCCGAGAACCCGGGTTCGATTCCCGGCCAGAGCTTGGCATTTTCAGGCGCTTTAAATCATCCCATTGTCTGCATTAGCCTAAGTGTGCACAATAGTCGGACGTTAAACACAAAAAAAAAACACAAAAGTTACACTCTTTACCTACAAAAAGATCACACTTTGGTGAAGATTCATAACCCAAATGATTTGGCAAATTTAAAATAATGGTGGCACGCTGCAGCCTCATTGACCTGATAGAAGCGAATTGCAGAAAGAATATCTTAACTTTTAAAAAATAATTCATAATCATAATCAGCATTAAATGTGTATTTTAAACTTTCAAATTACAATGAAAATACGAAACTGAATCCTGACCGTCGTCAAAAAATTCCTTAATTTTAAAGAATTTGGAAATTTGAAAATGCTGATTAAGCAGTTTTTAATGTTGAATACGATTGCGAAATCAGATTTTCAATAAACATATAAAACAAAAACGTTATAATTTTTTAAATACTTGAAATGGTTGAAATGGTTTTGAAACTGTTGAACGAAATTTACTGGTTAAAGACATTTTCCGAAGTATTACCATAACCGATATTTATGCCAAGTTTGAATCAAATCTTACCCAAAAATTGCGAACGTTAGCATGTTGGGTATATATATATATATATATATATATATATATATATATATATATATATATATATATATATATATATATATATATATATATATATATATATATATATATATATATATATATATATATATATATATATATATATATATATATATATATGTATGTATAAATTTTGACGACCCCTCCAAAAGTAATATAAAAGTCGGGTTCGGTCCAATTTCAAAATCCCGTGTCTGGATGTTACCATGGCTGCTTCAATAGCGTATTTTTCCAACGGAAACTCGTTAAAAAGAAATTTATAGTTGGAGTTCATTTTTGACTGACAAATGCTAATTTTTGTTTCAAAATGTTGTTCATTAACTACTTTTAAACTTTCATTTACTTTGTACGAAGTACAACTTTCATTTTAAACTTTCAATGACTTTCAATTAACTTACAATTAAACTTTTAATTAAGCCGCCTCGGTGACCTAGTTGATAGCGTACTGGGCTTTCAACCCGAGGACCCGGGTTCGATTCCCGGCCAGGGCTTGGCATTTTCATACGCTATAAATCATCCCATCGTCTGCATTAACCCAAGTATGCACAGTAGTCGGATGTTAAAAAAAAAAAAATAAACTTTCATTTACTTTACGATCGAAACTGAGTGACTAACCGACTTTTAGTTTTTTTTACGGTTTATCGTGTACTGAATTTTTAGGGGATCTAGCGATACATTCGATTTTTGGTTGCATTTGATCGAATTTGTTAATAATCGTAAGAGCAGATTTTGAGATTTCTTTTTAAAAGTATCTAACCGTTTTTCTGTAGCTGTAACTTTAATGAAATTCGTTCTAGCGTTGTGTGCAGACACAACTGACGTGCGGAGTTTAACATAGTGATGAAATATCAGTCAAGCTAGAAGCAAATATCTGTTTAAACTTTCCTTCCGAACGGAAACTTCAGCTAGGTGCATATATTTGTAGAAACAGATTAAGATGGCGGAACACGCTACACCTGGGGCTGTAACGTTTCACCTCAAACCGGACTTTGAGCACTGTTGAGAGGCTTTTCCGTAATAAATAACTCCAACTTTGGATGTGAGTCACGAACGATGAAGCCGACCGATACTTGCTCGCTTTTATTATCACTAATTTATGTTTTACTAAACATCGACCGATATCCGATAATAACGGACGCAATTTTATGTTGATAATAAAACTGCACTTATCTGTTTCAAAACAGTCCGTATCAGAGTACGGAATTAACATTGAGTTTATTTCAACGATAAAATGCACTTGTCGAAGTAAAAGAATTAAAAAAAATATAAAAATGTGTTTTTTAACCAAGCACTCGGAGAATTTTGGTTTTTTTTTTGTGTTTAACGTCCGACTATTGTGCACACTTGGGCTAATGCAAACAATGGGATGATCTATAGCGTACGAAAATGCCAAGCCCTCGTCGGGAATCGAACCCGGGTCCTCGGGGTGAAAGCCTAGTACGCTATCCACCAGGCCACCGAGGTGGTTTTTTTAGTCAAGGTTACGATACAGACGTGATTGATTTACATTGGCTCGTTCTGTTCAGCCAGACCAACTTATGCGCGCGCATATGCCTCGCGAACGAATTTTCGAACGCCGACATTTTCATTTTCGTAACGTTAATTAAATTTAAAACGCTAAGTACAGTGGCGAAATCAGTTTTAAAAAGAATGTTTAAAGATTTAGAAGTGCCGCCATTTTGAAACTGCTAAGCGGATATTGCTGTGCAACGCACTTGCCTAACGTGTTACCTAAATCGATTTGTCATGTTTAAATCAAATCGGACCTAAATTACGTGATAGTGCTGGCACACACAAGCACGTACGTGAACGATCGCTTTCTACGTGATAGACGCGTATTTTATGATCACTGGTTTTACCAAGATGGCCGCTAAAACAGTTCGTTTTCATGTAGAAATTCGCAAAACAATTTGTTTCGTTTGTTATCTAAAAGAGTGAACAGATGAAAAAAGTACACGTGTGGAAGTCGGGGAGTTGCCGACATAAGCGAAACCTTTGTTAATGACATCTTTGCTGAATATATAATTAGTTTGAAGATATGTTTACAAATATCTTTTTTTGTTTAAATAAATAAATACGTAAACCTAGCGTAGGTATTACTTACTGTAGTTGTAGTAAAAGATCAGCTGTTTTATATTAATTCGTGACAATTATTAAAGACGTTTACATTAATTTAGAATGCATTGTAAACGGTTACAACGTGCACGTGTTCTTCAACTAAGGAAAAATACCGAAACCAAAGCAGCACAACGTTTTCATATAATACGCGTGTACTGTTATCGAAAAGGAGGAAGAAAAAGAGACAGAAATTAGTGTGCTCGTTCGTTCCATATTTCCGTTACACTCTCCCGTTCGGTAGACTTTTTTCTGTTCACTCCTGTCGCCAAAGCTAGCACTAAAAGCTTCACTTTAAAAAGTCCGACGACCGGCAGTGAACAAATTGTGTTCAAATTTAGTTAAAAGAAAACGTCATTATTTCGCCCAAAAATTTGTTTCAGAATTTAACAAAATAAAACTAGAAAACCGACATAATCTCTCAAAAAAGTTTACGGCGGAGCTTACATGATAATTAATAATTTAGTTTTTATAGCACATTTGGAATTAGAGAAATTTTAGGTTCTGTAATAGATCCAAACTGGAAATATAACGAAAATATACTCTGACAATCATCTGTTTTTAAAAAATCAGTACAGCAATTTGAGTTGTTAACTTAATGCGACCAAAATTTTAGCTGGTTTGTTCAATTAGATTTTTTAAAAAATCAGTTAAATTCTCGGTTTATTTTATCGACAGTTTCTCGATCCGAAATTTTGAGGAAACAATCGAATTGCGAAAACGTTTGTTATGTTTTTACGCCGTTTATTTCCATTACGCAGAATATGTTAAAAGTGTGTTTTGATTAAAGTAAAACAATCACGAACTAACAATAAATACGGAATACACAAAACAAGATATTTTCTGTCTGTACTGTACAAACAACATTTCGGGTATTCCAGGCTGTCAGCGAAGAAGAAGAAATTAACCGTCGCTTTGATCTGATTGGTTCTAGTACACGCCAACAATACGATGTCTGTCTGCGTGAATTGTCAGTTTCTGTTGTGTATTCCATTATATACACAACACACAAAAGTATACACAACGGTTTCTGTTGCACGGTGCGTTGTATATTTTCCGTTGTGCAAAGTGAACACACTTTGTATTTTTATTGTTTAAATTATTTAAAATAGTTAACCGAGCGTTTATTCTGTTTTAACTCCACCATTCGGCTTTAGGATTGTGTGTTTGGTACGCAGTTTTGGCCAAATGAAGGTACCCTTTATGAAGATCAAACGACGTAATTCTTTTATATTCTTCTTCTTTTCTGCTAGGATTATTGTCACTATGTTCCGTATAATGATCTGCCTTCAATTCTACTTTCGTTGACGCGTTTCGGAGAACCTCCATCTTCAAAAACTATACCTATACTCGTTGAGATAGAAACGAAACGCAACGAAAGTAGAATTGATGAAGCTAAGGAAGGCAGATCATTATACTGAACATAGTAGTAGATCAAACGACGTATTTTGTAAGATTTTTCCTATTCGCATCTGTTTCAATACGGCAGCCTCTGATTTACGATGTGGCGTGTAAGGTGTTTTGGCCAAACGCAATGAAAGACGTTTTGAAATTTGGTAAATCCCCCCCATTTACTTTTATTTCAAGATGGCGGCGTATGATTAACGACAAGAATGTAGTTGCTGGCTATTTACTGTAATACTGGATGAACGGCTCGTGCTGTATCAATGTTGACCGCTCCACGGAGAAAGAACTGATAATTTCCCACGTAGGTGGTCCAATAACACACACACACACACACACACACACACACACACACACACACACACACACACACACACACACACACACACACACACACACACACACACACACATACACACACACACACACACACACACACACACACACACACACACACACACACACACACACACATACACATACACACACACACACACACACACACACACACACACACACACACACACACACACACACACACACACACACACACACACATATATATATATATATACACACACACACACACACACACACACACACACACACACACACACACACACACACACACACACACACACACACACACACATATATATATATATATTATTTTAAAGCGAAAAGCACATTGAGGCTATTATCGCCTCCCTAAGGGTAAGTGTGAGTGTAAAGTGTTAAAGTCGTAAGTGTGAGTGTAAAGTGTTAAAGTCGTAAGTGTAGTGTTGTAAGTGTAAGTGTGTGTTAGACTCGGATACCGCGAGGGACGTCTAAATCCTCTCAATAGGTTCAGCTAGTCTGCACCCTCCTGCGGATTGGTCTAGTAACATTTTTTTAATATTACTGTTACCGCTTAACTGGGCGAAAAAGGTTACGAACGTGTCAGAGCGCTGACTCGGAGCGGTGGACTGGAAGTTAATTAATAATATACTGAAAGGTCTACTGTTCTTTGAACTACTAGTTATGCTTGTTTGACACTTCTTTTTCATCTCAGTAACTGTTTAAAAGGATTATTTTTTAAAAAATATCCTATATTCAACCGTTAGTGAAAGAGTTATTAGTTTCTGATAATAAATTTATTTTAAAGTTTTTTTTTCAAATTTTACGTCCGAAGCAGTTTTTAAAATTTGCTTATTTACGAGTTTCTTCATAGTTATGACAAAAACAATTATAAACTGTTTTGACAAAATTTAAAGTGACAGATGTTATGGTACGTGTTATGAGCTATTATTTTCGCAAAATTTTATAAAAATTTTAAAAACGATTTTGAGATAAACAAATTTTGTTTTATTAAAATAAACTGTTTTATTGAAATCCAAACAAATTGGTTGAGAAATAGGCGAATCAGATTTAAATGCCTACTTTAATCAAAAGCGTTGGGTTAATGTACACAGACAGACAGACGGACAAACATTCAAGTAAATCAACTTTCATGAACTCAAAATCACGGATATGTCACCAAAATCACTAGATCGAACGTTTCGTATTCACCGTTTCCTATTGATATCTTAAATACGTCAGTACAAATCTATTATAACTCGAATATCCTTAAGACTTTCCATTTTGCGTGACTAAAAATGACGAATAAAAGACTGACTTCAAGTTGTTTGTAAATGTGTCTGAAGCTACATCAGTTTTTCGTTCGCATGTTTTCAGAACGGTCTGTAATCTTTTTAGTTTTTATTACGTGTTGCAATAAATCAGAAAACTTTTCCCGAATGAAACGTAAGAGGCAATTACCTTTAATACAAATGGAGGGGGTGAGTAATGCGTTGACGCATGCGTACTAAACTTCGGATTTATCGACTCTATCAGTTAAAGACCTGTAAAGGTCTTATTTTTATATATTTTTAGAAATATTTTATAGCATTAATACGTCTGTAATGTAATTGAAATGTAAATAGTGGTATACAAATCTATGAACAAGTTCGATTTCGAAACAGTCGGAATAGTCCGATTTTTAAAAACAAGGTCAATCGATTTTTGTAATGTTTTGTTTATTTCACTCAACTTGAATCGATCGCGTTGATTGTTAATAGTTTTTTGCTTAGTTGTTCAGCTCCTGCTTAGAAACTATATTTTATTTCAAATCTAATTAAATGAGGAACACAATTTGGCTTTCTAAATTATGCCTTTTGGTTTTTTAACGATACCACAATAGTAAAAAATCGATTTTGAGATTTTGTAAATATTTATTTCGTTTTCAGTCCAGAAATATTTTATTTATTTATTTTCAGTCGTTTTATTTATTTCCCTTAGTCCAGAAAAATAGTGTTTACGTACGTCTGCCAATGTGTATTGAATGAATGGTTGAATTTGAACGATTACAATTTCACTGCCACCTTGTAGATCTGTTGTATCCCCTTTCTATATATCTGAGGTGCTCAGTTACCGCGCCTTCCCCAGTCGTAGTTTTTATAGTTGGAGAGACTTTAAGGTAGGTAGCGCCCCACTTTTAATTGATAACTTCCCAGTTCTTTATTGAGGTGCTTGAAGATTAAGATTATTTACTAGAGGAATGGATAGTTCAACCTCAGGCACTGCGATCGACTGACCTATTGTGCAACTTACCTCTTGAAATACCTAGTTCAGCAGATTGGTGCCCCTAATAAGTTCCAACAACCACTGACTAGTTCACTTTGCTGAAGATCCCTAGGGTCTTGGAAACCAATAACCCCTAGCCTTCTACTAGCAAGAGCCTCACAATCATAAATTATGTGACGTGCAGTTTCCTCCTCCTTCCTGCACAATCTACACCACGGAGAACCTATCCTGTTCATGTGCACCCTCAGACCACTGTGCCCTGTTATGAGCCCCATGATCCTCCTGAGTTGTGCTCTGCCTAGGACATCTGATGCCTCTTTGATTCCTCCAGAAGGAACTTTGCTTAAGAGACGTTTACTATGGGAATGCCCATGAAGGTTGTCCCATCTTACCTGGTGTTGATATGTAATCCACCCATTAATTGCGGACCTGGCCAACGATAGAGAAATCTCTAAAGCCTTCTCAGGTCCGATAATCCTAGTCCAGCCAGTCGGTCTGCCTCCTCTTTACCCTCAACTCCCCTATGCCCCAGAACCCAGTGAAGAGTTATCCGGTTATCCCGGGACAGAACGTCAAGGTTCTTCCAACACTTCCAGACCAGCTTGGACTGTATTATACGAACCACAAGTGCTTTTATTACTGCCCGACTATCGGTATGAATATGAATACGTGCCGTCTTGAAGCCCAGATCCAAGTTCTCCCGAACACAGTCATTAATGGCCATCACTTCAGCTAGAAAGACTGTTGTATGCTGTCCCAGGGTAATTACTTTCTTTAACCCCGGTCTCAGACCGTATACCCCAGCACCAATGCCTGACTTTGTCTTGGAGCCATCTGTATACCATACTATGTCTCCAAGTTTTTCCAACACATGATCTCTCCCCTCAAAGGCCAAGTTGACATCAAAGGGTCTGGATATTATGTGCCGTTTAACTATCTGATCAGTCCCCATCATCAAGATTGGGTCAAAGATCTTGTCTGTGATTCTAGCATGCCCATAAATAGAGGGCCGCCAGCCACCACCACCCTGCAGTCTGTAAGCTGCTTATGCTTGCAGATGCTTACTCTGATAATTCTCCTTCAGTTTTTCTTTTACACCCTCATTGCGGAGGTTCTGCTCCATTTGGCAAACCTATTGTATTGTGTGGTAAGATCCCGCTCATTCTATTTTATATTCTTACTTATGGAAACACCCGCAAGTAGCTAAGGGAATGAGGTCCGCCCGTACAAAGCTCTGCATGCTAAGGTACACTGGGAGGTCTGAGGTTTCCCAAGGCTCCGTTTGATACACCATTAGACCGCTGTCATTCACTCCATCACCACGGGTCGCCAGTTTATGTAGAATAGTGAATGTATGTGTGTGTCGAGTATATAAGTCAGAGTAGTATGAGCCTCATTTAGTATTATACCATTTAGGTATAGCATCAGCTGCCACGGGAGTACTAATAGGAATGACAGATTTGAATGAAATTTGTCTTTTCGACTTATATTTATTTTCCGTAACCATTTTTGATTGAAATGGTAAAAAAATACCTTTGCGTGCCCAAAATGTGGTTATTTAAAAAAACCGAAGTACCTCGGCGAACGTACGCTATACAAAACCACAATTTTGTTATAAAGACCAGGTCAGTTAAAAAAGTGAACGAATATTAATTTATCCCGTAAATTCTATTAATATTTTAAAAATAAACGCGACAATACAACGAAATTGAATACCTCA
>CM040184.1:70122953-70185453 GCA_022606455.1 Callitettix versicolor | reverse complement strand
AGAATTTCAATAAACTGTATCTGGTTCATATATTGAGTCATGCAGTGAGATGTGTCAATATAATAAAATTTACAATATTTATTGCCTTATAGTGTTTTTTCAATAGCATTCACACTCTCATCCCTATTGAAAAGCAATAATAACTGCTCACTACAAAGAACAGTGATCTCAGTAGCAGTGATAGCATTCACAGTCTCACCTCTATTGAAGAGCAATCACAACTGCTCACTGCTTAGTGAACAGTGTTCTCAGTAGCAGTGATAGCATTCACAGTCTCACCTCTATTGAAGAGCAATCACAACTACTCACTGCTCATTGCTAAAAACAGTGATCTCAGTAGCAGTGATAGCGTTCACACTCCCACCTCTATTTAAGAGCAATCATAACTACTCACTGCTCACTACAAAGAACAGTGATCTCAGTATCAGTGATAGCATTCACAGTCTCACCTCTATTGAAGAGCAATCACAACTGCTCACTGCTCAGTGCTAAGAACAGTGTTTTCGAAAGCAGTGGTATCATTCACAGTCTCACCTCTATTGAAGAGCAATCACAACTGCTCACTGTTCAGTGCCAAGAACAGTGTTCTCAGTAGCAGTGATAGCATTCACAGTCTCACCTCTATTGAAGAGCAATCACAACTGCTCACTGCTCAGTGCTAAGAACAGTGTTTTCGAAAGCAGTGGTATCATTCACAGTCTCAGCTCTATTGAAGAGTAATCAAAACTGCCCACTGCTTAGTGCCAAGAACAGTGTTCTCAGTAGCAGTGATATCATTCACAGTCTCACCTCTATTGAAGAGCAATCACAACTGCTCACTGCTCAGTGCTAAGAACAGTGTTTTCGAAAGCAGTGGTATCATTCACAGTCTCAGCTCTATTGAAGAGTAATCAAAACTGCTCACTGCTTAGTGCCAAGAACAGTGTTCTCAGTAGCAGTGATATCATTCACAGTCTCACCTCTATTGAAGAGCAATCACAACTGCTCACTGCTCAGTGCTAAGAACAGTGTTTTCGAAAGCAGTGGTATCATTCACAGTCTCACCTCTATTGAAGAGTAATCAAAACTGCTCACTGCTTAGTGTCAAGAACAGTGTTCTCAGTAGCAGTGATATCATTCACAGTCTCACCTCTATTGAAGAGCAATCACAACTGCTCACTGCTCAGTGCTAAGAACAGTGTTTTCGAAAGCAGTGGTATCATTCACAGTCTCAGCTCTATTGAAGAGTAATCACAACTGCTCACTGCTTAGTGTCAAGAACAGTGTTCTCAGTAGCAGTGATAGCATTCACAGTCTCACCTCTATTGAAGAGCAATCACAACTGCTCACTGCTCAGTGCTAAGAACAGTGTTTTCGAAAGCAGTGGTATCATTCACAGTCTCACCTCTATTGAAGAGTAATCAAAACTGCTCACTGTTAGTGCCAAGAACAGTGTTCTCAGTAGCAGTGATATCATTCACAGTCTCACCTCTATTGAAGAGCAATCACAACTGCTCACTGCTCAGTGCTAAGAACAGTGTTTTCGAAAGCAGTGGTATCATTCACAGTCTCAGCTCTATTGAAGAGTAATCAAAACTGCTTACTGCTTAGTGCCAAGAACAGTGTTCTCAGTAGCAGTGATATCATTCACAGTCTCACCTCTATTGAAGAGCAATCACAACTGCTCACTGCTCAGTGCTAAGAACAGTGTTTTCGAAAGCAGTGGTATCATTCACAGTCTCAGCTCTATTGAAGAGTAATCAAAACTGCTCACTGCTTAGTGTCAAGAACAGTGTTCTCAGTAGCAGTGATATCATTCACAGTCTCACCTCTATTGAAGAGCAATCACAACTGCTCACTGCTCAGTAAGAACAGTGTTTTCGAAAGCAGAGGTATCATTCACAGTCTCACCTCTATTGAAGAGTAATCAAAACTGCTCACTGCTTAGTGCCAAGAACAGTGTTCTCAGTAGCAGTGATATCATTCACAGTCTCACCTCTATTGAAGAGCAATCACAACGGCTCACTGTTCAGTGGCGAGAACAGTGTTCTCAGTAGCAGTGATATCATTCACAGTCTCACCTCTATTGAAGAGCAATCACAACTGCTCACTGCGTAGTGCCAAAAAACAGTGTTTCAGTAGCAGTGACAGCAATCACAGTCTCACCTCTATTGAAGAGCAATCACAACGGCTCACTGTTCAGTGGCGAGAACAGTGTTCTCAGTAGCAGTGATATCATTCACAGTCTCACCTCTATTGAAGAGCAATCACAACTGCTCACTGCGTAGTGCCAAAAACAGTGTTTCAGTAGCAGTGATAGCAATCACAGTCTCACCTCTATTGAAGAGCAATCACAACGGCTCATTGTTCAGTGGCAAGAACAGTGTTCTCAGTAGCAGTGATATCATTCACAGTCTCACCTCTATTGAAGAGCAATCACAACTGCTCACTACAAAGAACAGTAATCTCAGTAGCAGTAACAGCATTCACAGTCTCACCTCGCAGTGATATCATTCACAGTCTCACCTCTATGCATGACACTGTGTCAATGAAATATTATGGCCACCTCTAGTGTAATGTTTTGAACCATTTGTTCTGCATTAGGTTTAACCATAATACCGGTCATTATTAATGTCTGCTTTTGTGAGGTCTGGGGTAGGGAGGTTGGTCGAACACAACGTTAAACAGCCCGAGGATTGCCCAAGAGACAGTAATGCGTGCTGCCTATATCTGGTTAATCAGGCGTCTCCAGTCCGAAGCGGATCCAATTTAAAATACGTTTAACATACCCGTTTAATGCTGCCGCTGTGCTTCACTGAGTTAATTGCTTTTTGTCTCTAGTGACGTCAACTGTAACGTTAGTCCAGAGGTCATTGCGTTAAAATAATTTTTAGTTAATAACAATAGTCCCGGTACGCAGCTGTCTCGCTGACGTGATGGAAGCGAATTTCCAACAACTTTAATATGACCTGTTTATAAGCCTTTTTTAGATCATAATTCATTATGGTTATCAGTGTAAAAATCTGCATAAATTGAAATTTTAATTAATCAAATTACATTGAAAATATGAAATAGAACACCGACAGCCATCAGGTTAATTTTATTACAAAAATACTTTTTTTTATTTTACCCTTTTTTAAATTGTTGGTATCAACATCGTAATCAGCGTTAAAATCTGCATATATTAGCGTTTTAAACTTTCAAATTACATTGAATATAAGGAAATCAACCCTGGTTGACTTTGAAAATACAAAATTTTAATTTGTGCAACTTTCAACTCTGATTACGATGGTAAAATCAGATTGAAATAACCGCCATTTTGAAAATGTTGAACACGTTTTAAAGATTAACGAACTAGTTAATGCTGTTACGGTATTCGATTTTTGTGTCAACTTCGTAAAAATCGAACAAAACCTGTGAGTAAAAAAAGAAAAACACACACACACACACACACACACACACACACACACACACATATATATATATATATATATATATATATATATATATATATATATATATATATATATATATATATATATATATATATATATATATATATATATATATATATATATATATATATATATTATCTGCGCATAGACCCTGTTGGATCACGCAAAGCACTCGACTCATGTCTTGTTCCTTCTAATCCTCCACATCTCTCTCTCTCTCTCTCTCTCTCTCTCTCTCTCTCTCTCTCTCTCTATATATATATATATATATATATATATATATATATATATATAAATTTTAACGATCGTTAAAAATGTTTTCAAGAAGTTTGGATCGGTGTTCCTTTCAAGGTCCTAGGTATTTTGTTTTACAGAGACGTTTAAAATGAGGCATCGCACGCACATATAATTAAATTAAATTACATTTTTGAACAACCCTTCTCACTTTCACTATAATTAAATATAATGATAAACTTTAGTTTTTGTTTTCTGTTCCCCTGCTAATTGATTTTATCAGGCGGAACTAAAATTTTCCAATTATAAAACAAAACAAAGAAATAAAATAAAAGTTCTGTTATTGAACCAAAAATAAAAAATCATGCATCATGTTTTCTCTGCCTTTTAATTTTATTTACAATAATTTGCTCGAAAACACGATAAATTAATATAGTTAGTTTTTCGCAACATAACCTAAAACTTATTATAGTCTATCAGTGAATTTTTTTTTTTTAAGGTGAAAAGCACTTTGAGGCTATTATCGCCTCCCTAAATGTAAGTGTGAGTGTAAAGTGTTAAAGTTGCAAGTGTAGTGTTGTAAGTGTAAGTGTGTTACACTCGGATGCCGCGAGGGACGTCTAAATCCTCTCAATGGGTGCAGACTAGCTGCGGGAAATCAGTGAAATCAGCTGATCGTTTCGAATTAATATAAAACAACCGATTTTTTACTATTAAATATTTATCAAAATTAAATTCACATTTCATATATATAAATCGGTGAAACTTTTTCGTATTTTCCGTAGTGTAGTGGTTATCACGGTGCTTCACACACTCAAGGTCCCCGTTTCGATCCCAGAGCGGAAACATGAAAAATGTTAATTATAATTAATTTAATACGAGACTTGCGACGCGCAAAATATACTGTTGTATATCAATATAAATTTGTGCACTCGCATCACGCAAAATCCAACATCCCAACTAGCCCTAAAAAAACGATTCATGTAAATATGTCTTTTATAACGGAAAGATTTGTTCAACATGTAACCCTTGATCCTAATATCTCAAGGACCAGAAAAAATGAATTTCTGTTATTGAACCAAAAATAAAAATCATGTATCATATTTTCTTTTCCTTTTTATTTTAATTACGATAATTTGTTCGAAAACACAACAAATTAACATAGCTAGTTCTTAACAACATAACCTGAAACTTATTATAGGTTATCAGTTGTTCAATAAAATCAGCTGATCGTACGATAAGCCGCCTCGGTGGCCAAGTGGATAGCGTACTAGGCTTTCACCCCGAGAACCCGGGTTCGATTCCCGGCGATGTCTTGGCATTTTCATACGCTATAAATCATCCCATCGTCTGCATTAGCCCAAGTGTACACAATAGTCGGATGTTAAAAAAAAAAAAAAAAAAGTTACGAATTAACATAAGACAACTGATTGTTTACTATAACTAGCAATATAAATTTGTGCACTCGCATCACGTGACGCACAAAATCCAACATCACAACCAGTCCTAAAACGTGATACGTATTAATACTGGGAGGTGGTAGTTACTTTTCAATGCTTTTTATAGAAGCGATACATGTTTTTAGAGCTTAAATCAAATCTGTTTCGTAGTTGATGCATACTTTCGAGACGTCTTGTATTGTTTCTATATACACAGATAACGGCACGTGTTCGAATAAACAGTAATAACTTAAATATTCTATTATTACGTAACAATTATAAGAATCACTGTTTTAACTGTCTTCCAACACTGATGAAAGAACGGTTTCAGACCAGCTTTTGAATTACGTTGCTACTTTAAAAATGCGCCTTATACATTCCGCATCTTATACATTCCACATCTTATACATTCCACATCTTATACATTCCACATCTTATACATTCCACATCTTATACATTCCACATCTTATACATTCCACATCTTATACATTCCACATCTTATACATTCCACATTTTATACATTCCACAGCTTATACATTCCACATCTTATACATTCTACATCTTATACATTCCTCAACTTATAAATTCCACATCTTATACATTCCACATCTTATACATTCCACATCTTATACATTCCACATCTTATACATTCCACATCTTATACATTCCACATCTTATACATTCCACATCTTATACATTCTACATCTTATACATTCCACATCTTATACATTCCACATCTTATACATTCCACATCTTATACATTCCGCAGCGTAACCCATAAAAGTAAAGTCAAAAATGAGTGTCACGCTTTGCCCAAATAGCTTAGCCCGTCGTTGCCTAATATTTAAATCTGTGTTCATAAAAATGCAGATGCGCCATCTGGCTCCCGGAACGCAACACTGACACCTGCTTTTGTTTAAGGAAACTTTCTCGCAGAATTACAATGTACTAATTAGTTAAAAAACCGTCCGTTACTTTGCGAAAGGCCGTTTTAATTAAGTCAACTAAGTTGTTTCAGTTGTAACGTGTTTGGGCCGACTTTAAAGAAAACACTTCTTTCTCTGGAAGTGTTTAAACGAAGTTGGCAGCTAATTTAGTTTTACATTAAACTTTACACTTTAGACTTAAGTGCGTTACGGGAAAGACAATGATACAGTGGGTGTTGCGAGGGGAAAAACCCTTTGGAAATTGAATTATCCGTATTAATATCGGTGCCTAATTTAGTTAGGGGAAATTCTCGGAAAAGTACGAAATGATATTCTGGGCGGATGCAACTTTGTGATAATTTTATTACTAATAATTTTTAATAATTGCTAATGTTGGGTCGATTTTCCGTGTAAGTAACATCGCCTAAACAACGTAGGAACAGTTACACAACCTAGTTCTGTTTGCAACACCGAAAAACAGCTATATTCGCGAACTTCTCTCCGGCTTTCGTACAGCCTACGCCTGCGAACAAAGTTCACATTTTCCCCGTCAAATAATACTCACTTCTGATTGGTCCGCAGTGGTCGCCTATCTCGAGTCTAATGTAGCGTAGGTATTACATTTCTGCCCAGGCAATACTGTCGGCGCACCACCTCGCATCTGATAGCTTTATCCTGATTGGTGCGTTCTTCCTATGATTTTAACAAGGGATTTTTGAAAAATTGGGATTCGTACCATAATATCGAGTTTAAAGGCAAGTCGGAAATCGTTCGACAGAACATCGAGGAGGACCGCTCACCACAAAAGAACTATACTTAGCCTACCAACTCCCGAAACTATTTAACAAGACACCACAACTTGCTCGGGAGGAAATTTAAAGAAAACACGAACTTCTTACCATAAGTCGCAGCCCGCGGTCGAACCGATAAGAGCCCTGACTTCTAGAATTTCTCCCGGAGGCTGCAACATTTTTTTTTTTGTATTTTACAATATAAGTACAAAAACAAAATTTGATAAACGTAAAAATCATACATTTTGTAGAGTCTTTAAGTAAAACTAAAAAATCTTATAAATTCGCTCGCGTGTTTGTTTGTCTGTTGTCTATAACACACCTCTTACTTGAAAACCATCACTAAAATATTTGGAAAAATTAGCTTTTGTAGTGCCCCACATACAGAAAAAAATATTGGGACGCAAAATCTGAAAAGCAAAAAAAAACGTGTATTTATCTGATGTTGGATATCATTTAAAATTAGGAGATGCTACTGATAGCGTATATATATATCAGTGAAAACACTGGACTTTCATTTAGCAATTATATATATATATATATATATATATATATATATATATATATATATATATATATATATTTTAACGTCCGACTATTGTGAACAGTTGGGCTAATGTAGACGATGGGATGATTTATAGCGTATGAAAATGCCAAGCCTTGGCCGGAAATCGAACCCGGGTCCTCTGGGTTTATATATTTTATATATATATATATATATATATATATATATATATATATATATATATATATTTTTAGAAGCTGGTTAATGCTTTCAAGAAAGATGCTCGGTTTTGAAATACAGGGGTAAAATGGACGGAGGAGCGGGAAGAGGATCCATGGGGACAGGATTTATTAGAAGGAACAAGACATGAGTCAGTGCTTTGCGTGACCAACAGGGTCTTGCGCAGATTAATAAGATATATATAATATTTCAATTTTTTGTACATTATGAATTTATATGCAACCACCAAACTTCTTCAAGACTAATTTTCCTATGTGCTCTAATAGCTCATTTTGCAATGGAAAAATCCCTAAAAATGAATTCCGATTACAATGATGGAATCAGATTTTCAAAAAAGTTTTGAATATAATAATACGGTAGTTACATTTCTTTGCAGTCAAAGAACCGTTGCAGTTTTTTACATTAACAGTTACATTTCTTTTCAGTCAGAGAACCGGTAAAATTATTTACATTAACAGTTACATTTCTTGGCAGTCATATAACTGTTACAGTTATTTACATTAATAGTTACATTTCTTTGCAGTCAGAGAACCGTTACAGTTATTTAAATTAACAGTTACATTTCTTTGCAGTCAAAGAACCGTTATAGTTCTTTACATTAACAGTTACATTTCATTGCAGTCAAAGAACCGTTATAGTACTATAGTCAAAGAACTATAGTAAATAACTATAGTTATTTCATTAACAATTATAATTCTTTGCATTTAGAGAACCGTTACAGTTATTTACATTAACAATTATATTTCTTTGCATTTAGAGAACCGTTACAGTTATTTACATTAACAATTATATTTCTTTGCATTTAGAGAAATGTTACAGTTATTTACATTAACAATTATATTTCTTTGCATTCAGAGAACCGTTACAGTTATTTACATTAACAATTATATTTCTTTGCATTCAGAGAAATGTTACAGTTATTTACATTAACAATTATATTTCTTTGCCTTCAGAGAACCGTTACAGTTATTTACATTAACAATTATATTTCTTTGCGTCAGAGAACCGTTACAGTTATTTACATTAACAATTATATTTCTTTGCGTCAAAGAACCGTTACAGTTATTTACATTAACAATTATATTTCTTTGCGTCAAAGAACCGTTACAGTTATTTACGTTAACAATTATATTTCTTTGCATTCAGAGAACCTTTACAGTTATTTACATTAAAAATTATATTTCTTTGCATTCAGAGAACCGTTACACTTATTTACATTAACAATTATATTTCTTTGCATTCAGAGAACCGTTACAGTTATTTACATTAACAATTATATTTCTTTGCATTCAGAGAACCGTTACAGTTATTTACATTAACAATTATATTTCTTTGCATTCAGAGAACCGTTACAGTTATTTACATTAACAATTATATTTCTTTGCGTCAAAGAACCGTTACAGTTATTTACGTTAACAATTATATTTCTTTGCATTCAGAGAACCGTTACAGTTATTTACATTAACAATTATATTTCTTTGCATTCAGAGAACCGTTACAGTTATTTACATTAACAATTAATTTTTTTTAAGTCAGAGAACCATTACAGGTATTACCTTAACAATTATATTTCTTTGCCTCAGAGAACCGTTACAGTTATTTACATTAACAATTATATGTCTTTGCATTCAGAGAACCGTTAAAGTTATTTACATTAACAATTATATTTCTTTGCATTCAGAGAACCGTTACAGTTATTTACATTAACAATTACATTTCTTTGCATTCAGAGAACAGTTACAGTTATTTACATTAACAATTATATTTCTTTGCATTCAGAGAACCGTTACAGTTATTTACATTAACAATTATATTTCTTTGCATTCAGAGAACCGTTAAAGTTATTTACATTAACAATTATATTTCTTTGCATTCAGAGAACCGTTAAAGTTATTTACATTAACAATTATATTTCTTTGCGTCAGAGAACCGTTAAAGTTATTTACATTAACAATTATATTTCTTTGCGTCAGAGAACAGTTACAGTTATTTACATTAACAATTATATTTCTTTGCATTCAGAGAACCGTTAAAGTTATTTACATTAACAATTATATTTCTTTGCGTCAGAGAACCGTTAAAGTTATTTACATTAACAATTATATTTCTTTGCGTCAGAGAACAGTTACAGTTATTTACATTAACAATTATATTTCTTTGCATTCAGAGAACCGTTAAAGTTATTTACATTAACAATTATATTTCTTTGCGTCAGAGAACCGTTAAAGTTATTTACATTAACAATTATATTTCTTTGCGTCAGAGAACAGTTACAGTTATTTACATTAACAATTATATTTCTTTGCATTCAGAGAACCGTTAAAGTTATTTACATTAACAATTATATTTCTTTGCGTCAGAGAACAGTTACAGTTATTTACATTAACAATTATATTTCTTTGCGTCAGAGAACCGTTAAAGTTATTTACATTAACAATTATATTTCTTTGCATTCAGAGAACCGTTAAAGTTATTTACATTAACAATTATATTTCTTTGCGTCAGAGAACCGTTAAAGTTATTTACATTAACAATTATATTTCTTTGCGTCAGAGAACAGTTACAGTTATTTACATTAACAATTATATTTCTTTGCATTCAGAGAACCGTTAAAGTTATTTACATTAACAATTATATTTCTTTGCGTCAGAGAACCGTTAAAGTTATTTACATTAACAATTATATTTCTTTGCGTCAGAGAACAGTTACAGTTATTTACATTAACAATTATATTTCTTTGCATTCAGAGAACCGTTAAAGTTATTTACATTAACAATTATATTTCTTTGCGTCAGAGAACAGTTACAGTTATTTACATTAACAATTATATTTCTTTGCATTCAGAGAACAGTTACAGTTATTTACATTAACAATTATATTTCTTTGCATTCAGAGAACCGTTACAGTTATTTACATTAACAATTATATTTCTTTGCATTCAGAGAACCGTTACAGTTATTTACACTAAAAGTTATATTTCTTTGCATTCAGAGAACAGTTACAGTTACTCGTATTTCATGTATAGTTACATTTATGCTTAATGTTGTAGATAAATCATGTACTTTGTGGAGCTAACCTCAAAAAATTTTTCATGACTGCCAAGCAGTTTTAAGAAAGTCTTTGCAGTATTTATTAAAAGTCAAGCAGTTAAATGGGTGTCCTGGCGTACAACAGTGCAGTTAGCACAACGTACACGTGCACCAGTAGGCTGTTCACTGGGATTATGCACGTGAAGCGGTTGCCTGGGTTTTATTGCGTCTGCATCTACTGACATTGTTTGCGTCAGTATTAATGAAACCGCATCTTTATTTCTTTTTGGTTGTCGTGTAATGTACAAGTTTGTTCGCAAGAATTAATAGTTTCACAGCGAATATGTATTAAACATGAGTTGTCGAAGCGGCCATCATGGTAAGACTCACACCCGAAACCTTCAAATTATCACGTTGAAACGATCCTGACTGACACATGATATTTTTTTTGAAGTTCATTTTGTGTGTGTGTGTGTGTGTGTGTGTGTGTGTGTGTGTGTGTGTGTGTGTGTGTGTGTGTGTGTGTTTTAGCACTCTTTACACTCAAAAATTGTATCCTGTTTAATTCAAATTTGGTTCATAAATCATTGCTTAGGCATCATTATTGATGTCAAACATTATGATCAATGATTCAAATTATTATTTAAAAAATCACTCCATAGCGAAACACGTGACACTATATGATGTGCGTTATCTGGAAATATCGTCGATCGTAATTTCGTTGAAGATGACATTCAGAAACCGGTGAGTGTTAATCCAGTGCAAATTAGGTAAAATCTTTTGCGAAGGACTAAAGTCGTTTCTACCGATCACACAGAGACCGGTAGTTCAAGTGTGACACGGTGTAGAATTTATTTCTATTGATTCAAACCGTCTATAGATATCGTGTGATATCTCAAGTAGATTTGCATATACCTATTTCTTCTCTGGATAACTTCTCTGAAACAGTACAATCTGATTTGTCCGTATAGAGTATTCAGAAAGTAACCATTATTTTAACTAGTAGTTCAAAGAACGCTATACCTCGCAGTATATTCTTAATTGCTTTGGCACCGCTCTACGGCAGCGCTCAGACACACTCGACAATTAACGTTTCCCGCCAATTGAACTGATAAACATAATATTTAGGAAAAACGTTACTGGACCATCTTTATTCGAAATTGTAAGCTCTTTCTCCATAAACCGGTCAAATAAAAAATATGATAGGTCTTGACGTTCAGCCAGTATTACAGAAAACAGCAACTACACTCGTTATCGTTAAACGAGAGGCCGCCATCTTGAAACGGAAGTTAATGGAAAAAAACTTACACATACGTCGTTTGGGCTTTATACAAAGTACCTTCGTACCAAATTTCAAAATAATCGATCAATACGTTTGTTCAAAACTGCACTCAGTCTTCATTGTAAATCAGAGATTGCCATCTTGAAACGGAAGTGCAAGCTAAAAAATCTTAACATGTTTGTTGGGCTTTATATAAAGTACTTTCGTACCAAATTTTGAAAACATTTTGAAAAATGCTTTGACCAAAACTGTGAACAATTGTCATCATAAGAAGTAGCCATTTTGAAACGAAAGTGAATGGGAAAAAATCCTACACATACGTCGTTCTGGCTTTATATACAAAGTACTTTCATTTCAAATTTCAAAGCAATTAATCAATGTTTTGGTCAAACCTGAGTAACAAACAAACATACACTTTTTTTTTGTTTTGTTTTTAACGTCCGACTATTATGCATACTTGGGCTAATACAGACGATAATATACACACTAACCAAGTGTTTCGGGCTTTATACAAAGTACCTTAGTACCAAATTTCAAAATAACCGATCAATACGTTTTTTCAAAACTGCACTCAGTCTTCATTGTAAATCAGAGATCGCCATCTTGAAACGGAAGTGCATGCTAAAAAATCTTAACATATTTGTTGGGCTTTATATAAAGTAACTTCGTACCAAAATTTGAAAACAATGGGTCAATGCTTTGACCAAAGCTGTGAACAATTGTCATAATAAGAAGCCGTCATCTTGAAACGGAAGTGACACAAACGTCGTTCGGGCCTTATACAAAGTACTGTCTTATCAAATTTCAAAACAATCAATTTGTTTGTCAAAAACTGCGTAACAAACAAACATACAAAACAAATGCCGAACGGTCGAGTGGAAACAGAGACCTTGCTTCGCTCGCTCAATAACCATCAGTAACCATTTAGAAGCTGGGTGACGAGAAAGTGGTAGTCGAATGAGAAATAAGTCAAATGTTTCCACACACGTTTGAGAACCTACCAACAAAACGTAACGGAGATCACATAGAACACTTAGTATGTTGCGAAAAATTTTGAATTGTAATTTTCTTCATTGTAATTACAGTAGAAGGTGTTCAAAGAAAGACGCCATCTTGTGGGGAATTAAGAAAGTCACTTTATTCTATGAATAAGTTACAACGCACGACGTTGCATGTACTTAAACACTCTTTGTAATGTTTGTTGAGAAATAACAACATTGTTTGATTTCTCCTTGGAAATCGGGAATGTTTAGCCCAAATGCGATAATTCTGTGAATTAGCGTATCCTGCGACAACTATTGAGTCATTAAGATTTTCATCTTCTTGCGTTACAAAGGACATGAACCACTGACAAATAGCTTCACGTTTTACGTAGTCTTCAGGTAAAAATTCGTGAACAAAATGAGCTCTTTATGGATACATCTTTAAACATGTCCGTGATTTCGTTTGTGTACTACCAACAGAGTTTAAATAGAAGTCGTACAGGTTTTTGGGTTTGCACGTTACCACCTTTTGACGTATCTACCCACATTTACCGTCTCTGGAAAATTTCGTAAGATGCATAATAGTGGATCTGTTTGATGCGTCCATACAATAATATTCAGTTGTTTGAATCGTATAATGGAGCCCACTTTCGATAGTTTAACTAACTCGTAGAATTAAGTAACTTTCTTAATTCCCTTTAAGTTCGCATCACTTTTTGAACACTATGTGTTTAACGTATGTTCATACTATTTAGAAACATTGTTGATAAAATAAAGTCAGTGTTTTTTCGACAGTTTTTTTTTTAACAAGATTAGAGATTAGATTCAAACTAGATAAAAACCCATTGTGCAACTAAACCTGTTGAGTACTAGTTTGGCAGATTGATGCTTTAGTAAGTTCCAACAATCCGCTGACTAGCCATTCTGCTGAAGATCCACAGGGTCCTGGAAACCAAAACGCTCTAGTCTCCTACCAGTAAGAGCCTCACAATCATGGATTATGTGCCCTGCAGTTTCCTGCACAACCAATACGCGGTTTCACTATGGTATATGCCTATCCTGTTCATGTGTACCCTCAGATCAATAAGCCCCATGATTTTCCTGAGTTGTGCTCTGCCCCAAACGTCTACTGTCCTTTTAAGCCCTCCGTATGAAACCATGCTTAAGAGGCGCTTACTATCGAAATTCCCACGAAGGTTATTCCATCTTGCTTATTAATCCACCTATTAATAGCAGACCTGGTCAACGTCGGATTCCTAAAGCAGTAAAATTTAAATTTAGCAAATTAATTTTTTTTAACCAACTCAGAATTAAGTAACACTCTTGATTCCCTTTAAGTTCGTGTTACTTTTTGAACTATGTGTTTAACGTATGTTCATACTAGTTAAAAACATTGTTGATAAAATAAAGTCATTGTTCTTTCATCAGAGTTTTTAAACTAGATTAGAGATTAGATTCAAATTACGTGAAGACCTATTGTGCAACTAAACCTCTTGAATACTAGTTTAGCAGATTGATGCCTTTAGTAAGTTCCAACAATCCACTGACTAGCCATTCTGCTGAAGGTCCCCAGGGTCCTGGAAACCAAAACGCTCTAGTCTCTCCTACCAATAAGAGTATACCATAATCATAATCAAAAACACAATGGTTTCATCCTATACACGCGGTTTATCCTGTTTATGTTAATGTGTGCCCTCAGATCAATAAGCCCCATGATTTTCCTGAGTTGTACTCTGCCCGAGACGTCTACTGCCCTTTTAAGCCCTCCATATGGAACCATGATTAAGAGGAGCTTACTATCGGAATGCTCACGAAGGTTATCCCATTTTACTTATTAATCCACCTATTAATAGGAGACCTGACCAACGTCAGAGAGATTCCTAAAGCCGTAAAATTTGAATTTAGCTAATCAAATTTTTAACTAACTCTCAGAATTAAGTGGCTTTCTTAATTAGCTTTAAGTTCGCGTTACTTTTTGAACACTATGTGTTTAATTTATTTAACGTACGTTCGTACGAGTTTAAGAATAAAGTCAGCGCTGTTTAATGGCTAGATTCGAATCAAATGCAAATGAGTTGGCAACCTTTTAAAACACTTTAAACTGTAGTCATGCAATGGATAAATTATTTTAACACTTACTTGTCGCAGCTGTTAACACGGGCAGGCGGAATGGCGTCTATCGAATCCCATAATCCGGTTACTGGGGCGCTGTTGATTGTGGCAACCCCTTCGCCGGGGGGAGAGGGCTCGCATCGCACTTGCTGTAATCTTTCAAAATCCGTTCCGCGCTGTTTCAATCCGCTTCCTCCGCCATAATCTCGACTGTATGCCTTAAAATCCGCCTTGATTGCGTGTCTTGGAAGTCGAATACTTCGGAGGGAATGTTTTAAAATAGACAATCTTTATTGGATTTGTGAGTTTAGTGTGTTGATTTCAGTTGTGGATTTTAATTACGATGACATTTACGAAATAATTAATTGATTTTGAGATTATTTTAGCGGAAAGTTGTGAGATTGTTATTTAAGGTAGATCGAACATGTTCTAAATAACTTCTTTTTTTAAGGCGAAAAGCACATTAAGGCTATTATCACCTCCCTAAATGTATTTTTTTTTTTTTAACGTCCGACTATTGTGCACACTTGGGCTAATGCAGACGATGGGATGATGTATAGCGAATGAAAATGCCAAGCCCTCGCTGGGAATCGAACCCGGGTCCTCGGGGTGAAAGCCTAGTACGCTATCCATTAGACCACTGAGGCGGCGTAAACCCTAAATGTAAGTGTGAGTGTAAAGTGTTGCAAGTGTAAGTGTGTGTCAGACTCGGGTACCGTGAGGAACGTCTTAAATCTTCTCAATAGTTGCAGCTAGTCTGTACCCCCCCTGCGGGGTGTTCTAAATAGCGTCTTGCGCAACTAGTGTGTTCGATTTCCGATGATTGTATACTTACTCGCTATAGAAGTATGGAAAAAGTATAGTGATCATATTTTTTTTAAATTTTGATTTGTTTATCAGTTTTTCAGGACCGAGTCAAAATTAAGTAGTTTTAATTTGATTGTTGTAAGTTTATATGTCTGTGCTGCACACAGTTTTTGATAAATAACACGATGAATCGGTTTGCTACAGCCTATATTTGAAATATTTTATTACATTTAAAAAATGTAAGCTCTTCTTTGGTTAAGAAAAACTTCACATATAAATTTCTCTCAAAAATTATTGTCGTACATAAAGGTTCTTAACTGAAATCAGTGTTGTCGTGAGTTTGTTGAAAATAAAATTATTTACAACTAATGAATGAATCGAAAACAAATAGGCCAACCGTAGTTGCACCCCCTAATTGACTTAAAATTACGAACACTACCTTGAGTTATGAATTTTAAAATATGATCAAAATTTTAACAAAAAGATGAATCCAATTCGAGTTGTTTTTTGTCGATTTTTTCCGGACAAGTTTTCCAGAAAAATAATTGAAAATTCATAATTTCGTGTTTGTTTTTAACATAATTTACCTCTTAATCTCTGTACAGAAGCTAATGCCTACGACCGTAACGAAATAAACGAATCCTTTTTGTAAACAATTTGTTTAGTAGTTTTCATGCAGTAAAATATTTTGTCCCATGATATCTGTACAAAATGGCACTACCTACAACCATAATGAAGAGAATGAGCTTCTAGTCACCAAAATTGCCTCAGTAGTGTCCTCGTCAACTTACAAGAAGAAGAAGAAGAAGAAAACAGGAAAACAAAAATATTTTCATATTTCGTTTCTCCTTTTTAATGATTTTTTAATAGAAAGTAACCTCTTATTTTTTATCTGTTTTGGCGCTTTTCGGTTGTAACGAGCTGTGAAACCATGAAACCCCATATATGGTCACGTATACATATATAGGCCTACACTAAACTAGGGTTTCTCAAACAGTGGTATGCATACCATTAGTGGTGGAATGCGAAGGCGATGGGAGTGTCAAAAATATATTTTCCAAAGTTTTTTAAACGTTTAAGAGTATTTCTCGATACACATGCACAGGGCAGTCTTATCTATAGATTTATGTTGCCATACTTTAATGGTAGTTCCCCTTGCACATTTCCTTTTCTGGAAAATAACACTAAATTTTGATAAACATATCTTAACTTTATAAAACATTCATAAATTTTTACTTTGTCTAGTGTTTTTCCAAGTTAAAATAACGTTTTGTGTGATTTTTCTGTTAAATGAGTTTGAATAATACAAATCAACCTTATGGTGAGTGAGGGGTTCATTTTATATCAAGTCCAAAATAATGAAATTTTTTCTGTATTTTACTTTATTACGAAAGAAATGTCTATTATTGAACCAAAAATAAAAATCGTGCATCACGTTTTCTCTTACTTTTAAATTTTATTACAATAATTTGTTCGAAATCACAACAATCACAATAGCTAGTTGTTAACAACATAACCTAAAAATTATTATAGTTTATCAGCTGTTCAATGAAATCAGCTGATCTTTACGAATGAATATAAAACAACTGAGACCTACCAAAACTAAATTAACGATTCATTTCATATACATAAATCGGTCAAAAGTCTTCGTAGTTTCCGTTAATCAAGCGTAGTTATAGTGGTTATCAAGCGCGCCTTATACGTGCAAGATCCCCGGTTCGATCCCGGGAATAAACTGTAATTTTTAAATATAATTAATTTAATATGAGACTTGCAACACGCAAAATACACTGTTGTATATTAATATAAACATGTTCCTCGCATCACACGTCCCGCAAAATCCAACATCACAACCAGTCCTAAAATATGATAGGTTTTAAATCATATTTTAAAACATAATATAAAACACACGTTTCTCGCACGCGCGCGCGCACACACACACACACACACAAACACACACATACACACACACACACAAACACACACACACACACACACACACACACACAAACAAACGCACACAAACACAAACACACACACACAAACACACACACACACACACAAACACACACTCACACACAAACACACACAAATACAAACACACACACAAACACACACACAAACACACACAAATACACACACACAAACACAAATACACACACACAAATACACACACAAACACAAACACACCCAAATACAGACACACAAACACAGACACAAACACACACACAAACACTCACAAATACACACACACAAACACACACAAATACACACACACAAACACAAATACACACACAAACACAAACACACCCAAATACAGACACACAAATACAGACATACAAACACACACACAAACACTCACAAATACACACACACAAACACACACACACACACACACACACACACACACACACACACACACACACACACACACACACACACACACACACACACACACACACACACACACACACACACACACAAACACACACACACACACACACACACACACAAACACACACACACACACACACACACACACACACACACACACACACACAAATACACAAACACACACACACAAACACACAAACACACACACACACACACACACACACACACACACACACACACACACACACACAAACAAATGCACACACAAAACGCACACACATGCACGCGCGCGCGCGCGCGTCTCTCGCACACGTCTCTCGCTCCAAAAACCACCAACAAATTTCCATACTCTTCCCTAACTGTCCTGAATGCCAAAAATTACTATGAAAATGTCAAATAGTACTTTCAGTGACAGTTTGAAACTAAACGGAGTGGCTTGACAAGTTCCTAAATATTTTTCAAATAAATTGTTATCTCAACGAATCCGTAAATAATGTTACTATTTTACTATTTGTTACAGTGAACCGATTATACGAACAAACGTTAGGCTACATAAATTACTTGTTGAAGAAAAGTAAAATAGGGTTGGCAGGCAGCCAAATTAAAACTTAGTTCTGCCCTTGCTCTCGCACCAGGACTGGGAAAATTGGCTGTACTTGATTAGGCCCGGTGGTAGTGGGAATTTCAACGATCCCTTTACATGTTGGCAAACTTGATGCGGTTAGTCCCTTCAGCTAATAAAATATATTATAATGGAATGGAGCAATTAAAACTGGTCTACGGCCATTGTGAGCTCAATAAACATTAATATCGTATATTTAACTGCCGTACCCTGCTGACTGCTTTCCTAACAAATTTGTTAACGTGTTCAAACGCGCCGAGAGACACGTAATTTGTACGCACAACTGTAACGAAAATATCTTTACTTTGTAATCTATTTGAATAATTAATTGATAATAAAATAACATGTTTTTTTGAAATATTTATAATTCAAATCATCATTGTTTTTCAAAAATAATTAGTAAAACAAAGTAATTAGGCTAATACTATTAATAGATGGTGCAGTAAATATATAAACAAAAACCGATAAACTCTCACAAAATATATATATATATATATATATATATATATATATATATATATATATATATTTATTATTATTTTTTGTATAGACCCTGTTGGATTACGCAAAGCACTCCGACTCATATCTTGCTCCTTCTAATCCTCCACACCTCCCTCATCCTGTCCCCATGGATTCTCTTCCGCTCCTCCGTCCATTTCAGGGATTTCCGCTTCTCCGTTCAGCAAGGGTAACCTGCTCTCTTTGGGATTTCATTCTCTGGGACCTTCCAACCGAGCATCATTCTTGTGTATGCGTGCCTGTCTTCAACGTCTGTTGAGTCTATTTCTGCGTCATGTAGGTCTATTCTGACTTGTGCGATCCACGAATAGACAAGTCGTAATAGAAAAAAATATATATATATATATATATATATATATATATATATAAGATATCAGAAGAAAGATACTTCGGTTCTATGGACACATCAGTAGACTCCCAACAACGAGACTTGCCAACAGAATCCTTAAGTATATACAAGAAGTCAAATCAACAACGTCTTGGATCGCACAAGTCAGAATAGACCTACATGACGGAGAAATAGACTCAACATACCTCAACAGATGTTGAAGACAGGCACGCATACAGGAGAAAGATGCTCGGTTGGAAGGTCCTAGAGAATGAAATCCCAAAGAGAGCAGGGGTAAAATGGACGGAGGAGCGGAAGAGGATCCATGGGGGACAGGATGAGGGAGGTGTGGAGGATTAGAAGGAACAAGACATGAGTCGGAGTGCTTTGCGTGATCCAACAGGGTCTATACGCAGATAATAATAATAATAATAATATATATATATATATATATTATGTGGAACTATTTTATGTGAACTAACTAAAGTTATTAATTTTCATGACGAAATTTTAACAAAACCTAATGAACTGATTTTCTTATAGCTCCCTGACACCATTTGACATTCAGCGGGCTTTACGTTTGGTTTAGGGTAATTAAAGTTTTAATTGGTTCGTGACCAGAACGCCTTTACTAAAAAGTTTCGAATTGTGGGGCAAATTTTATCAAAATCGGCTATTGAGTTTCGTTTTCAGTGATGTGCAATTTGAATTTAGTAAATCGAAAACACGTACAGATAAATGAAAATCTCAAGGGATACTTTTTTCACCATTACCAAATACTCTATTACTTAGTGTAGTTAGGAGTTATACACACAATTCTAAGCTCCATTTTTTGTGACCTATTTTCTTGATCACATGTTAGTCTTTGTTTTACTTTTATTTTTTTAACCACTCAGTATAATGTATAATGTGGTTGTAGAACAGCCCTGAGTGTTTGTTCCTAGTTTTTAGCATCTTAGCATATGCTCAGGCAACTAGATTTAGAATCTTAATGTAGGCCTAGGCATTTAGTTTTTAGCATTTTAACGTAAACCTAGGCAATTAGTTTTTAGCATCTTAACATAGGCATAGACAACTAGTTTTTAGCATCTTAACATAGACCTAGACAACTAGTTTTTAGCATCTTAACATAGGCCTAGGCAACTAATTTTAGCATTTTAACATATGCCTAGGCAACTATTTTTAGAGCCTTAATATACGCCTTAGCTATTAGTTTTTAGCATGTTAACATAAGCATATGCTTTTAGATTTTAGCATCTTAACAAACGTTTAATATAGGCTTAATATAGGCTTAGGTACTTAGTTTTTAACATCTTAACATATACATATGCAACTAGTTTTTAGCATCTTAACATATATTTATGCAACTAGTTTTTAGCATTTTAACATAGACCTATGCAACTAGTTTTTAGCATCTTGCCACAGGCCTTTGCAATTAGTTTTTAACATCTTAACATAGACCTATGCAACTAGTTTTTAGCATCTTAACATATACCTATACAACTAGTTTTTAGCATCTTATTATAGACTTATGCATCTAGTTGTTAGCATCTTAACATATACCTATGCAACTAGTTTTTAGCATCTTATTATAGACTTAAGCATCTAGTTGTTAGCATCTTAACATATACCTATACAACTAGTTTTTGGCATCGTAACACCGATTTAGGCATCTACGCTTACGTTCTATTTGCATGTTTGTGTTTTAATTTAGGCCCTTGGCCAACGAGGGTTGACACGTATTTGCAAATCTCGCGTATTGTTCCTACGTACAAAATGATCACCATCATAAAAATGATGATTGTTGTCCGCAAACAACCAGTAACAATAATTCGAATGAGTTTGAGTTTGGTTCCAGTATTTTATATGCCTATTAATAAAATAAAAAGTTTGTGTGTGTGTTGTGTGTGTGTATGATCATGATGTACAGCTAAATTGTCGTATACAAAAAATTGAAATTTTGTTGTAGGTGGACAAAAGATCGAGCAATATATCGAAATCCTGTTTTTACATTTATCATTAGATTTGTAAAAAATAAGTCTTGAACTGAAAATTACACCTGTTTACATTGGCCCATTACAATTGTTACCCCAAAACTGTGTAACAATCGCCATTGCACAACGAATGAATCACATGTTCGACAGGCTAATTCTGTATTATCAGCGTACTGCAATAAATGCATAACTCGGAGCACGTTTTCTTTCTAAGAAGTAATTCTTTCCAGTTGGAAACGTTGAAATGTTCCGTCATCTTCCCGATTAGATGATTGCTGAACTTTATTAGATTTCAACAATTAGTTGATAAAATGAAGAATGTACGATGATGGAAGTACGTTTTTTATTTATTTCAACTGGAACGTACAATAATCATTGCACGCAGCGTTGTCGCTGATACATTTCCAAAAATATTTTTACAAGACATTTAAAAAAATCTGTTTTCACAGCCACAATCGCAAGTAAAACCCACATTGGTCGAGCGACCATCAATGCGGTGCGGACCTGAGCGGAGTGAAGACGAACGGCAACCGGAAGTGGAGTTCAGTCAGTTTAAAGAACGCTTCTATATTTTTAAAACTAAATATTTAGGCCTATTGTAACAGATTCTATGGAACTACTATGTTTAAAAACCGTAACCTAGGTAACTATAAATAATAAGTTTGGAGGCGTGGTCAGCGTGTGGGAGAAAGCGGAGTCAGCTTCAAAACTGAACATAGTCAAAGTCGATGCTACTCGGAGCGACGCCGCTTGACTCCGCTCAGCTCCGTTTTATCCTTCCATGCTTTTATATTATAAGTTCCTTTATATATATATATATATATATATATATATATATATTTGTGTTTAACGTCCGATTATTGTGCACACTTGGGCTAATGCAGACGATGGGATGATTTATAGCGTAGGAAAATGCCAAGCCCTGGCCAGGAATCCAACCCGGGTCCTCGGGGTGAAAGCCTAGTACGCTATCAACTAGACCACCTTTATATATATATATATATATATATATATATATATATATATATATATATATATATATATATATAGCCTATATATAATTTAGAGTTTTGCGTTAGTATTCTAGAAATCACAATTACGTTCCGATTCACTTGTTACAATAATTGATTTTAGTAAAGTTCGGAGAAGTCTATTCGTACGACCGTTTCAAAATGGTGGTCATTATAAATCCTAAAACGAATGTAACATTTTTATACCTAGTAAATCTGATTTGACCTGTTTAATGGCGTTAAAATCTGTACAAAATCTACATTATAATTTTAAAAATTGGAAATGAACCTTATTTTGGTCATAGTACAATTAATTTCTAGCGAATTTCCGTTGGAAAATTAATCAGTTGGAGCTCTCATCGTGGTTAAACCCTGACACGAGGACTTGAAATGAACGCTGAGTACCTTGTTGGCTCAGTCTCGTTCCGATTTTGGTCCGATTTGGTACGAAAATCGATTTTGATAACGTTATAAATTTGTTTTATTCTTGAAATGAACGCTGACCCTGACTTCTATTGAGTGCCTTGTTGGCTCAGTCACGTTCCGATTTTGGTCCGATTTGGTACGAAAATCGATTTTGATAACGTTATAAATTTGTTTTATTCTTGAAATGAACGCTGACCCTGACTTCTATTGAGTGCCTTGTTGGCTCAGTCACGTTCCGATTTTGGTACGAAAATCGATTTTGATAACGTTATAAATTTGTTTTATTCTTGAAATGAACGCTGACCCTGACTTCTATTGAGTGCCTTGTTGGCTCAGTCACGTTCCGATTTTGGTCCGATTTGGTACGAAAATCGATTTTGATAACGTTATAAATTTGTTTTATTCTTGAAATGAACGCTGACCCTGACTTCTATTGAGTGCCTTGTTGGCTCAGTCACGTTCCGATTTTGGTCCGATTTAGTACGAAAATCGATTTTGATAAAGTTATAAATTTGTTTTATGACCCTGACTTCTATTGAGTGCCTTGTTGGCTCAGTCACGTTCCGATTTTGGTCCGATTTGGTACGAAAATCGATTTTGATAACGTTATAAATTTGTTTTATTCTTGAAATGAACGCTGACCCTGACTTCTATTGAGTGCCTTGTTGGCTCAGTCACGTTCCGATTTTGGTCCGATTTGGTACGAAAATCGATTTTGATAACGTTATAAATTTGTTTTATTCTTGAAATGAACGCTGACCCTGACTTCTATTGAGTGCCTTGTTGGCTCAGTCACGTTCCGATTTTGGTCCGATTTGGTACGAAAATCGATTTTGATAACGTTATAAATTTGTTTTATTCTTGAAATGAACGCTGACCCTGACTTCTATTGAGTGCCTTGTTGGCTCAGTCACGTTCCGATTTTGGTCCGATTTGGTACGAAAATCGATTTTGATAACGTTATAAATTTGTTTTATTCTTGAAATGAACGCTGACCCTGACTTCTATTGAGTGCCTTGTTGGCTCAGTCACGTTCCGATTTTGGTCCGATTTGGTACGAAAATCGATTTTGATAACGTTATAAATTTGTTTTATTCACGTCCGCAAGACAGATGATCATTTTGCCGCGATTTGTTAAAGGTAAAAAAAATATGCATACAGGTCTGTTTTAATTTACCTTTACGCGATACGATAAACGTGAGCGAGACAGATGCGTGAGGCGTGGGTTTATTTGTCGTGCCCGTATATTGATGCGCTTTTTAGAAACGCGGCACAGTGCATTATTTACAGTACACTTCGCAGAACGGTTGCACGAGTTAATGATTTGCAGAATTAACAAACTGTAGCTGATGTCAAACAGGAATTAATTACTGCATCGGCGACGTCAGCAGTTTGTTGGACCTTATTAGCGAATTTAAACAACCCGCATTAAATGGCAGTAGGATTATACGTCATTAGCACTTTATATTGTAATAGTAACACAAACCACTCATAGATAGAGCTGGCAACATTAATTTGGAAATTCATTCATTTGAAAGAAAATTAGAGAAAATATTAGCCTAAATGTAAGATAATCGTGCACGCAGATGTTTCGCAGACAAAATAGAGGCACATTGTCATAAGAGTTTTTCTTTGTCGTACAATTTTTGAAATTCGGATTTCATTATCACATTAAAAACGTTAAATTCTGTATATATTAGCGTTTTAAACTTAAAAATAATTTGAAAATACGAAAATAAACCCTGACCGCCGTCAGAAAATTTTTTGTTTCAATGAATTTTGAAAATTTGAAGTGCTAAGCAATGCATACGTTTATTAACGTTGATTGCGACGGTGAAATCGTATTTACAAAGTAAATTTGAGAAAGAAAAATTACGAGTATTTAAAGATTTTAAATGACAGCCATTTTGAAACTGTTGAACGTATTGCAATGGTTAACGAACTTTTCCAAGCTATTGTTTATTTACTTTTATTTATTTTTGTGCTATCCTTGATTTAAATCGGACGAAAATCTTGCTAAGATACACGCGCGCGCGCACACACGCGCGCACAAGCACACGTTGTGGCGATATTAAACAACCGCCATTTTAAAATTTTTGGAAATCGGGTTATTCAAGAGCTTTCCGAATTCGTGTTTGGAAAAAATGGTCGCCTTATGTAATATATTTATGATTATATGACTCTTTTTTTTATTTCTGTAAATCGTTACAGTTTCAATTGAGTCACCTGTTTTCTGACAGAGATATCAAGAAATTATTTCTTATCAAGAAATTACTTCTAACTGTGAGGTTGACTGATATTTCTGCTGAAGGGAACAAAAAGAATCTGCCCCGCTGCACCTATTGAGAGGATTTAGACGTCCCTCGCGGTACCCGAGTCTAACACACACACTTACAACACTACACTTGTGACTCCAACACTTTACACTCACACTTACATTTAGGAAGGCGATAATAGCCTTAAAAAAATGTAGGCCTTAAAACAAAGAATCTACCCCGCTACACCTATTGAGAGGATTTAGACGTCCCTCGCGGTAACCGAGTCTAACACACACTTACACTTACAACACTACACTTGTGACTCCAACACTTTACACTCACACTTACATTTAGGAAGGCGATAATAGCCTTAAAAAAATGTAGGCCTTAAAAAAAAGAATCTACCCCGCTACACCTATTGAGAGGATTTAGACGTCCCTCGCGGTAACCGAGTCTAACACACACTTACACTTACAACACTACACTTGTGACTCCAATACTTTACACTCACACACATTTAGGAAGGCGATAATAGCCTTAAAAAAATGTAGGCCTTAAAAAAAAGAATCTACCCCGCTACACCTATTGAGAGGATTTAGACGTCCCTCGCGGTAACCGAGTTTAACACACACTTACACTTACAACACTACACTTGTGACTCCAACACTTTACACTCACACTTACATTTAGGAAGGCGATAATAGCCTTAAAAAAATTTAGGCCTTAAAAAAAAGAATCTATCAGCTCCGTTCCTTATTGTAAATTTATTTTCGTCACTTTCGTTGTAGTGATTTTTTTGTAATGGTTTTTTAACACTGTAAAAAAGTCAGGGATTCTTCTGTTCGTAGTTTCCAATTTATAATCAAACCATAATTAAATAACATAAACGCAGCTGATTTGCTAACGTGTTTAAATGGATTTCCAAGAAGTAACATCACAAGGGTATTACACTGCTTAGTAGTAACATTGTGAGTTGAAATTTTATGA
Organism: Callitettix versicolor; assembly: GCA_022606455.1. NCBI lineage: Eukaryota > Metazoa > Arthropoda > Insecta > Hemiptera > Cercopidae > Callitettix > Callitettix versicolor. The sequence goes on along the minus strand of CM040184.1, from coordinate 70,159,133 downwards.
AAACTTGAAGTCATCACAATTAGTGTCAAAATCTATTATTTTCAAAAATTACTTTATTACCCCCCTATTCGGAGTATACGTTATTGTAGTACGCAGTTGTTATCTAAAGCTTGAAAGTAAGTCTGATGTGATAAAAAATGTTTGGAATTCTTGTAGAACCATAATATTAGGCCTAAATAAATTTCATAAGTCTATATTCTGACTAATTAAAATGTTATTCGTTTATGCTTTACGCTAATTAGACTAATGAGAACGAGGGATCGGCGCACACAAAAAACAGCAGTAACTGCAGACACGAATCCAATGTTTGCGTTCCCCGTTGATAAGTACAGGTTTCAAATCTTGACAGGCACACAATGACTTCCAAATTGCGAAATTTCTTTATCAAAATTGCATCTGTTACGGTGTTCTTGCTGACAATTCCGTAGAAATTACTGAAATCTTTTATTTACAAACAAAAAACCCTCACAAATAATAAAACGCTAACTTTGCGATCGGTAATCCGCCATTACAAAAGCAAAACTTTTTGAAATTCTAAAATGACAGATCTATTGTTCAAAATGTAACGCAGAAATAAAAATACAAGAACTAGTTTTTTTGTTATTTTAAGGCGAAAAGCACATTGAGGCTATTATCGCCTCCCTAAACGTAAGTGTGAGTGTAAAGTGTCAAAGTGGTAAGTGTAGTGTTGTAAGTGTAAGAGTGTTAGACTCGGGTACCGCGAAGGACGCCTAAATCCTCTCAATAGGTGCAGCTAGTCTGCACCCACCTGCGGAGACACAAAAACTATAAACCAAAAGATGGAAAATAAGACTAAACTTTTTTTAAACTCATGATACGATAATCCAGACATAAAGAAGATATTTCGACTTGGAAAGTTTAGCAGGTTGTATTGAACAAATCGAAGAACTAAAAAGGCTGTATACTACTTGAATAGTGACGAATTTTGAAAACGCCTCAAAAAATTAATGGCGGTATTAAATGAACGGAAGGTTTTATAAAGCATATGGAAAAGAAAGAAAGCAGATAGAAGAGTGCAAATGGAATAATATTTATGTATGCCTTAGCCTGCTCATAGAAAGAGAAGAACGTAATCCAGTCATTGCGTGTTGTTCCACCAAAAGGATAAAGATCTACGTACAAATTATACTATCGCTTTTAATCTATTTCAACTTTTAATTACATTTTTATTTGACATAATCTTATCGGCAACCATAAAACATTCAATGTAACGGTAATCGAATAACTTTTATAAGGCTAATTACCAATAGGAACCCGTTATAAATTAAAATAAGTTATAAAGATTTTATTACCTTTCACGCTGTGAAACTACCTGTTTTATTGGTTTTATTACCACGAAAGAAATATTTTCACTACTTCGAAGTTCACTGTAGACGTTTTCTAATTATCGCAGTTTTCATGGTGGTTGTGTATTGAATATTGTCAATATGAATTTATTTTTTTACAATGTTGCCTGTTTCCATTTATCAACATCAGATATTTTCACTATGTTCAGTATAATGATCTGCCTTCCCTAGCTTCGTCAATTCTACTTTCGTTGACGCGTTTCGGAGAACCTCCATCTTCAAAAACTATATCTATACTCACCTTACTCAAAAACGTGGAGTATAGATATAGTTTTTGAAGATGGAGGTTCTCCGAAACGCGTCAACGAAAATAGAATTGACGACGCTAGGGAAGGCAGATCATTATACTGAACATAGTGATAATAATCCTAGCAGAAAAGAAGAAGAATATAAAAAGAATATCAGATATTTTATACGTGGTGTTAATCAAAGTTCTTGTCAAACCGGATGTACACAAAAGTCCGAGGTATGTTCCTTAAAGTGTACATGGAGCTTTAAGAGGGAGCTACATGCGTGTATGTACCTTCAAAGAAGGAACTTTCAGTAATGTTTTTTCAAGAATGCAAGGGGTGCAGACTAACTGCACCTATTGAGAAGAATTAGACGTCCCTCGCGGTACCCGAGTGTAACACACACTTACACTTACAACACTACACTTACGACTTTAACACTTTACATTTAGGGAGCCGATAGTAGTCTCAATGTGCTTTTCGCCATAAAATAATAATAATAAAAAAATCTACAAGAAGTCAAAAAGAACCTTTCATAGTTGAGTTTAATCAAGTGGTCCGATCCGATTGGATAGGGACCATCTACATGATGTGTTTCTTTTCTTCTATTTATATGTTAGCTGCCTCGGCTGAACATTGTGATATGGTCAGGTGTTTCCGTCTGGCAATTCATTGTTCTTCAGTTATTAATGTAATGACAGGGTGACAACAACTCCCGGTCGAAAATGCGCGAACATATATAGATAATCCTATCCGGAATTTTCTTTGTTTTTCCTTTTTCCATTTCGGCTTTGTTCCTTTCTCCTTTTCGTATAAATAATACCTTTATTGTGTAGAAAATGTATTTGTTTATTATTATTATTATTATTATTATTATTATTATTATTATTATTATTATTATTATTTCTATTCTTCTTCTTTTCGTTTCACCCTCTTTGGGGTACGCTGAATCAATCATTTCTTGCGCGCTGTACTTTTCTTTGTTCCCAGTAGCTCTTCATTCTTTCCGATCTTCTTTTCCTCTCATCTTCCGAAATGACAGGTTTAGGTCTTATTTTGGTTTTATCTTGGAATCTTATTCTTTCATCCTTGGTACTTATCTTAGCAGTTTGGTCAAGCAGTGAATTTTCTGTAATTTTTAATTCTATTAGGTCTTTTTCAATTTCTTTAAACCAGTTCGGTTTTGTTTTACGATTATGGAAAAAATCAAACACCTGTTTCGTCAATCTATTGGAGTTCATTCTAAGAAGATGGCCGTAAAAATTTATTCTCCTTTTTCTCATAGTATCTGACAGTTTTTCAATTTTCTTATAGAGAGCTTCATTTCTTATATATACTACCTTATTATCCTGAAATTTTGTTCCTATAATTTTTCTTAAGATTTTCCTTTCCGTTATTTCCAGCTTTTCTATCTGGCCTATGCGATTCATGGTTAATGTTTCTGCTGCGTACAGTGCTTCCGGCTTGATCACTGTTTTATAATGTTTAATTTTGGACCCCCATGAAAGGGATTTCTTATTGTATGTTTCTTTCGTCAATTGGAAGGCCAATTCAAGTTTGTTTTTCCTGGATTCCATTGCCTTGCCTTCATCTGCATTCCAACTAATCCATTCACCAAGATATTTGAACTCTTTTACAATTTCTATTTTCTGTTCTTGGATTTTAAGGTATTTATTTGGGTATTTGCTTCTATTGGGTATTATTTCTATTATTATTATTATTATTATTTTGCTTAACTTCTATACTTTGTAAAGACTAATAAGATTTGATAATAAATATTCCTTGATTGGTATTTACGATAAGGATGAAGTAAAGGCAGTAACTGCGTCTCGAAACCACGATCTTACCTAGAGGCGCATCAGACTGATCGACGACTAAGCCACATCGTCCTTCTGACCCATTGGTGCCTAATTAATCATAAAAGAAGGTTACGTATGTCTAATTTTTAATATTGCATAGCAATACAATATTTAAAGTAATTTAATTCCAGGATATAACGTAAGACATTATTTCTTTATGCCACTTAAACATAAATAGTAAAATACAGGAGACAATAAATTTACCTTGTAGAAATATATTAGTTTTCCCTAAAGTATATCAAACACTATATTTCTTTGCTTCTCCAAGCATCTCATTGTTGTTTCATGAAATTCATTTTCCAAATGGAGAGTGTTTCCCATCAGCATCTCTTCATCATGGTCCACGCGACTTTTCAGTTCTGTTCGGATCTTGTGCGCAGAGGTTTTCTTGTCGCCTTACTTTCATTGGTTCTACTGAATTTTCATAAGCAAGTCCTGATATTTACACGGTCATTGATACTAACAATCTATAAGGGTAACAGTGTTCGATTGATATACATCAGTGATAATTGAGTTATCTTATTTGAAGAGTTAATGTGAGATAGCAGTAATAATAATGATAATTGTTGCACGCAGATGACTTGTTGACCTGATAGAAGCAAATTTTTAAAAGATTTTTTATCTTAATCTTTTTTACAATATAATTTTTGCCATCATAATCAGCATGGAAATCTGTATATATTATTTAAAGTTTCATATTACATTGAAAATACAAAAAAATGGGGCTCGGTGGTCGAAGTGGCTAAAGCATCGGTCAGTCTACTGCGTCACTCACCTGCTCACCTAAAGGTTCTTAGTTCAAGCCGCAGTTGCTCCCGTTGCTTTTCCGTTACCGTTAACACTGATGCCTTGTCATTATTAGCCTAAGTATGGAAGTTAAAAAAAAAATGGGGCTCGATGGTCGAAGTGGCTAAAGCATCGGTCAGTCTACTGCGTCACTCAACTGCTCAACTAAAGGTTCTTAGTTCAAGCCGCTGTTGCTCCCGTTGCTTTTCCGTTACCGTTAACACTGATGCCTTGTCATTATTAGCCTAAGTATGGACGTTAAAAAAAAAAAAATAAAAATAAAAATGAACTGTCAAAATGTTTTTAATTTCAAAATAATTTAAAAATTCAAAATGTTAATATATGCAGTTTTAACGCTGATTACGATAGTGAAATTTTATTTTCAACATTTCAGACAAAAATTTATGAATTGTTCAAGTTTTCAAACGACTGTAATTTTTAAACTGTTAATCGAGTTTTTCTGGTTAACGAACTTGACCAAGCTATTTAGCCTATCATAATCGATTTTCGTGCCAAGTTTGAATGAAATCGGACAAAAATTGCAAACGTGAGCGAGTTGCAAAACAATTTTAAGTCCTGGGTCTGAGTTATGGGTGCTCTAATAGCTCATTTTTTGAACAGAAATTCGCTTACATGATTGTTAGCGCTATTGTTGTCTCGCTAATATGATAAAAGTGAATCTCTTACAAAATTTTTTTTAGAAATCTGATTTATTCATTGTTATGAATTTAAAGTTTTTCTAATTGCATTGAAACGACAAAAAATGAACCTTGACAGCCGTTAAATTTATTTTCTTAATTAAAAATGATTTGACAATTGAAAATGTTAGTTTATGTAGATTTTAAAGCAAATTACGATGGTGAAATCATATTAAAAAAAAGTATACGAAAAAGTAAGGGTTTTTTTAATATTTGAAATGACCGCCATTTTGAAACTGTCGAACGAATTTCGTTAACTATCGAAAGTGTTCAAGCAATAACTATAATCGATTTTTGCACGAATTTTGAAACAAATCGGAAGAAAATTGCGCTTATGAGCTGCTAAAATACGCATACGCGTGTGAGCGCGCGTGCTTAAAATCTAAAGAAGGTATCTTATGGTCAATAAATTGTATTTTCTAATAGAAATTCGATAATATTATTCTCTCTTTATTTGTTTCACCCAACTTTGGGGTACACCAAATCAATCACTTTTTAATGTTCTGTGCCTTCCTCGTAGTCCAGTATTGCTTCATTCGTTGTGATCTTGCTTTTTGTTTTTTCTTTCTCTCTCTCTCTTTATTTTTTTCACCCAACTTTGGGGTACACCATATCAATCACTTCTCAATGTTCTGTGCCTTCCTCGTAGTCCAGTATTGCTTCATACGTTGTGATCTTGATTTTTGTTTTTTTCTCTCTCTCTCTTTATTTGTTTCACCCAACTTTGGGGTACACCAAATCAATCACTTTTTAATGTTCTGTGCCTTCCTCGTAGTCCAGTATTGCTTCATTCGTTGTGATCTTGCTTTTTTTTTCTTTCTCTCTCTCTCTCTCTGTATTTGTTTCACGCAACTTTGGGGTAACTAAATCAATCACTTCTCAATGCTCTGTGCCTTCCTCGTAGCCCAGTATTGCTTCATACGTTGTGATCTTGCTTTTCTTTCTTCGTCAGAGATTTGGATAATATTATTATTATTATTTATTTTTTTTTTTAACGTCCGACTATTGTGCACGCTTGGGCTAATGCAGACGATAGGATGAATTATAGCGTATGAAAATGCCACGCCCTGGCCGGGAATCGAACCCGGGTCCTCGAGGTGAAAGCCCAGTACGTTATCAACTAGGCCACCGAGGCGGCCATTTCGATAATAATGATAATAATAACGACATGCGGCGGTCTTGCTGAAATTTACATAAAATCATTTTTTTTTATCTTTAAATGTTCGGTGAAACGTTCCTGTTTAAAATGCTAATGCTGGTGGATATAGTGGTCCAAATCAAATTTTGAAAAACCCATTAGATAAAGACAAAAAAATTATAATTTTTGATTCTCTAGAAAGGCAGCCAACGTGAAATGAATTAACGATTTTTTGGTTGAAAAATTGTCTAAGCTATTACCACATTTGAATCAAATTTGCAAACGCTACACTGCTCCAACAGTATGAATAAAAACACACATTTTAATGGTTCTCAAAAAGTGTTCTAGTAGTCAGGGTACGCGCTAATTTCAAGGTCGTGTGTTTTTACCAAAATGGGTTCTTCAATGAGTCATTTTCGAACGTAAACTTTTTTAATAGCACTAAGATAGATTTTGTTTTCGCATTTCCAGTTCACTTCATGACAACGCCTTGAAAAATCGAAAAATATTCTCATAAAACTGCTGACTTACCGACACAAACTGCGTCGTACTTTCAAACACGCATCAAATCTTTCGTCACAGTTTGCAAACCACATATTACTGTAATGAATGTTATTCCTGTAATTGTATCAAGTTTTTCTTTCTTTTTGTTTATTTGTTTATTTGTGTATGCGGGCACAATATAGCCTACGTCGTTCTGTACACAAATTATTGTAAACATGATTGAATAAACAATAATGAAAACATGAATATTCGATTTTAAAAACTGAATATATTAAGTTATCTGATACGTGTTGTATCCAATTCAAATTGTGAAAATAAATCAGCATTTTTAGTTACTGGTTTTTTATTGAAAAACAAGCTATTCGAACCGCCATCGCAGACATGGGATCTCCAAATGGGCGTTTATGTAACTTTTTTAGGGGTAATTATAAAGTTTATAACCGTTTTTACGTAACATTTTTTTAAAAACGTCTTATCATACCTTCTTGAAAAGCGTTACATTCTGCATAAATTAGCATTTAAAATTTTTAAGTTCAATAAAAATAAGGCATTTGATCTTACGACAATCATGGTTCATTTTGTTATTTTCTATGTATTTTGAAAATTTAATACGTTAATATATGTTGTGTTAATTCTAACTTTGAACAATTTATTTTAGTAACAGCTTGACCAAATTGGTTTTTCCGAAAAATCCAATCAACCGTGTCAAAATGGAGATAATTTATTAAAAATTCATAATTATTTTATCTTAAACTATTTTCTAAAGTCGTATTTTTCTATCGTAATTTAGATTTATATAAAATATTTAATAAATAAGACGGCGGTCAGGGTTCATTATCAAATGTAGTTTTAAAGTTTAAAATTTTTAACCTAATTTATGATTGTGATGGTGCAATCACATTTACAAATTGTTGCAAGGTAAACAAAGTTAAAAATTCGCTTCTATCACTTCAGCTAACAGTCGCGTGCTACGATTATTTTAAACTTGGTAGAAGTATGGAGTCTTTAATAACAGATGCTGCGAAACACATTAATATTATATCAGGTTAGGTACACCTTGCTCTATGATTCCAACAAACACGTGGTGTACTGCAAAGAGTATTACATCACCAACACGCATGTAACAGTATTATTGCTGACGTAGGCATTGCTTGCCAGGCCCGGGTCAGCAGGTCTACCCTAATCTGGCCGCTTGCCACGTCTAATGAGCCTCCATTATTGTTGAGTGCAGAGGTTAACGCGTTATAATCAAAGTAGTCTCCGAATAAATTGTGGTTTACATTCATATCACAATAATAATTAATTGTTAATACAGTCAGTAAATACTGTATCTATAAATTTTAAAAATTCCGTACACTTTTTTTTGTAGGAATATTTTTGATTCCATGTTTGTCTATTAGCATTTTCATAAAAGCTAATAACAAATTCCTGCTAGATATCCAAGAGGCCATCATAGTAAGACAAAGGCCTGGATTTTTAAATGAGTGATCCTGATTTCTAAATATTTTTTTAAAGCTCATTAAAATGCAATATATATATATATATATATATATATATATATATATAAATGCTAAATTAATCATAAAAGATTTATATATATATATATATATATATATATATATATATATATATATTAATCATAAAAGCTATATATATATTGTTCAAGGTATGTATTTGCTTGGTCTCGTTTGCTTATATCGCAGAACATTTTTCAATTTTTTAAAAAGTTTTTTATTAGTCTTTTTTTAGTTAAAAAAATCTGTTGAAAAAGTCTGTAAATTTTCAAAAATCGGCTGTACGATTTTAACCAAAATTTTCTGAATGGTAAGTAGTAATGTACGCAAAGAAAACGTTTGAGTTTCATTTGAACTCCCCCCCCCGTAAGAACGGTCCAGCAGCTACTGAAAAAACTTTGAAAATTGGTCTAGTTTTAAAACTATTTTGAAAAACGTGTTTGAAAACGATTTTTTGAAAATTTTTTAATTTTTCTTTCTTTTTTTGGTGGAAACTTATTAACAGCAATGTTTTTTGAAAACTAATTGCATATCAAAACGTTTGTGTAATGTTTTTGTATAATTTATTAATAATAATAATAATAATAATGTGATCTGTTAATACACGTATTTTTTTAAAAATAATTGAGTAATTAATTTTTTCTGAATAAATCATGACTTTTTTATAAAAAAGAAATTGTACTCACCGTGGGCGAAGGTGCTCTTCAAACAATTACCATTGTGTTTTTTAACTATTTCAAATCCGTACAGCGATAGAGGTTGACCCGTGGAGTCGGCAAGGTTGTCTTCATTACATTATTACGATGTGTCTATTATAACATGGGTTCGTAGACACCAATTGGCGATGACTTACTCTGAGACATGAATAGTCAGACCAAATCCTGCTTTATCCTATCCGACAATTTGTGTAATCTGCGCATTTACCATGGCTAAGCTGATTGCATGCAAGGGACAGACATATTAACATACTGCATTATTACACTGGTACTGTGTTTAACGTTAAGTGGGCATAATTATTGCCGTGTTTAGTATACAGTTATTTTAATTTTTTTCTTGTAACTTTATCTCAAGTGTGTATTTAATTAAATGACATTTAAATTTGTATTATAAACTAGCTGTATATCACGGTTTCGTTCGGGTTTTTAATGTTACACTGTTACTGTGTTTAACGTTAAGTGGGCATAATTATTGCCATGGTTATTACACAGTTATTTACGTTTTTTCTTGTAACTTTATCTCAAAAGTGTATTTAATTAAATAACATTTAAATTTGTATTATAAACTAGCTGTATATCACGGTTTCGTTCGGGTTTTTAATATTACACTATTACTGTGTTTAGCGTTAAGTGGACATAATTATTGCCATGGTTATTATACAGTTATTTACGTTTTTTCTTGTAACTTTATCACAAAAGTGTATTTAATTAAATGACATTTAAATTTGTATTATAAACTAGTTGTATATCACGGTTTCGTCCGGGTTTTTAATATTACACTGTTACTGTGTTTAGCGTTAAGTGGGCATAATTATTGCCATGGTAAGTACACAGTTATTTACTTGCGTGTTTTCTTGTAACTTTATCTCAAAAGTGTATTTAATTAAATGACATTTAAATTTGTGTTATAAACTAGCTGTATATACCGTTTTATTTCTGGTTTTTAAGTTGAAAATGTTCTTAAAATATTTGATTTTTAACTGACATTCTTGACATTTAACTGACATTTTATAACAATTACGAACATTCTTGATTTACTTAACACGTCCGGAACATTTTTTCGTAAAGGCTCTATAATATTGTAGAACATTCTGGAATTAATCTCAAGACACTGTGTATTTAATTAAATGACATTTAAATTTGTGTTATAAACTAGCTGTATATACCGTTTTATTTCTGGTTTTTAAGTTGAAAATGTTCTTAAAATATTTGATTTTTAACTGACATTCTTGACATTTAACTGACATTTTATAACAATTACGAACATTCTTGAAATTCATAACACACTCCGGAACATTTTTGAATAGTTTAGAGCATCTCAAACCTTCGTAAAGACTCTATAATATTAAGGAACATTCTAGAACATTCTGGAATGTTCTAACTCATTCAAGAACATTCTAACCACTGTTACTGTATTTAGCGTTAAGTGTGCGTAATTATTAACGTAGTTATTATTCAGTTATTTTAATTCTTTCTTATAACTTTATCTCAGAAATGTATTTAATTAAATGACATTTAAATTTGTATTATAAACTAGCTGTATATCTCGTTTTATTTCTGGTTTTTAAGTTGAAAATGTTCTTAATTATTTGATTTTTAACTGACTTTCTTGAATATTTTATAACAATTACGAACATTCTTGAAATTCATAACACACTCCGGAACATTTTTGAATAGTTTAGAGCATCTCAAACCTTCGTAAAGACTCTATAATATTAAGGAACATTCTAGAACATTCTGGAATGTTCTAACTCATTCAAGAACATTCTAGCCACTGTTACTGTATTTAGCGTTAAGTGGGCGTAATTATTAACATGGTTATTATTCAGTTATTTTAATTCTTTCTTATAACTTTATCTCAAAAGTGTATTTAATTAAATGACATTTAAATTTGTATTATAAACTAGCTGTATATCTCGTTTTATTTATGGTTTTTAAGTTGAAAATGTTCTTAAAATATTTGATTTTCAACTGACATTCTTGAATATTTTATAACAATTACGAACATTTTTGAATAGTTTAGAACATCTCAAACCTTCGTAAAGACTCTATAATATTAAGGAACATTCTAGAACATTCTGGAATGTTATAACTCATTCAAGAACATTCTAGCCACTGTTACTGTATTTAGCGTTAAGTGGGCGTAATTATTAACAAGGTTTTAATTCAGTTATTTTAATTCTTTCTTATAACTTTATCTCAAAAGTGTATTTAATTAAATGACATTTAAATTTGTATTATAAACTAGCTTTATATCCCGGTTTTGTTCCGGTTTTTAAGTTGAAAATGTTCTTTTTTTAACTGACATTCTGAAATATTTTCGAACATTTTCGAAAATTAATACATTCTGGAACATTGTTGAATATTCTAGAGCATTTTCGAACATTGTAGAATATTCTCGCACCTTCGTAAAGACTCTTCAACATTATGGAACATTCTAGAACATTCTCCAAAATTCGACAACACTATTCAGGAGCATTCCGGCCAGTCTCAGTCACTTCGGCGCTCGATTCTCAGCTGCTTTTCCGACTCAATATCCCGAAACATTGTTTGAAGTGTTGAGTGAATTCATTTTAGTTGAACTTAAATTCATAAAGTAGAAATTGGCCCGCGAAGAGAGCGTGGTTCCTAGTTCTATGAAATTTTTATTCATCGAAAATTAAGGTAATATTTTATTACGTGTAATTATACACTAAGCACTTTTTATTGATTTCATGATATAAAACAATTTCTACTGCATTGCTATTTAAGTCATGTCGTATTGACTTAAGTAATTTATATCGAACCTTTCACTGAAAAGTCCGGCCCAATTTCGTTAACCTTTCAATTTGGCGCTCTGCCATTGTGTCCGCCGGTCTAGAAGAGTTTTCGTAATGGCGTTTGCACTGAAGTATTGGAACTGATAGAGAAAAATCACAAAAGTACATATTAATTTAAATAACCTTAAAATCGTTTAGTTTTTACTTTAAAGCTGTAGTATTTTTAACGATGTAAATCTTTAGTTGAAAATTCAGGTTTGAAAAATATAGTTTCAAAATAAATCATTCTCACTTATAATTATTTAACCAAAACTATCGGCAGAAAAAAAAGCTTAATTTTTCAAATTGATTGATCAGATTTCAAACTGGACAATGCTTGGAAATATATATTTAACGATTCATTAAGAAGTGATCTATATGTCAGAACCATCTGTTTATTGACCTGTAGGATTCGCTGGTCGATGTGGCTAAAGCACTTGCTGCATCTCTGAAAAATTAGTTCTAGCCGCAGTTACTCCCGTTGCTTGTCCCTACTCGTCCTCATTAGTCCAAATGATATAAAGTATGAACGTAAAGTAAAAAAAATATTGACCCTTTATTTCAAGGTCACAGATTATTATTTAGATGAATGACCTATAAACCCATTATCCAAAGGAAATTCACAGATAAACTCACACATTGAAGAGTACAATTTTAGTATGCTTTATACTGATCCATTTTTTGTAAAACATTCTACGCAAGGACATTCTATCGACCTGTGTTTTCACACTTATGAAGTTTCAAAGTGGAAGTACCAAAAGTTGTCCATCCCTTCATAACTTATGCATTAGTCGAAGGGTGCACTTCTACGTCTTATCCCTCGTATAAATTCAAAGACAAATGATTTTCTCTTCGTCTACGTCTCGATCCGAGTCCGGCGAGAGTCAGCATTTTTTTGTTCTTTGATCTTAAAGGATATTTCTGATAAAGCAGCGTATTAATGCTGAGTCGGGGGAAACCTACCTCCCTCTCGCGCCTCCTCCATAACCGACTTAGGCGCTCTCCGTTGAGCTTTACCTTGGGTAAATGACCGTATATTGTATACTACGGTACGCTGGACACAAACAGATGACGTGATAATAAAACGTTGTTGGAGAGAGATTTTCAACGATCATGTCGGGATAACATAACGCGACGCGGACAAATAAAAGTATTTAGGCTATGTTCAGTATAATCATCTGCCTTCCCTAGCTTCGTACAACGAAAGTAGAATTGACGAAGCTGGGGAAGGCAGATCATTATACTGAACATAGTGACAATAATCCTAGCAGAAAAGAAGAAGAATATAAAAAGAATTTCAACGTAGTCAGCCGGACGATGTTAGTGAAAAGACTTGAATTTAGTTTTAGGAAGTTATATAAGAAGATAGCCAACATATGGTTTAACAAACAATGTATTATAAGTAACGTGATTCCTTCATATGCAAGAATCAAGAATAGAACAAATAGTTTTGCTGCAAAATACGCAATCCAGAAGGCGGAAAAAGATTGGATAAAGATGGAAATAAAAACGTTATACAGCAAAAAGAGCGATATTAATAAGAAAATAATAAAATTACATCTAATATTAAATGAAATAGTGTTAGGAGAAATTGCATTGGAGATAATAGAGTGTATTAAGAACAAAATGAACAAAGAAGCTAAAAGTAAATACGATAAGTTGAATAAAAAATTAGGAACACTAATAAATAATAAGAACACAATCAAAAGAAGTAATTACGAACGGAAGGAATTTCATGAAAGAATAGTGAATTTAGCAAAGGTGGATCTAAAGAAAGAAGAGGAAATTTTATTATCAAAAGGGTTAAAACATAACATAAAGAATAGCAATATCAAGAAAAATATAGAGCAAAACATAGTGGACATAGAGGATGCAATTTCCTTAATACCTAACGAAGTACAGGATCACGCAAGACATTTGGCAACAGAAGTCTTGAATAAAACAATAGAACAAAGATTAAAAAACAAAAAAGATAAAAAAGAAGAAAGGACAGCGCAAGGTTTAGTAAGAACGTTAGGGGATAATAATGTTATCGTTACAAAGGCGGATAAGGGGAACGCGATAGAAAAAAAAGAAAAGAGTATAGATATAGTTTTTGAAGATGGAGGTTCTCCGAAACGCGTCAACGAAAGTAGAATTGACGAAGCTAGGGAAGGCGGATCATTATACTGAACATAGTGATAATAATCTTAGCAGAAAAGAAGCAGATTATAAAAATAATTTAAAAGTATTTAGGCTCGACTTCCAACCACCGTCTACTTCTGCGGCCTGTAAAGACTCATATCACCGTCTAAGATTATGCAATATAATTACCAAACACGTTCTTTAATTAATTTCGATAGTCATTTGACATTGTAACGGCATTTAAATTTGTAATAATTACGAACATTATACGCTGAATACGATGGTGAAGATTTTTAATTTGAAATATCCGCCATTTTGAAACTTTTGAACGGATTTTGCTGGGTAACAAACTTGTCTAATCGGCTACCGGAACCAATTTTCGAGTCAAGATTAAATCAAATTTGGAACAATATTGAGATCGTAAGTATGTTAACACATATACACACTTATGCGGACCGGTACTTGCTTCGGCGGAACGATGTAGAGAAAATAACTGCAGGGGTGCAGACTAGCTGCACCTATTGAGAGGATTTAGACGTCCATCGCGATACCCGAGTCTAACACACACTTACACTTACAACGCTACACTTACGACTTTAAACACTTTACACTCACACTTACATTAGTGAGGCGATAACAGCCTCAATGTGCTTTACACCTTAAAATAAAAAAAAACCTTATGCAGACAGATATTTATGTGTAAATATAGGCCCCTATATAAAGTGAAAATTGTCATGTGAAGTTTTACTGTTACTTTTTGAAAAATCGCTTCCATCACGTCAGCGAGACAGCTACGCGTAGTGATTATTTAAAAACTTGAAGTAATTTACTGCCTATTCAGAATTAAATATCAATTGTCTGTGTATATTTTACGGTATTAATAACAGACATGAGCTGAAAATTACATCATAAATTTCTGTAACAGTTACAAATGCGAAACTCCTTTTTAATTGGTCATGACGCGACACGCAGTTTCTGCATTCGTTGAAGGAAAAAAGCGCCGCGCGGAGTGGTTGCCGTGCCCGCGGTGATTTATTGAACGTCCTTGCGTTTTGTAAAATATTTCAGAATGTGGCTGTTCCTGGAACACAGGCGGGGTATTTGTGTAGCGGGGAATATTTGAAATACATATCGTAAAAATTACGGTCACGCAATAACGGCCGTGCTAGTGGTTTATGCATTTATAATCTGCGTGGAACACGTGTAATGCAGACTGCACCACACTGCGGGCAGAAAGTTTTATATCTGTTTGGCGACGCGTCAGCGTTCCGACGTTGGGTGACTTTGTAGTACTTCCTCTACAAAGTATCAACATTTCTAAAACCAGTAAAAACGGACTAGAAGTACAGCCATCGCTATGAATAGCGTGCTCGATATCAGAGGCGAATGTCCAAGTAATTGAACTATCTGCCGCTACGATCGTTGCAAGAACAGGGTGAAGACGTTTGAGAAAATATACAGTACTATTATTGAACACTTTGCCGCCAGGTGCCACCAGCAACGAACGTATCATTCTAATACGTGTATACTAGGGAGCACCAAATCAGGCGAGTGACCGATTTTCCCATATCGATGTACAATGTACGTTATAGGTCAGCACATTAGAAAACTGCCTCCTAAGAACACCAGTGGGACAGAGACAGAAAATGTTCGAGAGAGAGGTCAAATTGCCACTCTCTCACCACAGCTCCCTCATTTTCCTTCACTATCGCTGAGTAACAACAGTTTGTAGCTCAAATTGGCAGACTCTGTTACAGGTTTGCTGGTGGGAGGTGGAGGGGAATTCCCCTGCATGCGTAAGAAATTCTCGCGCATGCTATTTACTAAGCGGCTGGACTGTAGTTACAAGAATTTTGTTTAGCGCTTTGTTTCTAAACACGGTTACAACTGTATAAACGTATTTGCCTTTAAAGAAAACCGAACAATTTAAAGCGTTGTGTTGTGTTGATTCGATTTTACAGTTTTAAAAATGGCTGCGTATTATTTCTAAAACTGAAAAAATGTAAAACAGAATTTTAATTAAAACAGATTACGTAATGATTATTTCAGTAAGCGAGGATTTTTCATTTTTCAAGCACAGAAGACTGGCGGTAATCCGGCGTATATTGGACATTGCTGTTGCCGGATTACCAAAACAGCGGATTATTGGAAAGGAAGAAGAATGATAAAATTAGTATGTAACCTGAGAAAAGCAATTACAATACAAATATTGAGTTTTTAATGGAATTATTGTTAAACAAACATAAAAACAATCTGAAAACTCTTAAAATTACTGGGGAAAATATTAAAATTATGTACTTTACAGTATACAGTACACATGAATAAAAGTGTTTCGTGGAAGCACCAGCCAAAGCCGCCTCGATGGCCTAGTTGATAGCGTACTGGGCTTTCATCCCGAGGACCCGGGTTCGATTCCCGGCCAGGGCTTGGCATTT
Organism: Callitettix versicolor; assembly: GCA_022606455.1. NCBI lineage: Eukaryota > Metazoa > Arthropoda > Insecta > Hemiptera > Cercopidae > Callitettix > Callitettix versicolor. The sequence continues at coordinate 70,142,964 of CM040184.1, read as the reverse complement.
TCATACGCTATAAAACATCCCATCGTCTGCATTAGCCAGAGTGTGCACAATAGTCGGACTTTAAACAAAAAAAAAAGCATCAGCCAAAATAAACCGTTTACGTCAGCATTGTAAACTTGATTTTTTTTTTTTTTTTTTTTTTTTGTGTTCAACGTCCGACTATTGTGCACACTTGGGCTAACGCAGACGGGAATTTTACACTTGATACAGACGTAAACTTGGATTATTTAATGTTTCTTTAAACTTCTTTGTTAACGGAACAACAACATTAATATCGCACGATATTTTTCAACTTAAATAGACAAAAACCCGGATTCCGCATCGTTCCTCAAATTTATCGAGCCCTAGTACCTGTCTTTAAATTCTGCTTTGTCGTTCGTTTTTTTACAAAAAAATCTTTGATTTCTAAATCGCACGATATTTTTCACCATAAAGAGACAAAAACCCGGATTCCGTATCGTTCCTCAAATTTATCGAGCCCCAGTACCTGTCTTTAAATTCTGTTTTGTCGTTGGTTTTTTTACAAAAAAATCTTTGCTTTCTAAATCGCACGATATTTTTCACCAGAAATAGACAAAAACCCGGATTCCTTATCGTTCCTCAAATTTATCGAGCCCCCGTAACTGTCTTTAAATTCTGCTTTGTCGTTCGTTTTTTTACAAAAAAAATCTTTGCTTTCTAACATCGCACGATATTTTTCACCAGAAATAGACAAAAACCCGGATTCCTTATCGTTCCTCAAATTTATCGAACCCCCGTACCTGTCTTTAAATTCTGCTTTGTCGTTCGTTTTTTTACAAAAAAATCTTTGCTTTCTAACATCGCACGATATTTTTCACCACAAATAGACAAAAACCCGGATTCCGTATCGTTCCTCAAATTTATCGAGCCCCCGTAACTGTCTTTAAATTCTGCTTTGTCGTTCGTTTTTTTACAAAAAAAATCTTTGCTTTCTAACATCGCACGATATTTTTCACCACAAATAGACAAAAACCCGGATTCCGTATCGTTCCTCAAATTTATCGAGCCCCCGTAACTGTCTTTAAATTCTGCTTTGTCGTTCATTTTTACAAAAAAAATCTTTGCTTTCTAACATCGCACGATATTTTTCACCATAAATAGACAAAAACCCGGATTCCTTATCGTTCCTCAAATTTATCGAACCCCGTACCTGTCTTTAAATTCTGCTTTGTCGTTCGTTTTTACAAAAAAATCTTTGCTTTCTAACATCGCACGATATTTTTCACCACAAATAGACAAAAACCGGATTCCGTATCGTTCCTCAAATTTATCGAGCCCCCGTAACTGTCTTTAAATTCTGCTTTGTCGTTCGTTTTTTTACAAAAAAATCTTTGCTTTCTAACATCGCACGATATTTTTCACCATAAATAGACAAAAACTCGGATTCCGTATCGTTCCTCAAATTTATCGAGCCCCCGTAACTGTCTTTAAATTCTGCTTTGTCGTTCGTTTTTTTACAAAAAAATCTTTGCTTTCTAACATCGCACGATATTTTTCACCATAAATAGACAAAAACTCGGATTCCGTATCGTTCCTAAAATTTATCGAGCCCCCGTACCTGTCTTTAAATTCTGCTTTGTCGTTCGTTTTTTTACAAAAAAATCTTTGCTTTCTAACATCACACGATATTTTTCACCAGAAATAGACAAAAACCCGGATTCCGTATCGTTCCTCAAATTTATCGAGCCCTCGTACCTGTCTTTAAATTCTGCTTTGTCGTTCGTTTTTTTACAAAAAATTCTTTGCTTTCTAACACATTATCTTCCCAGAAATTGATGTATGCTGTGTATTTCTTGTAAAAACCAGGTGAAAAGTCCTTTTTCTCCGGAAACTCGCCAAATTTGATATTGGTTGTTTACTTGACACACACTCGAGGTTGTTGACGTACGATTCAGGTATGTTTTTTTTTTTTTAGAACATAAATAACCGACGGATTACTGGACGAGCTGGATAATCGCTAGTATTATGTAGTGATCTTTTGTCAGTAGGAAAGTTAAAGGAACTCGTCTTTTTTAAGTTTATATTTCAATATGTTTTGAATAGAAATAACTGTTTAGTTTTAAGTTACGTTTTCCTAGACGCGAATACAGCGATAATATATTCACCGATCATCGAGGAACACTTTGCACGTTACCATTTCCCGCGACAACAGCTAGAGTCGCTATCGGAGCAGTAATAATCGTATTCGCTAGGATTTTAATACTTTCTAAAATGTTCTCTTAATGCAAAGCTAACACAGAAAAATATATTATAGCCCAATATCTGTTTGTTTGCCATAGTTTAGCCTGAAACGTTTGTATCGTAGACTGTTACAAATCTACATGCTTGCACTAAATTAGTAATTCAGTGAATTCACAAGTACAGTTGGACTAATTTTTGTCTACTATTATTGAAATTTACTAATCAATGTTAATATTAAACACAAAATAATATCTCTGTTTGTTTGCTACAGTAACTCTAACAGCCTTCTCATTTCTTGCTTTAAATAATTGATGCATTACTTTTCTGGCGAAACTCGGTATTTGCTCGGCAATCACATCGTCATCATCATTACGTTCTATTAGTATAGACGCTAGTAGTTTTTCTTCAAGGTCGTAATTACTATCGATCTAATATCTAAAATTAAATGTCTGCTGATGTACTGTTCAAACATGCTGACGTGCAGGAAACTAGGGCAGCGTTTAGTGCTGGTTGACTATCGCTGTAGTCGCGGCTAAGAAAATTACCATTAAACATAGTTTAAAACAAGCTGATCGTAGTCGATTTTTCCGCTATAATATTTCTCTTGCTAGTTTTGGTTTGATATTTATTCTTTAATCGGTATTTCTGTTTAAGTAGCCTGTCTTTATTACTATGCAATGATGAAAAGTGTGTGTGTGTGTGTGTGTGTGTGTGTGTGTGTGTGTGTGTGTGTGTGTGCGCGCGAATGTGTGCGTGTATGTGTGTGAGTTCGTGTGTGTGTGTGTGTGTGTGTGTGTTTGTATGGCTGTGCGCGTGTATATGTGTGAGTTCGTGTGTGCGCGTGCGTGTATAGTTCGTGTGTGTGTGTGTGTGTGTGTGTGTGTGCGCGCGCGTGCGTGTATGTTTGTGTATGTGCGTGTGCGTACGTGTGTGCGCGTGCGTGTATGTGTGTGAGTTCGTGTGTGTGTGTGTGTGAGTGCGCGCGCGCGTGTTCGTGTTTGTGTGTGTGTGTGTGTGTGTGTGTGTGTGTGTGTGTGTGTGTGTGTGTGTGTGTGTGTGCGTGTGCGTGCGTGTGTGCACGTGCGTGTATATGTGTGAGTTCGTGTGTGCGTGCGTGCGTGTATGTGTGTGAGTTCGTGTGTGTGCGCGCTCGCTCGCGTGTGTGCGCGTGTGTGCGCGCGCGCGTATGTGTGTGAGTTCGTGTGTGTATGTGCGTGCGTGCATGTGTGTGAGTTCGTGCGTGCGTGTATGTGTGTGATTTCGTGTGTGTGCGCGCTCGCTCGCGTGTGTGTGTGCGTGTGTGTGCGCGCGCATGTGTGTGTGTTTGTGTATGTGCGTGTGTGCGCGCGCATGTGTGTGTGTTTGTGTATGTGCGTGTGCGTGCATGTGTGCGCGTGCGTGTATGTGTGTGAGTTCGTGTGTGTGTGAGTGTGCGCGCGCGTGTTCGTGTGTGTGTGTGTGTGCGTGCGCGCGTATGTGTGTGAGCGCGCGTGTGTGTTTGCGTGTGTGCGAGCGTGTACATGTGTGATTTCGTGTGTGTGTGCGTGCGTGTGTGTGTGTGTGAGTTCGTGTGTGTGCGCGCTCGCTTGCGTGTGTGTGCGCGCGCGCGCGTGTGTGTGTTAGTGTGTGTGCGTGCGTGTATAGTTCGTGTGTGTGTGTGTGCGCGCGCGCGCGTGTGTGTTTGTGTATGTGCGTGTGCGTGCATGTGTGCGCGTGCGTGTATGTGTGTGAGTTCGTGTGTGTGTGAGTGAGTGTGCGCGCGCGCGTGTGAGTGTGTGTGTGTGTGTGTGTGTGTGCGCGCGAGTGCGCTTGTATGTGTGTTTGTTCGCGTGTGTGTGTGTGTGTGTGTGCGCGCGTGTGTGTTTACGTGTGTGCGTGCGTGTATGTGTGTGAGTTCGTGTGAGTGTGCGTGCGTGTATGTGTGTGCGTGCGTGTATTTGTGTGTGTGTGTGTGTGTGTGTGTGTGTCAAGTAAACGACAAACGACAGTTCTGTTTCCTCAGTGACAAGTTTTTTTGGTGAGACGGCGAGAGAGGTTGACGCTTGAATTAGGCAAAGCCGGCAGCACAGAGTTGCCAGTTTGTGCGTTACAGCAAGAAATTCTCGACTTGCCTTCGCTTTGTCAGTTCTGTACATGGCAACAGCGCAGATCCAGCCATCCGCTTGATTTGGTGTTCGTTACTGCAGTGTTGTATCACTACTCAAAGTGCGGCGAGGAAAATGGAAAATTTGGCATATTCATTACTCAGATTCTTTGACAAAAATGTTGTCAAAAAATATTCGCAAGTGAAATTGGCCCACCTACTTTGATGTAAAATAGATTTATTCTTCAGTGTTATTGGTTTTTCGGTAAATGTCTTTTATTTTTAATTTTTTTTTTTAAACTTGTGCGTAATGCGTCATATAAGACAAAAATCTGATTTAGGCCTAAATTAGACAGAATTACCGATTCATTTTCTTTGAGTTTTTTTGGCCCGTATTTAAGCCAAAATATTTTTAATATTAAAAATGTAACGATTTCTTTAAATTTATCTAAATATTAGAATCGTGCACTTACATAATTCCGCCCCGCAGGGGGGTGCAGACTAGCTACACCTATTGAAAGGATTTAGACGTCCCTCGCGGTACCCGAGTCTAACACACACTTACACTTACAACACTACACTTACAACTTTAACACTTTACACTCACAGTTACATTAAGGGAATCCCAAGCTAAGGTGGAACAGCATACGCCGAGGGCTGCATGGCTCAGGGGGAGCTTAGCTTTTAGTATGCGAACTCTGGATACCGGGCGATTTCCAGTTTCAATTAGCTTTACCTATGCATGCGGGGCTCTGCATGGGTGGACTTCTTTTCCCCTAGCTGATCGTGTGACCATTTATGGATACTCAACAATCAAAATTAACTAATACACACCTTGGGAACTTTTAGGAGTGGACCTGGGGAGTGGGAGTTTGGGAAAGGAGGATACTGGGGTTGAACTCAATCCCGTTGAATCCACCAGTGTTGTATTGGAGCCGACTGTGGAGCTGCCAGGCAGTCCTACTGTGTCTGTTTCCGATGGTAGTTGTGTTCCTGGGGGATCTGCAAAGGTGGACCTAGGAGACAACAGGGCTGTCAAACGTCCTTCAGAAGCGCAAAGGCGCCGACTGCAGAGAGAAAAGGCAGCAGCTAGATAGCTTCCTCCCAAAAAGGATGAGAGTTGTTCAAGTCAACCTCCATCACAGTAAGGCGACAACTGCTGTCTTACGGAGGATGTTTGAGCAGGGTGAAGCCGACCTTGCCTTGGTTCAAGAACCATGGGTGACGGGAGGCAGAATAGCAGGACTGACCATATAATCTAATCTACATAATTCCGAGTCTACATTTCCCAGTAGAAAGTCGCTAATCAGTTACAAATGCGCCAGTTTAGTTGAATGTTATATTGTAGTTCTGAATCATTCTTACCTCGATTAAGCAAATGCGATTTTTTCTGTGAAAATAACGACTTATTTTCTTATTGCCAATTTAATTATTCATCCTGGTTATCCAACAACCACTGTTTAATTGATGCAGCTAAACAATACAACAACTTGAATTTAAACTGTTAGAAAATACATTGTTTTAACAAACAGCGCTATTCCACGCGCTAATGAACGTGATAAGTGAATTATAAAGGTTACGTGCAGACATTGTAACGCCCAGGGATGTTGTACGTGATATGTTAAGATGTAATGCGATATTTAACATACTGAAATGTAGTCTGATACTAAGAGGCGCGTAGAAAACATAGATAAACTGTAAGAAGAAATAGATCTTTGATTTCGCTGATATATTATGTCCCCTTTTGCGTAAAACAATGGTTTTGTTGTGATTCTTTGCCCGTTTTCGATTTCACGATTTAGACAAAATAGATCTAGTTTATCGATAACACGATACTATAAACTCGATGAAATCTCGCTCGATTAATAACAAAACGTATTTTGTCCATACAATCATATTACACAAATCCGGTTCAGTAAGTGCGGAAAAACCGGTTCATTAGGTTTTAAAATTGATTTTAAACATGTATTGTTTTAGTTCTGGTTATGATGTTGAATTTTGCGGAATGCGTGATGCGAGGAGCACGTTCATATTGAATTAATTATAATTAAAAATTACTGTTTCCGTCCGGGATCGCGGGTAGGAACTTGCGCGTATATGGCGCGCGTGATAACCACTACACTACGGAAACTTCGAAGAAGTTTAACCGATTTAAGTGTAGGAAATGAATCGTTAATTTAATTTGTGCATTTATATGAAAGATTTTCTGCCCGGGATCGCGGGTAGGACCTTGCGCGTGTATGGCGCGCTTGATAACCACTACACTACGGAAACTTCGAAGAAGTTTGACCGATTTAAGTGAAGGAAATGAATCGTTAATTTAATTTTTGCATTTATATGAAAGATTTTCCGCCCAGGATCGCGGGTAGGACCTTGCGCGTGTATGGCGCGCGTGATAACCACTACACTACGGAAACTTCGAAGAAGTTTAACCGATTTAAGTGTAGGAAATGAATCGTTATTTTAATTTTTGCAATTATATTAAAAGATTTGTTGCTTTATATTAATTCGTTAAGATCAGGTGATTTCATTGAACAGCTGATATGCTAAGTTTTAGGTTATGTTGTTAATAACTAGCTATTTTAATTTCTCGTGTATTCGTGCAAATATCGTAATTAAAAAAAGGAATGGAAAACATGAAACATGATTTTTATTTTTGGTTCAGTAACATTTTTAATAATAGTTCTACCGACGATTTTCACTTTTTTTTAAACATCACTCGGTAATAACGTTATTTTTTTCTTGGACCCGTTCAGTAACGTCATAACCAAGTACCGCACTGTACATGTTAGCGCTGAAAATGTAAGTCTGATTTTATTTAAACTTTTCAGAAAAATCTGACAACCAGTGTTTAACGTTTTTTCAACCAGAAAAATCACGTCAAATCGTAACTTTTTTATCCAACATTTTTATTTAAATTTGATAACAACCAGAATAATTATAGTTCGTCTGCAAAATTCAGCAATCACAACTTTCAAATTACGTTAGAACTATGAAAATAAACCTGACGGCGGTCAGGGTTCTGTACAATTATAAATGCCATTTTATGCAGTTTTTAAGGCTAACTATCAGAAGAAAATCAGATTTTTTAAAAAAGTTATTCAAAAAAAAATTATTGTGGTAATAATTGTTACTCTTTGGAAATTTGCCTGGTGACGTCGAATAATTTTAAAACAGCAGGCTGTTTTCATCGACCAAAACGTTTCAGAAATTACGGTGTGTGTTGATTTCACACTGTACGTGGGATGTGCTCACCAAACCGTTTGACAGTTTGACGTGATATTATAATTTGTACCGTTTCGAAACGAAAACAGTCTCGAAGTGCAATATCCGAAGGCACGCTGCAAATATATTTTATTCTCTGAGGAAGTGCAAAAAGGATTTAACTTTGAATAGGAAATGCTCGCCTGTCAGGAAGTTGTCAGTCTGAAGGAAACAGACGGAGGTAATTTCAGTAACAATTTGACAGAAGACGCCGCCCTGAGCTGCAGTCTGGAGTCTACGTCGGTGCCGAGTACTCGCAGATGCACCGTATTATTGGATCTTCAGTTTCATCTGTGCTTTATTTTGCATCGGTAATATCGAAACTCAGATCTACTGTGCAATATAAATAAAACTTACGATATTGATTGACCAAGCAAAACGAGGCTCTATTTCAACTAGACTTTGACTTTTGACAAAAATTGAAATTATGGTGATTTTTTTAAAAAAGTGCTTGCTCTGTTACCAGCAACTTTAGTAAAATAACTTTTTAACAGACGTCTATACATTTTTAACAGTTAAGACTGTTAAATGAAATTTATAATTTTGTTTAATAAGTATATGTAAAATTATCGAAACGAAATTTTAATTAAATTATAAATGTAATAGCACTCGCCACTGTTGTACTGTCGGGTGACTTACGTTATAGACCTATACCGCGTGACAACCGGTGCATTTTAAATTTTATTTACAACTGTAGAGGTCTATAGTGCGTTCCATATGACTGTACTCCGGGTGTTCTAAGTCTTCAGATTAATTCGTTTAATTAACTTTACGTTAACTCATTAAAAATAATTTTAAATCTGATTAACATAAGTTCTGATAATACTGTTGTCAAATTACAGGCGTCTGTTGAAGAATTATTTCAGTAAGTTACCTACGTAAATATTGCAGTTTTTTAAACTACCCCTAATGCATTTAGAGAGGGTTAAATATGACATTAAAAATTCAAGGTAAAATGTTCGCACACACAAATAAAAAAAATCAAAATGATTTTTATCATTTACAACTTTTAAAAAACATCTATGTTTAGGGAGAATTGAATAAATATTTTAATAAAATATATTTCGATGTATGATATCAACAGTAAGTAAATAAAGACTGTTCTGAAATATAAAAAATATAAAAAAATGTTTATTTCTAAATTTTTAAATTGTTATTATTACTAGCCTATATCATCTATCTATCTTCTGCTACTTTCAAATTAATGAATTGTATTATATGGGCCTTTATACTTATATGATATAATTACTAAGTATAAAACTTAATACTTAAACAAAACTTAATATATAGAAGTAACTGTAATTGGTATCAAAAAGTAACCGCTTGGAACATGTACTGGTAAATGTTTAATGTTATTTTAATGCATTTATTGAATACCTTTGCCTTTGTACAAATATCATTCAAATTATTTATGAGTTTATCTTTACGTGAACATATACAAAACTTCAGGGAAAAAGGACGTGGGATGGGCAACCAGTCATGGTGTAATGATGCACACAAACTTTCCACATTTACGAGAAATTCGATTCAGAAACTACCAGATTTCGCTAAGAAACGTATATGAAGTCAGTGTTGCCAAATTTTAAATAAAATAATCTTACGTTATGTGAGTAAAATGAAAAATTAAAATAAACTCAACGGATATAAGGGTTTGCTTTAATTTTGTTTACTCCATAATATTTTTTTTTATTTCAAACTTGTTTCACATGAATATCGAAATTTCAAAAAACCTGAAAACCGATTTTTAAAAATTACGCCGATATTTTACTATTTTTTACAAACTTCTAAGCCCGATTGTTTGTAGGTATAACTGTACACTTATTTGTTGGTGCATTTATGGACTATATATGATCAAAATTTTAACGAAATAGTTAAAACCGATTTTGGGAAATTTAAATTTTAACATTTATTTTATTTAAAAGTCTCCAAAAACGTGTTTTTAGTAAATTAAAAAGTAGTTTTTCAGGATGGGCGCTAATTCTAACTTACCCTTATAAGTATTGTCAAGATGGTTGCTCCAGTATCTCACGTTCCATTAGAAATTATTCACTAATAATAACGCAGCACAAGAAGTAAGTTGGCTAATATAAATTACTGTTGTGATGTGTGTACTTTTATGCCAATAATCGAAAAAAATATTTACAGACAAAATAAGTACTGTGAGGTAGTAACAGTTATTGCGTTTCACTGTTATTAAAATTTCATGATAATTGGTAAATACGTATTGAAGAAATATTGTTTTTATAAAATCGTTACTCTATGCAGCCCACATAAACATTGTAATGATTCTTAAAGGCGAGAGCATAAAAGTTTAATATTTAGGTTTATAAAATGTTGTTTGTTTTATTTAAAAAATAAAATATTAGTAGATATAGGTTAAATTCAGGCCATAGATAAACCAGTGAAATTATGGTTGATGAAAGGACAAATGAAATACAGAAGGCATATATATTATTTCAATTTAAAAAATAATTGTATCGAGTTTGAAATAGGCTGTAAAACAAGTGACAAGATACATAATAAAATTTAAAAGAATTTCGTTGTAATAAAACTAACAAATATAACGTTTGATTGAGGAAGATTAGAGCCTAACAAGAACTATATATGTTTAGAACGGAATTTAAATTCAAGAGTATTAATGACTGGTAAATATAAACTAACCTCAAGTAGGCTGAGGTGCAATCGAAGGTAATATGAACCATATATTTTTAATTGTGAGTTTGAGTGTGGAAACATTTTTGAGAGAATATTTTCTAAATTATTATTTATATGTGAATATAACAGGTGTATCTGGTTTTTGAACCGATAATCCAAAATTTTTGTAAGTAAAGGCTAAATTAAAAATAAATTATAGTGTATTAAAGAATACATTTTGATGATGTAAATATTGCAGGAAGACTGTTCTGAAATATAAAAATATTTTAAAAAATGTTTATTTCTAAATTTTTAAATTGTTATTATTACTAGCCTATATCATCTATCTATCTTCTGCTACTTTCAAATTAATGAATTACATTATATGGGCCTCTGACCTTTATACTTATATGATATAATTACTAAGTAAACAGTATCAAAATTTAATATCTAGAAGTAACTGTAACTGTATCAAAAAGTAACCGCTTGGAACATGTACTGGTAAATGTTTAATGAATACCGGTGTCTTTGTACAAATACCATTCAAATTGTTTATGAGTATATCTTTACGTGAACATATACAAAACTTCAGGGAAAATGTACAGTATTGGGGGTAAAAAGTTTTGTGCTTTCACAATGTGTATTCGTGATTTTTAGCAAAGAATTGTAAGAATAATTTAAGCAAAAACTACCCGCGGGCATCTTTACAAATCCCTAACGACTCTAGGCTAGCGTGCCACGTGTTATTAATAAAACAACTGGATTGTTTACACGAAACAGCTGACAAATAACCTTCTCTAATCATCTGATTTTTGACAACAGTGCAAAATCACGGCTGTTAGTGTACAGTACAGTTAGTAGCGTTATTTGCATACGTCAATATTTATAGTTTGATTTAAGACTAATAGAATGCATTTTGTCAGATGTTTAAGTGATGCGCAGTTAAACGTATTTTAATTTTTATTGTCATTTGAAAATGTTTGAGTAGTAGAAACACCAAAATTTGCTAAAATTTGGATTTTTGTTAATTCTATCATCAGAAAATGTAAAAATTAATCGCGGCTGTTTCGCTGAAGAGATATAGACGCATTTTCAAAAATAATAATACCATAACATTTTTTTTTTGTAAATTGTACACTTTTTTCAAAACTTTAATTTATTATCGTTAGAAACATACAAATCAGTGTAGAAAGCTGAACAATTAAAAACGAAATCTGCTTTCAAAGTACAAAAATGAACCCTGACCGCCCTGAAATTCATGTTCGTATTTCCAATATAATTTATGCAGATTTTTACGATAGTGAAATCAAATTTTCGAAAAATGTGTAAGACGAAAAGTAAAGATTTTTCTTAAATTTGAAATGGCCGCCATTTTTAGTCTGTTGATTTTGTTTGCTATTACTAAAATATATTTTTGCGTTCAGTTTGAATCAAACTAAACCGCTTTTATAAAACCTTGTATCGACCTAACAGAAAGCGCTCTAGAAGTCAGAATCGGTGCTCATTTCATGGCTGCTGGTCCGAGTCTTAAGTAACACAAAGCAGGGTTGGCCTCCTAAGCTGGCATAGATATCCACTAATGTGTAATATAAAGGGAAATGCCTGAGAACAATAATCAGTAAATTGTTTTCTTTAACAGGTTAGTACAAGAGGTATCATTAAGTGTACGTCAATTAAAACGGAGTTAGTCCCTGTACGTATCACACGCGCATAACGGCCGTGCGGCGTTGCCGTCACTCTGACGTCCGGTTAATTGACAGCGTGACTGCTGCGTTGTGTGAGCCTCCCTTTTACTTCCTCCTTGGTACTTTTAAACTCTTAGCTTTTGTCTGTCTCCCTTGTGCGTTCTCGTTTGTTAACTTAATAAGTGCCTGTCTCCTTTACCCTTCCTTCTCATTATCATGATCGCGAAATGTGATTCTTTTATTTCATTACTTAAACTTTGTTCGTTTAGTTTGTCGAAAACATTTTGTTACTTGATACAGTTGGTTCGCGTTGGTGTATTAGTCTTTGTGAAAACATCGAGTTTGTGAGTTTATCGTTTTATTTATTAATTAAAAATTAAAATATAAAATCTCTACGTTTTTAGAAAATACTTGTTCTAAATATTATTAAGACTTTTTCACGTTCAATGATCACACTATAGTTGCATACGAAAAAACCGGAAAATTGGATTAATTTTTTAAAATCTGTAAATCAGATTTTAATAAAATTTTTGTAATTTACTTATGAAGGTCCATATCTCAAGTTAGTTTACGTTTATTTATTTTGAAATAAAATAAATTTTATTTTTGAACTGTAAATATTTTTAATTCGTTAAACTACTTATTAAAATTCTGGAATATGAACAAATTTGAGAAAATTTTATGAAACGATTTTGAAAAATTAAGGTTTTTTTATTTATTTTTATACCTCTTGGACCCGATTTCTCGGGAATATCGTGGCCTATACATTTTGATTTAATGCATACAAAATTTGATCAAAATCTGTAAAGTAGATTTTAAGGAATTCGTCTTATAGTGTTCTAGAAAAATATACTTACATAGAGGTTCAGTATCATCAAAATCGTTCAACTAATTTAGTTTCAGCGGTTTATAAACACCGACCCAAAGCCCCCCCCATACAAATTTAAGACCACTAACCTACCGTAACCGAACCTGAAATTGCATTTATTCAAGATCGTTTCGTTCACTGGCTTTCTACCAAGCTTTCTTTAAACTTCAAATAGTGAGAATATAAAAAATTGAATATTTATAAAGTTTTGTCTCTTCATGTTGCCCTGAACATAAACGGACTACAAGTACAGCCACCATTACAAGAAGTGTGCTCTATATCAACGGCTAAAGTCAAAGTAATTCGACTGTCTGCCGTTACGAGCGCTGCAAGTTGCAAGGAAAGGGTATAGAGACGTTTGAGAAAATATAAAGTACTAACATCTATTTAAATGTAGTTGAACACTCTGCCGTAAGATGCCAGCAGCAGGTAGCGCTCCCGTATCTCTCAGAAGGGTTATCATTCTAGTACGTTTATTTTCACTGATAACAGTAATAAGATTAGCAAAGCTTCAGTGTTTCTCTATAAAAACATGCATACAAGATACGATACTATATACAATGTAATGAACACAACTATATTGTTGTTTTTTGCTGTATATTGTTATAACAAACAACACTATGGACACATGAACAGGACGGCAAGGGAAAGGATAAAAAAATATGTTTGCAGTAAGACCGATTGGAAAAAGTAGGGGAAGACCACGAACATCTTAGATGGAAACAATAGCAGAATTGAGAGAAATAGAGTTAGAGAGAGATGAAACAAGTGACATTTCCCGAGGCCCAAACCAGCTGTTATGGATTATGGGAAGAAAGAAGAAGAAGAAGAAACAAAACAAAAATGAACGCAATCAGGATTTGTTATAAAGTATTTTTCCGTTTATTCTTGAACAATAATTGTGTTTTTTCAAATTTGTTATACTTACTTGAGTTATGATTATTTCTATATGACTAACATTTTTGAGCTAATTATAATGAACAGGTTTTGGCAAGTTATAACGCTTTCCGAAATTAAATATTTTTAATTTTATGTTTTATTTTTTTTTTGAGTCTAGTCTTATTCCTACTTTAATTTTAATTTTTGGTTGGGGGTATCAACCTGAACGTTTGAGTGCTGGTTATTATTTGTTGTTTTATACTTTATTAGCTTCTTTACCTTTATTAATTTCTATTTTTTTTTATTATGACTTTAATAATAGTTGTATGTATATAATTAATTTTTTTTCTTTGAATTATTTATTTGTTTATTTTGGTTTGGTGTTTGCTTTTTTGGTTAGGTTGCCTATGTTTATATTTCATTTTTGATTACCAAAAGCTCATGTTGAGGCTCCTATTTCTGGTTCAATAATTTTGGCTGGTATTTTGTTAAAGTTGGGTGGTTATGGTTTGTATCGTGTTATGGTTTTTGTTACTAATTTTTTTCTTTGTTTTAATTATTTTTGAATTTCTATTGGTTTGTATGGTGGTGTTTTTGTAAGATTAATTTGTGTTATTCAGAGAGATGTAAAGTCATTAATTGCTTATTCTTCGGTTTGTCATATGAGATTGGTCATGATGTTTTCGACTTTGTTGGACAGATATTTTAATTTCATTATTGCAACACTGCCACCGGACCACATATTTAAATAATTAAGATTATGGCATACTTGTCCGTATAGTGGTCTATTTACTCACCTCGTAAAGTCTACCGCGGTTTCGGAAACCTTATTATTCCATCTTCAGGCCATAATGTAAATGTCAAATCCCTCTGTCGAGGTCGTCACAAAGTTAAACAAAACATTGAAAACACACGTCACAAATACTAAACATAATTTCACGATAAAATCTGGTTTAGCCTAACGATACGTGCAACTCGTTATGTAGTTACATCGCGCAGTCCGGAATGTAACAACGTTAGAGTTGCACGTATCGTTTGGCTAAACCAGATTTTATCATGTATTTTAATTGCAAAATTTTGTTTAGTGTTTGTGACGTATATTTTCAATGTTTTGTTAAACTTTGTGACGACCACGACAGAGGCATTTGACATTTTGCATTACGGCCTGAAGATGAAACAGTAAGGTTTCCGAAACCTTTTTTTTATGTTTAACGTCCGACTATTGTGCACACTTGGGCTAATGCAGACGATGGGATGATGTATAGCGTATGAAAATGCCAAGCCCTCGCCGGGAATCGAACCCGGGTCCTCGGGGTGAAAGCCTAGTAAACCGCGGCAGCTTTTACGAGGTGATTAAATAGACCACTAGACTGACAAGTAGGTCATAATCATAATTATTTAAATATTTTAACATGGTAAAAATTTCGCGTATTGACCGACAGTCGGACGATGTGGCAAGTAAGGAACCGAATAAAACGAAACGGTAACCACAACGCGCCAATGAATCTGGTCGTATCGGTTTTCAGTGATCCCGAAATAAAATAAATCCTATAAATGTGTTTTGTCTTGGAAGGTTCATACATTATTTATTATTTAATCCGAAATAGCTTCGATAAATAACACGTGTAACGTGTAACGGGTAACGGGACTCGCCATTTCTCTGCCGAAGAATGTTTCTTCTGCATTCACACTTTGGGCTTGATTTACGGTAATGTACAATGTCTGAGGACAGGCGGTGGGTTTCTTCGAGGACGTTTTCACGTGATTCCGTTACGGGACGGCTTCCGCTTGAACGACGTGCTGATAACGCTGTGAACGAGAGATAGTTATGCAGACATATTTATAGCTGCTATACAGTTGTTTAATCGTAATTTAAACCATTAAGTAGCGATTTTTGTTCATTACTTCAAAGATCATTAGACCTTGCAGTATATTCTTAACTAATATACAGAGCGTTCTACTATAGCGTTCGTAACTTCTTCCGCTAATTTAACCGGTAAACGTAATATTTACGAAAAATATTACTTGACCAACTTTATTGGAAATTTTATGCTCTTTCTCCATGAAGTGGTCAAAATTATGATAGGTTTTGCCGTTCAGCCAGTATTACAGAAATAACCAGCAACTACAGTTTCAACGTTGCATCAGAGGACGCCATATTTAAACAGAATTTAATGGAAAAAATCTTACACATAGGCTACGTCTTTCGGCTTTTATACAAGTACCTTCTTACCAAAGTTCAAAACAATCGGGCAATGTGTTTGATTAAAATTGCGTTAAATTTTCATCACTAATTCAGACCCGCCATCTTGAAACGAAAGTCAATAGGGAAAAATTTACTCATACGTCGTTCAGTATTTATTCAACGTACCTTCGTACCAAATTTCAAAACAATCTGTCAATACGTTTGACTGAAACTGCGTACACTCGTTATTATAAATCAGAGGCAGCCATCTTGAAATGGAAGTGAATGGGAAAAAATCTTAACATATTCGTTGTTCGGGCTTTACACAAGATACTTTCCGTACCAAATTTGAAAACAATCGGGCGCAATGCGTTTGATTAAAACTGCTTACACTCGTCATACTTAAGTCAGAGTCGTCATCTAGAAACAATTGTATCTTTTGGCCAATACCGCGTAACAACAACAAACATACAAACCAAAAGCCGAAAGGTCGGGTTGAAACAGAGGTCTCTCCTCGCTCGGTCAATAATTGTTTTCTATGCTTAACCCATTTATTTATTTCTCTTTATATCCCAGCAGGGGGTGCAGACTAGCTGCACCTATTGAGAGGATTTAGATGTCCCTCGCGGTATCCGAGTCTAACACACACTTACACTTACAACACTCACTTTAACACTTTACACTCATACTTACATTTATGGAGGTGATAATAGTCTTAATGTGCTTTTCGCCTTAAAATAACAAAAAAAATTCTCTTTATATAGGCCTAAGCATAAAAATTAGTTATAATGAAAACTCGACCTTGAAGTATCTGTCTGCTTTTACATCTCATGTAAAAAAAATAGTTTTACTTGAAAACCTGTTCGCCCATATGGTTGTGCATAACCCTAGAGACTAAACCAATTGACCGATTTCAATGAAATTTTTCATGGATCTGTCTGGTTATAATTTCGGACAGTTTTTTAAAATTTTCTCAAACAAATTTTCGAGATAAACCTAAACTTAGTAATGTCCTATTGACCTACTTCTGGAAATGAATTAAAGGAGTAAAGCTGTCGACTTTGAAATGGAAATATATTCACTGAGCACTGTGTAACAGGGTTGCCAACCGTCTTTCGCTCCAATACTGCTAGATCGGTGACGTCACTTTTCTAGATTAGCGAGAACAGTTAATTAAGTAGCGAACCTGTCATGTACAGGGTGTTCGAAAATTGTGTAACAAAACTTGGGGTAATGGTTCTGTTGGATAAAACCACAGTTGGATATATTACACAGTGCCATCGCGTTTTTTCCAACGAAAATCTGTGCTGTGTAATTTCTACAAATTTATTTTGCGTTCCGCTCTTGTTGAAAATAGAAACTCGGAATTTGTGACGAAGATATAAGTAATCATTTGGTACAACTTCAAAAAAAAAATCTGATCTCTTTGCCAACATCTTAAGATGACTTTCGATTACCATAAAATTACGTGAAATATCAACGTAAATATTGATTTCTTAAACGAAGGTTTGTACCTCAGCTGACTTTAAGATGCACAAATTCATGATGAATAATTTTGTTTAATGTTTTAAACAAAATAATAACCAAATTTAATAACCAAATTTTTAGTAATTATTGTGAATAAATTGGAAACACAAAAAGCATTTTGTTTGTTATGAAAATGTTAATTTATGTAAAGTAAGCATATGTTGAATTTTAACGTTTTTATGAAATGTTTATGTTAAGTAATTGTGGGGGTTTTACTGCATGATCCGATTTTTTGTATGTATAGTCCTATTGTATGATCATTTACATATTTGAATCAAGGTTCTAAAAACAAGATAAAAATTACATTATTTAAAAAATAAAATAAATATAGTTTACAGCTAAACAAATCAAGGTGCACCATATTTATAATGGAGTTTTTTTATCCATAAAACCATTTCTTGAAGTTTTCTTCTTATATTACCTCCAGTGATTTGGTTGTTACATGCTCCAACTCAACAATAATTAGCTCGCTGTTTTCCGTGGTCGTCTTGCCCTCGAAACTATACGTACTGGATTTTATTTATAAAGTATTCGATCCTTTTGTATTCTGTTTCCTAAATTTCTAAACACATTTTTGATAAACGTTCACTCATATATGCCAGGCGCAGTGCTCGCATTTTCTCATTTGTGTTGCCCGATTTTTTTGGCAGATAATTTCCGGACATCCTGTATACATATGTTACGGCGTTGGATATGTTTGCCCGCTGTAAGGTGAAATAAGGAAGCGAATGCACAGTAATGGCGTACATGATTGTTAAGTCTATGGGGTGGAAGTGGTAGATGCGAGACAAGCCTCATCAATTCCCAGCTTGGCTTCTATCGACCAGCCACACTCTGGCTCGGGCCGTAGCACAGATTTATTTACTTATATAACACTAGTTACGTCAGGTTAATTTATTTGTAGGCACGTATTGGTAGTGTGATATTATTTCCAGATTAATATATTTATAGGCACATATTGGTAGTATGTTGCTATTTCCAGATTAATTTATTTATAGGTACATGCTATTAGTGTTGTTATTTCCAGATTAATTTATTAATAGGCACGTATTGATAGTGTGCTATTATTTCCAGATTAATATATTTATAGGTACATATTGGTAGTGTGTTGCTATTTCCAGATTAATTTATTTATACGCGTTAGGCTTAACAACCATGTTAGTTAACTTATGCAGTATTCTTTAAAAAAATATAAAGATTTTTCACGCATCACCATGGCCTAACAAACGTGTCAGTTAAGGTTTGAAGTACTCTTTAAAAAAATAACGGTATTTTCACACATCGCCATAATAGGCCCAACAACCATGTCAGTTAGGATATGTGGTATTCTTTAAAAAATATAAAGGTTTTTTACGCACCACCGTGTCAGTTAGAATATGTAGCCTAGTATTCTTTAAAAATATATAAAGGTTTTTCACGCATCACCGTGTTAGGCCTAACAACCGTGTCAGTTAGGATATGTAGAATTCTTAAAAAAATATAAAGGTTTTTCACACATCATCGTGTAGGCCCAACAACCGTGTCAGGATATGTCGTATTCTTTAAAAAAATATAAAGGTTTTTCACGCATCACTGTGTTAGACCTAACAACCGTGTTAGTTAAGTTACTCTTTAAAAAATATAACGGTTTTTTCATGCATCACCTTATTAGGCCCAACAACCGTGTCAGTTAGGTTATAAGTACTATTTAAAAAAAATAATAAAAGGTTTTTAATGGATCACCGTGTTAGGCATAACAACCATGTTAGTTAGCTTATGGAGTATTCTTTTAAAAAACTATAAAGTATTTTCACGCATTACCATGGTAGACCTAACAACCGTGTCAGTTAAGGTTTTCAGTACTATTTAAAAAAATTAAGGTTTTTCACACATTACCGTGATAGGCCCAACAACCTTGTCAGTTAGGATATGTAGTATTCTTTAAAAAAATATAAAGGTTTTCACGCATCACCGTGTTAGGCCTAACAGCCGTGTCAATTAGGTTATATAATATTCTTTAAAAAGTAAAGGTTTTTTTACACATCACCGTGATAGGCCTAACAATCGTATCAGTTAGGATATGTGGTATTCTTTAAAAAAATATAAAGGTTTTTCACACATCACCGTGATAGGCTCAACATCCGTATCAGTTATGTTATGTAGTATTCTTTAAAACATTATACAGGTTTTTCACGCATCACCGTGTTAGGCCTAACAACCATGTCAGTTAGGATATGTAGTATTCTTTAAAAAAATATAAAGGTTTTTCACATCACAGTGTTAGGCCTAACAACCGTGTCAATTAGGTTATGTAGTATTCTAAAAAATAAAAGGTTTTTTCACCATCACCATGATAGGCGCAACATCCGTGTCAGTTGGGATATGTAGTAGTCTTTAAAAAATATAAAGGTTTTTCACGCATCACCGTGTTAGGCCTAACAACCATGTCAGTTAAGGATATGTAGTATTCTTAAAAAATGTAAAGGTTTTTCACGCATCACCGTTTTAGGCCTAACAACAATATAAAGGTTTTCATGAATCACCTTGTTAGGCCTAACAACCGTGTCAGTTTGGTTTGCAGAATTCTTTTAAAAATTGGTTTTATCACCCCAAACCCGTGTTAGTCGTATTTTTATTGTTTTACCGATTTACAACACATTACTGATTTTCGCCGGGTACCAATTTTGAGGTTATGTTGGTCACTT
>CM040184.1:70032953-70117953 GCA_022606455.1 Callitettix versicolor | reverse complement strand
TAGTCAATTTTAAGATTGTTTTATTAGGTTTTACTAGAAAATTTTAAGGTTGTTTTATTAGGTTTTACTAGTCAATTTTAAGGTTGTTTTATTAGGTTTTACTAGACAATTTTAAAAGATATTTTATTAGGCTTTACTAGTCAATTTTAAGGTTGTTTTATTAGGTTTTACTAGACAATTTTAAGGTTGTTTTATTAGGTTTTACTAGACAATTTTAAAAGTTCTGGTTTATGTAGGCTTTACTAGAAAAATTTTTATTGTTTTTATTTGTTTTATAGACAATTTTAAGGTTGTTTTATTAGGTTTTACTACAAATATTAAAGGTTAGGCTTTTACTAGACAATTTTATTTGTTAGGTTTTTTTATATAGAATTTTAAAAGATATTTTATTAGGCTTTACTAGTCAAGTTTAAGGTTGTTTTATTAGGTTTTACTAGACAATTTTAAAAGTGTTTATTAGGTTTTACTAGTCAATTTTAAGATTGTTTTATTAGGTTTTACTAGAAAATTTTAAAGATGTTTCATTAGGCTTTACTAGTCAATTTTAAGGTTGTTTTATTAGGTTTTACTAGAAAATTTTAAAATTTAGTCAATTTTAAGGTTTTTACTGTTTTAGACAATTTGGAATTTTATTTTTGCTGTTTTATTAGGCTTTACAATTTTTAAAGATATTTTAGTCAATTTTGTTTATTAGGTTTACTAGAACATTTTAAAAGATGTTTTATTGTTTAGTCAATTTTGGGTTTTTAAGGTTTTTAGTCAAAAAAGACAGATTTTAAAGATGTTTTATTAGGCTTTACTAGTCAAATTTTAACTAGAAAATTTTAATTGTTTTATTAGCCTTTACTAGTCAATGTTAACGGTGATATTAGGTTTTACTAGAAAATTTTAATTGTTTTATTAGGTTTTACTAGAAAATTTTAATTGTTTTTAGGCTTTACTAGTCAATTTTAAGCTGTTTTCCAGGCTTTACTAGAAAATATCTATGGAATTTTTTAGGCTTTGCTAGACAATTTTATGTGTTTTTATTTTTATAAAGGGGTTTTACTAGACAATTTTAAAAGAATTTTAAGATTGCTATACTAGTGAATTTTTATTATTACTTTACTAGAAAATTTTAAAATTTTAAAAGATGTTTTATTAGGCTTTACTAGTCAATTTTAAGGTTTTGTCAATTTTATATTAGGTTTTACTAGAAAATTTTAAAAGATGTTTTATTTTACATTTTAAAATTTCTGGTCAATGTAGTGTGACCAGAAAATTTTATTATTTTTCTGGCTTGCTTTATAGTGTGTAATTAATCAATGTTTAGACAAATATTAAACAATTTGTCAATATAAATTGACAGAAAAGATATTTTATTAGGCTTTTACTAGTCAATTTAAGATTGTTTTTTTAGGTTTTAGGCAATTTAATAGAAAATGTTTAATTGCTTTTATTAATTTTTTTTATTAGTCAATTTTATTAGCTTCAATTTTAAGATTGTTTTATTAGGTTTTACTAGAAACTTTCAAGGACGTTTTACTGTTTAAACTACACAATTTAAATTGTGTTTTATTGTTCTTTATTCTACAATTTTATTGGTGCCTTAGTAGACTCTGCTAGACAAGTGTTATTTATTACGTAATACTAAGAGTGTTTTATTAGAAAATAGTAGATAATTTTAGGAATGTTTTATTTGAGTTTACTAGACAATTTTGAATGCGTTTTATTAATTATTGTTTGACAATTTTAAGGGTGTTTTTTTAGACTTTGCTAGATAATTTTAAGTGTGTTTTTTTAGACTTTACAAGAAAATTTTAAGGATGATTTATCAGGCCTTACCAGACAATCTAAAGTTTGTTTATTAGGACTCTAGATATTTTAATGGTGTTTTATTAGACGTTACTAAATAATTAGTATTACTATTAGTAAATCTATTAGGCATTACTAGATAATTTAAGAGCGTCTTATTGTTTTACTATAATATTTTAAGGGCGCTTTATTGTTCTTATATAAAAATTGGCAAAATGAATATTAGTAAACATGAAAATGAATTCAAAAGTTAAAATGTTTACGTAAGGTTGTGCAAAGAGCAGCGTATCTTTACTTTTGGTCAGGTTTTGAATAGAACCAAAGGAACTCAGAGATTTGAATGGAATACAGTCAAAAGCTATACAGTCTCGTGTTATTATACTTCAGTATTTCCATTTACTTTTACAAGTCTATTCTGTGTAATGGAAAATATTTTACATCTTCAAAGTGTTCACGTTTTCTCCTAAATAACCTAATGACATTAAACATTATTAAAATGTATTAACTCACTAACTGTGTATCACAGACATCGTAAAAAGTATTAGAAAACAAAAAAATATTGTTATTGTATTGGGGACTTAGAAATGAGCGCCAATCATGAATTTCCAGAAACGTTTTGAAAGGTGGTAAAATATTTTGTGTTGTGTGTGTGTGTGTGTGTGTGTGTGTGTGTGTGTGTACGCGCGCGCGCGCAGGTACAAGGCGTTTCTCGGGATTAAATCTGAGGTTTTCCTGTAGTAAATGTTACACACTTTATTGCATCTTTAGGGGATGAAGTTTAGAAAATGTTAAATTACAAGTTTTGTTATTTGCGTTTCAGAGTGTAAATGTTATGTTTCAAGAAAATCCGATTAAAAAATATTTTTTTCAGTGTAAACTTTTACACTTCCTTTTCACAGCTTCAGAGGATGAATACTGAAAAATGTGAAAATGCGTGTTTTCCTTATTTGTGTTTTAGAGTGTTTTTATTAAGTTACAAGAAAATCGGATCAAAAACATATTTTCCTAAAAGATACTGTTCTACCCCATTTTTAAACCTTTAGGGATTGATTATTGGAAAATTCTTTCTTAGTGCACGCCCTTATAACAATACGAAGGTATCCTAAACATTTCAAGTATTTACACATTATACTTTGCTACTTTACGTTACTCATGAGCCAGTTAGTTAGGGCTTTTGATTTTATAAAAAGAGATTAATCACTTTGAAAAAAAAATTAAGTTCAGGAAAAGTTCTTATTTCCTCGTTCCGGATTTCAATCTTACCCTGATGGCCGCTATGACAAGTCATTGCTCGATAACATTTTTCAAACAAGTTTGGAGATTTATTGACTAGTGCAAAATTGGTTTCATAAGTAATATTTTTTCGAAAGGTCACCCCCATATTCTCACCTCGCTATAATATGAATGTATAAATCGACCCTTTAGGACTGGAAATCAGAACCAAAGTTCAATACATACTGTATGTACAAAGTTTTAACAACAAGGACGAATAAGGAAACTGGAACAGACTGAATTATTTAAACATTCCTACAATTTTCAATGTTTAGACATTCCTTTAATTTGTCAGTGTTTGGATATCCCCACAATTTGTCAACATTTATTCATTCTTACAATTTGTCAATATTTAGACATTCATACAATTCGTCAACATTTATTCATTCTTACAATTTGTCAATGTTTAGACATTCCTTTAATTTGTCAATATTTAGACATTCATACAATTTGTCAGTATTTATTCATTCTTACAAGTTGTCATTGTTTAGACATTCCTTTAATTTGTCAATATTTTGACATTCATACAATTTGTCAGTATTTAGTCATTCTTACAATTTGTCAATGTTTAGACATTCCTTTAATTTGTCGATATTTAGATATTCATACAATTTGTCAGTATTTAGTCATTATCACAATTTGTCAATGTTTAGACATTCACACAATTTGTCAATATTTAGACATTCATACAATTTGTCAGTATTTAGTCATTCTTACAATTTGTCAATGTTTAGACATTCCTTTAATTTGTCAATATTTAGACTTTCATACAATTTGTCAGTATTTAGTCATTCTTACAATTTTTCAATGTTTAGACATTTTTTAATTTGTCAATATTTTGACATTCATACAATTTGTAAGTATTTAGTCATTCTTACAATTTGTCAATGTTTAGACACTCCTTTAATTTGTCAATATTTAGACATTCATACAATTTGTCAGTATTTAGTCATTATCACAATTTGTCAATGTTTAGACATTTTTTTAATTTGTCAATATTTAGACATTCATACAATGTGTCAACATTTATTCATTCTTACAAGTTGCCAATGCTTAGACATTCCTTTAATTTGTCAATATTTAGACATTCATACAATTTGTCAAGTATTTAGTCATTATCACAATTTGTCAATGTTTAGACATTCCTTTAATTTGTCAATATTTAGACATTCATACAATTTGTCAGTATTTAGTCATTCTTACAATTTGTCAATGTTTAGACATTCCTTTAATTTGTCAATATTTAGACATTCATACAATTTGTCAGTATTTAGACATTCACACAATTTGTCAGTATTTAGTCATTATCACAATTTGTCAATGTTTAGACATTTTTTTAATTTGTCAATATTTAGACATTCATACAATGTGTCAACATTTATTCATTCTTACAAGTTGCCAATGCTTAGACATTCCTTTAATTTGTCAATATTTAGACATTCATACAATTTGTCAAGTATTTAGTCATTATCACAATTTGTCAATGTTTAGGCATTCCTTTAATTTGTCAATATTTAGACATTCATACAATTTGTCAGTATTTAATCATTCTTACAATTTGTCAATATTTAGACATTCCTTTAATTTTTCAATATTTAGACATTGCTTTAATTTGTCAATATTAAGACATTCATATAATTTGTCAGTATTTAGTCGTTCTTACAATTTGTCAATGTTTAGACATCCTTTCATCCTTTAATTTGTCAATATTTAGACATTCCTACTATTTGTCAGTATTTAGTAATTCTTACAATTTGTCAATGTTTAGACATTTTTTTAATTTGTCAATATTTAGACATTCATACAATTTGTCAGTATTTAGTCATTATCACAATTTGTCAATGTTTAGACATTCCTTTAATTTGTCAACATTTAGACATTCATACAATTTGTCAGTATTTAGTCATTCTTACAATTTGTCAATATTTAGACATTCCTTTAATTTTTCAATATTTAGACATTCACACAATTTCTCAGTATTTAGTCATTCTTACAATTTGTCAATGTTTAGACATTCCTTTAATTTGTCAATATTTAAACATTTCTACACTTTGTCAATATTAAGACAATCATATAATTTGTCAATATTTATATATTTTTACAATTTTTCAGTGTTTAGACATTGCTAAAATGTCTCAATATTTAGAAATTCCTTTAATTTGGTAATATTTAAACATTTCTACAATCAGTCAATATTTAGACATTCTCTAATTTGTCAGTATTTAGATAAATTATTTGCCACTTCATAGACATTCCTGCAATTCGTCAATATTTAGGTATTCCTACATTTTGTCAGTATCTTGTCATTCCTACAATTTGTTCATTATTTAGACATTTCTACAATTTGTTTTTTTATTAAGACATTCCCACAATGACAAAATTTAGAACAATAAATATATATTAGCGACTCAAGCAAGCAAATATCGATTGCACACCTTAAGGGGTTTGATTGATGGTTGACGTAATTAGTAAATGTCAGCTCCTGTTAGTTGCGGTCATGCGTGCGTGCGTGCGTGCGTGTGGTTAACAAAGGGGCGAGTAGACTGAGCGGACACAGCAACCATAACCCTTCAATAATGCAATGCATTAGTCTTACTTGTGCTATTGTTTCAATACTGTTCTGATTACATATAACTAGTTTCCATGAGCATATTTGTACACAATGTACATTAGACTGTTGTTTGGTTTCAACAAGTAGTTTAGGAGCGCTGTAGCCCAATCGGTAGTTCAATGCTAAGCTTAAATCTTAGTTACTGGCGTTGAAAACTTGTAACAAACCGTCCGAGTCCAAAAGTGGTTTTTGCTTCGATGACTACCCCTTCGTCCGTTTGTGAGTGTGTGTGTGTGTGTGTGTGTGTGTGTGTGTGTGTTTGTATGTGTGTGTTTGGTGTGTGTGTTTTTGTGTGTGTGTGTGTGTGTGTGTGTGTGTGTGTGTGTGTATGTGTGTGTGTATGTGTGTGTGTGTGTGTGTGTTTTTGTGTTTGTGTGTGTGTGCGCGCGCACGTGCGTGTATGTGTGTGTTTGTATGTGTGTATGTGTGTTTGTGTGTTTATGAGTGTGTGTGTGTGTGTGTTTTTGAGTGTATGTGTGTGTGTTTGTTTGATTGTTTGTGTGTGTGTGTGCGTGTGCGTGCGTGCGTATGTGCGCGTTCGCGCGTGCATGCGTGTTTGTGTGTGTTTGTGCGTGTGAGTGTGTTTATGAGTGTGTGTGTGTGTGTGTGTGTGTGTGTGTTTGTGCGTGTGGTGTGCTCTGCGTACATGTGTGACGTGTGTGTCGCACGCGCACTATGCGAACTCTTACATGCGTGACGTCATCTCTCGCGTTCACTATTCGAACTTGTATAAAGTAAAGATGTTAACAAAATTATCTAAGCTTGATAAACGCAGACTTCATCTCCGCTAGTTAGCTACTTGCCTTCTTAAGAGCGCTATCATTTCATTCTTTTATTACTGATATAGTACAACGTCACTAGAAACAATATTGATTAATTTTTAAGTATTACAAAAGGTTTTGTACATTTAATTATGACCCCGAAAATCCGATTGAGATGCTTTTAACAAAAAAATTGGACAATTTTACTTCATATCTTAAAATCGTATCGTCAGATCTCGCTCAAATTTCTGTCATATGTACGTATACACAATTTATACATACGGTACAAATTTATGCAGAGAAATACTTAAAATTTAAAAGAAATCGGTGGTTTATATGTATACAAAACCATTATTTCACAATGATAGACACGTAACCGCAGCGGGAAACAAAACCCTGTACGCGGACTGGTACCTTAAAACTACTTACAAAATTAACAATATTTAAATAAAGTTATTCTACAACATGTTTTTACATATTTTATATTCAACGTTTACGTATTTACTAACCACATTTATCAGATCTGCTTAACGTCCATTGCTCACCCTTATTTTTAATGTTTTACATTATGTAATCGAACCTTAAAAATCGATCTGTTACATCCAAATCAATCTATTAGATTTTTATTAGGCAACAAAAGGTATTTTAATCATATTAAATTTCTGAAAGTTTGTGTGTTTGTTTGTTATTCAATCACGCTTTAACCACTGAACCAATTGAGATGAAACTTGGTACGAAAATGGTTTAGGTATCTGAGATAAATATAGGCCTATTTCCGTTTTAAAAAACGTCATTATACTACTTACACAGCCCAACAATAATTATGTAGTATTTAGTTTTGTGACATGTGTTAATTGTAGTTAGGTTTAATTATTGTTTACTGGACCTGAGTATTAGGCACCTGAGATGGACATAGATCTAATCCCATTTTAATAATCTTAATCTGTGTTTTATTTGTTGCAAAATTATTGCTTTTAATGTTACATTTTCAATTATTTTAGTTGAAATTTTTTCAAAACTGACTCTAATTTGTTACTTTGTGTTGAATTTTCAATATTAAATGTAAAAAAGAGTGCAGATTACGATACGTTAAAAATTACTATAATTGTAAGTATTTTTCTTTTTGAAAGTCTGGTTTGCTTTATTGTTTTAGTTTTGTTATTTTAAATTTCATTAGATCAAATAATCACAATATGGTGTTTTACATTTAACACTTTTCAATGTTTTCGAAGCAGAGTGCAGAATGTAAAACATATACAATTTTATTAGGATACTTTAATCGTAAGGTAGTATAGCCTATATATTTGTGTAATTACATTATATGAAAAATGGTAAATATTTAGTGTAGCATGACCTGGATTTTTCGATATTTTTGTTACTAAAACGCTTTATTACGTGCCCAAAAGCAAGAATCCAAACTATAAAAGCGCGGAAACCACGAGAAATACGATAAAAATCGAAAATAATAGTGTCCAATATAACCTCAAAATTGCAACCACGCGAAAATCGGTAATGTGTTGTAGATCGGTAAAACAATAAAAAATATGTGTAACACGGGTTTTGGGTGATATAAAACCCATTTTTTAAAAAAGATACTCCATAACCTAACTGACACGGTTGTTAGGCCTGACACGGTGGTGCGTCAAAAAACCTTTATATTTTTTTAAAGAATACTGCAAACCTTAACTGACACGGTTGTTAGGCCTAACACGGTGATGCGTAAAAAAACCTTATATTTTTTTTTAAAGAATACTACATATTCTAACTGACATGGTTGTTGGGCCCAAGGTATATAGATACATGTATCTATATACCGTGGTTGGGCCTATCATGGGGATGTGTGAAAAAAACCTTTATTTTTTTTTTAAAGTTATCCAAACCTTAACTGACACGGTTGTTAGTCCTAACACGGTGATGCGTAAAAAACCTTTATATTTTTTTAAAAGAATACTACATAAGCTAACTAACATGGTTGTAAGGCCTAACACAGTGATGCATTAAAAAAACCTTTATTTATTTTTTTAATAAAAGAGTACTCCAAACCTAACTGACTAGGTTGTTGGGCCTAATATGGTGATGCAAGAAAAAACCTTAATTTTTTTTAAAGAGTACTACATAACTTAAGTAACACGGTGATGCGTTAAAAAATTTTTATTTTAAAAAAGAAATTCATCATAATATAACTGACACGGTTGTTGGTCCTAAAACGGTGATGCATGATCTTTAATGTATATTATGATTGCGGGCAAAGCCGTGACTGGTAACAGCTAACCACATTATATTTCTGAAAGTTTATTTTCGTGTATTTGTTTGATATTCAATCACACTTTAACTACTGGACCAAATGAGATTAAATTTGGTGTGAACAAGGTTTAGGTACCTGAGATAAACACAATACTATTCCAGTTAAATTGTATAATAGTAACTTTTTAATAATACTGTGTTTTATTAAAATATGACAGGACCCTATTTTAGAGTATCGAGTAACAAAAATTTATATGTCTTGGCCGAAAACCATAAATCGTATAATATTGTATATAAAAATATATTAAAATGAAATGAACCTATTCTAATTTTGAAAATTGACTATAAATTTTATTACCTACATTATAATTGCAGGCAAAGCCGCAACGGGTAACAGCTAGTACATATATATATATATATATATATATATATATATATATATACATATATATTTGTTATTTTAAGGCGAAAAGAACATTAAGGCTATTATCGCCTTCCTAAATGTAAGCGTGAGTGTAAGTGTGTGTTAGACTCGGGTATCATGAGGGATGTCTAAATCCTCATGTGGGATATATATATATATATATATATATATATATATATATATATATATATATATACAATTAATATGCGCGCGCGTTTGTGTGTCTGTGTGTGTAATAAAATATCTAATGGACTGATTTTTGATTTAAACTTATTTTTTGAGTTTCTATAGCTAAGAAGTTAATATCGTTGGAACCAGATACGATGAAGTACGATTTTTAAAAGGTACTTGAGAAAAGAGTTTTTGAGTTCTGGGGCATGCAAATTTTTTCGAAATTAGTCAATTCCATTATCCTAGTCGCGCTAATGAAATTGAAAACACACACACACACGCGCACGCACGCGCGCGCGCGCGCACACACACACACACACACACACACACACACACACACACACACACACACACACACACGCACGCACACACACAAGCGTACACACAAACACGCGCAGCGCACGCACACACACACACACACACACACACACACACACACACACACACACACACACACACACACACATGCAAGAATATAAGATCATTTTTTTCGAGACATGTAATCTAAAAACGATAAAGTCAAATCTCAGTTTTTTTTACAATACCAATAACTTTCTTTATACTTCGTATGGTAATAAACGTTTATAAAGATAATAAAACAAATACGAACGTATAACGCCGCCTACTTCCCAATTTCCGGAAACAGAATTGAAATCCTTCCACCACTTCCTTTTATCACCTGTTACGCGGAAAAACAGATGGAAGTACATTTCCTAACCTAAGCAGATAATTAGGTTGGGGGGACGTCCCGCCCGCACTCGTCGTAATACAAAGATATTCAAAAATTCAATTTGTGCTTGTTGTTTAAGAACATGCTGGAATAGGATTCCTGCCATACAGTAAACATTCGCCGGGCTTTTCTTCTGTTAATCAAAAACATTAAACGTTGCAAAACATTGCACAATCTTTTTCGGGTTCAGTTACTTATAAAGTGGATGTTTTTAAACAGTGTGATATGGGTGCGATCGTCTATGGATTTCGAAGGATACGTTAGTTTTTTTTCAATGAATGGTTTTTACGCGCGCTTGCGTGTTTGCACTTTACCGAGACTCGGTGGTCGATGTGGCTAAAGCACCGGTCAGTCTGATGCGTCTCTGAACTGCGCATTTTAAAGTTTTTTGGTTCTAGCCGCAGTCACTCCCGTTGCTTTTCCCTTACGTTAACGCTGATCCTCGTCCTCATTAGTCTAATTGGCATAAAGTGTGGACGTTAAAAAGTGTTAGTTTTTGGTTAACACATCAACAGACCTGTTTTTATTACGTTTAGCGTGTTGTAGTTGGCGACAATTTTTCATTTTTTCAGAATCTTGTTCTGTTCAAGAAAAGTTCACGGGAAAGTACAGGAGTTTTAAAATCGTGAATAGAAAAGTCTTTCTGAAAATGTTCATAGATCAGTCAAGACTTGTGAACAAAATTTTATCAAAATCGTTAAAAACAAATTTGAGAAAATCGGTTTTAACTGATCCATGAAAATTTTGAAGCATTATGAGTTTTAGTAAAATTCTAAAAAAATAAAAAATGGTCGCCAACTACAACACCGGCTAAAATTAATCGACACTGGTCTGTTCGAGAGTTAATCAGTAACGTTCATTTTTCTGTAGCAATAAAAGGGTTTAAAATGCATACTTTTAAAGAATGGAAAAGGAAAACACCTGCCAAATTGTAGTTTTGGCAGTGGGCAACACACTGTCTGTTTTTAGTTTAAAGCGAGGAAAAATATTTATCAAAACTTCCGTATCGATTTTTTCACAATCGCAATACTTTCCTATGTATTTCGAATAATGAACAAGTAAAGTACATCTTTTTTCCGTTTTCATAACTCGAAAACAAAAGTATTACAATAAAACTTTTACGTATTTACTTAACATTAAGAACAAATCATGCCACTAAAAATAGACACTAAAAACAATAATTTTCTTAAAAAATTATCTATCGAGACACGTGACCATAACGAATGGACTGGCTAGAGGAAACCTGACGGACTGAACTCTACCGCGTTCCTCGATCAACTCCCCCCCATCGAAATAATTAAAACGCCCAAATTCACACGCGTTAAGGCCGAATGATCGTAACACCGTTATATATGCTTTTCCATTACAACTTTACCCCTCTTCATTTCCGCATTTCGACCTTTAGTATTTTAATACTAACAGTGTTGACAGCGCAGGAGGGGCGGCCGCGTAAAGGGTATGCAAATCCGCCACCGGGGGCCGGACAGGGGCTCAGGGGCCGCACTTATTGCACTCACACACTGCTGACGTCTATTTAGATTTGCATATCCTCCCCTCCTCTCTACGCGCATTATTTCAAAATAATGTCGCGAAGTTATGAATTTGATTTGGCACGGTCGATCTAACAGAGACGCACCGGGGGTAGTGCCTCTTCACCTTTGTTACAATGTGAAAATTATCCGGTGATGAATAGAAGGGATGATTGTCTTACGTTGTTGGTATTTTGAAGATCTTAAGGTAGCGACAGTGGTTGAATTTTGAATATTATTTGGGCGAATGTTTGATATTCTGTTTCTATAAACTGTTAAATATATTGTGCAAGAAGGTGCTGTTCGGAATTTTTTCCGGTGCAGAGACACGCGTTAACTGAGGTTTTTTTTTTTTAAGGCGAAAAGCACATTGAGGCTATTATTACCTCCGTAAATGTAAGTGTGAGTGTACAGTGTTAAAGTCGTAAGTGTAGTGTAGTAAGTGTGTGTGTTAAACTTGGGTACCGCGAGGGACGTCTAAATCCTCTCAATAGCTAGTCTGCACTCCCTGCGGGGCTAACAGGTTAAAGCTTACGACAGTAACTATAGTATCGAACTAACGACCTTGAGATGCTAACGTGTGTGCGCGCTTATTTAGTACTCTAGCATTCGCAATTTTAGTTCAATTTTAGACAAATATGACAAATAATTGATTGATTTTGCCAATAGCGGGGACGATTTACCCAGTAAATTCCGTTCTACTGCTTTTAAATAGCGGCTATACACAATTTTTTTAAAATAATAACGTCTTATGTGACTTTTTTGAATTTGATTTCGCTTAAAAATATTTATATTAGAACTGAAAATATAAATTTGAACTTGACGGCTGCCAAGGTTCATTTTGTTTGTTTTATAGATTCATTAGGTTTTAAAATTTAAAATCCTATCCACGGGGATTTTATTCATTGTTGTTTTGTAAAAAAAAATATTCACGCAATAAAATGTGTTTTCTGTGATGTCATATTGATTTTCGCAATTTTTTTTTTTTTTTTTTTTTTTTTTTTTTTTTATGTTTAACGTCCTACTATTGTGCACACTTGGGCTAATGCAGACGATGGGATGATTTATAGCGTATGAAAATGCCAAGCCATGGCCGGGAATCGAACCCGGGTCCTCAGGGTGAAAGCCCAGTACGCTATCAACTAGGCCACCGAGGCGGCTAAGATGATTTTCGTAAATTCACGTACATTACGTTCTGCGAGACAACCGTTTGTCTCGATTTTTAAAAAATTATTTTCATAATTTATTTTATTGGAATTATTGCACTTGAATTGAAACTTTTTTGCTTAATGTCCATACTGTACGCCAGTTAAGACTAATGGGATGAGGGATCAACGTTAACGGTAAGTGAAAAGCAACGGGAGCAACTGCGGCGTGAACTAAGAACTTTTAGGTGCGCAGTTGAGTGACGCAGTGGACTGACCGATGCTTTAATCACTTTGATCTCCGAACCCAATTAATTAAATATTGGCGACTGGAAATGGTGAACAGCCCATGCGCAAAACACAATTTTCTACTTTCTGAATTCAACGCGTGTCTATAAATCATTTGCCGCTGAAAAATTATTTGATGGAAAATAAACAAAGTATAGCAATTAAACTTTTAATTTTCTATTACTAATAACGATTGATTTTTTTACGAAAATAATTACTGCATTTTCTTACAACACCTGTTTGTTTTTTTCTTAAATACATATCGGGGTTTATGTAAAATCATTTGTTTTAATTACTTACGAAAAATTCTTTTTTACAGAATCGCGTAAGTAAAAATTTAGATAATAATGTACGAGGTGTGATCAGAAAGTAACGAGAATTTTAATTTTTTGAACAAAACATTTATTTATTCTTCTACATTGATGTTGTCGCCTTCAAAATAGTCCCCATTGGAGATTATGCACTTGTGCCAGCTCTTCTTCCAATCTTCAAAACACTTCTCAAACTCGATCTTTGAGATAGCCTTTAGTTCTTTCAGCGATGCGCTTTTAATGTCATTTACGGCTGTAAAACGACGACCCTTTAAGGTTTTCTTTATTTTTGGAAATAGGAAAAAGTCACACGGAGCCATGTCTGGCGAATATGGAGGTTGGGGCATCGTTACAGTACTGTTTTTGGCCAAATATTCACGAACAAGCAATGAAGTGTGAGCTGGTGCATTATCGTGATGCAAAAGCCATGAATTGTTTTTCCACAGATCCGGGCATTTTTTTCCGGATTGCTTTCACGCTAACGGCGTTGAACTTGTAGGTACGTTTCACCTGGTGGCAGGAATTCATAATGCACTATGCCATTAATATCGAATAACACAGTGAGCATAACCTCCACGTTCGTCCGCACTTGTCGAGCCTTTTTCGCTCATGGCGAGCCAGAATGCCTCCACTGGGATGATTGAGCCTTAGTTTCGATGTCATATCCGTAAACCCATGTTTCGTCACCTGTTATAATACGTTTCAGTAATTCTGCATCGTCGTTGATTTCATTTAGCAACTTCCATTCGCCGCTGTTTTTGTTCAAAATTCAACAATTTTGGAACGAATTTTGCTGCCACGCTTTTTATACATAAAACACTGGAAACAATGTCATGGCATGATTGAATCGATATGCCAACATCATCAGCGACCTCTCTAATTGTGTTTCGGCGATTGTTCGTAACCATTTCTTTCACTTTTTCCACGTTTTCATCGGTTGTTGATGTGCTGGGGCGTCCAGGGTGTTCGTCATCTGCAACGTCTTCACGGCCTTCTTGGAAACGCTTATACCACTCGTAAACTCATGCTTTACTCATAGCAGTCGCACCATAGGAATTTTTTAACATTTCACACACTTTGTTACATGTTATTCCATTTTTTTATGCAAAATTTGATAAAATTCTTTGATCCATTTCTTTTAACAAACGAAAATCGCCGAGCTCATAAAAACATGTCTAACCTTAGTGGCTGTCACAGATAAAGTTAACAATGAAAACAGCTGAAAGTTTTATCATACTTCAAGGGCATGTATACTAACATAATAAAAAAATGTTTGACAATTGGACTCTACAAGCCCGCGAAATTAAAAAATTCTCGTTACTTTCTGAACACTCCTCGTATAAGCAGAAAAATAATCAATTATTAAGAAGCTAATTGTTTAATCGTAGCCGACGAGTAGCCTATATTAAATTCATGACGTATTACGAAATTGTTAACATCCTTCAGCTCAAAGCTTTCCCTCCGGCGTATGTACAGCGGCTTTAAAAATGTACATCATGGACGACGATATCACATTGTAATTTTATTAAACAGAGTGTACCACAAGTATAACACGGAATGCAAATATTGGCGGTTTTGTGTCGTGAATATTTTATAAATCCTATGTCTGAAGTGTGTGAAGCCGTGATGGGAATTCTCCCCCCGACCCTCGCTCGTCCCTCCATCCACCCCTGTCGTAATTCTTAATATCCTCCACAATACCCTTTCTCATTGTCAATGACATCTAGTGAGCATTGGATACGCCTAATGGCAGCGGAATCAGATGATTTATGATTTATGGGCGCGTTGTCCTAACATTGGCGGAGTTGTAAATTTCGTTTTATGGATTGAAACATTAAAAATATGAATAACTTGAGTTTATATGATATAAAGTGTGCTTGAGTACTTTTGTAAGAATTCGTTGTACGGTTTTTGTATCTGGTGAATGCAATTAGTTATTAGAGCATTTTTTAGCTAGCATTGTAGTAAAATTCAAAGGCCAAAAACTAGTCAACATATTTAATATTAACGATAATTCCATTGATTAGCACTAGAGCAACCATAATGGTAGAGTATACACGCACACACACGCGCGCGCGCGCACGCAAATACACGTACATACAAGACCGTAAAATGAAACCACTTTGAAACGGGTATAAATAGGAAAAAATGTTATACACGAGTCATTTTGGCTTTATAGAAGATTTCATACCGAATTTAAAAACAATTGGTCAATATATTTGGCTAAAATTGCGTACAATCTTTATTGTAAATCTGAGAAGCCTCGGTGGTCTAGTTGATAGCGTACTGGGCTTTCACCCCGAGGACCTGGGTTCGATTCCCGGCCATGGCTTGGCATTTTCATACGCTATAAATCATCCCATCGTCTGCATTAGCCCAAGTGTGCACAATAGTTGGACGTTAAACAAAAAAAAAAAAAAAAAAATCTAAGGCTGAAAAGAAAGTGAATGAAGAAAAAACTTCCCGTCGTTTAGGCTTTATACAAGGCACATCTGTATGAAATTAAAAAAAACAGTTAATGCGTTTGTCCAAAACTGCTAATAAAACAAACACACCAACCAAATACCGAACGGTAGAGTTGAAACAGAGATCACGCTTCAATAAAACTGCTAATTTATGTAAGCTTTAATGCCAATTGTGACATAGAAAACAGATTTTTTTAAATTGTAAATTAAGAGAATATTTTTGAGAATATTCTTACGTTAAAGAGAGAGTGTTTTGTTATTTTTCTGTTAAATCATGTTTTGTTAGTAGCGTAAAAATATCGTTTATACTAAAATGATTATTTTGATTTTTTTCACGATGTATGTAGACAAAACTATCCTCTATATGCAAACCTTCATTTTAATCATTTTACTGTGCACAAATAACGTGTGTATAAATATTAAAATAATATTATAATTACGGCATGCAGGTGTCTCGTTGTCCTGATGGAAGTGAATCGCCAAAAAATATATATTTTTTTAATTTAAACTTAAATATAATTTTTCCATCATAACTGAATTTAAATTCTGTGTATATTAGCGTTTTAAAATTTATAATTACACTGAAAATACGAACGTAAACGCGAACCGCAAATGACCGCAAATGACCGCCATTTTGAAACGGTTGTTTCAAGCTTTTAACAAAAATTGTTCAAGCTTTTAAAAAAATCGATTTTGTCCGAAGTTTGAATTCAAATCGGATCATAAATTGCACACGCTGTGTCAGATTAGTGTACTAACTAAAATATACTTTGCATTTTGTAAATCTCATATATACTCGTACATATAAGTGTAATGCTGCTGGTTTTAACGTAGGGATAGACGAAACCCTCGAGTACACTTAGAGGTGTCCAGGGATAGACCTGATGTGAATACATATCGTTTATTGTTGTAGCTCACACACGGATCAGATATAAAAACTTCCGGTTTAAGGAAAAACAGAGACGATAAAACAGTACTTCCGATGAAATAAACATTGATCTCAACATACTGAACAATATCTTTAGTTATTAATTGAACTTTTAACGTGATCAGAATATCGTAACACTGTATTCAATTTGTAAGGCCATTTTATTTTATCTCGAGCAAATATTGTATAATTCTGTTGGTTAAATACTCTCTAGCGAAAGTACATATGAAACTTATCAGTTTTATTGGGCATTTTATCTTTAGCTTTTACGATAATAACGGAAAAGTGGTCTTCTCGTGATATCAGTCTGTGCGTTATCTAAAAGCTAAAATCATTGTCTTTCCTACTGTAGTATTCGGAGGACTTTACTGTAATTTTCGATAATGTAAATGAAAAGTTAGAAAAGGAAATAAGAAAGTGTCCTTTTTCACACGATACTAGTTAGTAGTATAATTGGATAGTTAAGGCAAAGAACCGTTTGCTTTAATTATTATTGGCCAGGAATAAAATTGGGAGGCGTTAAGAGAGACTGAAAGAAACGAAGCAAATTGTGACTTGGCAGAACTGGCGTATTTGTCGCAATGAATGTCGAGCTTGCAACTTAAGAAGGCAAAAGTGAAAGACGTGGAAAGAAAGAAACGAAGCTAAAATCGGTGTGGCAGCGGAACCGAAGGAAACGAAGGTAGAATCGTGTGGCAGATGAATCAAACTAAACGAAGGTAGAATCGGTGTGGCAGAGGAACCGTACGAGAAAAAGGTAGAATCGGTGTGGCAGAGGAACCGTACGTGAAAAAGGTAGAATCGGTGTGGCAGAGGAACCGTACGAGAAAAAGGTAGAATCGGTGTGGCAGCGGAACCGAACGAAATGAAGCTAGAATCTATGTGACAGAGGAACCGAACGAAACGAAGGTAGAATCGGTTTGGCAGAGGAACCGTACGAGAAAAAGGTAGAATCGGTGTGGCAGAGGAACCGAACGAAACGAAGGTAGAATCGATGTGGCAGAGGAACCGAACGAAACGAAGCTAGAATCTATGTGACAGAGGAACCGAACGAAATGAAGGTAGAATCGATGTGGCAGAGGAACCGAACGAAACGAAGCTATAGTCGGTGAGGCAGCGGAACCGAACGAAATGAAGC
Source organism: Callitettix versicolor (assembly GCA_022606455.1). NCBI lineage: Eukaryota > Metazoa > Arthropoda > Insecta > Hemiptera > Cercopidae > Callitettix > Callitettix versicolor. The sequence continues at coordinate 70,100,142 of CM040184.1, read as the reverse complement.
TAGAATCTATGTGACAGAGGAACCGAACGAAACGAAGGTAGAATCGATGTGGCAGAGGAACCGTACGAGAAAAAGGTAGAATCGGTGTGGCAGCGGAACCGAACGAAATGAAGCTAGAATCTATGTGACAGAGGAACCGAACGAAACGAAGCTATAGTCGGTGTGGCAGCGGAACCGAACGAAATGAAGCTAGAATCTATGTGACAGAGGAACCGAACGAAACGAAGCTATAGTCGGTGTGGCAGCGGAACCGAACGAAATGAAGCTAGAATCTATGTGACAGAGGAACCGAACGAAACGAAGGTAGAATCGATGTGACAGAGGAACCGAACGAAACGAAGCTAGAATCTATGTGACAGAGGAACCGAACGAAATGAAGGTAGAATCGGTGTGGCAGAGGAACCGTACGAGAAAAAGCTTGAATCGGTGTAGCAGCGGAACCGAACGAAATGAAGCTAAAATCTATCTGGCAGCGGAGCCGAACGAAACGAAGCTATAGTCGGTGTGGCAGCGGAACCGAACGAAATGAAGCTAGAATCTATGTGACAGAGGAACCGAACGAAACGAAGCTATAGTCGGTGTGGCAGCGGGACCGAACGAAATGAAGCTAGAATCTATGTGACAGAGGAACCGAACGAAACGAAGGTAGAATCGATGTGGTAGATGAATCTAGCGAGAAAAAACTAGAATCGGTGTTACAGTGGAACCGAACGAAACGAAGCTAGAATCTGTGTGACAGCGGAACCGAACGAAACGAAGGTAGAATCGGTGTGGCAGAGGAACCGTACGAGAAAAAGCTAGAATCGGTGTGGCAGCGGAACCGAACGAAATGAAGCTAAAATCTATATGGCAGCGGAACCGAACGAAACGAAGCTATAGTCGTTGTGGCAGCGGAACCGAACGAAATGAAGCTAGAATCTATGTGACAGAGGAACCGAACGAAACGAAGCTATAGTCGGTGTGGCAGCGGAACCGAACGAAATGAAGCTAGAATCTATGTGACAGAGGAACCGAACGAAACGAAGGTAGAATCGATGTAGTAGATGAATCTAGCGAGAAAAAACTAGAATCGGTGTTACAGTGGAACCGAACGAAACGAAGCTAGAATCTATGTGACAGAGGAACCGAACGAAACGAAGGTAGAATCGGTGTGGCAGAGGAACCGTACGAGAAAAAGCTAGAATCGGTGTGGCAGCGGAACCGAACGAAATGAAGCTAGAATCTATGTGCTAGCGGAACCGAACGAAACGAAGCTATAGTCGGTGTGGCAGCGGAACAGAACGAAATGAAGCTATAATCTGTATGGCAGCGGAACCGAACGAAATGAAGCTAGAATCTATGTGCTAGCGGAACCGAACGAAACGAAGCTAGAATCTATGTGCTAGCGGAACCGAACGAAACGAAGATATAGTCGTTGTGGCAGCGGAACCGAACGAAATGAAGCTAGAATCTATGTGACAGAGGAACCGAACGAAACGAAGCTATAGTCGGTGTGGCAGCGGAACCGAACGAAATGAAGCTAGAATCTATGTGACAGAGGAACCGAACGAAACGAAGGTAGAATCGATGTAGTAGATGAATCTAGCGAGAAAAAACTAGAATCGGTGTTACAGTGGAACCGAACGAAACGAAGCTAGAATCTATGTGACAGAGGAACCGAACGAAACGAAGGTAGAATCGGTGTGGCAGAGGAACCGTACGAGAAAAAGCTAGAATCGGTGTGGCAGCGGAACCGAACGAAATGAAGCTAGAATCTATGTGGCAGCGGAACCGAACGAAACGAAGCTATAGTCGGTGTGGCAGCGGAACAGAACGAAATGAAGCTATAATCTGTATGGCAGCGGAACCGAACGAAATGAAGCTAGAATCTATGTGCTAGCGGAAACGAAGCTAGAATCTATGTGGTAGCGGAACCGAACGAAACGAAGATATAGTCGTTGTGGCAGCGGAACCGAACGAAATGAAGCTAGAATCTATGTGACAGAGGAACCGAACGAAACGAAGCTATAGTCGGTGTGGCAGCGGAACCGAACGAAACGAAGCTAGAATCGGTGTGGCAGCGGAACCGAACGAAACGAAGGTAGAATCGATGTGGTAGATGAATCTAGCGAGAAAAACTAGAATCGGTGTGGCAGCGGAACCGAACAAAACGAAGCTAGAATCGGTGTGGCAGCGGAACCGAACGAAACGAAGCTAGAATCGGTGTGGCAGCGGAACCGAACGAAACGAAGCTAGAATCGGTGTGGCAGCGGAACCGAACGAAATGAAGCTAGAATCTATGTGGCAGCGGAACCGAACGAAACGAAGCTATAGTCGGTGTGGCAGCGGAACCGAACGAAACGAAGCTAGAATCTGTGTGGCAGCGGAACCGAACGAAACGAAGCTAGAATCTATGTGCTAGCGGAACCGAACGAAACGAAGCTCGAATCTATGTGCTAGCGGAACCGAACGAAACGAAGGTAGAATCGGTGTGGCAGAGGAACCGTACGAGAAAAAGCTAGAATCGGTGTGGCAGCGGAACCGAATGAAATGAAGCTAGAATCTATGTGCTAGCGGAACCGAACGAAACGAAGCTATAGTCGGTGTGGCAGCGGAACAGAACGAAATGAAGCTATAATCTGTATGGCAGCGGAACCGAACGAAATGAAGCTAGAATCTATGTGCTAGCGGAACCGAACGAAACGAAGCTAGAATCTATGTGCTAGCGGAACCGAACGAAACGAAGATATAGTCGGTGTGGCAGCGGAACACAACGAAATGAAGCTAGAATCTGTATGGCGGCGGAACCGAACGAAATGAAGCTAGAATCTATGTGACAGAGGAACCGAACGAAACGAAGGTAGAATCGGTGTGGCAGATGAATCTAGCGAGACAAAACTAGAATCGGTGTTACAGTGGAACCGAACGAAACGAAATAAAGACCAGATACAAAAAAATACGTTTGTCACTTCAGGAAGAAGAGTGGTAAGCGTTGAGAGAAATAAACGAAGCAAAGCGAGGCATGATGGCGGAACTTAACGAGCTTAACCGAACGACCATGTCGTCACTTTAAAAAGGTAAAAGTGAGAGACGTGGAAAGAGAGAAACGAAGCGAAAATTGGTGTGGCAGAGGAACCGAACGCACCAGCCAAAATACGTCCTTATGGGCCGAACGACAGCTTGCCACTTCCTTATAGATGACTCGCTAGAGCGAACAGTAAAACAAAGATGGAGGAGTGGAGACAGAGAAAGCGATGTGTGATTTAAATTGAACATACTTCGCCGATAAACTTCGCTTATTAACCTTTGATCTGCTGTTATTGATAAAACCGAGTTTTTTCGCAAATATACCGGTGAATTTCTTACGTGATTAATTTATACGTTTATTCAAACATTACATCGTCCACTGTTCGATCTCAAATAAAAACGTGTTTGAAAGATTTTAACGCAGTGTTGGCATCGTTTTGACGGGCACTTTAACATGATGGCTGTGAATACGTAAAGGTTTTGGTAGAAATATTACGATAAAAAGAAGTGATAGATTATACAAGCATTGCCCAGGGCAGAAAAATGGGACGCGATAACGGCCTTGCTTGCCTTCACTTGATGTAGAAGCTATTGTTGTTTAGTGAAATTTTACACTGCCGTATTTGTATTCGAGAACAAAATGCTGAAGTAATGTCTATCAGTGGCGTTGGGAGAAAATTATTATAAGAAAATCGCGGAAAGAAATTGTGATACAGTTTTACAGAAATTTTAGTAAAATACAAATTTTAAAACTATAATTTTGATGAAATTATTCGTCTCAAGATGACGTTATATTTTATCTTCGCCAAACATCTGATTTTGAACAATTAATAAATGTTTCATCTCTGAAATTAATTGTATTTTTACACTACAATAAACATTTTATGTAAATGTACCGAGTGGTAAAATATGTAAATCGGACATTTTTTTAAATTATTATTATTCTTGTTATAGTTAATGTTATTACAGTGTTTATTTTAATAATATTACTATTATCTTTAATAATAATAATAATAATAATAATAATGATAATAATAATAATATTATTATTATTATTATTATTATTATTATTATTATTTATTTATTTATTTTTATATTTTTTGAAAAACGTTGGTCCGAGTTCATTTTTGTGATTTCAATCAGACTATACAATTGATTATTCCTTTTATAAATTAGCCTTTCGTAATATCATATTTCCAAAATAGGTTAGTTTAAAACGAAAATGTTATGAATTTTATAATCGTCAAAAAATTTGTGTACTAACGTTATTAAATTTTTTTAATTTGTTTTATACTAAAAATTAATTGCATAATTTATTTTTAAATTATTTTTTAATTTCTATTATATGTAAACGAAAACATTACTAAAAGAATTTTGAGAAGATATTTTAAAACTGTACTGTATTATTGTTTGCACTTACTGTAACTACAAAAAAATTGGACTTTTACATTGAATTTTCAATGTAAAATCACCAATTTTAATAAAATACTGAGAATACCTATTTTTGAGTAAGAGCGTTTTTTTATTTATCTGAACTCAAAAGTCACGAACGGAATTTAAAAAAAAAATTCCGATCTTCAAATCTCTAAAAACGTTAGTGGAGTTTTTTTGCATCGGAAAACATAATTTCGTGGGAAAAACGAATGCTGAAAAAAAATCAATGCATTTCGATCACTATTTTTGAAATATTTGAAAAATATTACGTCAAAATACTTTATATATTACGTTTACGAGGTGTGTTCAGAAAGTAACGAGAATTTTAATTTTTTGAACAAAATATTTATTTATTCTTCTACATTTATGTTGTCGCCTTCAAAATAGACCCCATTGGAGATTATGCACTTGTGCCAGCGCTTCTTCCAATCCTTGAAACACTTCTCAAACTCGATCTTTGAGATAGCCTTTAGTTCTTTCAGCGATGCGCTTTTAATGTCATCTACGGCTGTAAAACGACGGCTCTTCAAGGTTCTCTTTATTTTTGGAAATAGGAAAAAGTCACACGGAGCCATGTCTGGCGAATATGGAGGCTGGGGCATCGTTACAGTAGTGTTTTTGGCCAAAAACGTACAAACAAGCAATGAAATGTGAGCAATTTTGGAACGAATTTTGCTGCCACGCGTTTCATACACAAAACATTGGAAACAATGTCATGACATAATCCAATCGATATGCCAACATCATCAGCGACCTCTCTAATTGTGATTCGGCGATTGTTCATAACCATTTCTTTCACTTTTTCCAAGTTTTCATCGGTTGTTGATGTACTGGGGCGTCCAGGGCGTTCGTCATCTTCAACGTCTTCACGGCCTTCTTGGTAACGCTTATACCACTCGTTAACTCGTGCTTTACTCATAGCAGACTCACCATAGGCCTTTGTTAACATTTCACACACTTTGTTACACTTTATTCCATTTTTTACGCAAAATTTGATACAAATTCTTTGATCCATTTCTCTTAACAAACGAAAATCGCCGAGCTCATAAAATCACGTCTAACCTTAGTGGCTGTCACAGACAAAGTCAACAATGAAAACAGCTGAAAGTTTCATCATACTTCAAGGGCATGTATACCAACATAATAAAAACATTTTTGACAATCGGACTCTCCAAGCCCGCGAAATTTAAAAATTCACGTTACTTTCTGAACACACCTCGTATATAAACCTACATTTCCACTCTTGTAAGTTTAATACAATGGAAACTATCGTCAAAGCGTGCAATTTATACCTCGTAATTTAAAAATAAAATGTTACCTAAGACCTTTAAAAAAAAGACATTTTTTATGTTTCAATTATTAACACAATGCACAGTGTCACCGGTTTTCTGTTACACTCTGTATAAAAAAATCAATGTCCAATATAAACGAGCACGTCCGAATTGTATTATAAGTTAAAAAGCTTTTATTTCCTCAATGCTATAAGCGTTCCACTTGGATAAGAACCAGCTGTAAAAAGTTTCGTTTTACAAGCACTGTCAACATAATCTTTGTTAGTCTTGCACTGTATAGGTTCCTTAGTAGTTTATTATGAAATTTTACTGCTTCGCTTGTTTTTTATATCTTTTTGTTTATATATTTGAAAACATATTGCTCGACTGTATAAGCCGAATAATACAGCGAATCAGGAAAGCGTCGCTACATTGTTGGAAACAAAACTAATTGAGTTTTCTGAAATGTAGTATTCACGTCTAGTTAGGTAATAACGCGGATTTTTTTACAAAAAGTGAGCTTTAACAGCTCAAAAAATTGTTAAAAGATCAAATTTTTTTCAAAATTTACTTTTTTTAATAAAACTTTTACTCACTTTGACAATTTTTCTATGACTTGTGTGCCTTGTGAGGATTACATTATAAATCTAAGTTATGTTTTGTTTTTATTTAGTACTTTGTCGTTTAAGTATATTTTATTTTGGAAAATTAAATAAAATTATTCTCGCGTCAAATTAATTTAAAAACATGTATCTTTTGTTTTAGTTTCGGTAAAAAATTATCATTTGTCAAGTTAATAAAAAAATCAAAGTTAAGGCTTAAAGATATAAATAAAATACATAGATAGGCAAAAAGTACGATCCCCTAAAAATCTGGTTTAGACACTATCGTCAACAATTTGTTCGTTGTTTGTATATAAACATTGATAAGTCAAGTCAGTGGAGCAAACTGAAACAAAAAGAAATTAACGCTTCAGCAACAAAGGGGGGGAAACCAAAACAACCCTAACGGAAGTCGAATTTGCGTTTTTCAATGCACTCTTGAATTTTAATTTTCTTTTATTGCAAATTTTTGACTGTCTTCACCATTTTTAGTTTTATATACCATCAAAAGTTTCAACAAAGTCTGGCTAAACAAGCTTTTCTGTTAATAGCTTTCATTGGATTTCCCGGAAAGTAAATGAACATGAGAGTGTTTCCTTATATTTTTGCACCATTTATATGTGCATTATCAAGATATGGTTAAACCATGAAATTACAACAAGTTTCTTAAAAATTAATAAATTCGTTTAGTGGCCTATAACTTTATTTATAGTTTATTTCTTTGCAACGTATTTGTCTGGAGGCAGATCGGAAATATGAGGCATAAACACTTAAATAAAACCACACTATTCGTGTTTCGCTGGTTGTTAGCAGGGATAGAAAACGTATGTAGAAAAACATCGATATTTTGTTGTACGAAATATCAATGTTTATAGAAAATTAAAATGGGTTTTGTAGGTGGGAAAATTCCAATTGATATTGTAGGGATGAGAATCGATAGAAAAATATCGTTTTTTTGTGTGTGAAATAACAATGTTTATAGGAAATTAAAATGTGTTTTGTTGGTGGAAAAATTCAAATCGATTATGTAGCAATGAGTATCGATAGAAAACATCGATAATAATATTGTTATTTTAATGTGTGAAATATCAATGTTTATAGGAAATTAAAATGTGTTTTGTTGGTGGGAAAATTCAAATCGATTATGTAGGAATAAGAATCAATAGAAAAACATCGATAATAATATTGTTATTTTAATGAATGAAATTCAATGTTTATAGAAAATTCAAATGGATTTTTGTTGATGAAAAATGCCAAATCGATATTGCAGAGATTAGCATCGATAGAAAAATATAGTTTCTGTGCGTGAAATATCAATTTTTTTAGCACACTCAAATGGGTTTTGTTGGTAGGAAAAGTCAAATCGAAATTTTAGGGATGAATATCGATAGAAAAACATCGATAATGTTATTGTTATTTTAATGTGTGAAATATCAATGTTTATAGAAAATCAAAATGTATTTTTGTTGGTGGGAAAAGTCAAATAGATAACGTAGGGAAAAGACTCGATAAAAAATATCGATATTTTATTGTGTGAAATATCGATGTTTATAGAAAATTAAAATGTGTTTTTGTTGGTGTGAAGATTGCAATTGATATTGTAAGGATGAAAATCTATAGAAAAATATTGTTTTTGTGTGTGAAATAACAATGTTTATAGGAAATTAAAGGTATTTTGTTGGTGCAAAATTTCAAATCGATTATGTAGGAATGAGTATCGATAGCAAAACATCGATAATATTATTGTGAAATATCAATATTTATGGAAAATTCAAATTGTTTTGTTTGTAGCAAAAGTAAAATCAGTATTGCAGGATGAGCATTGATTGAAAAACATTTTTTTGTGAAATATCCATGTTTATTTATAGAAAATTCAAGTAGGTTTTGTTGATGGGAAAAGTGAAATCGATACTGTAGGGATAATTATCGATAGAAAAACATCGATATTTTATTGTGTGAAATATCGATGTTTGTAGAAAACCAAATGGTTTTTTTGATGGGAAAAGTCAAACAGATATTGTAGGGACGAGTATCGATAAAAAACATCGATATTTTTGTGTGTGAAATATCAATGTTTATAGAAAATTCAAATTATAGGAAAAGTCAAATAGATATTGTAGGGATGAGTATCGATAAAAAACATCAATATTTTATTGTGTGAAATATCAATGTTTATAGAAAATTCAAATTATAGGAAAAGTCAAATAGATATTGTAGGGGTAATTATCGACAGAAAAGAATCTATAGTAATATCCATATTTTGTTGTGTGAAATGTCAGTGTTAATAACAATTTAAATTGTTGTTGGTGGTGGAAAAAGTCAAGTCGATAGTGTTCTGTTGTGCGAACACTCGGATGTTATATGAGAGGTTTTGTTGACAGAAAAGTTAATGAAGGTGACGTCGAAAGTAAGCATTGTGTGCGAAGGGGAAACCTACAAAACACTTACATTAGCTGCACTAATTAGTGCCGCATTACTATTTTCTTGGCAATTTTACTGTTTTAACGTCGTTGTTTAAACATCAATTATCAAGTATGCTTTCAAAAAAAATCTTGATTGTAAAACTCTTGATATCAAAGCGTGTAATGTGGTGAACGATTATGGCTTCTCTTCGTCGAGTTTTCATTGACGTGATGGAAACGAAACGCATAAAATATTTTTTTATCTTAGATTTTTTTAATGTGACTTCATTACTATATCAGCATTAAAATCTCTATATTTTAACCATTTTTAATTTATAATACATATATAAATATATTAAAAAATTATATATATATATATATATATATATATATATATATATATATATATATATATATATATATATATATATTGTAAATTATGTGATTATTCACTTATTTACCTTTATATATCTAGTAATTATTTATAACTTTCAGAATTCTTAAGCAATTTGGTGAAAACTATAAAGTAGACGGGTGTTATTCAAAAATTCAAATAAAGGCACTTTCAGGAATATATACGAGTATCATCTTTGGTTTATATATATACAATTTTAATGACTTTTTAAAAATAATCTACAAGTCAGGATCGGCGTTCATTTCCAGGCCTCGGTTCAATCAACGAATGTGAGCCATCGATGTAAAAAACATCGCATATCGATTTAAAAAAAAAACATCGACTATCGATTGTCATCTCTAGTCGCCAGCGAGCGTTGAGTCCTGGATGTGATTGTAGTTGGCGACAGGGTGCATTACAAATAGCAGAACGTACTTTAACAAATATCTCATCAGACATTTAAGCAGTCGTGGTCCCGCCTGAACCTTTAATATCGATCCGTGCCGCCTCTGAATGGCTCCATTTCCTCGGGAACGATAAGATTATCCTGGGTCCGAGCTGTAGTATCCTTATTTTCGTTTCGCAAAACGACAATACAAATTTACGGTACAACTCACGGACATAATGTCAGATCTTATCGAATCACGCAGGATTACAACTTATTGAAACTAATATTTTGTTTACAGCGGATTTTTCATCGGAAAATTATGGGTATTAAAGCCACAATGAAGGTGAGGTCCAAACCCTAAACGGTGAAGTGAGAGCCTATTTTAAACCACCTGACCATTTTGGGAGGTGTGTGTGTGTGTGTGCGCGCGCCTGCGTATCTTTCTGTTTAGTGCTAAAACACGCGCGCGCGCGCACACACACACACACACACACACACACACACACACACACCCATTAATGTTTGATAAGATGTAGTATTTTCATTGATATTTGATAATTTTAAATTCAAATTTATATTAATAAATAATAACTCTTATAAAGACGATGAAAACAATTCTAAAAATGTTATTTTTTTTACATTTTGAATAACTACTTTTTGGAAGTGATGAACGGATTTTGTTGGTTAAATATCGTATCGAAATTATTGAAACTATTGTATGCCAATTATGAATAAAATCGAACCAAACTTGTTTATAACAAATCGATATATACTAATATATAATATATTTACGGTTTATAAACTATTAAATATTAGTATGATCTGTGTGCATTTCGTTTTCCTTTGTCCGTGATTCATTCTAGTGGTCTTTCAATTAGTTTATTTTCAAATTAAAACTGTCTAGGTATATTTATGTAAGAGAGGCTATTTAATTTTAGATAAAATAAAAAACAGGCACATCTAATTGTTTCGTGATAAATTTAATCATATTGTTTCGATTAAATATTATTGATAAATATTATAATAATTTTATAATAAATCAAAATATAATAATAAATATTATTGATAAATAAATAATATTGATAAATATTAATCATATTGATAATCATATTGTTTCGTGATAAATTTAATCATATTGTTTAATCATATTGTTATTATAATTTTATAATAAATAAATTTAATAAATATATTTAAATAAATAATATTGATAAATATTAATCATATTGATAAATATTGTTTCGTGATAAATTTAATAATTTTTCGATTAAATAAATAAATATTATAATAATTTTATAATAAATCAAAATATAATAATAAATATTATTGATAAATAAATTATATTGATAAATATTAATCATATTGATAATCATATTGTTTCGTGATAAATTTAGCAAATTTGTTAGTCTTCAAACGCCCAAATTCAAACTAGAAAATCGTTATGTTTCCAAAATTTTATTCCGAATCTTTGCAGCAAATATTTTAGGTTATTACCGAAATGAATGAGGCAAATTTGAAATTTATAGTAAATACGGTTCAGTTTTTCAAACCGTAACTTTCTTCCTTACGATATTACGTACGCTGTATTCACCTAACAGTTGGTTAATTTTGTTTAAATACAGTAGTTCACATTTAAAGAGCCAAAAATTAAAATCTGATTTCAAGTTATTACAATGCTAAATGATAATTAGGCAAATCCTTTGACTCCGCCACGTTCTTCCACTCAACGACGCGCGTGTGTGTTGGTGTAAGGGTTGCAGGGGTGGTATTGTTGAATTAGCACTTTGGACTTTGGACTAGGGTGGATTGTTCTCGGGTTACCACTGAAGCCCGTACAAGACAATGTATGAGTTATAGCAACCTCCCAACCTCCCAACCTCTCACTTGTCTTCAACCCTTTACTGGTTAACCCTCTTCATCTTTGTTACGTAAAAAAAAAACAAAATGTTCTTGTAGCACAAGAGGGCAGATCCTTGCTTTAGATAAAAATTAATGTATTAATCTATATCCTTTTACAGTACACGTTCCTTGATTAGGAATTTTTGCGAAATAGTTTTATACGGATTACCAATCCTTCGGATGAAGTTAAAAGTCACTAAAAATATTATGTACATTTTACTTTGATAGAAGAGTTAGCTGTACTTTTTTTAATATGAGTTCATCTCCCTGAAGTGAAATGGAAATAGTTAAGAAAAAAAATAACAAGAAATAGTTAACAAAACAAATTTACAAAAAAATGATTGTTATTTTTCGTTTTTTTTTACCAAAATAGACCTTGTAAGTGACGATTATTGAAAAATGAAAAAATATATTCAGGTATACCTACATGCAAAATTTCATCGAAAACAGTCAATTATCTATGTAAAACGCATTTCTTATTATTCAGAAGATCAGAAAAACTAATGTATCCAAAAAATCTAAATATATATTTCTTGACTATCAAAATACTGTTTTTTTAAACTTAGTAGGCCCTATAGCGAGTCAGTAAAAATGTATAGTAAATACTGTTGCATAAATTAGCATTTATTTATAGTATTTCGAGAATAATTAGAGATATTTATTCATTTAACAGAATGCATAATGCACAAATAAATAAGGAAGAGTATAAAAAACAAGTAGATATTTTTGAAAAAGTGGAGATTAATAGGTTAATATATATGAAAAAGTTAATATATATGTTACGGATACCAAACTTGGGCAGTTATGAACATCTTATATAGAAGATTGGAAGTAACGCAATGCAGGATAGTAAATGGTAGGTTAAGTGTAAATCAGGAGAAAATAAGTAATACGAAGCTGATGTGTAAGGTTTTTTTTTATTAATTACAACTGAGGCGTGCCCCATCTAGTAATTTTTCTTTATCATTGTGTTCACTGTGTGCTGGGATGCAGTCCGACGGCTGGTCCCAATGTGTTTACGGCCTGGAGAGGTCAATTGGCTTGGTCCTCTTCAGCCTTCTTGTGATGTTGTCACTGCGGCATAGTAGTTGGACAATCTCTGTATTATTATGCTGTTCTAACCTGCAATAATGCTTAACCGAGAGCTTTTTAATTACTTCCTGAACAGATTCACCACCAAGGTCCTTATGTATGTTTTCATTTCTCACATACCAAGGGGCGTTGACGATCGTTCTCACTTTATTTTGAAAAACTTGAATAATTTTACTATTGCTTTTTCTTGTACATCGCCAGAGTGGTGCACCATAGGTCCATATTGGTCTTAGAACTTGCTTGTATAGCAGTATCTTGTTGGCTATCGAAAGTTCTGAATTTCTTCCAATAAGCCAAAACATTTTATTGAATTTGAGCTGTAGCTCCTCTTTTTTCTTTTTTACATGCACCTTCCATCGGAGCTTTGCATCGAGTAAGGTGTGTAAGGTGAAAATTAAAACTTGGCGAGGGAAACGCACATGTTAAGATGGAAATGGGCTGGACATGTAGCAAGAGTGGACGATCACCGTTAGGACAAATATAAAAAGTTTATTCGAAAAAAATAAGAAGAGTAATGAGGAAAAGGAAACAAATCCAGAAAAAAGCACAGAAACGGAAGTGGGTTAAATTTATATACACGTGAAAAGAGGAATATAAATTGGAAAACATTTTAGAAAATATCATATAGATATTGGAATGGCGACATGAGAAACAAATCAACGGGCAAGATTGAAGGAGAAGAAAGGTTTAGTAAATCGTGGTTTATAAAATACAGTGTAATTGCAAAAACAACGTATGTAGGAGAAACGGGGTTAAAACTTAAAAGCAGATATAACGAACACATAAGGTCATTTAAACATGAAAAGAAAGGTTTACATTACGCTGCACGTTTGATTAGAGAACATACACCAAAAGAAATAATATAATCAATGAAAATATTACATTAAGAAGTTAAAGGAAGGCGGTTACGTACTGTAGAAAATTTATAAATATATAAGGTAAACTTAAAAATAAGAAAAGTTAATATACGATCATTCACAAGCAGACGTTGAAAATGTTTACCAGTTATAAGGATTATTTCAACCGTAGAGAAAACGTTGCGAAGACCAATCAGAAGCGAGCACGTCAGTAAACAGAAACCGAACTACGTCAGAAGTATGGAGGGGAGAGGTTTTTGGCAGTATAAAAGAACGAACCTAGATTTGGAGGGAGCAGTACAGCAAAAGGTTTTGATAATGGAACTATTCCGAAACGCGTCAACGTATGTAAAATACTTGAAGCTAGGAAAGACAGATGTATAAAATAAATGAAAAATAAAGACTGTATGAATTAATAATAAGTAAATGATTTTCATCCACAATGCATCTGATTGTTTATGTTACAAAACTTTTCTAGTGCAAACCGGTGTCGGCGTATCGGCGAGAAATTTATGAATTCCCCGTAACAATGTTTCCTCTCTTGTAAAAAGTGAGCGCAGCAAGCGAAGGTCGAGGGGTGCGTCACGATTCGCTTTTGTTCTGCCCCGGAAGCAGAATTTGAAACGCTCTCCGGGATAAAAAAACGGGAACGTCCCGAATCAAAGTTCCGGTTGTATAACGGCCTCTATATTACATTAGTCGGGCCGTTCTTTCCTGCCAAGGTAGAGGCGGGTAATTAACCAGCTCAGATAGGCAACGTTTCTGCTGTTGTGCTCTAATAACAGGTTGCATTGTTATAATACCAAGTACAAGGAAATATGCACAAACTTAGAAAAAAACGTTTTCGGAGGTGTGTGTGTGTGTGTGTGTGTGTGTGTGTGTGTGTGTGTGTGTGTGTGTGTGTGTGTGTGTGTGTGTGTGTGTGTGTGTGTGTGTGTGTGTGTGTGTGTGTGTGATATATATATATATATATATATATATATATATATATATATATATATATTATTTGCGTATAGACCCTGTTGGATCACGCAAAGCACTCTGACTCATGTCTTGTTCCTTCTAATCCTCCACTACTCCTTCATCCTGTCCCCATGGATCCTCTTCCGCTCCTCCGTCCATTTTACCTCTGCTCTCTTTGGGATTTCATTCTCTGAGACCTTCCAACTGAGCATCTTTCTCTGTATATATATATATATATATATATATATATATATATATATATATATATATATTATTTGCGTATAGACCCTGTTGGATCACGCAAAGCATTCCGACTCATGTCTTGTTCCTTCTAATCCTCCACTACTCCTTCATCCTGTCCCCATGGATCCTCTTCCGCTCCTCCGTCCATTTTACCCCTGCTCTCTTTGGGATTTCATTCTCTGAGACCTTCCAACTGAGCATCTTTCTCCTGTATATATATATATATATATATATATATATATATATATATATATATTATTTGCATGTATAGACCCTGTTGGATCACGCAAAGCACTCCGACTCATGTCTTGTTCCTTCTAATCCTCCACACCTCCCTCATCCTGTCCCCATGGATCCTCTTCCGCTCCTCCGTCCATTTTACCCCTGCTCTCTTTGGGATTTCATTCTCTGAGACCTTCCAACTGAGCATCTTTCTCCTGTATGTGTATGTGTATATATATATATATATATATATATATATATATATATATATATATATAGAGAGAGAGAGAGAGAGAGAGAGAGAATAAAGGACTGGAACTGAACCCTGGCAAAACTAAAGCAACTATTAACGCGGACTAAATCCGTTTAATGGTGGAGAAAACTAGCATTGAATTGGTGAAAAACTGTACATATTTTGAGTCAAACGAAATCGCTTCAGAAGAGAGGCAGTAAAGGAGTGAACAACAGGATATACTCTGGATGAAAGAAACAATTTTTGTTAAAAAAAGTCTTTAAGTAATTTATCAAGTCAACTTGGGTTGTTATAAACATCTTATATAGAAGATTGGAAGTAACGCGATTCAGGATAGTAAATGGTAAGCTAGGTGTAAATCAGAAAATAAGCAATACGAAGCTGGTGTGTAAGGTGAAAATTAAAACTTGGCGAGGGAAACGCACATAAAGATGGAAATGGGCTGGACACGTAGCAAGAGTGGAAGATCACCGTTGGACGGAATTAACTACAGAATGGATTCCCAGAGACAATCAGCGGAAGAAAGAAAAACCAGCGCTACACTGGAGGGAGAAAGTAGGTGACCAATATTGCATACAAGCAAGAAAATTAGAGTTGTGGGAAGGAGTTATAAAAAAAGACTATACTGAAATTAAAAAACAAATATTAAATACAGTAAAGTCCTGATTAACTGTGATTTTATGAACCGTTTGGGTGAGGGATGACAGAATAGGCCAACAGTACTTCCGACGATTGACATAAATAACATATCTGCTTCTAGCACAGAATGCTTTATTATTATTATTATTTTATTAAATATTTAAAACTCTTGAAATTGTCTATTTAACTCTTAATTATGCAAGTCTATAATACAAATTATATGTGTATATAATTTAATTATATATATAATATATATATACCACAATAATAATATTATATATATATTTGTTTGTATATTAATTTGTATATATATATATATATATAAGCATATATATACAATGAATTATAAATTCATTATAAATACATTGTGAAGTAGGTCTTTTATTACATAAATTATCAGTAATTAACTTTTTGACAAGTATTCACGTAACAAATGCGAGTGCACAGCGTATAGAGCGTATATATATATATATATATATATATATATATATATATATATATATATATATATATAGAGAGAGAGAGAGCGTACATATTCACGTGGCTGTTTCATGATCGACATATACGCTGAATGGTATTATCGTAAATAGTACGAGACTATTTACATTTTAATAGCAACATTCACGCACTCTATCGTTTCTATGTTAATCCACTAGATCAGGGGTGTCCAAACTTTCCAGCCTTAGGGCCATACTGATTACTCTAGTAAGTTCCGAGGGCCAAAACCATATTATCATTGTTGCCGGTGGTAAAAAGTGAAATAGTCCACTGATGAAAAAAAAGTCCGAAAAAGTACGCAACGTTTAAAAAAGGCTGCAAATCGGACTAAAGTCCGCAAAACGGCAACTATGCATATTATTAATTTTCCTGTCATTATCTGTAATTTCTATATTAGTCGTAGAGTACGAGCCATGAGGGCAACGTGACACGACATCTGGTGGACACAAGCGGAAATAGGTAGTACCTTCTATCGCTAACAGATGGCGCTAATAGCACGTACCGAATAATCTCGTTGGTTCGAAAAAGTTCTGGTGTCTTCCACTCACTTCTAGATGGCAGTAATTGGAATATATAAGAAGGCTAGTGGCGCAACCACAAGTCAGTTCCTATGACACTGTTGTGAATTAAAATAGTGCGTACCTCCTTAAAACGTGTTTGTGCTTGTTTAAGTTTAAGACATCTTTGTAACAGTATTTTGATTTGAATTGTTGCTTTTGTGTGTGATTTAGTAGTATGGAAAAGAAGCGAAAAATTGATAGTGAATGCAGAAAATTCAAAGATCAGTGGAACATTCAGTATTTCGTAATTGAGCCCAGTAACAAGGCGCTATGTTTGATTTGCAATGAAAGCATAGCCGTTCTCAAAGAATATAACATTAAACGTCATTATGAAATAAAACATTTTCAAAATTACCCAAAATATACAGGAAGTTTGCGGACAGAAAAATTCGAAGCTATGAAGCGCGGATTGAAATCGCAGCAATCTTCATTTACAAAACTCAAAACTGAACAAGAGGCTGCAACTCGTGCCAGCTTTCGTGTGGCTCTTGAAATTGCAAAACGTGGAAAACCATAGTTTTCAAGTATGCTAGCTCTCCGCGGGCCGGATGTGGCTCTCGGGCCGTAGTTTGGAGACCCCTGCACTAGATGATAGGATCATTTACTTTTCGATTATCAATAGTTGCTTAGGGTAAGTAATTACTGTCAGCTGCCGTCGCCCTATGCTTCAAACAAGTCGTCTCCAGTTACAGTGTTTTGTTTTGTCTAGCAGGTTACTTTTTTATTGTTTATTACAAAATATTTACTATGAAAGACTGTTTAAAAATGTCGTAACAAATTTAACCTGACGGTTTATCGAGACTTGCTGTATAAGTCTATTGTTTCTATTTATGTTAGTTTTTGTTTTAGTGTTTCTACTTTGTACTTAGCTTTGGTACAAATGTGGAAGCCATTTTTTTGTATATTTGTAGCAACTCAGTGTACCTTCGAAAGGAGGGGCTTTTTTTTTTTAAAAATAAATTGTTAATAAAGCTTTATTACACAAGATAGCTGCGTTATGATTCACCTAGAACATAGTCAAAGTGTAACTCAACTTCTTTAACTACGGTTAAGTGATTATAAAGTAGAGCCTTGCTAAAACAAATGGCTCTAGTCTCCACGACACGGAAGTACAAATCGAATCCATCCCGCATTCCAAAAACACGATTAAAACCTGGAAACGGCGTTCATCTCCGCTATTAGAATTCAAATATCTTTGACGCCGGTTTAATTGGGACATCATATTCAGCATAGTAATGTGGCCGGGGGCTGTATTCTTTGCGAAATTTAATAAAGAGGCGGAGCAGATGTTAGGGTTTGGGGGTGGATGCGTCCCCTAACCTGTCAATATCGCGACATATTGTGTTAATCCTGTGGCACGGATAATATGAGGTATCAAATAACGTTTCAGTAGTCGTTTTAATACACATCGCCGGGCGCAACTGTGTCGCTGACGTGATGAGGCGAGTTCGCGATAATATTTTTTTAATTTAGATTTTTGACAATCAGATTTAACACCGTAATCAGCGTTAAACGACGTATATAATAACATTTGAAACGCTCAAATTACAGTAAATCTTTTGACCACAGTCAGGTTCAGGAAATTGTTCGTAACCAATTTGCGTGCTACGTTTTGAATAAAAAGGACCAAATTTGTAAACGCAGGATGGCTGACTGGTACACAAATATGCCTTTGGAACGAGCAGACAAGAACTGTTCTAAAGGTTAGGATGGATGATTGTTTCTCAACTTTCGTCATAGTTGAGCTTTGCTTAAGCTAATTTCCCATCTGTATATTCTGGTTTTCGTTATATTTACTACCGTTACACCAACTTATATTACACTATTTATTTTTACACTAGTTCCCGTTACTTTAATACTCTGTTACACTCATGTTACACAGTTTGTTATTGTACTAATATGCCGTACACTAAATTCTGTCGCAATACATCTGTTTACACTAAATAACCTTACACTAACCATTTATTCGACTATTTCTTCTTTCACTGGCTCCTTTTACATATCAGTTTGCGTTACGTTAATTCCTGTTACGATAACGCACTTTACACTGATTTCCGTTACGGTATAACCTAAAGTAAGCATGCTTTAAAACAGCTTTAAAATCCAAACAGCAACGTTAGCAAATTGAGCGGCTGACGCAGTGCGATATCGACCACAGCCTGCTGTATCCCCGCCTTGGCTGTCAATAATCTGCCATATTATTTGTGTTAATTCTCTCGGTAAATCTTATTGCAACCGTGGCAAACCGCATTAATCATTGATTTCTCAGGAGACTTCAACGCACGGCGCAGTCTGGGTTTGTAAAGCTGCGCTCGATTTATATTTTAGTAAGGGGAATTTTTTATGTAAAACTTTGTATGATTATTAAAAAGTTTATTAATGGCCCGTGTTCCTAAAATTACTCGCCCGAATTAAGTAAAAAATAAATCACGCAGCGGTTTCGCTGACGTGATGGAAGCTAATTTCTGAATTTTTTTTATCGTGTACGTTTTTTGAACTCTGATTTCACCGTCATACTCAGCATTAAAATCTACATATACTGGCGTTTTAATCTTCCAATTTGCATTGAAAACACAAAACAATATTCTGACCACCTAGAAATTTAATTTCTTAATTTC
The DNA here is from genome assembly GCA_022606455.1 of Callitettix versicolor. Classification (NCBI taxonomy): domain Eukaryota; kingdom Metazoa; phylum Arthropoda; class Insecta; order Hemiptera; family Cercopidae; genus Callitettix; species Callitettix versicolor. Next base: position 70,080,804 of record CM040184.1, on the reverse strand, counting down.
AATGGATTTTGATAATTCAGAATGATAATTCGTGCGGTTTTTCGCGCTAATTACTAACTAAGTTACCAAAATCGATTTTTGTATCAATTTTTAATCAATATGCGCACAACCCCCCCAAATCAAAAAATCAGGTTAATAGAAGTAGAAATATGGAAATAAAATTAGCATTGAATAAAACCTTCTATTTGACACCGCGTAAAAAATTTACAAATTTATAAATCTCTCCAATTATACGAGATGTATTCAGAAAGTTACGAGAATTTTTAAATTTCGCGGGCTTGGAGAGTCCGATTGTCAAACATTTTTTTTATTATGTTGGTATACATGCCCTTAAAGTATGATAAAACTTGCAGCTGTTTTCATTGTTGACTTTGTCTGTGACAGCCACTAAGGTTAGACATGTTTTATGAGCTCGGCGATTTTCGTTTGTTAAAAGAAATGGATCAAAGAATTTGTATCAAATTTTGCGTAAAAAATGGAATAAAGTGTTTGAAATGTTAACAAAGGCCTATGGTGAGTGTGCTATGAGTAAAGCAAGAGTTTACGAGTGGTATAAGCGTTTCCAAGAAGGCCGTGAAGACGTTGAAGATGACGAACGCCCTGGACGCCCCAGCACATCAACAACCGATGAAAACTGGAAAAAGTGAAAGAAGTGGTTATGAACAATCGCCGAATCACAATTAGAGAGGCCGCTGATGATGTTAGCATATCGATTGGATTAAGTCATGACATTGTTTCCAATGTTTTGTGTATGAAACGCGTGGCAGTAAAATTCGTTCCAAAACTGTTGAATTTTGAACAAAAACAGCGGCGAATGGAAGTTGCTCAGGAAGTTTGGACGATGTAGAATTACTGAAACGTATTATAACAGGTGACGAAACATGGGTTTACGGATATGACTTCGAAACTAAGGCTCAATCATCCCAATGGAGGCATTCTGGCTCGACAAGTGCGGTCAAACGTGTAGGTTATGCTCAATGTGTTCTTCGATATTAATGGCATAGTGCATCATGAATTCCTGCCACCAGGTGAAACGGTCAATAAGGATTACTACCTACAAGTTAAACGCCGTTTGCGTGAAGCAATCCGAAAAAAACGCCCGGATCTGTGGAAAAACAGTTTGCAAAAAACATTACTCTTAAAGTAAAGTAAGAGTGATTTATTAAGTGATTTTTTTGTTAGAACACGTTGAATGTTGTCGTGTTTTTGAATTTTGTTCATTAAAATTCGCTATATTAATCTGAAACTGTTTTGAAATGGAGGTAGGTATTCCTTGTTTTTTCAGTGTTATATTTGAATAGCTACAAGTAATAAGTCGGGATATGGGTGTTTGTTTCCTTCCTACAACAATAGGTAAATTAGTAGTTTTGATTTTTGTTTACAAAGAACTTACTAAGTTTTACTTAGAAAATAAATTTTATTTAAAATTACATAAACGATTATTGCAATATTAACATAATTTTTATTTACTATAAAAACAAACCCTGGACCACAATCGTGTTAATTTTGTATTTTTAATGAAATTTAAAATGCTAATTTATTCGGATTTTAACGCTATTTGTCAAAAAATAATGTTAGAGAACGTATTTTTTTCATTATCGTGTCTAACAATTTCTTAGAGTATTGCTGAGTAAGTATATGAACCCTGATCACTACGAGTTTATTTTGTTAAACGAAAAAAATCCTTTCATGACAATTTCTACAAATATTTAAATTTTAAAATTAAAAATGAAAAAATGTGCATTATTTTCTCACCGCTTACATTAAAATCATTTATGTATAGGCGTAATAACCTAACCTATATCTAGGTGTAATAATCTATAACGTAGCCATAATAACCTAACCTACCTAGAACCTAACCGTAATAACCTAACCTAACCTAACCCGTAATAATCTAACCTAACCTAGAACCTAACCGTAATAACCTAACATAACCTAAAATAACCTAACCTAACCGTAATAACCTAACCTAACCTAACCTAACCTAAAACCATTTATGTCTAGGTGTACTCAACACCTAACCTAATATCTAACCTATATCTAGGTGTAATAACCTATAACCTAACCTAACTTAGAACCTAACCGTAATAACCTAACCTAACCTAACCTGTAATAACCTAACCTAACCTAAAATAACCTAACCTAACCTAGAACCTAACCGTAATAACCTAACTAACCTAACCTAACCTTACCTAAAACCATTTATGTATAGGCGTAATAACCTAACCTATATCTAGGTGTAATAACGTATAACCTAGCCGTAATAACCTAACCTACCTAGAACCTAACCGTGATAACCTAACCTAACCTAACCCGTAATAATCTAACCTAACCTAGAACCTAACCGTAATAACCTAACCTAACCTAAAATAACCTAACCTAACCTAGAACCTAACCGTAATAACCTAACCTAACCTAACCTAACCTAAAACCATTTATGTCTAGGTATAATAACCTAATCTATATCTAGGTGTAATAACCTGTAACCTAACCTAACTTAGAACCTAACCGTAATTACCTAACCTAACCTAACCTGTAATAACCTTACCTAACCTAGAATATAACCGTAATAACCTAACCTTACTTAACCCGTAATAACCTAACCTAACCTAACCTAACCTAACCTAACCTAACCTAACCTAAATGTTTGTAGTTTATATGTAGCAGTGTTTCATTCTGGACGAGTTTTCAGTTAAACTTGAAACAGTTCAGAACGTGCAACTTACACAATTAATAATCGATCTTTTCCTGTTCCAGGTAAGCAAACCTAAATGCGGCAGTCTTCAAGTTCGAGTAAGTTGTTTTAAGTTAACACATTTACTTAGAAATATTTATCTTCATTTTGCAATATTGAAATCATCGCGGAGCGCAGGTGTTTCGCTGAAGCGATTGACACGAAAGTAAGCATTTTTTTTTCGAAGTGAATATTACTTTTAAGCCTAAAATATACGGCAAATTTTGTAGTGCAGTGAAATCGAATTGAGAGCAACGTAACGAAAGAAACTTGTTTCTTTTATTTAAAACTTGTCAATTAAATTAAAACTTAACGGAAAGTGGAAAATACGTGAATAGGAAAAGCGCACGAGAAAGAGTTCTGTTGATTTAAAGTGTATATACGTAGAAGTGAAAATACTACCTTACGCACGGTACAGAAAATTTTGTGGTGCAGTGAAATCGAATTGAGAGCAACGTAACGAAAGAAACTTGTTTCTTTTATTTAAAACTTGTCAATTAAATTAAAACTTAACGGAAAGTGGAAAATACGTGAATAGGAAAAGCGCACGAGGAAGAGTTCTGTTGATTTAAAGTGTATATACGTAGAAGTGAAAATACTACCTTGCGCACGGTACAGAAAATTTTGTGGTGCAGTGAAATCGAATTGAGAGCAACGTAACGAAAGAAACTTGTTTCTTTTATTTAAAACTTGTCAATTAAATTAAAACTTAACGGAAAGTGAAAAATACGTGAATAGGAAAAGCGCACGAGGAAGAGTTCTGTTGATTTAAAGTGTATATACGTAGAAGTGAAAATACTACCTTACGCACGGTACAGAAAATTTTGTGGTGCAGTGAAATCGAATTGAGAGCAACGTAACGAAAGAAACTTGTTTCTTTTATTTAAAACTTGTCAATTAAATTAAAACTTAACGGAAAGTGGAAAATACGTGAATAGGAAAAGCGCACGAGGAAGAGTTCTGTTGATTTAAAGTGTATATACGTAGAAGTGAAAATACTACCTTACGCACGCACGGTACAGAAAATTTTGTGGTGCAGTGAAATCGAATTGAGAGCAACGTAACGAAAGAAACTTGTTTCTTTTATTTAAAACTTGTCAATTAAATTAAAACTTAACGGAAAGTGGAAAATACGTGAATAGGAAAAGCGCATGAGGAAGAGTTCTGTTGATTTAAAGTATGTATGCGTAGAAGTGAAAATACTACCTTACGCACGGTACAGAAAATTTTGTGGTGCAGTGAAATCGAATTGAAAGCAACGTAACGAAAGAAACTTGTTGCTTTTATTTAAAACTTGTTATTTAAAATAAAACTTAACGGAAAGTGGAAAATACGTGAATAGGAAAAGCGCATGAGAAAGAGTTCTGTTGATTTAAAATGTGTGTACGTAGAAGTGAAAATACTACCTTATGCACGGTATAGAAAATTTTTGTGGTGCAGTGAAATCGAATTGAGAGCAACGTAACGGAAAATTAATAAACAATGGGCCAAGTCGATCCCCGGTGTAAACAGGGTCATTTAACAAGTATTCACTTCAATGGCTCGTAGCCTTTACACTTTAAAAAAGTAATTTTTAAATCGTAACCAGCGTTTTATCACGTGCATAGATAAGCATTTTAAAATTTAAAATTAAATTAAAAATAAAAAAATTAACCCTGACAGCCGTCAGTTCATTTTCGCATTTCAATTTATTATCTTAAGTAAGAAAGTCGTTCAGTAATTTTATCCATTACATAAACAATATTAGTTACATACAATAAACACAATTAATTAGATAAATACGATAAAATTACAGAATTGATAAGTATTTGAAGCGAAGCTTTTAATGTTAGCTTTGGTGAGAATTGAATTAAAAATAGCCGGACCTTTTTAATGAAACGGAAATATGTAACGGAAACGAACAAACGAATTTCGTCTCTCTATTTCCGTATTTTTTTCTTCCTCCTTTTGGATAACAGTACACGCGTATTATATGAAAACGTTGTGTTGCTTTGGTTTCGGTAGTTGAAGAACACGTGCACGTTGCAACCGTTCATTCGAAATTAATATAGACGATAATAATTGTTGTTAATATTGCTAGTGTTTAACAACATAACCTGAAAACTTATTACAGCTGTTCAATGAAATCAGCTGATCGTTTCGAATTAATATAAAACAGCTGCAACTACAGTAAGTAATATCTAAGCTAGGTTCGCGTGTTTATTTATTTAAACAAATCAAAATATTTGTAAAAATATCTTCAAACAAACTGTATTTTCAGCAGGGATATCATTAATAAGCTTCACTTCTGTCGGTTAGTCTCCGAATTTCACAAGTGTTCCTTTTTTTAAGGTGGAAACTTTTTTAATAAAATAAATTGAATTTATACGTGTTTTCTCATCGCGCTTTGTCATTTATAAAATTTTATCCACTGTCAAATTCTCAAATCGCTCATTGAAGTATGTTTTCGCCCAGCTGAAAGCTAGATCAGTGTGTTTACAGGAGAAGTTAAATAACCCATTTGTTTTGTTTGGAATCAAGAGAAGCCCGACGACCGCTAATGTATCATGACACCCCCCTTAAGACTATTTTGCCGCTACCAGACCCGGGTATGGGTTTTCCGTGAGTAATTTGGTTTCAGTTTACCCTTCTGCCTGTATTGACAAACTGCATTAGGCAGGACAAACAAGTAGGCCTACATTAGTGTGCACGTGCTGCCGCTAGAAGCAAATTTCTACAGTGGGCAATGATTTTTCGCATTTAACTTTGGTTAGCGCCGTCATGGTGTGACCCAGACCCGGGATTTGTAAATGTTCTAAATCACAGCTTGAGCGGTCGTCGTGAAAAATTGCATTAGAAGTGTATTTTATCATTTTCACTTTTGAAAATTCGATAAAATTTCATTTAAACTGGGCAGAAAAATCGATTTTGGTAATACATTTCACAAGTCCCTTAATCCGTTTAACAGCTTTGAAATAAAAAAAAATATGTTACACGCTTTCGAAATTCAGATTCCACCATCGTAATCAGCGTTAAAATCTGTGTAAATTAGCAATTCAAAATCCGTTGAATTATGAAAAAATCCAGATGGCTCTCAGGGTTCATTTTGTATTTTCAATATATTTTGAAAATTTGATACGATAAAGTAATTTTTATTCAAACAATACAAAATCGATTTTAGTTTTGGACAAGGTTGTTTTTTTAACAAAATCTGTTCAACCGTTTCGAAATTACAGCTTTTCATACATTAGTAAAATCCAAAATATTTACCTTATTTTGAAAATGTGACCTCGCTATATATGTTCGAGGTTACATTATAAATGTAAGTAATTTGACATTTATTTATTTACTACACACGTTAATGTAGCTTTGGTAATACATTTTCAAGTTCCAAGTTCCTTAATCCGTTTAACAGCTTTGAAATAAAAAAAAATATGTTACACGCTTTCGAAATTCAGATTCCACCATCGTAATCAGCGTTAAAATCTGTGTAAATTACCAATTCAAAATCCGTTGCATTATGAAAAAATCCAGATGGCTCTCAGGGTTCATTTTGTATTTTCAATATATTTTGAAAATTTAATAAGATAAAGTAATTTTTATTCAAACAATACAAAATCGATTTTATTTTAGGACAAGGTTGTTTTTTAACAAAATCTGTTCAACCGTTTCGAAATTACAGCTTTTCATACATTAGTAAAATCCAAAATATTTACCTTATTTTGAAAATGTGACCTCGCTATAGCAATCGTTAAATTGTGCCTTTTTAATTTTCAATGTAATTTGAAACCTTTCAAGATTTTAATGAGTAAATCATATTTTAAAAAAATATTTTAATTAACAAATCGTCGTTGGAAATTCACTTTAACCGGCGAGACAGTTGCGTGCAGCGCATATGTTTCGCAGGGCTAAACGGTATGTTTTTGTTAAATATTTGGTAAACAAGGCGCACAGAGGAATTCAAATCCAACCGATCCGTCGGTGTTTGAATGTTTGTAAACAACGTAATTGGGGGGTAGGTAAACGTTTCAGCGTGATTTGATGAATAGTTTGCAAACATCTGGCTTCCAACCGCCGAGTATACACTGCGCACGCGCATGCGGGGCTCAGAGGCGGATTTAAATTTGCAAATACTTGCCGCTAAACTTGTAGCCTTTGATGTTTGCGCAGCCCGTCAGGTAAACTTTGATAAATGCTCTTTGTTTGCCAAGTTACCCTTTAGCGAATTTCAATTTGCGCTACCGAAGCATCCATCATGGTAATACCAGAGCCCGAAATCAAGTTAAATACTGACTTCATGATTACTTTTTAATGGATCGTTAAAGTCTTTTATAGCAACCCTTATGAGAGCTTTGAGCGATAGCTACTGGTGGCATCTTGCGGCAGAGTGTTCAACTACATTTAAATAGACGATAGTACTGTCTATTTTCTCAAACGCCTTCACCACCTGTCCTTGCAGGACGCAGTGTTCATAGCTGCAGACAGTTGTACTACTTGGGCTTTAGCCGGTGATATCCAGCACGCTTTTTATAATGTCGGTTGTACTTCTAGATTCGCAATCGTGATTCGATTTAATTTACGTTTCGCACAACAATCGATAACTTGTTCTGAAATAACCAGCAAAAATTGTTCAAGCGTTTCAAAATGGTGGTAGAACCATTAAAAAAATCATAACTGTTTTATCTTAGTATTTCAAACATCTGATTTTACCATTATAATCAGCAAACAAATCTATGTAAATTAGCGTTTAAAATTTTCGAATCCAGTTGGAATTACGAAAACACTGACTCTGATTAGGGTTCGTTGCCTTTACTTTCGTGTTTTGAATGCAATCTTTTAGTGTTGATTATGATTGTGTAAACGGTTTTCAAAAAAGTGTAACAAGAAAATATTTTTGGGAATACGCTTCAATTACGACAGCGAAAAAACCGCGTACCGTGAATATTACGTGTAAAATGGCGCGTAAATGAATGGCGCAAATTTACGTCACAATTTAAATTTTACCTTACAATTCATTGAAAATCCAAATTCGTTTTCGTATTGGACGTTGCGATCGTCATTTTAAATGTTTAATGAAATAGAAAAGTGTAAAATTTTGTGGAGATTTTAACGCTGATTACGGTGGTGAAATGCGATTTTCAAAATGCCAGTTAAAAACGACTTACATTAGTTTTCAAAAATTCCCTCACATCATGTCAGAGAATCAGCTGAGTGATGAGGTCATTTTAATGTTTACTTAAACCATATTAACTTTTTACAATTCGAAATTATCATGATTAGTAGATTATTTTTAATGAATTAATCAGTAGCGTTTGTTTGATATAATTAAATAACTTTAAATAAATTAATGAAACCTTTGTAAATCCTCCGACATTTTCGCCGCAGTATTGTGAGATTTATTGCAAATAGAAGTTGCAAGGGAGGATGGCCATCAGTGTTTACAATGGCGTTATATGTTATCGCAGTAATCACATCGAACAGGGCTACCAACGTCCAACAAATCACACTAGCCTGATAAAACTATTCAGATTACAACGTCAAACTGGGTTCGCACGTCTTCTATCAAATCTTTGTGGATGTTTTTTTCTCAACAGATTTTAATAAAATAAATTTTAATAAAAATATTCACGTTTCTTATTTTGACACTGAATGGCTTCTGTCTGTTATAACAATAACAGCATACATTTACAGAACTAAAACGTTTTGATTCTAAAGTCTAGGATGTTTTTGGTTGGCAGCGTTAACAAAACAAGCTCACTTAAAATAAAACTAACTCTAATACAAACAAACATTATTTAAATTCGTTTTATATTCTTCTTTTTCCTGCTAGTATTATTGTCACTATGTTCAGTATAATGATCTGCCTTCCCTAGCTTCGTCAATTTTACTTTCGTTGACGCGTTTCGGAGAACCTCCATCTTCAAAAATGGATAGGTATAGTTTTTGAAGATGGAGGTTCTCCGAAACGCGTCAACGAAAGTAAAACTGACGAAGCTAGTGAAGGCAGATCATTATACTGAACATAGAAACATTATTTAATATTAACATAAATATAAACTTAATCTGAAATCACATTTCATTTCAAACGCATACCAGAGCCTAAATTAATATTATTGATTAACATAACATACAGATATTTTCAAAATTAAATTTTTTCTTTTTTTAATTGCCATCTGTAATGCCAATAGATATTTACGAAATAAATCCCAATTCTGATCATTTAAAATTTCCGTGAACGCCTGCGTAGAGAACATTTCTGTAACTAGATAAGATATTCTAATTGAATTATTCTTATAATTAATTCTTAATTAATTTAATACTGTACGAAATTTAAAAGTCAATTTTATTTCCTGTAATTTATATTTAAGAGTTGTTTTACGACAGTAAATTTCCCCCAAGGTCAAACATTTTGTAGTATTTTCGATTTTTTGTTGCTAGTATAAACTGCTTTTTATTCGTTCCACAATGATTGTATTCGTTATATTACACGGTTATTTTTATCCCCAAAATTGTAAATTCTTCTTCAACTCTACTTCGTATTTTAGGCCCTAAATTGTTACATTTTTACAACGAAATATTTTAGAATTCACAACTATTTTAGCTGGCATCTAACAATCTATTTTCTGGGATAGAACAAATAATTGAAATGTAGTTTCAGTGCCTGCATCGAAAAGGAGGAAGAAAAAGAAAGCGACGGAAATAGAGAGGCGAATTTCCGTTACATTCTTCCGTTCAGCGGACCTATTTCTATTCACTCCTCTCGCTAAAGCTAACATTAAAATCTTCGCTTCAATACACTTTTTAAAAAATACGGTTTCTCACCCCAAAATTCTAAATTCTTCTCCAACTCCACTTCGTATTTAAGGCCCTAAATTGTTACATTTTTACAACGAAATATTTTAGAATTCACAACTATTTTAGCTGGCATCTAACAATCTATTTTCTGGGATAGAACAAATAATTGAAATGTAGTTTCAGTGCCTGCATCGAAAAGGAGGAAGAAAAAGAAAGCGACAGAAATAGAGAGGCGAATTTCCGTTACATTCTTCCGTTCAGCGGACCTATTTCTATTCACTCCTCTCGCTAAAGCTAACATTAAAAGCTTCCCTTCAATACACTTTAAAAAATACGGTTTCTCACCCCAAAATTCTAAATTCTTCTCCAACTCCACTTCGTATTTAAGGCCCTAAATTGTTACATTTTTTCATACAACGAAATATTTTAGAATTCACAACTATTTTAGCTGTCATCTAACTATCTATTTTCTGGGATAGAACAAATAATTGAAATGTAGTTTCAGTGCCTGCATCGAAAAGGAGGAAGAAAAGAAAGCGACAGAAATAGAGAGGCGAATTTCCGTTACATTCTTCCGTTCAGCGGACCTATTTCTATTCACTCCTCTCGCTAAAGCTAACATTAAAAGCTTCCTTCAATACACTTTAAAAATACGGTTTCTCACCCCAAAATTCTAAATTCTTCTCCAACTCCACTTCGTATTTAAGGCCCTAAATTGTTACATTTTTTCATACAACGAAATATTTTAGAATTCACAACTATTTTAGCTGTCATCTAACTATCTATTTTCTGGGATAGAACAAATAATTGAAATGTAGTTTCAGTGCCTGCATCGAAAAGGAGGAAGAAAAAGAAAGCGACAGAAATAGAGAGGCGAATTTCCGTTACATTCTTCCGTTCAGCGGACCTATTTCTATTCACTCCTCTCGCTAAAGCTAACATTAAAAGCTTCCCTTCAATACACTTTAAAAAATACGGTTTCTCACCCCAAAATTCTAAATTCTTCTCCAACTCCACTTCGTATTTAAGGCCCTAAATTGTTACATTTTTTCATACAACGAAATATTTTAGAATTCACAACTATTTTAGCTGTCATCTAACTATCTATTTTCTGGGATAGAACAAATAATTGAAATGTAATTTCAGTGCCTGCATCGAAAAGGAGGAAGAAAAAGAAAGCGACAGAAATAGAGAGGCGAATTTCCGTTACATTCTTCCGTTCAGCCTACTATTTCTATTCACTCCTCTCGCTAAAGCTAACATTAAAAGCTTCCCTTCAATACACTTTTTAAAAAATACGGTTTCTCACCCCAAAATTCTAAATTATTGTCCAACTTTACTTCGTATTTAAGGCCCTAAATTGTTACATTTTTACAACGAAATATTTTAGAATTCACAACTATTTTAGCTGTCATCTAACTATCTATTTTCTGGGATAGAACAAATAATTGAAATGTAATTTCAGTGCCTGCACCGAAAAGGAGGAAGAAAAAGAAAGCGACAGAAATAGAGAGGCGAATTTCCGTTACTATCGTCCGTTCAGCGGACCTATTTCTATTCACTCCTCTCGCTAAAGCTAACATTAAAAGCTTCCCTTCACTATACTTTTTAAAAAATACGGTTTCTCACCCCAAAATTCTAAATTCTTCTCCAACTCCACTTCGTATTTAAGGCCCTAAATTGTTACATTTTTTATACAACGAAATATTTTAGAATTCACAACTATTTTATTGTTTATTTTAGAATTCACATCTAACAATATATTTTCTGGGATAGTACAAATAATTGAAATGTAATTTCAGTGCCTGCATCGAAAAGGAGGAAGAAAAAGAAAGCGACTGAAATAGAGAGACGAAATTAGTATGCTCGTTCTTTCTATATTTCCGTTACTATCGTCCGTTCAGCGGATCTATTTCTATTCACTCCTCTTGCTAAAGCTAACATTAAAAGCTTCGCTTCAATACACTTTTAAAAAAATACGGTTTCTGATTCCAAAATTCTAAATTATTGTCCAACTTCACTTCTCATTTAAGACCCTAAATTGTTTCATTCTTTATGCAACGAAATATTTTAGAATTTACAACATTTATAGCTAACATTTTATGTAACCTATTTCCTGCCATAGGAAATACTTCAAGCAAATAATTGAAATGTAGTTTCAGTGTGTACATATTCAGCTAGCTAATCCCGTTTCAGACAAAATGTCTAAAGGTAAACACGCGTTAAGGCTATTTCTACAAAATTCAATACATCCCAAAACATGAACTGAATAATTTACTGTTGTCTTTTGGACTGCTTGAAAATGTGATAGTTTTACAGAGAGTGGAACATTTTTACATAAAATATATTTGGACCTCTCAAAATTGTTAGCATATTTTATTGGTGCTAACAGGTAATAAAATATACAAAGTATTTTATGAGTTTTCTGTGTGTGTGTTTTTGTTTTGTTTTAACACTCCAAAATGTCGCAATTCTTATCCAATTTGATTGAAACGTAGCACGAAAATCGATTTTAGTAATAACTTTGGCGGTTTTGTTAACCAGGTTTGTACCTTACAATTTTTTGAAAATGTAATTTCTCCATCGTAATTAGCGTTAAATGCGGCATAAACTATCATTTTAAATAATGGAATCGCACTTCATTTAACAAAACAACTTTCAATCTGATTATAACCATTATTCATTTTCGTATTTTAAATGTTTGATGTTTTGAAATTATTAAACGATACTTTGGCGTAATTTAATGATTACTATATTTTTTTTGTTTTTAATTTAATTTTATTTACAACTGAGTAGAAATACCCATCTAGTAATTTACATTTAACACATGATTACACTTTGAAGGGATATATCCTCATTGGATATATTTCCATCCGGACCAGCAAAAACCATAAGGTCCAGTGGCTTTGTTCTTCGTAGCCTTCTAACCACACCAGCCTCAGCCAACAATCCGCGTATCTCCGGATGCTCGTGTTGAGAGATGCGTTGTCCGTGCTTCTTTGCATACTTTTTTATTTCCACACTGACCATATCTATTTTCAAATCCCTATGGAGGTTGTCGTTATTTATGTACCATGGTGCATCTACGATGCATCGCAGCACCTTATTTTGAAAGGTTTGTATCTTTTTTACATTTGTCTTCTTTGTACAGCCCCAGAGCTGTATTCCGTAGGTCCACACGGGTTTCAAGACTTGCCTATATGTCAGCAGCTTGTTATGGATTGGTAATTGGGATTTTCTTCCCAAAAGCCAATACATACTTCTGAATTTTAATTTTAACTCCTCTGTTTTCTTTTTAACGTGTTCCTTCCACTTCAGTTTTGCATCCAGTGTTATACCTAAATACTTTGCTGTATTAGCATAGGGAACTTGTAATGAATTGATTGTAATTGGTATATGATGATCAATCTTCAAATTTGAAAAGTTAACATTAACTGACTTTGTCTCATTGAGGCCAATGCGCCACTTCTTTGTCCATCTGCTAATAGCATCTGAGGTCCTCTGAAGTTTGCCTGCAGCTTCGTCAATTTTCTTCCCGGTGGCTAGTATTGCAGTATCGTCTGCAAATGTAGCAACTGTTACATCTTCGACATTAGGGAGATCTCTAGTGTACAGCAAATATAATATCGGTCCCAACACGCTACCTTGTGGGACACCAGCTGATATCTTTTTCAGTTTTGAATATTTTCCTTCATTTTTAACCCTAAAATGCCTATCAGTCATATAAGACTGTAGTATTTCGAAATATTGTTTCGGAAAATATATCTCCAGTTTCCACATCAGACCACTATGCCACACCTTGTCAAAGGCCTGTGCTACATCAAGGAAGATACTTGCACATATTTCTTTCTTCTCCAGTGAATTTTCTATAACACTTGTTATTCTATGTACTTGATCTAGTGTTGAAAATCTTTGTCTAAATCCGAACTGATGGTCAGGGATAAGGTTTCTTTCTTCTATGATGGGTCTAAGTCGTTCTAGGAGTAGCCTCTCAAATAATTTTGAAAATATCGGGAGCAATGATATTGGTCTATATGATTTCCTATCATTTGGTGATTTACCCGGTTTTATTATCATAATGACTTCTGCCACCTTCCACTGCAAAGGAACATATTTCATCCTTAAGCTTGCATTCATTATGTGTAGTAACTTCCTAAGTCCTTTCTCTGGTATATTTTTAATTATTTGTCCAGTAATCAAATCATATCCCGGTGCTTTCTTCGTCTTTAGATTATTTTTAATTTGGTTTTTCAGTTCATTAAGTGTTATTTTTGGTATTTCTAATTCATCAACGATTAATATGATGAAATTAATTATTATTTTGAAATCAGCATCAAATGATCAAGGCAGATGCGTACGTGCTTATTTGACGACCTTGAGTCGGTCATTTTCGAAATTAGTCTTTTGTACGAAAATCGGACCGAAATTGAAACTTATATTTAGTTCACCACTAAATAGGAGCGACGAAGCCTAATTTTAGAGGCCGTAAATTGTGTTTGCACCGAGTGTAAGCGTGCTACGATGATTGAAAATATCGTTAGACTTAATCGTCGTGCATCGGGTCAGTCTATGTCAGCTAAAGCCAGCCCATTTCCTATTTGCGTCGTACAGAGGTTATAAAAGAAGCTAGCAAAGAAGTCACCTTCAGTTTGACGTCAGGCTTGCAGCGAGAATAACCTAGACGATGCACATATGATTTTGATAAAACGTCGGGAATATGTTTCTTCTACAAACATTTGTATCGAACGGATATACTCTGGTTTTCATTTGAATTTACATGAAATGAATACATTAAAGAATTATTGATTTAAAACACTTTTAAGGATTCAGAAGGTAGTGTTTTACAAAAATATGTGTGCTTATTTATAGCATCACTAAAGCTGATTCAGTTCTACGTTGTTTCGCTCACTGGCTGTCTCATACTAGATGTCCATATTAGAGTCTGATGTTTACAAAACAATTAACATTCAAACAGTGAAGGAAAATAGATGCGTTGCACTTTTTGCCCGATATGTGATACGATTGTAACAAAGCACTTATTACGACTGCTGTCAAGTTCCATAAACGTCATAAATCTTGCAATATACGGTCATTAATTTCAGCTTAACTTGTGCTGTAATGATGGCCTCCATACTACCCTTCCGTCCGCTCCCACCCCGTCCGCGCTACGCTTTGTAAGTGGAAACGATAAAATAAAAATTGTTGTGTTTAGGCCGACAAGAATAACAGTTAACAACTTTGGCCGTTAATAATTCGTAAATACAATGCAGTGTGGCCGAGGCGACGTTGTTGGGGAGAGATTTTAGCGTTTTTCGATTTGGTCGTAAAATTAATTTACTGCTAATACGCGATGGATACTTTTTTTGTTTAAATCGTTTTCGCAAAGGTATAATTACCGCGAATGCATATCTAGAGCAGAAATGTGATACATGGTAATTTCAAAAAGTATTTCTCTTTATCTGGTCCTTTTTAAAATTCCGATATCACAATCGTAATCCGCATTAAATGTCGCATGTGTTAGCATTTCAAAATTTCAAAGTGTATTGAAAATAAGAAAATGAACCCTGAACGCCGTCAAAATATTTCTTAATTTCAACGATTCTTCAAAATTCAAAATGCTATTGAAACTTTTAAACGAATTTTGCTAGTTCACGAACTTCACTAACCTATTACCCCAGTCGATTATTTGTGCCATGTTTAAATTAAATCGGTCTAGAATTGCGTATGTGTGTGTGTTTGTATATATATAGATTAACAGAAGATGGATACAGGTTGCACTCCCGGAAGACCACAGAGAAGATATCGAACCTGGCAGCAGATATCAGAAGAAGAAGGCTTCGGTTCTATGGACTCATCAGTAGACTCCCAACAACGAGACTTGCCAACAGAATCCTTAAGTATATACAAGGTGTCGAATCAACAACGTCGTGGATCGCACAAATCAGAAGAGACCTACATGACGCAGAAATAGACTCAACAGACTTTGAAGACAGGCACGCATACAGGAGAAAGATGCTCGGTTGGAAGGTCCGAGAGAATGAAATCCCAAAGAGAGCAGGGGTAAAATGGACGGAGGAGCGGAAGAGGATCCATGGGGACAGGATGAGGGAGGTGTGGAGGATTAGAAGGAACAAGACATGAGTCGGAGTGCTTTGCGTGATCCAACAGGGTTTATGCGCAAATAATAATATATAATTATTAACGACCCCTCAAAAAGTGATAATATATAGAAGTCAGGATTGGTGCTCATTTCAAGGTCTCGGACCTGGGTTTTGCGTTGATGGCAGAACCAATAGCTCATTTCGCCAATGGAAATTCGCAGCTGTCTCGATGAAGAGCTGAAACTGAATTTCTAAAACGTGAAAGAAACCTCAGTTACGTTTTCACCTTACAGGCTACTTTTTTGAAAATCAGATGGCTCTATCGTGATCACGTTAAAATCTGCATGGTTTTTAAATTGTTAAGATATATTGAGAGTTCAAAGTATTAATGTTGATTTTTAACGCTAATTACAATGGTGAAATAGATTTTAAGAAAGGAATATGATTAAAAAAGTGTTTTTATGGTTTGAAATGAACGCTTTTTAAAACAGTTGGACGTATTGTTCCGAGTAACAAACTTGTCTCCGCAATTACAAAAATAGACATTTCTGTCAATTTCGAATCAAATCAAACGCCATTATTACATAAAAATTGGAACCTGTATGGGCTAATACATACAGGACCTACAAATATATATATATATATATATATATATATATATATATATATATATATATATGTGTGTGTGTGTGTGTGTGTGTGTGTGTGTGTGTGTGTGTGTGTGTGTGTGTGTGTATATATATATATATATATATATATACATATATACATATATCGATATATATAACGATATATATATATATAGTTTATATATATATATATAAACGAATGTATGTCTGTTTGTCCTTTATGCATTACTACACCATTCATACGATCGCCATGAAACATTGGGAAGTTGTTGAGTACACTCCTGCTAAGGTTTCTGGTATAGTACTTTCACCCCTTATGCAATCCAGAGCAGCGAGCATCTCTCTCTCTCTCTCTCTCTCTCTCTCTCTCTCTCTCTCTCTCTCTCTCTATATATATATATATATATATATATATATATATATGCGCTCGTCATGGCTTTGCCCGCAATCATAATATACATTAAAGATCACGCATCACCGTGTTAGGACCAACAACCGGAATATTTTAGGACCTAACAAACAGTGTTAGGTCATGGAATATTTTTTTTAATAAAGGTTTTTTTAACGCATCACCGTATTAGGCCTAACAACCGTGTTAGTTAAGTTATGGAGTACTGTTTAAAAAAATATAAAGTTTTTTTTCATGAATCACCGAATTAGGCCGAACAACCGTGTCAGTTACATTATGAGTACTCTTTATAAAAAAATAAATAAAAGTTTTTTTAATGCATCACCGTGTTAGGCCTAACAACCATGTTAGTTAGCTTATGGAGTATTCTTAAAAAAAAAAAATATAAAGTTTTTTTTCACACATCAGCGTGTTAGGCCTAACAACCGTGTCAGTTAGGTTATGGGGCATTCTTTAAAAAAATATAAAGTTTTTTTGACGCACCACCGTGTCAGGCCTAACAACCGTGTCAGTTAAAGTTAAGTTAGTCTTTTAAAAAATGGATTTCTTATCACCCAAAACCCGTGTTAGACGTATTTTTATTGTTTTACCGATCTACAATACGTTACCGATTTCCGCGCGGTTGCAATTTTGAGGTTATATTGGTCACTATTACTTTCGATTTTTATCGTACTTCTCGTGTTTTCCGTGCTTTTATATTTTGGATTCTTTCTTTTGGGCACATAATAAAGCGTTTTAGCATAAAAAATATCGAAAAATCCAGGTCATGCTACACTGCATATTTACCATTTTTTCATATAATGTAATTACACAAATATATACTACCTTACGATTAAAGTATCCTAATAAAATTGTATATGTTTTATATTCTGCACTCTGCGTCGAAAACATTGAAAATTGTTAAATGTAAAACACCAGATTGTGATTATTTGATCTAATGAAACTTGTTATGAAAAAATAACAAAACTGCAAACAATAAAGCAAACCAGACTTTCACAAAGAGAAAATACTTACAATTATAGTAATTTTTAACGTATCGTAATCTGCACTATTTTTTACATTTAATATTGAAAATTCAACACAAAGTAACAAATTAGAGTCAGTTTTGAAAAAATTTCTACTAAAATAATTGAAAATGTAACATTAAAAGCAATAATTTTGCAATAAATAAAACACAGATTAAGATTTGTAAAATGGGATTAGATCTATGTCCATCTCAGGTGCCTAATACTCAGGTCCAGTAAACAGTAATTAAACCTAACTACAGTTAACACATGCCACAAAACTAAATACTAATAATTATATTGGGCTGAGTAAGTAGTATAATGAAGTTTTTTTAAAACGGGAATAGGCCTATGTTAATCTCAGATACCTAAACCATTTTCGTACCAAATTTCATCTCATCTCAATTGGTCCAGTGGTTAAAGCGTGATTGAATAACAAATATACAAACATATAAACAAACACTCAAACTTTCAGAAATATAATAAGATTAAGATAAGTCAGGACTGATTCAATGACTGATCAACGCACAGTCGAAACTATAAAGCTATAGACTTGACATATTTTCAGGCTACCTTAGTACCCCCATGTTTACTAAGAAACAATTTTCCGATAATCAACCCCTAAAAGGGTAAAAATGGGATAAAGCTGTTTTAGTTGAAGAATGGTTGTTTTTTGTTGACCTTCTTTAAACTTGACATAATTACTCTGAAACACAAGTAATGAATTATTTTTTTCACAATTTTCCAAAATTCATCCCCTAAAGGGGGATGCAAGTGGTGGAAAGTGTAAAAAGGGGATGCAATTTTGCATTGGAAAAACTTTTAATCGTATATTTCAGATTTATTCTCTGAAACACAAATAATATTTTTAAATATTAAATAGTACGTTAAATCGGCTTTTCTTCAAACTTGACAAAAATTTTGAAAACACAAATATGCAGTATTTCAGCATTTTCCACAATACTCTACGTGACGCTCCCCCACCGTTTGGATATATTTTTTTCCAAATAGTTCCACTGTGTGCACTGGGTGGTCGAAATATCGAAAACCTCCTTCTCTAAAGGCTAAACGTTCGATGGTTAATTTGCTAAATCTTTTCTAGGAATAAAAATACATTATTAACTGTATCAACTACAAATAGATTCCCAATTCGCAACCTTAAAATTGCGAGGGTGAAGCCGCGACGGGGCCGGTACTATATCAATAAAATATATTTTTCGATCGAGAATGAACTAATTGTGTAACAAAGCCTCTTAAATTCTACTTCAGTATGGTGCCCTCCAGTGTATTATAGCTCTTCACTGACTAGCTCATTTTGCTGCAGGTCTTCAGGATCGTGGAAAACAAAAACCTCATTCTACAGGTAAAAACTCCATAATCGTGAATTATATGACCTGCAGTTACACCAATATTCTTGCCTAACTTACATATGGTTACGGCAGTTGATTCTGTATTTTCAGTAACATTTAAAAAATTTAAAAAACTCTATTATTTATGAAATACATTAAAACCACATTTTTTTAATAAGAAGTATAATAAAAATGACTTTAAATGACAGAAACAAATGAAAGATATCTCTGGGTAAAGAAGTTTTAAGCGATTGCAAAAGTAATATTTGTGTGACAATTTTAACTTACTCTTTAAGTGTCCGTGCCATACAAGTTTTGTAATATTCGGTATTGTCAGTTTTCTAACATTTTTTTTGTTATTTTAATGCGAAAAGCACATTGAGGCTATTATCGCCTCCCTAAATTTAAGTGTGAGTGTAAAGTGTTAAAGTCGTAAGTGTAAGTGTTAGACTCGGGTACTGCGAGGGACGTCTAAATCCTCTCAGGAGATGGTCTGCACTCCTGCGGGTTTTTATAACGTAAGCGAGACAACTGTGTATTATATTTTTCATATTATTCTAGTTAGGCTGCGTATAATTTTCCGCGTTGGTTAGTCCACGCTGTGTGGGATGTTAGCGGCCCCAGACTGTACACAATGCTTCCATTTACCCCCCACCCCCGACTGTAATGTGTGTTCAAACAGATACGTTACTTTTAATTAGCTTACGAGTGGAACCGAAATGATGCCAAGGCAAATAGTATTACAGTTGGATAGCGGAAAGGAATGTTTGTCGGTATGTTTTATTGCGCGATTGTAGGACCGGTCGTTGTAATATCGTTTGTTCTGATGTCTTTCTCAAAGTAGTATCAAGTGATTCGACTACAATTGCATACCTGTGTGAAGATATAAGAGTTCTTTTCGAATCATAAGCGTAGCTAATAACCGTTTCCTGGACAGTGGCAACATTTATTAACATCACAATTACAAACGTTTTTTTATAATTGAACATTCCGTATTCATCATTTTTGTATTTTGTTAAGATATTCTTTTAACGTCTCAATGGAATTTGAAATAGAATGTTAATTTGTGCAAATTTCAACGCTGATTATAATGATGAAATTACATTTTCAAAACAGTGTAAGACAAAAACTTACTGTACTATTTAGCTCTGAAGTTACCGCCATTTTGAAACTGTTGGAGAAATGTTGCTGGATATCTACGTTGCCGATTTTGTACCACGTCGATTTCGAACAGGTCTAAAATTACCAACATATGAGTACAGTGTTTGTCGCTCGTGTGTGTGTGTGTGTGTGTGTGTGTGTGTGTGTGTGTGTGTGTGTGTGTGTGTGTGTGTGTGTGTGTGTGTGTTGTGCACGCGTGTGCGTGCTCGTGTTTGTGTATGTCTGGGGAATGTGGTGTGTGTGTGTGTGTGTGTGTTGTGCACGCGTGTGCGTGCTCGTGTTTGTGTATGTCTGGGGAAGTGTGGTGTGTGTGTGTTATGCGCGTGTGTGCGTGCGTGCTCGTGTTTGTGTATGTCTGGGGAATGTGGTGTGTGTGTGTGTTGTGCACGCGTGTGCGTGCTCGTGTTTGTGTATGTCTGGGGAAGTGTGGTGTGTGTGTGTGTGTTTGCGCGCTCACGCGTTTATTCTAGCTTTTATAATATCTCTGTGTTTTGCGTATAAAATAACACAAAAATTGATTTCGTCAATAGCTTAAACAAGTTTATTTCCATTTTCAGTAAACGTTATCCTGCAGTTTAAAAACTAGGATCATCCCAAAATCTAAAGAAAAGTAATAGCCTATCTTCTTAACGTACACTTCTTTGAATATTTATCTTTCAAAATCGATACCAGCGTTAAAGTCTTCACAAATTGGAATTTTCACTTTGATTATTATGGTTAAAAATTGCAAGACGAAAGGAGATATAAATATTGCGAAAGTATGGATCCATTTTCGTATTTTTATTGTGAAATTTAAAAATTATTATTTTTTTGAAATCGACTTCCATCACGTCCGCTAGACAGCTGCTGCCTACGAGTACTACCAATTAGTCAGTTATTCTATGAGTAAGATTAATTAATTAATAACCATTTAATAAGAAGATTATTTTGATATAGGTAAACACTTCGGAAAACGCAAGGATTAACAAACCCTGGTAGGGCTTCACGATTTTGATTGATGGTTTAGAGTGACTTTGCGGCTATTAAATACAACATTGACTTCGAAATCTCGACAGCAAAGTAATCGACTTCTAATCGACTAATCGACATAGACAATGCATCACTTTGTGTACACCTGATGCAAATTGATAGGTTCACAAATTGCTTAAGATTTTGTTGTGCGCGGGCGCTCCTTTGTTTGTGTATGTTTGTATACGCGCGCTCGTGTGTGTGTGTGTGTGTATATATATATATATATATATATATATATATATATATATATAACATTTTTATGCAATCACTCAAAAACCGATATAGAAATCAGGGTCTGTGCTCATTTCAAAGTTACGGATCTGAGGTTTACAGATGGCCGCTCCAACAACTCATTTTCCACTGGAAAGTCACTGAAGACAAACGATAAAACAGAAGCTCACAGGACAATGTGTTTTTGCTGTTAAAACGATTGCACGTTATTGCTTGTCTGGCGAAGGAATGCAGCTGATTGAATTGTGCAAGCAACAGCGCCCGTTTTGTCCGAACTTGACTTCTTCATCCATTTAAATGTCGTATAGATCCATTTCGTAACCACTGAAGTACGTAGAAATTTGTAACGCGTTTCTGCATGATAATTTATACCAAAAATAGTTATATAACACTTATGAACTATCATAAAAATCCTCAAATCTTATGTAGCTGGAACACAGCTGTTGTTTAAAATCAGCTGTGAAAATAATAAAATATTCTCTCCGTTCTTCCGTCGAGAAAATTGTAATAGAGATAAACAGTAGGGATCGCATACTAAAAAAATATAGAAATAAACAAGATAACACAAAACTGGCAAAGCCATAACTCAACTTGTAAGTTGTGTTTCGGCTCAATATTTTTGCTAAGTAGATGAAGCAATTTCCCCGGAGTTAATGCGGTCCAAGGAGTGGCTCTGCATAGTGAAACTTTTAAGTCTCCTTTCCCCGAGATAACTTTGTTATTATCCGGAGCCCTCCCCCCACTACCGCCACCACCACAGTCCTCGTCTTTGTTAACAGAAGCAATATACCTAAGCCGCATTCCCGATTTGCCGGCTACATGGTCTTAAAGTTGAATTTTGTCGTTATTGCTTTGCCATTCTATTCGTTTCTCGAACCACCGGTACTTTTATTAACATCAAGGCAAACATCATTTCATGGGACGTGTATTATCTCATGGGATCGGTCAAGGTTTTGGTGTGAGGTTTGGGGACAACCTGTACGCAGGTTCAAGTCTCGTTACTGCCGTTGGATTTTTGCATGCGTTTACGTCGGTCTCCGACTTTATTTGTAAAATAGTCGGGGCATGCAACTGACGTGATAGAAGCAAATTTACAAAAGTATATTTTTCTTTATCTTATCGCCTTTCGGAATTTACATATCACCGTCATAATCAGCATTAAAGTCTACGTTTCCTGGAATTTTAAACCTACAATTTACGTTGAAAATAAGAAATGAACCCTGACAGCTGGCAAAACATTTTTTTTTAATTTCAACAGATTTTGAAAATTCAAAACGCTACCTTGATTACGATAGTGAAATCAGATACAAAAAAAAAAATCAGATACAAAAGTTATGAATTTTTTGAGGATTTCAAATGTCTGCCATTTTGAAACTCTTCAACTAATTTCGTCGGTTAACGAACTTGTTCAAGCTATTATCATAATCGATATTTGTGCCAAGTTTGAATCAAACCGGACCAAAATTGCGAACGTGAGCGTGCTAAAACATACACGCGCGCGCGCGCATTTTAAAATTTAATTGACCCTAAAAACTGATCTAGAGGTCAGGGTCGTCGCTTATTTCTAAGTCCCGGGTCTAGGTCTTACCATGATGGCAGCTCGTTTTTCAGACGCAATATTTGCTGAAAATTGTCTCAATCACGATCTTCCCTACCTGCCCGTTTCCCTGTTGGAGTTATACATGAAATTATTTTTGAAGTGAATACTTTTAATTCGGTAAGTATAGTAAATCGTTAAAAGCGACACGAAGGTATTACAAAATAAAACGATAATTTACGAACACGCACGAAAGAATCCGAAAGTCAATTTACGCAATAATTATATTTTTAAATAACCGCCATATTCCACTGCTATCTTGATGTGATATTTTCAGTTAACGTTTTTTGTCCGTTGCTTAGAAACGCATTTAATAGAATCGTTTCAATCCCATGAAAGTATTATATTTTCATTTGTTAATTTATCTTCATTACATTGTTTGAATTGTTTAATTTTGTGTGAAGACGAACAAAACATAACCTATCTACTGACTTTGCTCTGAATTGATTTAGCCTATGTAAATATGTGCACACCTGTGGCGTATTTGTGGATCGGTTGCGGCCAGACGCGATAGAAATAATCACGAACCGGAAAATTTAATAAAAATTAGAACATATTTTGCTCTTTATAAAAGCACTAAGATCAGCAGGCTCGTCATGTGCATGATGGAAGATGGTAGAATGGCAAAGAAAATAATTGGAGGGAACGTGTCGGGGAAAGGAAAAGAGGACGAGCTAGGAGACGATGGTTGGATGACCTAGGATAGGAGTAACTGGATGGAAGCAGCTAGCGCTGGATCGATATGCATGCAACAGAACTGAACGTGAGGCCAAAGTTACCTCGGACTGTAGAGACCGCGAAGAAAGACAAAGTATTTGCACATTGTGCTAAAAAATACAACATATTTTTATAATTTATGATACTATCATTTTATTAAATAAATATTATGCAAGACATATAGAGGTACGAAACATAAAATTTAAATATATAACCTACATAATTTTATAGGTTATACCTATTAAAAAAACACAGTTGGTATTGCTTTGAAAAGGTAGTCATTAATTTTAACTTGCAGGATTTATGTAAGAATTCCAGATACAAATGTTTCAACGTGGTTTAATATTGTGCTTCAATTAACAACGCATTTAACCTTTAGGTACTTAAGAAGGGTTGATAATTTTCTTTTTGCTCTTTCACTGTTTGCGTAAATACTGGTTTGGTGTTCGCTTTCACTACGCTTAGTGTCGGTACAGACACTAGTTTTCTTATTTCATCTTCGTAAGAGCTCTTACGTTTTTTCGCTTTAAGTTCTAGTCTTACGGAATTATTTATCTGGAAACACTGGCATTCTTACCCCATTTTTTACATAAATAGTTCAAAAATATCGCACAAACTTTCTCGTGTTCAATTGTCTCCTAAAAGTTGCCAGTTTTGAAGATAACGAATAAAACCAGTTTTTTCTACTTTTTCGATTTACACCCGAACAAAGGGTTTAATTTTTTTCTTTCATTTTTTTTTGTGTTTAACGTCCGACTAGTGTGCACACTTGGGCTAATGCAGACGGTGGGATGATTTATAGCGTATGAAAATGCCAAGCCCTGGCCGGGAATCGAACCCGGGTCCTCGGGGTGAAAGCCTAGTACGCTATCCACTAAACCACCGAGGCGGCTATTGTTTTCTTTCAAATTTGCCACACCGAATTAATTTTTGGAAACGGTCAGGGTTCATTTTGAAATTTAAAATGCTTCAGTATTCCGGTTTAACGCTGGTTACAATGGGAAAACCAAAGGTGTAATAAAAATTTGTTTGATCGTGATGTTACTTTTTACAAATTTTGCTTCCATCACGTTAGCAAAACAGCTACGTGCTACCGTTATTATTACGGTTAAAGTAGACATCTTTAATTTCCAGTGTTTTCCTAATAATACGTTAAAAATGTGGCGTGCACTTAATGTGGTTTGTATTTAAAATTTATATCACATTAACCCCCCAAAGTAAAGTAGTACCGTACGGGAAAGTACTATAATTTTTCGAAAATGACTCCTAAAAACGTTGATTTGGTGTCTCAAAACTTTTTTATTTATTTATGCGGACGCCACCGTTAATTGGTCGGAACGGACACGCGAGCGCAGCGCCCCTAGCGGCAACTAACTGACTCAATTGTCCTGAACTAACTGGAAGCGTCCACCACATATTTCATCACTATTCAAACTTCATGTTGACTCATCTAATCATCGGGAGGCAGTGTTTTTTCCACTCGGTCTAACTTGAATGCAGATAGGCCTTAACGTTAATGGCCCTGTGATTTATTGTAAAACGCCCTTTTCTGTAATACTGAATCGGGTGTATTACTTTTGGATCGCATTTATAGATCTTCATTGTCAAATTTCCAATTGAAAATGACTTGGAAGATGAGACGAATTTTTTACTGTGCAAAATCCGTTGGACAGTTTCAAAATGGCGGTCATTTCAAAACATAAAAAGCCGCAATTTGTTATCTTACACATTTTAACACTTGAGTTTATCGGTAGCTGGGTTCGAAAATAACAGGGTAGTGTTTCAAAATTGGTTCACCAGATTTTACATAAATTTTATTCATATAATCTTTGTTCATATTTGTGGTTTTTTCCGATTTCCGTTGAACCAAATTTGAGAAATTCATTTTTTTGCGGCAATTTTTCACTTAGAAGTTTTCTGGAGGAAACAGCTGATCTTGAGAAAATTTGGTAACGTTTTTATGCACTATGCACATGCAGACCGGAACACTAGATCGTTCCTCCGCTCTAAACAGCACACGCGTTAATTAATACCGGATCTGTGATAGATAGTATCAATCTATGACCGCACTCAAGTGGCTATTGATAAACCACTGAGTTTGACGTTTAATTGCTTGCACCCCTAATTTATACACGCCGCTATTTAGGCAGGGGTAGATATTTGATTCCCGTAAGGATAACAATGACGTCATTTTATTATACACGTCCCATTGTTATCGCTGAAATATGACTGCCAGTTCCGTTATTCTATTCGGCTCCCATTCTAGCCTGTTCTTTTCACTGTTACACAGATTTGTAGTTGTATTTTAGGAGTCGTTCGCAATTCCATTAGAGTACTTTTCGGTATGAAATGAACGAGTGCACGCAATTTTAAGCGGTCGTTGAATAGCTTCGTTGGTCTGGAGTGGTTGTTTTCAATTGACAGGATGATTCATAATGGCGTCGAGAGTTCCGCTTATGCAATAAACACTGCACAAACTTTCTTTCTTTAAATTGTTTAAAAAAGACTCGAGTGACCCACAAAGTTCGAATAGATCGCTCTGGCCTTACAAATACAGTGCAAGATCTATTGAATTAACATAAATCTCAGGTCAGCATTTATTAGTTTATAACCTAACCTAACAAAAATGCTATTTTCATTCCAAATCGGTATAAAATAACTGTGACAAAACGCACAATCTAAGCCACGTTAAATTTTTCTGCGCAAATATACTGCGATGCTAAGGACAAGAACCGCGAAAGTCAGTAAAACAGAAAGGAGATTTTTGTAGCAGCGCCTGACACTTTTAGATGAGGAGAGAATTGTTATTTAGCCTAATGAGTATGAGGGATCAGCGCTAACGGCAAGGGAAAGAACTTACGGAAAGAAACTGAGACTTGAGCAACTCAAACAAGCTTTATGTATTGACCTATAACATATATTTGAACAAAATATGATAAAACTGTTTTAAAAAAATAAAAGCAAGAATTTTTTAAAAAATTTTATTGCTCCCAATATATTTGTTTGACGTAAAATATTTCAAACGTTTTCTTTAAATACTTTGATTGGAATCTTTTTATCTATATTTTTGTCAAAAAAGGACTCCAAACATTTTTTACATTATAGGTTCTTCAAACCAGTTATTAGTATAATTGTTTAGAAATTTAAACCACTATAATTGTTTACATAAATAAAATGTATAAATAATGTAATAATACTAGGACGCAGCTGTCTCGCTGATATGATTAAAACGTATTTCCAATATTTCACTTCCATCATGAGGGTAATTTTATTATCTTCTTGAAACTCTGACTTCACTATCGCAAATATCATTAAAATCTGCACACATTAGCAGAATTATTACGTTTGGCAAAATTACGTTGGAAATACGAAAACGAGCCCTGACCGCCGTCAAATTAAATTTCATATCGATGATTACAATGGTGAAATCAGATTTTCAAAAATGCATTGACACAAAAAGTTATGATTCGTTAAAGTATTGAAACAGCCACCATTTTGAAACTGTAGAACGAATATTGCTTTTACGTTAACCGAACTTGTTCAAGCTATTACCAGAATCGATTTTTGTGGCAAGTTTGAATCAAATATATATATATCAGACACTACAACACAATCATAAAACCGGAGGTATTATATGCAAGCGAGACGCTAGCACTCCATACAAAAGCTACCATGGAGGGTATTTTGAAGGAAGAACGCAAAATTTTGAGGAAGATCCTTGGTCCGAGATTAACAGAAGATGGATACAGGTTGCACTCCCGGAAGACCACAGAGAAGATATCGAACCTGGCAGCAGATATCAGAAGAAGGAGGTTTCGGTTCTATGGACACATCAGTAGACTCCCAACAACGAGACTTGCCAACAGAATCCTTAAGTATATACAAGGTGTCAAATCAACAACGTCGTGGATCGCACAAGTCAGAATAGACTTACATGACGCAGGAATAGCCTCAACAGATGTTGAAGACAGGCACGCATACAGGAGAAAGATGTTCGGTTGGAAGGTCCCAGAGAATGAAATTCCAAAGAGAGCAGGGGTAAAATGGACGGAGGAGCGGAAGAGGATCCATGGGGACAGGATGAGGGAGGTGTGGAGGATTAGAAGGAACAAGACATGAGTCGGAGTGCTTTGCGTGATCCAGCAGGGTCTATGCGTAAATAATATATATATATATATATATATATATATATACACACACACACACACACCGAATCACACTTTGAATCACATTTAAAACCAGTATACATCCGTTCGTCACAATTGCTTCTAGAAGAAACAATTGTTGAGCGTTTCACAAAAATCATATTTGGCATCTTCATGGTTATTCTCGCCCCAAGTCTGAATTCGTACTGAAATCCCGAAGTCCCGCAAATTGGCCATTTACCAATCAAAATTAGCTGAAATTGTTGCGCTTTTAAAACAGGATACGCCGTTACGCCCGGACCGTTAATGCGCACTTTCCTGCCGCCAGCACTTGTAAGTATTAATATCAGACCGGCATTAAAACTGCGAAGAATTTCAGGATATTATTCATCCAGATAAATACTGCAGTTAAACAAGCGCTGGTTTTCCCGCATTCCTGCAGGAGTGCATTCCCGTGAAACTGCATCGCACGGGCACACCGCAAACGTGGCGCTTATTTACTGGGTGCAGTCTTTAATTAAAGCGGCGGCGGGTCAGTGGAATTTTTAAACAAACGAAGATCGGTTTTCGAACACTTTACGGGCCCAACTGTGGCTAACCAAAGCCCAGCTGCTTTTGACATTAACAGGTTAGAGACAATACTGTAAGGCGTATACTCAAGTCTCCTTACTTTAAGGACCTGTTTGTATGTTGTGATTAAACACCGGTCATTTTACTGCGTCTCCGAACGTGCGTACTTCAAGGTGGCAGGTTCGCGACTGGCGTTTCTGTTTTTCCTTCTCTTGCTCATTTATTACACTAAAACTGACCACATTTACCACAGTATACAGTAGGCTATTAACGTTATTACAACTCATTTTTCTATGAGTCGTGCCACTAACTAATTAATTGTATTAACGTCGACTTAAGAAATCATTGCTACAGAAATATTTTATTAGATAATTTCTATTGGAAAATTAGCTGTTGTTGCAATCATCATAGTAATACCCAGACCCGGGACTTTGAAATTAGCGCTTTAGAACTATTTTTGAGTGTTAGTTGCATTTTGTTTAATTTTGTGTATGTTCAGTGTATTCGATTTTAGTTACAGTACAAGTTCGTTCCAGTTTTAAAATGCGGCCACTTCCAATCATTAAAAATTCGTAACATTTTTGCCTTAAAACCAATCAGATTATTAACGTTTTGAATTTTGAAAACCAGTTGAAATTAATAAATTCAATTTGACGGCGGTCAGGGTTCATTTTCGTATTTTTAAAAAATAAGGTAAACAATATTTTTTATATATTTGCTTCTATCACGTCAGCAAAACAGTTGCACACATCTGTTTCGCTCACCTGACAGATGAGAATTTAAAAAAAACACTGCGGGCTGCACTCCGGGAGTGCCGACCAGAAGTGAAAACTTGAACAATAACGTTGTGCATTTTTGAATGTTTTGGAATGTTTAGGGAATAATTTCGCACGAATTGTTTTATTTATCAGCAGAAAGTACTGTCATTTATGTGGTAAAATACAATATTCATTTATTGCGCTATCGTACACAATTATTACAATTATTTTGCATAGAAAAGTTTACACTTCAGAACTATTACAATTATTTTACATAAAAAAGTTTACACTTCAGAACTATTACAATTATTTTACATAAAAAAAGTTTACACTTCAGAACTATTACAATTATTTTACATAAAAAAGTTTACACTTCAGAACTATTACAATTATTTTACATAAAAAAAAATTACACTTTAGAACTATTACAATTATTTTACATAAAAAAAGTTTACACTTCAGAACTATTACAATTATTTTACATAAAAAAGTTTACACTTCAGAACTATTACAATTATTTTACATAAAAAGTTTACACTTCAGAACTATTACAATTATTTTACATAAAAAAGTTTACACTTCAGAACTATTACAATTATTTTACATAACAAAGTTTACACTTCAGAACTATTACAATTATTTTACATAAAAAAGTTTACACTTCAGAACTATTACAATTATTTTACATAAAAAAGTTTACACTTCAGAACTATTACAATTATTTTACATAAAAAAGTTTACACTTCAGAACTATTACAATTATTTTACATAAAAAATGTTTACACTTCAGAGCTATTACAATTATTTTACATAAAAAGTTTACACTTCAGAACTATTACAATTATTTTACATAAAAAAGTTTACACTTCAGAACTATTACAATTATTTTACATAAAAAAGTTTACACTTCAGAACTATTACAATTATTTTACATAAAAAAGTTTACACTTCAGAACTATTACAATTATTTTACATAAAAAAGTTTACACTTCAGAACTATTACAATTATTTTACATAAAAAAGTTTAAACTTCAGAACTATTACAATTATTTTACATAAAAAAAGTTTAAACTTCAGAACTATTACAATTATTTTACATAAAAAAAGTTTACACTTCAGAACTATTACAATTATTTTACATAAAAAAGTTTACACTTCAGAACTATTACAATTATTTTACATAAAAAAGTTTACACTTCAGAAAAATTAACTTTTCTTCCATAATTTCAACAACCCTTTCACCATCATCATCGCCAATTTCTAAAACTGATACAATAGGTTTATATACACACATATATACCAAGGGTTACCACATTATATACCTCATGGTACAGTAACCACTAGTAGTAGTTCACATATATAGTATATACGCGTGGCGTGCATCCTATACTATTTTATATACTATACACAGTATACATATGTATATGTCATGGTAGCGGTGACGCTGTAGCTATAAAATCTGACGCGATTTTAATGGTTTTTGCTCATCCAAAAAGTGCCCAACGATATATAGTATATACGCGTTGCGTGCATCCTATACTATTTTATATACTATACACAGTATACATATGTATATATCATGGTAACGGTGACGCTGTAGCTATAAAATCTGACGCGATTTTAATGGTTTTTGCTCATCCAAAAAGTGCCCAACGATATATAGTATATACGCGTTGCGTGCATCCTATACTATTTTATATACTATACACAGTATACATATGTATATATCATGGTAACGGTGACGCTGTAGCTATAAAATCTGACGCGATTTTAATGGTTTTTGCTCATCCAAAAGTGCCCAACGATATATAGTATATACGCGTTGCGTGCATCCTATACTATTTTATATACTATACACAGTATACATATGTATATATCATGGTAGCGGTGACGCTGTAGCTATAAAATCTGACGCGATTTTAATGGTTTTTGCTCATCCAAAAAGTGCCCAACGATATATAGTATATGCGCGTGGCGTGCATCCTATACTATTTTATATACTATACACAGTATACATATGTATATATCATGGTAGCGGTGACGCTGTAGCTATAAAATCTGACGCGATTTTAATGGTTTTGCTCATCCAAAAGTGCCCAACGATATATAGTATATGCGCGTGGCGTGCATCCTATACTATTTTATATACTATACACAGTATACATATGTATATATCATGGTAGCGGTGACGCTGTAGCTATAAAATCTGACGCGATTTTAATGGTTTTTGCTCATCCAAAAAGTGCCCAACGATATATAGTATATACGCGTGGCGTGCATCCTATACTATTTTATATACTATACACAGTATACATATGTATATATCATGGTAACGGTGACGCTGTAGCTATAAAACTGACGCGATTTTAATGGTTTTTGCTCATCCAAAAGTGCTCAACGATATATAGTATATACGCGTTGCGTGCATCCTATACTTTTATATATACTATACAGTATACATATGTATATATCATGGTAATGGTGACGCTGTAGCTATAAAATCTGACGCGATTTTAATGGTTTTTGCTCATCCAAAAAGTGCCCAACGATATATAGTATATACGCGTTGCGTGCATCCTATACTATTTTATATACTATACACAGTATACATATGTATATATCATGGTAACGGTGACGCTGTAGCTATAAAATCTGACGCGATTTTAATGGTTTTTGCTCATCCAAAAAGTGTCCAACGATATATAGTATATACGCGTTGCGTGCATCCTATACTATTTTATATACTATACACAGTATACATATGTATATATCATGGTAGCGGTGACGCTGTAGCTATAAAATCTGACGCGATTTTAATGGTTTTTGCTCATCCAAAAAGTGCCCAACGATATATAGTATATACGCGTTGCGTGCATCCTATACTTTTTATATACTATACACAGTATACATATGTATATATCATGGTAATGGTGACGCTGTAGCTATAAAATCTGACGCGATTTTAATGGTTTTTGCTCATCCAAAAAGTGCCCAACGATATATAGTATATACGCGTTGCGTGCATCCTATACTATTTTATATACTATACACAGTATACATATGTATATATCATGGTAACGGTGACGCTGTAGCTATAAAATCTGACGCGATTTTAATGGTTTTGCTCATCCAAAAAGTGTCCAACGATATATAGTATATACGCGTTGCGTGCATCCTATACTATTTTTATATACTATACACAGTATACATATGTATATATCATGGTAACGGTGACGCTGTAGCTATAAAATCTGACGCGATTTTAATGGTTTTTGCTCATCCAAAAAGTGCTTCAACGATATATAGTATATACGCGTTGCGTGCATCCTATACTTTTTATATACTATACACAGTATACATAATATATATCATGGTAATGGTGACGCTGTAGCTATAAAATCTGACGCGATTTTAATGGTTTTGCTCATCCAAAAGTGCCCAACGATATATAGTATATACGCGTTGCGTGCATCCTATACTATTTTATATACTATACACAGTATACATATGTATATATCATGGTAACGGTGACGCTGTAGCTATAAAATCTGACGCGATTTTAATGGTTTTTGCTCATCCAAAAGTGCCCAACGATATATAATATATACGCGTTGCGTGCATCCTATACTATTTTATATACTATACACAGTATACATATATATATATCATGGTAACGGTGACGCTGTAGCTATAAAATCTGACGCGATTTTAATGGTTTTTGCTCATCGATTTTAATGGATATATTTTGCGTCATCCTATACTAAAAGTGCCCAACGATATACGCTGTAGTATATGCGCGTGTGCCCAACGATATATAGTATATGCGCGTGGCATCCTATACTATTTTATATACTATACACAGTATACATATGTATATATCATGGTAGCGGTGACGCTGTAGCTATAAAATCTGACGCGATTTTAATGGTTTTTGCTCATCCAAAAAGTGCCCAACGATATATAGTATATGCGCGTGGCGTGCATCCTATACTATTTTATATACTATACACAGTATACATATGTATATATCATGGTAACGGTGACGCTGTAGCTATAAAATCTGACGCGATTTTAATGGTTTTTGCTCATCCAAAAAGTGCCCAACGATATATAGTATATACGCGTTGCGTGCATCCTATACTATTTTATATACTATACACAGTATACATATGTATATATCATGGTAGCGGTGACGCTGTAGCTATAAAATCTGACGCGATTTTAATGGTTTTTGCTCATCCAAAAGTGCCCAACGATATATAGTATATGCGCGTGGCGTATCATGGTAACGGTGACGCTGTAGCTATAAAATCTGACGCGATTTTAATGGTTTTTGCTCATCCAAAAAGTGCCCAACGATATATAGTATATACGCGTTGCTGTGCATCCTATACTATTTTATATACTATACACAGTATACATATGTATATATCATGGTAGCGGTGACGCTGTAGCTATAAAATCTGACGCGATTTTAATGGTTTTTGCTCATCAAAAAGTCAAGTGATATACAGGTACAGAAATGTTGGGAACCCCTGATATATACATTATATATCTCATGGTAGCGGTGACGATGTCGCTGTAAAATCTGACATGAGTTCAATGGTTTTTGTCCATCCAAAAAGTGCCCAACGGTATACGGCGTGTATCCTGTACAAAATATTATACACATATGAGATATATATATGTGTATCTCATAGTAGCGGTGACGGTGACGCGAGTCAATGCTTTTTCCCATCCAGAAAAAAGTGCACAACGTCGCTAAAGAAGTTTTCACTTCAAAAATTTTCATAATCGAACGATTTGATTTGAGAATGCGTTTCAGTTTTACAATAGAAAATGAACCCTGACCAATGTAATTTTTTTTATTCGTAATAACTTAACGTTTAAATTTGCCTCTACGTTATCGTTGTTTGCGTTAGTGAAATGAAATTTTTACTGATTTTTTCCGATAATTCTAATTCGTTAATTCAGTTCTACAACTGAGGTTTCGTTACGGCCAGTGTTTACAAACAATAACATTATTAATTGTATTTTATTTGTTTATATTGCTTAAAATGTATTTAA
Source organism: Callitettix versicolor (assembly GCA_022606455.1). NCBI lineage: Eukaryota > Metazoa > Arthropoda > Insecta > Hemiptera > Cercopidae > Callitettix > Callitettix versicolor. Next base: position 70,046,547 of record CM040184.1, on the reverse strand, counting down.
GCAATTGCAGTACTTATTATTGTAGTCAATTGTGTTTCAATTAACAATATGTTTTGTAATTTCGTTATGCTGTGTGTGCGCGTGTGCGCGCTTGTGAATTATCAAAGTCTAAGAGAAATTTTACGTATTCGAAGAAAGTATTTAGAAAGGGCGAACAAAGTTATTACACAAAAATGTAAATCTTTCGCCGCGCAATACTTCTAAACAACGCATCACATAACCAACTGCAGTTTACTTGATATTTTCAGCCGGGGACTGTCAGTAACCGAGTACAAAATCAGCTGAGACTAACCCATTTACCAGCTTCCTCTGGTTTGCGTTTTGTTTAGCCCCGCTTTTTAAATGTACCCTATAATCGCATTATACAGCGCATTGTATCAACGCATCACTGTGCTCATGTGAAACGCGAGACAATTAGGTTTTGGCAAGTGCATCGCTTTAATGGAGCCGTAATTTTATTTTGAATAAACCGACTCGCGTCTAGCGGCTTTAAATAAACATATTAGCGATTTTCAAGTAAAAAATTAGCTTTTAATTCAATGGAGGGTTTCGGCGATTTTTTTTATTAGAAAAAATGAATTTAGACTATCGGACACGGTATGATCTGTTCACGGGATTATGAAATGAACGCCGATCCTGATCCTGCGAGCCACCAGGGTGGACGTGGCTTTGTTTCCCTCCACGCTGTGTGTGTTGCAAACATTATCCAAGCAGTAGAAGGCGTTTTAGCTGCTGAACTGCTTTAAGTGAGAAAAATTATTTTATTTTGATTTTAAAAAATTCGTAAATTGAAATTTGGATTCCATTTTTTCTTTTACACTTCACTTGTACTTTTCTTACTACACAACAGTTTTAATTCTATTATAATTTTTAGTGAAATGCTTTCATTGTAAAACAACTAAACTGACAGTGTCGTACAAATGTGCTAAAATATTTCCCCCCCCCGTTCAGTCTGACCACGCGAAAAAATAGAGACAAAATTTACACACCTGAAAAATTAATATACGGACAAGGTCAAAAAGTTCTGAAAATACCGTCTTGTACTATCTATCAAACCAGTTGAACTGGCTTACGCCAAAAATTAAAACACTTTATTAGATCACACAACCGGTATGATATTAAAACATATTCAGGGCTCTGTAAAACAACATTTAATGCGAAGTTCACGTTATAATTGACCCTAAATCTAATCTTCAAATTTTGGTCAATACTTGGACAACACTTTCAGTATTTAGTTACGCATGAATTCGCGTTCACGCGGACTAAACATGTATCTTATGAGTATTACGCGTATTCGCGGTTAACCTAAGTTACCTAAGTTAACCTTACTGACCAATACATAAACATTATTCTTTACGAACGCTGTTTTGACGTTTAAATAAATTTTTAATGGATTTTTCAAATGTTGTTTTATAAGTGTGTGTGTGTGTGTGTGTGTGTGTGTGTGTGTGTGTGTGTGTGTGTGTGTGTGTGTGTGTGTGTGTGTGTGTGTGTGTGTGTGTGTGTGTGTGTGTGTGTGTGTGTGTGTGTGTGTGTGTGTGTGTGTGTGTGTGTGTGTGTGTGTGTGTGTGTGTGTGTGTTTGTGTGTGTGTGTTTGTTTGTTTGTGTGTGTTTGTGTATGTGTGTGTTGTGTATGTGTGTGTGTGTTTGTGTGTGTGTGTGTGTGTGTGTGTGTGTGCATGTGTGCGTGCGTGTGCGTGCTTGCTTGCTTGCTCGTGTTTGTGTATGTCTGGGGAAGTGTGGTGTGTGTGTGTGTGTGTGTGTGTGTTTGCGCTCTCACGCGTTTATTCTAGCTTTTATAATATCTCTGTGTTTTGCGTATAAAATAACACAAAAATTGATTTCGTCAATACCTTAAACAAGTTTATTTCCATTTTCAGTAAACGTTTTTCTGCAGTTTAAAAACTACGATCATCCCAAAATCTAAAAAAAAGTAATAGCCTATCTTATCGTACATTTCTTTGAATATTTACTTTTCAAAATCGAAACCAGCATTAACGTCTTCACAAATTGGAATTCTCACTGTGATAACTATGGTTAAAAATTCTAAGACGAAAGGAGATATAAATGTTGCGAAAGTATGGATCCGTTTTCGTATTTTTATTGTGAAATTTAAAAATTTTTACTTTTTTTAAATCGACTTCCATCACGTCCGCTAGACAGCTGCGTCCTACGAGTATTACCAATTAATCAATTATTACAATTATTGCACCAGTTAATCTATGAGTAAGATTAATTAATTAATAACCAGTTAATAAGAAGATTATTTTGATGTAGGGAAACACTTCGGAAAACGCAAGGATTAACAAACCCTGGTAGGGCGTCACGATTTTGATTGATGGTTCGGAGTGACTTTGCGGCTATTAAATACAACATTGACTTCAAAATCTCGACAGCGAAGTAATCGACTTCTAATCGACTAATCGACATAGACAATGCATCACTTGTGTACACCTGATGCAAATTGATAGGTTCACAAATTGCTTAAGATTTTTCTTACGGGTGTTGGGAAAAAGGGTAACCATTAATTTTACTGACAATTTGATTAGACTTTTTACAAAGATTTTACGTAAGGGGTACGAATTAGTACTCCTCCTCATTTCTAAACATTTTTCATTGCAAAATGAGCAATTGTAATTGAAATAATCGCCGATCCTAATCTCTAAATCACTTTGCGCGCGCTGTGTGTGTGTGTGTGTGTGTGTGTGTGTGTGTGTGTGTGTGTGTGTGTGTTTTAGTGGGTGACGTTCGCAATTTTGGTTCTATTTGATTCAAACGCCAAAAATTTTGTTACCGCTTGGAAAATTCCGTTACCCAGGAAATTCGTCCATTCGTTTATAAATATCCGTTATTTCAAATGTTGAAAAACCGCCCTTTCAAAAACAACGTGTGCGACTTTTGTATCTAGAACGTTTTAAACGTGATTTCACCATCTAAACCAGGGTTGAAATCAATATAAAATAGCATTTTAAATTATGAAAAAACCGTTCAAAATACGAAATTGAATTTAACGGCGTTTAGAGTTCATTTGAGGCCGTGGTAATTTTTAAGGAAATTAGCTTTACTTTTCCAAATTTTGGTATGAAATAAAATTTTTGTTGTGATTCGGTATTACCCTCATAATTATTTGTCTTCGATCTATGAATAAAAAGTCGCTAAGGAAACTACAATTGTCAAAGTTAAGTTATATCACAAATGTAATATATACAAGCACATATTTATATATAATTTAAAATAAATTTCGGACGGCGGCGCGCCAATATGTGTCGAAGTGTTGGTATCACTGCAGTATCGCCGAGGCCTGATTGAATTGTCGGAACATAACTGCCCCCCAACCCCAGTTGGAGAGAAACAAGCCGTTTCCCTCAGTGAACCACTGAAGGATGAAATTCTTCACAAAACTCACCTAAAAGGCATTTGTACCGCAGTAAATTGAAATATCTCGCCAAGGACGTAAGAGTCCACGGGTTCGTGAAGTATTTGCTTGTAATAGAGCGAAACGTTCGGTTTGGAATTCACTGCTGGTTTCTTTACATAACCACTTGTTTAAAATGTTACATTTGTTAAGAAATAAACAGATAAATTGTTTAAGTGGTCTAATTTTATTATGAGTTGTTAGAGCGGCCAACATGGATTAAAAATTATCGCCGATTCTAATTTGTTTATTAATTTTTGATGAGACGGTAATTTTGTGAATTTTCGTTAGTAAAATGAGCTATTTGGGCGGCCATCAAAGTAAGACCCAAATACCCAGACTTAGATATGTGCATCGATCCCAATCTCTAGATAATTTATATATGTATATATGTATATATATATATGTAAAATGGACGGAGGAGCGGAAGAGGATCCATGGGGACAGGATGAGGGAGGTGTGGAGGATTAGAAGGAACAAGACACGAGTCGGAGTGCTTTGCGTGATCCAACAGGGTCTATGCGCAGATAATAATAATAATAATAATATATATATATATATATATATATATATATATATATATATTACGAAATTTAATTGACGATCATCATCAGGTTTCCCTTTCCTATTTTCAATGTAATTTAAAAGTTAAAAATGCTAATATATACACATTTTAACGCTGATTTTGATGGTGAAACTAGATATTAAGAAATGTTAAGATGAAGTTTCTTAATATTACTTTTTAGTTATATTTTAGGTATATTACCTATTAGTTCTAAAAATATTAGGTTTTCGTAATCGAAACCATAACCAACAAGTAGGCTACTAAAGAGATACGTTTTAGAGATAGGAACTATAAACAGCAAAGTTTTGATGATAAACTTTACTAAAACTATTACTTTTTGAAATTCGCTTACACCACGTTAGCGAGACAGCTGCGTGCCGCGATTATATTGCGTTAAGAAAAAACGGGTAACAAATCTAGGTCCTGAGTTTCTATACAGACATGCCAGATATAATTCCATAAAAGCTATTAATGTTTTAGTTGTGTCAATTGACAGATAAACAGACACTTAATATATTTTTTTATAGTTTTGACATTTATTAATTAGCAAAATCTGTTTGACTGTACCAAAATAGCTGTCATTTCGAACCTTAAAATGATAGCGGCACGCAACTATCTAGCTTAAATGATAAAATCAAATTTCCAAAATTCTTCTAATATATATATATATATATATATATATATATATATATATATATATATATATTATTGTATGCCTTTATTGTCAGAATTCTCCGAACATTTACTCAAATTCATAACTTTTTATCTTAAATTTTTTGTTGAAAATCTGCTTTCACTATTGGTACCGTTAAAAACTAAACAACATTATTATTTTAATTGCTTTCAAAATTCATTAAATTTAAAATTTTATTTGACCACGGTCTTAGGACGAGGTCGTCTTATCTTCGTATTTTCAATGTAATTAAAGAATTTACACAGCTATAATATAAACAAAGCTTATTATGATGATGTAATGTTCTTATTATTATTTTCCATCGATAATGTAATATTTTTTAAAAATTATTTTAAGGTAAAAGCACATTGAGGCTATTATCACCTCCCTAAATGTACGTGTGAGTGTAAAGTGTTAAAGTCGTAAGTGTAAGTGTTTGTTAGACTCGTGTACCGCGAGGGACGTCTAAATCCTCTCAATAGGTGCAGCTATTCTGCACTCCCTGCGGGAGATAATGTAATATATACGAGTATATAGTAGCATGAAAGTGTCTTAGCATTCTAATCTGCGCTACTTTGGTCCTATTTCGTATGCTGTGAGGTATGCATTAAGGATCCAAGTGAGACGGGAAAGTTTTCACACAATACAAGTTTTTATTTCAATAATACATTTTCTTAAACACTAATATAAATAATTTTTTTTTTTGTATTTAACGTCCGACTATTGTGCACACTGGCTAATGCAGACGAATAATAATAATAATGTGTGATAACACATCTGTTGACAAGACATCTCTTTCATGTTGATAAGATCGTGCGATTGCACGATTAAAAAACGTCGAGACGTGTGTGTGTGTGTGTGTGTGTCCTCTTATCGTCAGAGTGTATATTAAATCACTGTTACTTACAGTCTGTTCTTTCAGCAACTAAATTTTGCGAAATATAAATCTCTAGTAACAGCAATGTCGGAGGTCGCACGCTGGGTTATTGCCAGCCCTGAACAGCTTATAAACCGTTTCTATGGCGGCTTATCGACTTTTAAGAGACATAAACCGTGAAATCAAGGATCTTTAGGTGCTATAACGGGAACGCGAGGCGCGCTACAGAATAGACGTTTTAAATCGCGCACTGCGACTTGACAGCTGAAGTATGGCTTTCTTATGCGTTTAAAACCTCCAGTCGCCAAGATGGGAAGACGCTCCTTTGAAATGAAATAGGATTTTTTTAGAGAACAAAAGAAAATAGCTTTAGATAAAGTAGGGGTTTGTTTACTCTTAGTAAATACTATTGGCCTTATGTGACCTTGTGCAGTTAATGGGAAAAAGAAAGGCATAATATACAACAACAATAATATACAGTTGAAGTTGAACAGCGTTAGAGCCCCTAAATAATACAATTGGTTGATATTTAATTACTATAAAACACTAATCTTTAATTCTATACTTGTTCATTAAAATTGTTAATTCTATACTTGTTCATTAAAATTGTTAATTCTATACTTGTTCATTAAAATTGTTAATTCTATACTTGTTCATTAAAATTGTTAATTCTATACTTGTTCATTAAAATTGTTAATTCTATACTTGTTCATTAAAATTGTTAATTCTATACTTGTTCATTAAAATTGTTAATTCTATACTTGTTCATTAAAATTGTTAATTCTATACTTGTTCATTAAAATTGTTAATTCTACACTTGTTCATTAAAATTGTTAATTCTATACTTGTTCATTAAAATTGTTAATTTTACACTTGTTCATTAAAATTGTTAATTCTATACTTGTTCATTAAAATTGTTAATTCTATACTTGTTCATTAAAATTGTTAATTCTATACTTGTTCATTAAAATTGTTAATTCTATACTTGTTCATTAAAATTGTTAATTCTATACTTGTTCATTAATTCTATATTGTTAAAATTATACTTGTACATTCATTAAATTGTTAATTCTATACTTGTTCATTAAAATTGTTAATTCTATACTTGTTCATTAAAATTGTTAATTCTATACTTGTTCATTAAAATTGTTAATTCTATACTTGTTCATTAAAATTGTTAATTCTATACTTGTTCATTAAAATTGTTAATTCTACACTTGTTCATTAAAATTGTTAATTCTATACTTGTTCATTAAAATTGTTAATGTTACACTTGTTCATTAAAATTGTTAATTTATACTTGTTCATTAAAATTGTTAATTCTATACTTGTTAGTTTGTGTAAAATGTAAATAAAAAATAAAGTTTTGAATGCGATATTTTGAATTTTGGATCAGTTCAAACTAATTTCGCTGGAGAATATTGTTTATAAAAGCTGGTGCAATTAAAATTAAAAATTCATTTTTCTGTGAAGTGTAATGTTTAAAATTAAAGTACTTTATATTCGAAACAGTTTGAGTTATCTATATGTACTTTCCATTATTGGTTTTCTTTTTAAGTTCTGCATTTAACTCAAGTATCACATGACCACATTTATATTTATAAAGAAGATGGCGGACCAATTTTTCAACTCATTCTTAAATAATTTCATTTTAAAATTTTTATACACGTCTTTCTAAGTAAAATCGTTGCAAAACCACGTAGAGCTACTACTACTTTGTCAATAAAAATTTCTGTTAAAATAGATGTTATAGTTATATTTAACGTTATTGTTATATTTAATATTTGTATGTCCTGTTAATAAAGCAGTGTCATTCATTATATTTAAGTTATTTAATACAATAGGTCTTACTTAGTTCTCTTTTTGTATTTAAAACTACAACTTATAAAATTATTGACTGTATTCTAACACTGTACCTTACTCAAATATTTATAAATGAAACATACTATAATCGAATTTTACATACAGACTTAAATTAGGCTACAGTGTTTATTGTTTCCTAAAGGCAGAGTCTTTTATTTAATAAGATTTACGTCTTAGAACTGGCCTAGCTTGTCTTACCGATTATACATTCAAAACTATATGGGTCAATAATTATTTAAGTTTTGGAGACAGTAATAATTGAAATATTACTTTCAACAGTGTTTTTTCTCAATCAGCTGTTTTTGTATTTGTACGCTGTTCAAATTGTGCTGCACTCTCGCGGGACCACTATTATACTGCTCCTTGAATTTGGTTTACAAAGCTTTTATCGGTTTTAAGTCGGTTTCATTTTATTGCAAAACCTTAAAATGGAAAAGTTCGAAGTGTGAAGTTCCCTGATATTCTGACGAACCTGTATATGAAGTTTCAATAAAACATAACCTTATTTTTAGCACAAAACAGTTCGGAATATTGAAAAAACAGTTATGGAAATACAATACAAATTTACGACTGCTGTCAGTGTCCGATTTTTATTGTCGTTCAAATATTTGTTCGAATGAGTAGAGTTATGAACACAATCGACTTTTAAAAATTATACCGATCGTTTACTAATATCGTCACAACTGTTAATTTGTTTGTTTTAATGATGTTTTTAAAAAGGTTTTTTTATAAGTACAGCCAACATTATCGCTTAAACAATTTAATATAATACCCGTTCTTTGCTTAGTTATAAAGAACGTTTCGGACATTTTACGTGAAAATCAGATTTTGTTCTAATTTTTGCCGTATGGATAATCATAAATAAAATTGTGCAACAGATTTATAATGAAATAAATGTACGGTTTATTACTAAATCAAAAAACAAAACAAACGACTGAGGTCAGGGTTTTTTCACTTTTTCGCTTTTATTTTCGAAACGTAAATTTGTTTTATTTAAAATTTACTAGACTGTTGTAAAATTTGATATTCGATCGACACTTATAGCAAAATTTAACGCGGTGATTCTTAAAGTGTGCACCGCGACTCCCCAGGGCACCACGGTGCCGTCATAAGGGCGAAGCGAAATATTCAATTAAACAATTCTACAATTTTCTTGGAATTTCCAATTCTCAAATTTGTACGCCAACAATCGTGTATGCTGACAAAATTCCAAAAATTTAGTAACTTTAACGCTTTTAAAAAGGAAAGTTTTCCAATTTTTTATGAAAGTCAAAAATTTAGAAAAAAATTGATGTATTAAGGGCGCTGCGGAAAAAATCCGATTATTTAGAGAGCCGCAAACCGAAAAAGATTGGGAACCTCTGATCTAACGAATCTATTTTGAGAAATTTAGCCGATTTTTTTAACTTTTTAAAATGGCTTCCAAATTAATTCTTTAGGATAAAGGGTTCTATACTATTTTCTGGATCATTTTATTAAATTTGAGCAAACCGAAAAAAATAATTTTTGAATTAACTTCAAAAAACTATTTCTCGCCACAATTAAAAAATTATTATTGCATTTAAGAAAAACCACCAGACGTACGTGAAAATGTCAAAAAATTCGATGAGTTAGTTGAGACGATACTGATCGATATCACTGTGTATACGTAGAGCCATACGGACAGCTAATTACAACACTTTTTTTTATAATCGACGAACTGAAAAAATGTCAATATCGATTTTTTCGCAATCGCAAACTTGCTTTAAACTTCTCAGAATCAGAAAGAAAAATGTTAGTTACTTGTTAAGTTAATACAAAATTATTCTCTATTTTAAACTGATAATTGAAGTTTATTTTAACAACGTACAGTCCCCTTTATCCAATCATAGTTTTAACTTAATCTAGTCTGAAGTTTTTGAGTGATTAAAATACACACAGACACACAAATTTAGTTAAAGATCTAAACATTATAAAATTTACCATAAACCGAATGTAACGTTTTATTAGTTGCCAGGCAGAGTGGTTATGTGATATAGGCTAACTTGGTTATACACGGGTGTAAGCATTTTGCATAACTCGCGCCTTAATTTTACAACTTGTGACGTAATGGTAAAAGTATTCAAGATTTGTTTTGTTATTTTAAGGCGAAAATCACATTGTGGCTATTATCGCCTCCCCAAATATAAGTGTGAGTGTAAAGTGTTAAAGTTGTAAGTGTAGTGTTGTAAGTATAAGTGTGTGTTAGACTCGGGTACCGCGACGGACGTCTAAATCCTCTCAATAGGTGCAGCATTCGTTACTACTGCACCCCTGCGGGGAAACTTATTCAAGAGTCAGCTGTCATAATTTTAGCCAATCTTAAACGTTCAAGAAAATTCTATAAAAATATTTTTTCAATGGAAATTATTAAACCCATTTTTATGGTGTGAAATTTGTAGAATGTTGATTACGTGTTTCTTTTTCGTTTTTTATAGTTTTTTGTGTGAATTTTCAAAATAATCCGAAAATAAAAATATTTTTTCTAAATAAAATTTTAAACCAAAATTTTTAGATTTTATGACTCCTTTTAATCCTTTTAGGGAACGCATTTTTGAAAAGTGCTGAAAAATGTATTTCATACTTGTGTTTATCGTAACTTTATTACGTTTCGAGAAGATCCGACCAAAAATATATTTTCCAATAAAAATTCTTGTACTACTTTTTACCTATATAGGGGTTGAATACTAGAAAATAGTTTCTTAGTACTAAGGTACCATGAAAATGTCAAGCATCTAGCTATTTTGGCTGTACTTTAATTACAAATCAGTTAGAACTTCTTTCATATATTAATATTCTGATAACAGCCTTTCATCAAATAAGATATTTTATAATATTTATTCGTATGCATTTATTCTTTACTCATCTGTGTGGTTTGAACAAGAGGGAGAATAATTTCCCTTGATCGTTGTTTCATTCATACAACTACCAACTTGTAAATTCATACTAAGCACAACTCTCACTTCAAGCCAGACACATAGCGACTTGTTACTTCGCTTTGAAGATTACATTCCTACTTGTTAAAGTCTCTAGGGCTTCGGTTAGAACTAAACTTGTCTTTTGTACAGGTCACACAGACCGTTCAACCGTGTCTTGGCTAAAGGTAACTTAACGCAAACTAAACTCAACTCCATAGATAATACAATACATAACAAAACCTACTGTTTGCCCATAGTTTTGTTGGCAGTAGTGGATTTATAGGCTCTACTATCAATCTTACAGGCATTACAGTCAGAAATACTATCAACTCTGAAGATATTAGGTTTTCGTTATTAAAACCGTATATTACTATAAGTTCTAAAAATATTAGGTTTTCGTAATCGAAACCTTATCCAACAAGTAGGCTACTGAAGAGATACGTTTTCGAGATAGAAACTATAAACAGCAAAGTTTTGATGATAAACTTTACTAAAACTATTAAACTCATTTTACAGCTTTTTATTTTCTCACTATATGGAAAGTATAGCAATCGTTCAAAATATCGACATTAAAATTTATATATATATATATATATATATATATATATATATAGCTGTTGTCAGGTACTCCAAGTCCAAAAACGTTTACTTGAATATTCCTATATGCTTCGACTAAACCCTACCCGTGACCTTGAAATGAGTACCGATCCTGTCCTGTAGATCACTTTTAGAGCTCGTGTATATATATATATATATATATATATATATATATATATATATATATATATATATATATATGTGTGTGTGTGTGTGTGTGTGTGTGTGTGTGTGTGTGTGTGTGTGTGTGTGTGTGTGTGTGTGTGTGTGTGTGTGTATTTGAACAATCTAAAGTTAGCAATTTTGATCCCAGATTTGATTCAAACTTGGCACAAAAATCGAATATGCTAATAGCTTAGGCCAGTTCGTTGAACAGTTTCAAAATGGCGGTCATTTCAAAGCTTTAAAAATTAATAAAATTATATTAGCACTGTAAAAAGAATTATTGTTAGCACACTCCTCTCATGCTATTATTAAAGGAATATTAGGCATACACAAGTATACATTTTAACGTTCCCTCAAAACGAGTTCTAAAATTCAGGATTTGTGCACCTTTTTCCAATCGTTTCACCGCGATAGCTTCAATATTTTCAAGCAAATTCGCGATTAATGCAATCGACGTTTCCGTTTCTATCCGAATTACTTTGTTTAAATAAAAACACGTGTTTTGTTTTTGTAAAGTTTTACAACGCGCCGATAGTTGGGCGCCGCTTTCAAAGTGAAATAAAACCCTCGGGTTGGGGGGGGGAGGGGGAGCGAATACAAAACTTTTCACCGGCTGTGTTTGTGTTCAACTTGAAGATTTCATTAGATCCCAGGCTCTGCCGGGGAGCCGTATCATGCCTCTAATTGGAATGCGATGTTACTGTACAGCTGAATTATACATTAGGCCATTTAGTCCAGGCTATTACATGCTCTAATCACACGCCCATACCCCCCATAATATATCTTTGGCTGGGGGAGAACGTCTTCAAAGTTTCTCGCCATCTTGTTCTGACTGTCATTTCGTTTATCATTAAAAAAATATTTTTTAAAAAAACTACAAACGTTAGAAGTGAATAATTGCCTTCAACACTTAAACCTTCATTCGCTGTGTCTTTTTGGAACTTTAGTCCATTTTTTTTAACTTTTTAACATCGATAAAAAACCTCTTCACAACGTGAAATTGCGTTGTATAACCTAAAAATTACACAAACGCTTGTTACATAATATCTGTTTAAATATTAATATATAACGTCCGTAATAAAACACTAATATATGTAATTGTAGTTTATATTATTATTACTTAAATTTGTAAATAATGATATTTCACTTATTTTATTCGTTTTAACATTTTAAACTTCTGAATCTGCCATTATTTTATTTCCTGACTGACTGACTGATTCATAATCAATGCAGAGTTAAAACTATTTTAGTTAGCGACTTGAAATTTTGAGGGTACATTTATGTTACCATATAGGCGTGCACTAAGAAAGTATTTTACAAACATTCGATTTTAACGCCATTAAAGTACTTACCTATCTACGTACCATCACATTTTTACAGAATCCTTTCTTAGTGCACCTTGACATTGTTGAAGACCTTGAAAATTTCAAGTCTCTAGCTATAATAGTATTGACTGTACGTTGATTATTAAAGTTGAACTGGGTAAGTAGTTTAATGGCGTTAAAATGAAATATTTGCAAAATCCTTTCTTAGTGCATGCCTATATGGTAATATAAATTTACCCTACAAATTTCAAGTCGTTAGCTAAAAGTGTTTTAGCTCTGCATTGATTATGAATCAGTCAGTCAGTCAGTCGGACTTCTTGTTTTATATATTAAGATTTATTCAATTCTTGTCTTTTAGTAATACTCTTGTTTTTTGTAATACATATTATCTTACTCACTGACTGGCTGTTTCAACCGTCAGCTGTTTCAACCGTCAGCTGTTTCATGAGTACTACACTCACTCTCAATTCGATTTCACTGCACCACAAAATTTGCCACACATGGCGTAAAAAAGTAATCACTTTAAAAAATGTAAACATATTTTTTATAAACCAATAATCGAGGCACCTAACCTAACTTCAGGTATTAGACAATTCGCATAAAGTAACACTATTTATTAGAACCGCATCAAAAGGATCTCTTTATCTTGGAAATTTTTTTTTTTTTGTATTTTAAAATGAAACTTTTCAAAATGAACCATGAACGTAGTTTAAGTTATAACTTTTTTATCTTAAGGATTTTTTAAAATATGGTTTCAATTTATTAACCTGAATAAATTAATCTTCTTTTTAAAAAAACAGTAAATTGGAAATTTTTAATTTTAGTTTATTTAGGCTTTCAAACGCTAATTAAAGTGTTGAAATCGGATATGCAAAATCACGTATGACGTCAAATTTACATCAAATTGGACCAAAATGTCTAAAAAAGGTTTTGTTTATACACACACATACAAGCACGTGCGGTCTCACTCACTTACTCATACTTAAGCACGCACTGATAATCACGCATGAACTCACGCACACCACTCACTTTTCTTTCTCTCTCACTCTCTTTCACACAAACACACACACACACACACACACACACACACTAAGCACGCACTGATAATCATGCATGCACACTCACTTTTTCATTCTCTCTCACTCTCCCTCCCCCTCTCTCTCTCTCTCACACACACA
>CM040184.1:70012953-70027953 GCA_022606455.1 Callitettix versicolor | reverse complement strand
CAGTGAATTCCAAACCGAACGTTTCGCTCTATTACAAGCAAATACTTCACGAACCCGTGGACTCTTACGTCCTTGGCGAGATATTTCAATTTACTGCGGTACAAATGCCTTTTAGGTGAGTTTTGTGAAGAATTTCATCCTTCAGTGGTTCACTGAGGGAAACGGCTTGTTTCTCTCCAACTGGGGGGGGGGGGCAGTTATGTTCCGACAATTCAATCAGGCCTCGGCGATACTGCAGTGATACCAACACCTCGACACATATGTGCGCGCCGCCGATGGTGTCCAAAATTTAATTCAAATTGTATATATATATATATATATATATATATATATATATATATATGTGTATAATGTATATATATTTTATTATATACAATATATATAATATAATATATATATATATATATATATGTGTGTGTGTGTGTGTGTGTGTGTGTGTGTGTGTGTGTGTGTATTATTATTATTATTATTATTATGCATAGTGCATAGACCCTGTTGGATCACGCAAAGCACTCCGACTCATGTCTTGTTCCTTCTAATCCTCCACACCTCCCTCATCCTGTCCCCATGGATCCTCTTCCGCTCCTCCGTCCATTTTACCCCTTCTCTTTTTGCGATTTCATTCTCTGAGAGGACCTTCCAACTGAGCATCTTTTTCTCTATATATATATATATATATATATATATATATATATATATATATATATATATATATATATATATATATATATATGTGTGTGTGTGTATGTATATATATATATATATATATATATATATACACGCAATATTAACAAGTTTTCATTTCAAGGTTCCTGGGCTGATGCCGCTCTAATAACTGTTTTTCTAGTCGTAATTAGCAATAAAAATGTATAGGCCATGTTTTTCTTTTTAAGATCGTAATTACTACATGGTATTAAGTAACGTACCTACTTATCGTTTTTGCGCTATTAGTGCGTTATCGAGAGATACACGCTTTCCAAAAATCTGAAAGGATGTGTTTCTTTGGATACATTTACCCCTTAAAACAAATATCTCACGCTTGCGGCACAGCCACCTTGATAGGCGCATTAAACGCATGCTAGGTGTCGATCAATCAAAACAGTCTTAAAGTTGTCGTTATTGAATGAAAAGCGTAAGTGTCTGAATGGAGGAAAATCACGGCTGCAGCTCCGGCTGGGGGGGGAGAGGGCATGATGGATGTATTTAAAGATTTGCTCCCGCTGAGTCTAACCATTAGGTGCAGACATCTATCAAGGCGAACCGCGTGATTATTTTAGCTATCCGCTTTCTTTGTTGTTGTTTATATTTAATTTAACGTGTGCCGAGATACTGTCGCCCTGCCGGATGTGCAGGCCAACCACGCTCGCGATTTTCTCAATTATCTGGACGCAAGAAACATTTCCGCAGATCTTATATTCAATTATATTTTCCGGTTCGGAAAATATCGTTTAAAAATAAAAAAAAATTCAATTCAGTTTAAATAAATTTTACAAAAGAAATTTACTTTAAAAGTAAATAATTAAAAAAATTGTATTGTATAGTTTGAGGAAAATCTGATGAATAGATTTTGATAAAATATGACGATTTATTGTTTTCGTTTGTGAGCTACTGATAATTTTTTTAACTGGTTTTTTCGTCAAAACAGTACTACAAATGTTATTATTTTTTAAATTGAAAATAGTCCCGAGATCATTTAACAATTCTTACAATGATATTCACAGACACACAGATATATAGAAGGGAAGAAATCTAAGTAGAATTAGTTTTATAACGTTTGGGTTGAAAACGAGTAGATCATTATAATTTCATTCATCATTACTTTTTTTACTATCATTATAATTTCTTTGTAAATTATTGATCGAACGAAGCGAGTTCTCTGTTTCAACTTGACCGTTCGGCATTTGGTTTCGGCGTTTTTTTACGCTGTTTGGCCAATCCGATTATGTTGAAATTTGGTAAGTAGGTACCTTGTAAAAATTCCAAGCGACTTGTGTAAGTATTTTCGCATTCACTTCCGTTTCAAGATGGCGGCCTTTTGATTTAACCGTAACTTGTGTAGTTGCTGGTTATTTTCTGTAATACTGGCTGATCAGTAAGACCTATCTTACTATTGACTGCTTCATGAAGAAAGGGTATATAATTTCCAATAAAGTTGGTCCGTTAATATTTTTTCTAAATATTACCGGTTAAGTTGGTAGAAATGGTTACGGACGCGTGGCAGCACTGTATATTAACAACAAGTCTTTGCACTATTGATGACAACAAAATTTAAATCAGTGTTACTCTGGATTTCGTAAACGTTTCTGTATCTAAATTGCATAACCAACGCCTTAACTATTGCATTAGCTTGATGTTTTCCTACTGTATATTCAAATGCAACTAGCCGCACTTAAAAACTAAAATTGTAATTTTTTGTGAAATATTTTGGAAAATGACTTACCCGGAGAAGACATTATAGTAAGACCCGGTTTCGGGATTATGTAATGTGCACCAGTCCTAATCTTTAGAACACATTTTGAGAGGTATTTGAAAATTGTGTTCGTGTGTGTGCGTATCGGTCTGATTTGATTCAAAACAAATATTGACTCAATCAAACGAATATAGAGGTTTGTTACTCAGAAAAATCCGATCAACAGTTTCGAAATGGAGGGAATCCGAATTCCTTAATCAAAAATCATTTACTTATTTTTTAGCGTTATAAATTTTCAAATTTCATTTAAGATTTAAAAGTGAATTTGAATGCCCATCTTGTAGTATTATGAATGATTACTGTATTTTGGAAGAAATACAAAAAAATTAAAAACAAACACTATTTATTAGCTATTAAATTACACAAAGCGGCATTATTTGCACCGTTAAACTTCAATACTAAGTTAATTATTGCCAATATTTCCGGGATCGAACACGATACCTCTTATTTCTGAGACCAGTTAAACACTACTCCCGTAGAGGCTTTGTTTAGAAGAAATTAAAACGTGTTGCTGAAGTTCTTTGCGCGCTGGAAATTTTCTTAACTACCCCGCCAATGCTCTTGCTTTAATAAACGTTAATGGCGGCGCCGTGACGTCACAGACAGCGTGTAACTCGGCCGCAGATTATCTTTAAGTCAAAGGTTTAATCACGTTCTGTTAGTGGTTTTTTCTTAAGACAAAAATACGATTGCGTTTAGACATCTTATTTGTAAAATGTATCAAGAATGTTGACCAAGCTTTGCGGTGAATTTTGTAATTAAATACAAAAAAAATACAAAAAAGGGGCATTAGTAATTAAATATCTTCCGCAGTTACGTACACTATTAAAACTACTTTTTCATTTTTTACCCTTTTTTGTTAACGCCAATACTTAATGCAGTCAGACTAATGAGGAATAGAGAACGGCGTTAACAGCGAGGGAATAAACTATTAATTCCAGTCTCGAACATGCGACCTTGTGGTGCGCAATTCTGAGACGCAACAATCTGACCGGTGCTTTTGCATCGGCCTCGTCACGCCTTAAGCAATATAAACTTACTAGAATAACACATGAGAGCTTTGTGAGCGCTCGCTGCCAGTGGCATCTTGCGACAGAGCGTTCAAATAGATAATAGTACTGTCTATTTCCTCAAACGTCTCCACCCTCTGATCTTGCAACTTGCAGCGTTCGTAGCGGCCGATAACAAAATTACTTGAACTTTAGCTTATGATATCGAATGCATCGAGCACTCTTTTTGCAATGTTGGCAGTACTTCTACTCTGTTAAAATATTCAATAGTATTAAGCGTTAAAATCTTCATAAATTAGCATTGAAAACTATATATTGTAATTGATCCAGATTTAACGATGAAATCATTTTTTCTTAGTGTGTTAAAAGAGTTATATTTTCTTTGAAATGTATATATATACATTTCACACAAAAGCTACCACTCTATACAAAAGCTACCATGGAGGGTATTTTGAAGGAAGAACGCAAAATCTTGAGGAAGATCCTTGGCCCGAGATTAACAGAAGATGGATACAGGTTGCACTCCCGGAAGACCACAGAGAAGATATCGAACCTGGCAGCAGATATCAGAAGGAGGCTTCGGTTCTATGGACACATCAGTAGACTCCCAACAACGAGACTTGCCAACAGAATCCTTAAGTATATACAAGGTGTCAAATCAACAACGTCGTGGATCGCACAAGTCAGAATAGACCTACATGACGCAGGAATAGACTCAACAGATGTTGAAGACAGGCGCGCATACAGGAGAAAGATGCTCGGTTGGAAGGTCCCAGAGAATGAAATCCCAAAGAGAGCAGGGGTAAAATGGACGGAGGAGCGGAAGAGGATCCATGGGGACAGGATGAGGGAGGTGTGGAGGATTAGAAGGAACAAGACATGAGTCGGAGTGCTTTGCGTGATCCAACAGGGTCTATGCGCAGATAATAATAATAATAATAATAATATATATATATATATATATATATATATATATATATATATATATATATATAACGAAAACGCACACGCACTAGCAGATATATTAATGCAAATTTTTTTAAAATCAGGTTTTCTAAGATCATACAACTATGAATCTTACACTTACTAGGGTTATTTTTTTGTAAAATAGAAACATTTTGGGCAATTTAATTGTTCTTTTATTTATGATCTTATTAAATGTTGTTACTTTATAGAAATCCGCTTGTATCGCGTCAGCGAGACAGCTGCGTGGCTCGATTATATAAAATTACATTAAATAGTACCCGTTTTGTTTAATGCATTAACGCAGTTCACTTTCAGTGTAATTATCTTCTAATTACAGTGAATTAAAACATCACGACTTCGGAATGAAGCTATTGTCTAAAGTTGTGTAAGTTTAATGAGAAGAACTCTCGAATGCAATAGTGTTTCTGTAATTATTTCGAATCGATACATTTTTTAATCGATTCAACACTGCACACTCGGTTTTGTTAAAGTAGATGTGTTCTTAAAATGTGCTCAAACTTCATACAAGATCTCTGTAGGCACGTAAACGTATGTTCCATTACGTATTTCGATCTTCGAATACTTTAACAAAATCTGTTGCTAATATTTGTATAAACTTCCAATGAAAAGCGTGGTTTTCGGAGCAACTGCTCACGTCCAGTAGCAAAACGTGCACCGATCCTGATCTGTAGAACATGTTTCGAAAAAAATTAACGTAATTTTTCCACTCACGAAATCAGCTTGAACGATTTTGTTTAAATCAAGTCCGTGTATAACCAAACGGACTATAGCAGTAAAAAATTCTAAAGCTGTTTTCTCAAAATTGGTTCATCAGTTTACACGAGCTTACATAGCGTGAATCTCGAGTGGTAGCGTATTTGAAATATATTAAATTTACAGTTGGGATAAATTTTTAAAAAAATCAAACGCAAAACTTGATTCCGGGTTTTTTTATTTACTTCATCTGCTCAAGACATGAATCTTCAAGTATGATTTTCGAGCGAAAATCTAATGAAACGATTGTGAAAAATTATATTGATTTTTCTTATTTTTGTGTAGACATTAAGTAGAAATTGTCGAATGTAAGAAAGTTTGTGTACTGATTTTAACGCTGTATTTAATATATTGTTCAAAAGTATAAATATTTTTTTTTAATTTTTCCCACAAACGATTTCCTTCGGAAAGCTCTGCTTACCTTGCTTTTTGTCTGAGACACGCGAATTTCGTGTTCTGTTTACATTTTAATGATTAGATATTTTTTAATCAAAACAAACCCTCGAGAGACTTCACTCCTTCAGATTTACGGAAACCCTCTTCAGTACGTTTAACTACAGTTACCTTATTGGGTATTTGCAGCTTTTACGAATCAAAGGCGAATGACTTGCTAGTAAAAAGGAAGAAACGGAAATCAATTGTAAATATATTTTTCTATGGCAACTGAACCACGTTAAATTTTAATATTGAGGTTTTTTGGCAAAAATGAACCAATGAACCTATGCAGGTATGTCCTTACTTAGTCTGTCTGTATTTACGTTTTTTGTAAAGAAAAAATTATCAGCCAGTAATTGCTTATACTATACCATGGAATCTACGACATATGTTTAAGTTATCAAGAAAATATTATGGAAAAAACGTTGAAGAAATGTTTCACCCAAATGGCGGGCATTTAGAAATAGATGTTTTTTGTTATCTCCATTATATTGTATATTACAATCTTAAATAATAAGTTCAAATAAGTATTAAGCTGGACATTGTAATAGAACAAACAAATTATAATAATTGAAGTTAAACTTCTGTTTAACTTCAACGTAAACCTAACACATAGGCAGAGTGAGAACTTTGATGGTAAGAGAATGCAAACATGCAAACAAATTTCTGTTACCGAACCAAAAATATATGTTTTTCTCATAAAAACATAACGCATGGAAAAATCCATCAGCAGTAACTGACCTCGAACCTACTTACTGGTGTTATTGCGGAATATGGAATAACTCATAATTAAACCCAAATTGTCTCAGACACTCTCTCTTTATTTGTTTCACCCAACTTTGGGGTACACCAAATCAATCACTTCTCAATGTTCTGTGCCTTCCTCGTAGCCCAGTATTGCTTCATACGTTGTGATCTTGCTTTTCTTTCTTCGTCAGAGATTTGGATCGTTCGCTTGGATTTGACTTTGCCTTGGAACCGTTCCTTCTTGTCCTTGGTTATTGTTTTGGCTGTTCTGTCCATGAGCATAGTGTCAGTGATCTGCAGTTCTGTTATGTCTTTCTCTGTTTCTCTAAACCAAAGTGGTTTGGCTCTTCTACTGCGAAAGTAGTCAAATATTTTTTTGGTTAGTCTATTTTTGTCCATTCGGAGGATGTGCCCATAAAAATCAATTCTCCTTTTTCTTATTGTGTCTGATAGTGTTTCAGTTCTTTGGTAAAGAGTTTCATTACTGATGTGGAGTAATTGGTTGTTACGGAATTTAGGACCTAAGATTTTTCGTAATATCTTCCTTTCTTTGATCTCCAGCCTTTCAAGTGAGCCCTGGGTTGTGAGAGATAATGTTTCAGCTGCATATAAGGCTTCTGGTTTAATTACAGTATGATAATGCCTTATCTTTGTATTCCAGGAGAGGGACTTTTGTTGTATGTGTCCTTGGTAAGTTGGAAGGCTAATTCAACTTTATTTCTCCTAGATTCCATAGCTTTTTTCTCTAGAGCATTCCAGCTGATCCATTCCTCAAGATATTTGAATTCTTTCACTATCTCAATGTATTGTTCTCCCACTTGAAGCATTTTTGGTGGTTTTTGTATGTTTGTCTCAGACACTATTATATTCCCAAGTTATTAATTAACGAAAATATAACTCATTACGTCTGGAACATCGTAAAGATTGTCAGCAACGCTCTGCGCTCATTCCAACTTTCCTAACGACAATTTCACTTCTCCTTTTGTAAGATAATTAAAGTTAATGCTGACTCCGTGACGTCACAGGCAGATCTTAAAATTTAACTTATCTACAAGGCAGTGGTTTCAGTCACGTCCCGTCAGATAGAGCCAGGTTCCGTTTTTAAGACAAATTTTTACAGTAAAAACGAAATGTTGTTGGAATTTTAAACAGAAGGATTACAAGGTCGGCCGACTGAAACAGTTAAACTTTACAATGCTACACGTGGTCGCTGACTACCTCACTGGCTCGGTGAATTTCGTACTTACAGACGTACTAGGATGATTTACGAACTTAACAATACTTTGAATTAATTAATGATGGCAGCTCGCGGCTGTCTCGCTGACATGATTGAAGCGTGTTTCAAAAGTATATTTTAAACTTTCACTTTCTTGAAAATCCTATTTCACCGTATAATTTTATATTTGTAGTATTACCTCCAGTGAAAAATGAAAAAAATGAACCCTGACCGCCGTTTGATTCATTATCGTAATTGCAATGTATTTTGAAAATGTTTAATGTTACTTACTGTATGCAGACTTTAATCCTGATTACATTGTTAAAATAAGATTAAAGAAAAGTTTAAGATTTTTTTAAAATTTTTAATGGCCGCCATTTTATTTTTTTATATGATTGCTTTATAAAGAAAGAAGAAAGTAAAAACCCTTTACCTTTGATATCTTTTCAATTTGAAAAACACTTACTGTAGCGTCCATTACAGTAAGACCATGAAACAAGCGCCTATCCTGACCATAAAATCACTTTTGGAGGGAACGTGAAGGCTCCTATGTGAGCGTGTCCATTTCGTTCGAAATTTAAGTTCGATTGATTCAAACATAGATTGGCACAATAACAGAATAATTCGTTACACAATAAAATCCGTTAATCCGTTTCAAAATGGCGGCAATTTGAAATTTAAAAAATTGTATACTGATTTATTTATTTTCTGAAAATCTGATTTCGCCGTTATAATCAGTGTTAAAATTTACACAAATTTAGCATATAAAATTGTCTTTACCGTGAATGGATTATCAAAAACAAAATTACCGGCGGTCAGGGTTCATTTTCCTATTAACAAAATTTGTCGTAAATAAAATGTTCTTTGTTGTTATATAAATGAATTGTCAAATTCTTAATGAAATATCTTTTTTCCGTTAGGAATGTTGTAATCAACACTCTATATTTGTTGACACGTTTCGGAATATTTACATTTTCAAATCTTTTTACTGTATTACAATAACAAGGTAAAAATAAAAATGAAATTGTCCTTAGAAGTTGAAATGAGCACAGATCAATGCTTACAATCTTTACGATTGTTTCAGGCGTAATGAGTTTATATTTTCGTTAATTCATAACTTGGAAATATAATATTTTCTAAGACATTTTGGGTTTAATTATATGTTTTCTTTATTCCGTTATGGTACAGTATATGTAATATTTGTATATGTCATATACATTAAATAATTTAACTAGACAATTTAGAAAATAAACATTTTTAAAATTAACAAGAACAATAAACATAACCTCAGTTGAAATGATATTGAAGCTATTGTACGAAATCAGCTGATTTAGAAGTAGTCACTTCCAGTCTAGATATATACAATATATGCTGTGAGGTATGCATTACAGATTCAAGCGTGACGCGAAAGCAAATGTTCATACCCATACATGTTTTTTCAACTGCGACCATACAAATTTTTACTTAAAAAATACATTTCATTAATCACTAAACAAAAATTAGAGCGTTCCGTGACGGTAAAACGTTCCGTGACGGCAGACTAAATTGTTTTCCTTGTGCAAAACATACACCCATAATACGCGATAAGAAGTAGTCCCTTCAAAAATTCTTATATTTTGGAGCTTCGCGATTTCACGAGACAGTTGCGTGTCGCGATTTTTAAATTTAAGGTTCTTTTAAAACGGATTTCAAAACAAATGTTTTTGCTTTTAACACACCTGTCTCTGCCCTACGTTGGGTGTCAAAGTAAAACGTGATGGACTGACACTTTGTGAAAAACTGTAAACTACCTTCATGAAAACTTTTCAGAAATAATATGTCTAAGTGACGGAATAAAAATGCATACGCTGTTTAAGTGAGTGTCCGCCTTAGAAGCAAGTTGCATTGTACACGTGTAACCCTCCACTCAGTGTTAGCGCTAGACACGCCAGTCCCCCGGGGCACAGTGGGGGGGGGGAGTAGATGCTTATTTTATTTGGACAATTTATCCCAGTCAAGGCGAAATATGGCATGTCTATTTTGTGTCTGGCTATAATTTTATTGTTTCTTTCAGTGAATAGTATTTTCAGATTTCTGATGTTTTTTACCTGCGGCTTGCGATGTTCAAAACTAATATAAAACCAATCGTATTTACGTTTAACGTTCTCACAATCCACGTTGTTTTGACGTATATTAACCTGTCTGTACACTTATAGGCTGTACCAAAAGTCATGACTGTTTTTTCTTCTTCTTACTCACTTATTGTTCTTCTTGTACATTTTTTTTACATTTTAAAATTTATGAAGGTTGTCAACTACTTTTTATAAAATGTGAGTTTCAATATAGAGTTTTTGGACAATGTTTTCGGAAATGTTTTTAGCGAATTCCCGTTGGTTATTAGGGCTGCCGTAGTGGTAGTCCCGATAATAGACTGAGCAAAGCGAAGTCTCTTCTCAACTCGACCGATTTGGTTTGTGGTTTGTTACGCAGTTTTGGCCAATCAAATTGACCGTTTGTTCTGAAATTTGGTGCGGAGGTACCTTAAATAAAGACGACATATCGTAAGATTTTTTCCATTAACTTCAGTTTCAAAATGGCGTGCTATGATTTACAGTAACGAATGTGCGCAGTTTTGACCAAACGTATCGACCGATTGTTTTGAAATTTGGTGCGGAGTTACACTGTTAAATAAAGACGACATATCGTAAGATTTTTCCATTAATTTCAGTTTCAAAATGGCGTGCTCTGATTTACAGTAACGAATGTGCGCAGTTTTGACCAAACGTATCGACCGATTGTTTTGAAATTTGGTGCGGAGGTACCTTAAATAAAGACGACATATCGTAAGATTTTTTCCATTAACATCAGTTTCAAAATGGCGTGCTCTGATTTACAGTAACGAATGTGCGCAGTTTTGACCAAACGTATCGACCGATTGTTTTGAAATGTGGTGCGGAGGTACCTTAAATAAAGACGACATATCGTAAGATTTTTTCCATTAACATCAGTTTCAAAATGGCGTGCTCTGATTTACAGTAACGAATGTGCGCAGTTTTGACCAAACGTATCGACCGATTGTTTTGAAATTTGGTACGGAGTTACACTGTGTAATGCCCGAAGAACGTATATGTAAGATATTTTTCCATTAATTTCAGTTTCAAGATGGCGTGCTCTGATTTACAGTAACGAATGTACGCAGTTTTGACCAAACGTATCGACCGATTGTTTTGAAATGTGGTGCGGAGGTACCTTAAATAAAGACGACATATCGTAAGATTTTTTCCATTAACATCAGTTTCAAAATGGCGTGCTCTGATTTACAGTAACGAATGTGCGCAGTTTTGACCAAACGTATCGACCGATTGTTTTGAAATTTGGTGCGGAGGTACCTTAAATAAAGAATACATATCGTAAGATTTTTTCCATTAACTTCAGTTTCAAAATGGCGTGCTCTGATTTACAGTAACGAATGTGCGCAGTTTAGACCAAACGTATCGACCGATTGTTTTGAAATTTGGTACGGAGGTACACTGTGTAATGCCCGAAGAACTTATATGTAAGATATTTTTCCATTAATTTCAGTTTCAAAATGGACGGTGCTCTGATTTACAGTAACGAATGTGCGCAGTTTTGACCAAACGTATCGACCGATTGTTTTGAAATTTGGTACGGAGGTACACTGTGTAATGCCCGAAGAACTTATGTGTAAGATATTTTTCTATTTATTTCTGTTTCAAAATGGCGTGCTCTGATTTACAGTAACGAATGTGCGCAGTTTTGACCAAACGTATCGACCGATTGTTTTGAAATTTGGTACGGAGGTACACTGTGTAATGCCCGAAGAACGTATATGTAAGATATTTTTCCATTAATTTCAGTTTCAAGATGGCGTGCTCTGATTTACAGTAACGAATGTGCGCAGTTTTGACCAAACGTATCGACCGATTGTTTTGAAATTTGGTACGGAGGTACACTGTGTAATGCCCGAAGAACTTATGTGTAAGATATTTTTCTATTTATTTCTGTTTCAAAATGGCGTGCTCTGATTTACAGTAACGAATGTACGCAGTTTTGACCAAACGTATCGACCGATTGTTTTGAAATTTGGTACGGAGGTACACTGTGTAATGCCCGAAGAACTTATGTGTAAGATATTTTTCTATTTATTTCTGTTTCAAAATGGCGTGCTCTGATATAACGATGCTGAGTATACGCAAATTTAAACAAACGTATTGACCGAATTTGAAATTTGATACAAAGGTGCATTGTATACAGAGACCGAAAAACGTATAAACTTATGTGAGATTGTTTCCCATTCACTTCCGTTTTAATTTGCCGGGCTCTTATTCAACACTGAGAGGGCAGTTGCTGGATATTTCCTGTAATACTGGCTGAACGGCAAAACCTATCGTAATTTTGATCTACTTATAAAGAAAGAGCATAAAATTTCCATAGTTGTTCCAGTAACATTTTTCGTAAATATTACAGTTACCGGTTAAATTAGCGCAAAATGTAACGGCGCTGTCATTTTTTTGGACAATGTTTTCGGAAATGATTTTAGCGAATTCCCGTTGGTTATTAGGGCTGCCATTGTGGTAGTCTCAACTCGACCATTCGGAATTTTTGTGTGTTTGCTACGCAGTTTTGGCCAGTCAAATTGACCGTTTATTCTGAAATTCGGTGAGGAGGTACCTTGCATAAAGCCCAAAGACATATTTAAAAATAATTTCCATTCATTTCAGTTTCAAAATGGCGGTATCTGATTTACAATAATGTGGGCAGTTATAGCCAAACGCTTTGGCCGATTTTTGAAATTTGGTGTGGATGTACTTTGTATAAAGCCCGAAAAACGTATGTGTGAGATTTTGTTGCCGTTCATTTAACTTTCAAGATGGCGTGCTCTGATTTAACGATGAGGAGTGTACGCAATTTTAAGAATATTGATTGAGAATATAAGGCGAGGTCTAGAGTTCTTCGAACTAGAAATATTGAATACAGTACCTGTATGTATTGAAGGTGGTAATTTTGATAAGACGGTTGAACCCCAGCAACTTTCGCTCAACTGTTTCAAAATGGTAGTCATTCGAAATCTTAAAAACTTTATAATTTTTATACTTACAAAGTTTCTAATGTAATTTGAAAATTTTAAATACTAATTTATACATTTTTTTTTTTTTTTTTTTTTGTGTTTAACGTCCGACTATTGTGCACACTTGGGCTAATGAAGACGGTGGGATGATTTTATAGCGTATGAAAATGCCAAGCCCTCGCCGGGAATCGAACCCGGGTCCTCGGGGGTGAAAGCCCAGTACGCTATCCACTAGACCACCGAGGCGGCCTAATTTATGCAAACCCTGACTGCTGCCAAGTAAAATGTTTTTTTATTTCAACAGATTTGTAAATTCAGTGGTGATTTATACAGTTTTTAATACTGATTATGACGGTGAAATCAAAATTAAAAAAACCGTGTAACATAAAGTTACCAATTTTATAAAAATTAGGGTTAGTTTTCGGTTTTTGTTAAACTACAGCGCTGCCGAAATCCCGCTTCACGCTGTTTAAAATATAATCACGCTGCCAAAGCTAACCTAATACAATGTATTTAAAGCATGCAATTATAATTAAAATACAATTAAATTACAATAATTACATTAGCGTTTTGTATCGCAGAATAAATAAATATTTCTATATTTACAATGAATATTTTTTAATTATTGCAACATAGCAACCGGACCATATATTTAAATAATTAGAATGATGACCTATTTTTCCGTAGTATTTTTACTCATCTCGTAAACACTACCGCGGTTTTGAAACCTTACTGTTTCATCTTCAGGCCGTGATACAAATTGTCAAATAACTGTCGAGGTCATTGAAAACACACGTCGCAAACACTAAACACAATTACATATTAAAATACACACGATAAAATTTCGTTTGACTAAACGATACGTGCAACTCGTGTCATTACATTTCGGACTGCGGAGTCTTCATCAGCAAGCGCACCCGTCAGTGTTTTCAGTTACGGTGAGTCTGTTGATTTATGTTGTTTATTTAAATCACTTATCCTTAGAGCCATGTCTTATATTAAATGTGATTTTAATGACAGTTTGTCTTTATGGATGTTATGTGACGACGCCGAGATTGCACTCAGTTGATTTGATCAAACTAACGTGTTAAATTTCGATGTTTTTTTATTCGTTAGTACATACAACTAAGTTAATAATATTATAACTTGGTTTTCGAGTACAACAGTACACAGCGTGGTAGTAAATATAATCGCTGTTCTAAAAACATCGTTTTATCAATTTTTGCTTTAACTATGAACTAACTTTATAATATGGGTAGTAGCAGTAAACCATCTGTTTAGTTATAGTGTTACGTAACTTCAGAACTAACGCGTCACTCGATTAGTTGAATTTATTTCCCGGTGTAAACATAAACCAGACTTGGAAAATCCCAGTGCACTGCAAGTTTCCCAAGGGCGACGCTTTATAAATATTTCCATTTTAAATGAAACTCAGCTTGTAATTGTCCGACTGCGGTAAGCAATTATCTTGTGTACGTTTTACAGTTGCGTATGGGCTATGCGTTTTTGAAAGAGCACACGCAACATAAACATTTGGGACTTCTTTATTTTTGACCAATCAGAAATCGTTTAACCGGAATTCGGTTTATCCGAAAAATTTTTTTTTTTTAATAATATATTTGTACAGTAAATTCACATTTTATTTAAAAAACAATGAATTGTTCACACAGGGCTGAGATTAAAATCGAATAATCGCGCAAGCAGCTGAATCGCTGACGTGATAGAAGCGAATTTCCGTAAGTAATTTTTCTACTTTACTTTCTTTTTGAAACTGTGATTTCACCGTCATCATCAGCATTGAAATCTGTATATATTAGAATTTTAAAACATTCAAATTGTAATGGAAATAAAAGAAAAATGAACCTTGAGCGCCGTCAAGTTGAATTTCTTAATTTCATCAGATAGTGGACATTCAAAATGCTAATTTATGCAGTGTTTACGCTGATCAGGATGGTGAAATCAAATTTAAAAAATGTAGACAAAAAGTTATGAATTTTTAATGATCTGAAATAGTCGTCATTTTGAAACTGTTAAACGAAACACAAACATTATATATATTATATTGTATATATATATATACAATATTGCATATTGGGACAGACTAGCTGCACCTATTGAGAGGATTTATACGTCCCTGAGAGGATTTAGACGTCCCTCGCGGTACCCGAGACTAACACACACTTACACTTCCAACACTACATTTACGACTTTAACACTTTACACTCACACTGACATTTACTAAGGCGATAATAGCCTCAATGTGTTTTTCGTCTTAAAATAACAATATATATATATATATATATATATATATATA
>CM040184.1:69960453-70010453 GCA_022606455.1 Callitettix versicolor | reverse complement strand
ATAACGACACCCTTAACCAAGTTAAATGTTCATTACGCAACCGTCACAATGTGGAACTTGGCTGCCGAAACTGTGATCACTTCAACTGCTTTTAATAACCCCTTCCGTAACGTAATAAACGTAAGACTGGAATATTGCTGCCTCATTAAAACTTCAAACTTTAATGTTATCGTAGACTTTAACAGCAGAGAAAGACAGTAGTTTAAAATTTCCAGTTCGTATTACTGTATTTCATTTTGAGGTAATTCCATCAGTGTTGAAATCACTCGAACGTGCGAAGTTACGCACCTGTTTCTGAACTTCTGTGTGATAAATAAAGTAGTACTTCAAAAGAACAGTATGTTATTAATTAATGTTAATAGCGCTCTACGACAACGCTTTTTACCGCTGTTTAACAGGTAACAGCAAAATTTACGAAAAAAGTTACTGAACCACCGTTATTGGAAATTTTATGCTTTTTCTCCATGAATTGGTCAAAATTATTATAGGTTTTGCCGTTCAGCCAGTATTACAGGAAATAGCCAACAACTAGACTCTCAACGTTAAATAAAAGCCCGCCATCTTCGAACAGAAGCGAATAGAAAGAAATCTCAATTCGTATTGTAAATTCGTTATCGTAAATCAAGATTCGCCATCTTGAAACGGAAGTGAATGGAGAAAAATCTTACACATACGTCATTTGGGCTTTATAGACGGTACCTTCGTATCATATTTCAAAACAATAGATCAGTGCTTTAGGCTAAAACAGTATAAATTCGTTATTGTAAATCATAAGCCGTCATCTTGAAACGGAAGTGGATCAGGGATAATATTACACATACATCACTTGGGATTTATACACTTAACTTTGTATCATATTACGACTTCAACACGTAACACTCACACTTACATTTAGGGAGGCGATAATAGCCTCAATGTGCTTTTTGCCTTAAAATTACAAAAAAAAGTATCATATTTGAAAACAATAGATCAATGCGTTTGGCTAGAACAGCGTAAATTCGTTATTGTAAATTAGAAGATACCTTCCTGAAACGGAAGTGAATGGAAATTTATCGTACACATACGTCGTACAAGGTACATTCATAACAAATTTCAAAACAATCGGTCAATGCGTTTGGTCAAAACTGCGTAACAAACTACAACACACACACACACACACACACACACACACACACACACACACACACAACAGTATCCACACAAAATGCCTAACGGTCGAGATGAAACAGCGACTGACTTTGATCGGTCTTTAATAAAAACCAGCTTTGTTTTCACACAATCCGCCATCTTGTATTTTTAAAACAAAGCTCTACACCTTTGAAGGTAAATGACGGTGAAACAATGTTTCTTCTTGAAATAATTTT
Organism: Callitettix versicolor; assembly: GCA_022606455.1. NCBI lineage: Eukaryota > Metazoa > Arthropoda > Insecta > Hemiptera > Cercopidae > Callitettix > Callitettix versicolor. Next base: position 70,009,089 of record CM040184.1, on the reverse strand, counting down.
GTCGAACGGATGTACTCTAAAACAGGAAAAACTACAATTTTAACAGCGCTTCAAAACATCTTTAGAGGTCAGGACGAACGCTTACGTTAAAATCCTGGGAATGTAACTTACCATGATGGCCGCTCTAATAGCTAACTATAAAAAGTACCCGTGTGGAACTCGGGGAGTTACTGACAGAAGTGAAGCTTTTTGTTAATAATATCATTGCCGTATACATAATTACTTTGAAAATATTGTTTACGTGAACTTAGCTTAGATATTATTTACTGTAGTTATAGTAAAAAGTCAGTTGTTTTATATTATCCCCGCAGGGGGTTCAGACTAGCTGCACCTATTGAGAGGGTTTAGACGTCCCTCGCGGTACCCGAGTCCAACACACACTTACAATTGCAACACTACACTTACGACTTTAACACTTTACACTCACACTTACATTTAGAAAGGCGATAATAGCCTCGATGTGTTTTTCGCCTTAAAATACAAAAAAAAATAATTTTATATTAATTCGTAACTATCAGCTAATTTCAATAAACACCTGATAGGTTATAATAAGTTTCAGGTTATGTAGTTAAAAAAGCAATATTAACAACAATTATTATAAACGTTTATATTAATTTCGAATGTATTATAAACGGTTACAACGTGCACGTGTTCTTCAACTAAGGAAAAATACCGAAACCAAAGCAACACAACGTTTTCATATAATACGCGTGTACTGTTATCGAAAAGGAGGAAGAAAAAGGAAGAGACAAAAATTGAGAGGTGAAATTCGTTTTATTTCGTTTCATACGTCCGTTACATTCTTCCGTTCGGCAAACGTTTTTTCTATTCACTCCTCTCGACAATGCTAACATTAAAAGCTTCTCTTAAAAAAATAGATAATTAATAATTTTCTGGTAAATTGTAAAACCCAGTGGTATGTTTTGCAGTAAAAACGATTTCGACCGTGCAGTTCGTTTGCATTCAATTTGGCACGATTGGCACAAAATCAATGGACCCGCCCCGTGACGGACGTAAAGACAAATCACCTGTTTGTCGCACTTTATCTTCGACGTGGCCTGCAACGAGCTGGGAGCCGTTCCGTCCCGAACTTCAATTAAATCGAGATTTAAAACGAAGGCGCATATTTACTAGCGCAATAAACACGTTTTATCTCTTCAACAAAATATATTTGTGCGACGTGTGATCCTCGTCCACGAAAATTTTAAATAGTCCCAGTACTCCGAGATTATTTTATTAAAAAATAATTTAAAATAAATACTTTCTGAAACGGTTGAAAAGATTTTGGACAAAACGCGTTCTTGATCGGTACTAATTACATGGTCTCAGGTGCACCACAATGGCCGTTCCAACAGTTAGTAATATTAAAGTGACTATTATATTTAGAAGGCGATATTACGGTACAGTTGAGTGCATTTCGCCTGCAGAAGGGAATTTGTGCTAGACAATGTCACTAAGGCGTCGAACCTAAGACGATTAAATTTTTTTGACAGACAGAAATTCGAGCAGAAGTGTCTTAATCAAAGAAGTTCAAATCGAGTTGAATTCCTTTTGAGACAGTACTGCGTGTTATTACTGGCACTACATTGCAGTACCGCATAAATAAATCAACTTGTACGATGAGCGAGTGTGTCTGTGCTATGTAAGTTACATTGGCAAGAAAGCTGAATATAGTTCTTTTATAACAGTTCTATAGTTATATAGTTAACAGTTATATAGTTCTTTTATAGTTCTTTTATATAGTTCTTTCATATCGTGTTGGTTCAGAAATAGAAAATTTGATTTCTATTTCTGTGTCTGTTCCGTCTGCTTGTTCCACTATCTGTATCTGTATCTGCATCTGGAGACTAAAATAACCAAAATTAACAGTTAAAAGAATTTTTTACGTAACATATTTTTTAATTTAAAAAAAGTTTGGTTCTTAAGCACTTTTAAGAAAAAAATTCTTTCAAATTCACAAAAATTGTGTTTTTTGTATAATTTGCTCTTACGTTTTTGCTAAAAATCCATTACTTAATTACTCGAACAAGTATTTGTAAATTAATTTAAAGTCCATTCTAGATCTGTCGCCAACTAATTAACATAATTCGATATATATATATATATGTGTGTGTGTGTGTGTGTGTGTGTGTGTGTGTGTGTGTGTGTGTGTGTGTGTGTGTGTGTGTGTGTGTGTGTGTGTGTGTGTGTGTGTGTGTGTGTGTGTGTGTGTGTGTGTGTACGTGTGTGTGTGTGTGTGTGTGTGTGTGTGTGTGTGTGTGTGTGTGTGTGTGTGTGTGTGTGTGTGTGTGTGTGTGTGTGTGTGTGTGTGTGTGTGTGTGCATGTGCATGTGTGTGTTTATGTGTGTGGGTGTGTGTGTGTGTGTGTGTGTGTGTGTGTGTGTGTGTGTGTGTGTGTGTGTGTGTGTGTGTGTGTGTGTGTGTGTGTGTGTATGTGTGTGTGTGTGTGTGTGTGTGTGTGTGTGTGTGTGTGTGTGTGTGTGTGTGTGTGTGTGTGTGTGTGTGTGTGTGTGTGTGTGTGTGTGTGTGTGTGTGTGTGTGTGTGTGTGTGTGTGTGTGTGTGTGTGTGTGTGTGTGTGTGTGTGTGTGTGTGTGTGTGTGTGTGTGTGTGTGTGTGTGTGTGTGTGTGTGTGTGTGTGTGTGTGTGTGTGTGTGTGTGTGTGTGGTTGTTATTTTTGTTAACCAGTTTAAATGTGGGCAAAACTCCCAAACTTAAATAATTTAAAAACTATTTAGCATACAGTTTTTTTAAAATCTGATTTAATTGTCGTATAAATCGGGTAAAAATTCGAATTATCAGTTTTTAAAAGAGCGCGATACAAAATATACCTTTCCAATATAACAGCGAGACGAATGTGTGTTGTGATAATTTGCATAGTTTTTCCGTTGCATAGCGGCGTAAAATTTTCAGCTACAAGCGTAGAGAGTATTGTTGGATTGTGGTTTGCACAGGGTTTTTACCTACGACATGAACCGTGAATTGTCAATCAGTCGATAACGTTTTCAATATTGATAAGAAAATTTTGTTACCACAGTGTTAAAAGACTAAGAAAAATGACGGTTATCCTAGTTTCTTCCTTCGGGATGTTTCGGCTCCAGAAATGTAATTAACCGCGTTAATCCGAAACACGTGAACCATGTAATTGTCTTGTTTAACATCCCGGGCACATCTCATTTTTAAACTTTGTCTCGAGAAAAGAAATCCCGACCCGTAACGACTTCAGACTTCAAGGTTCGCTTCAAAGTTATGTTTGCATGTGGAAGCTGTGACGTCACGCGTCGAAATAAACGTTTATTGCCTTTGCGAGCAAACGTGTAAGTGTAGGGTGCTGTTACACGACTCGAAATTAAAGCAAAAACTTTGCTAACAAAAAAACTTACGGAAGTTCCGGTCGCAGTTAGCGTAACGATTTGTAAAGTTTGTAGTTTTGCTCGTGTTGCAGTATTATTAAAGATTTTCCAGTTAAAGATTTATTGAAACGGCCATCACGGTAAGACCAGTCCCGCGATTTTTAAGGCCGAGCATTTTACTTTTTTGAGAGGTCGTTAAAAATTTAGATACTTGTGTCAGTTTGTGTTTATTTCTTTAGTGTTTGCAATTTCTGTCTGTTTTGATTCAAAATTGGCACCAAATTTTTTCGTAACGTTATTTGTAAATATTTTTGTAACTGCTTAAATACGTTTGTGATGCAATACATACAAATCGTTTAAAATGACAGTCATTTGAAAAAAAATCTTTTTTTTTTGCAATCTTCTTTCACTATCAGATTAGCATTTTAAATTTAAAAAGGAGTTTGTGGTCGATGTGGCAAAAGCACCGGTCAGTCTGCTGCGACTCTGAACTGCGCACGTTAAGGTTCTTAGTTATAGCTGCAGTTATTTTCTTGCTTTCCCTTACCGTTAACGCTGATCTCTCTTCCACATTAGTCTAACTGGCATGAAGCAAAAAAATTAAATACATTTTACATTCTGTTGGAAAACGGGGAAAATAAACCTGACGGCGGTCATGGTTTTTTTTTTTTAACAAAAATTAATGCTAATTTATGGAGATTTTAAAGCTTATTATTTTAATAGATTGGACTTTAAAAAAGCGTAAGAAAAAATATCGAAATTTTGTTTTTTGGAAATTGGTTTTGGTCTCTTGAACAAGCGGTCTACCGCGATTGTATCGACATATATCACAGTTACGAGTTTTAAACTGATAAACAATTTTACGAACGAAATATCCGGACAGATGAGTAATTACGTCGTCGTAATTTGTTTTGAGTAATTACAGCTGACACGGACTCCGTTGCACCAAATCTAGTTATCTATCGATTAAACACGTCAATTTTAGTCTTGATTTCTAAATTTTATTCGTGTTTTAGTACTAAAATATTGTCAACAAAATAGTTTTAGTGAGTTAGAAATAGAGCTGTCATAATTATAAGACCAGCAGTTCTAGGTCACTCTCTGAATAGTCGTTAAAGTTTTTGAAATTCTGTTTATGTAATTTTTGTAAAATCGTGAACGACACGAAGATACTACGATATAAAACGAAAATTTACGAGCACGTACGAGTTTGACTGTAAATTTAGGCAATATATTTATGTAATAGCCGCCTATTTTCACTGCTGTACTTACAATTAATGTTTGTTGTCCGTTGCTAATTAAATATTTTTTTTTATTTAAAATGTTACGGTTTTAATAAAAATGTTTAAATCCCATGAAAGACGTATTTTTGTCTGTTTATTTATCTTGCAAAATTCTTCATTAAATTGTTTAATTTCAATTGTGAGAAGAGAAACAAAACTTAGACTTTCCATTTACTTACTTTATCCTGAATTCTTAACTGATGTAAGTTTTTGCAAGTTATGTACGATAAGACACCATAATTTTATTGTTTATTCTTAAGTTATAAAATTGTTTTGTTTTTTTATATGTCACTCAACTTGGGCACTTCAAGGACTAAGAGAAGGACTTCAAGAGACTTGGTGGTCTAGTGGATAGCGTACTAGGCTTTCACCCCGAGGATCCGGGTTCGATTCCCGGCCAGGGCTTGGCATTTTCATACGCTATAAATCATTCCACCGTCTGCATTAGCCCAAGTGTGCACAATAGTCGGACGTTAAACACCAAAAAAAAAAAAAAAAAAAAAAGCAAGGACTAAGTTTTAAAACTGCAGTTACTGCTATAAATGTATAACGGTTACTGGATGTACCTAAAAACTTTGTAAAATACTTAGGCTACGTATTAACGTGCTTCTTTAAATGTTCGCGTATCAAATGTTGTTAGGTTTCGTAATTTTTTTGATTTGCTTTAATTACCAAAGCGAGGCATCTGCGTGCAGCGATTGTATCCTGAATTCCTCTGAAAGTAATTCACAGAATTAAAGGGAAAATATTTTTACGCGAAACAATTTCTGTTTAAATCCGTTTGTAATTTTATACACGCTAAATATATGCCAATACATTCGACCTAGTAACAGTTTTGTCGTTGTTCAATAAACTGAAAAATCGGAATTTTTATAACTTAGTCTTAATTATTACTGGAGAAAATTTTTTTAAATGTTTAAATAAATATTTCAACACAGCAGCGCTATCTTATTTCTTCTTCCTCTTTGGCAGAACCGCGTTATCAAAACTTTGTCTATACGACTCGCGTCAGATGTAAATTTGTGGTTTCTTATCTAGAACAACTTCAGCAATATTTTAGAATCGTCTGCAAGTCACTTGTTGCTTATCTATTGATTTATCACTGTGTTGATATTTTCGTTTACTTTAAATTGTTTTTATCGCGGAAAAGCTAGCTGTCTGCAATATATTTGAATACAGGGTGGTTCAAAAATATGTAATAAGTTTGGAAGTTATTGAGTTCACGAAAAGATAAAAATATATTTTAAATAGCTACGTTTACAATCTGTCGGTTAATTTATGTTTCTTTTCGAAATATAATAACTTTAAACAATTATCAATATTTTGAGTTAAAACTTTGTAGATACATTTTGTGCGCTATTTTTTTACAAATACGTCGAGAACTAATACTTATTTTGTAAATTATATCATTTAAAAATGGAGGAGAAATATTTTTTACCTGGTTTAGCAACAAAACAAAATGTTTTTTAGTGAATCAAAGAACAATAAAGTTATCGATAGTAAACGGTTTAGTAGCCATTTTGAAATGACAATTTACAAAAGAGTACCGAATCTTGAATTCTTTTAGCTTGTTTGCAGTGGGCAGTTTTTATCCTTGGCCTACCAAAAAATTAAAAAGATATTTGTTGCTAAAAAAAAAAAAAATGTTGTAAACTTTACTGACCACTTTTAACAATTCACATTGTAAAGTTTTGTATTCTAATATACTAGTAACAATATCCTGCTTTTTATCACTAATAACGTTTTTCTTCCTTTAATGCCCTGAAAAACGTCTTGAAGTTATAACAATTATTTTTCAATATACAGCTTTTTAAAAATTAAACTTTGTATGTTTCAGCAAATTATTTTCCCGTGGCATCTCAGAGATTTAACATTGATTTACGTTGATAAACCAGATTAGAAAAAATATAACTTAAAAAAGGATTTGAATTTTTTAGAATTTCGAATGGGTGCCATTTTAACGGTGATTACCATTATAAAAGTTACACATTGTTACTGATTTGAAATGACCGCCATTTTGACACTGTGGGACGAATTTATCTGGTTAACTAACTTATCCAAGCTATTGTTAAAATCAATACCTGTTATAAGTTTGAATCAGATCGGGCAAACATTGCACAGTTTAGAGTGCTAAAATACACGTACGAGGTGTGTTCAGAAAGTAACGAGAATTTTAATTTTTTGAACAAAATATTTATTTATTCTTCTACATTGATATTGTCGCCTTCAAAATAGTCCTCATTGGAAATTATGCACTTGTGCATAATCCACGCTTCTTTGCATAATCCACGAAATTATGCACGCTTCTTCCAATCCTCGAAACACTTCTCAAACTCGATATTTGAGGTAGCCTTTAGTTCTTTCAGTGATGCGCTTTTAATGTCATCTACGGCTGTAAAACGACGGCCCTTTAAGGTTCTCTTTATTTTTGGAAATAGGAAAAAGTCACACGAAGCCATGTCTGGCGAATATGGAGGCTGGGGCATCTTTACAATACTATTTTTGGCCAAAAATTCACGAACAAGCAATGAAGTGTGAGCTGGTGCATTATCGTGGCGCAAAATCCATGAATTGTTTTTCTACAGATCCGGGCGTTTTTTTCGTATTGTTTCACGCAAACGGCGTTGAACTTGTAGGTAGTACTCCTTATTGACCGTTTCACCCGGTGGCAGGAATTCATGATGCACTATGCCATTAATATCGAAGAACACAGTGAGCATAACCTTCACGTTCTACCGCACTTGTCGAGCCTTTTTCGGTCTTGGCGAGCCGGAATGCCTCCACTGGGATGATTGAGCCTTAGTTTCGACGTCATATCTGTAAACCCATGTTTCGTCACCTGTTATGTTCGTTTCAGTAATTATGCATCGTCGTTGACTTCATTTAGTAACTCCTGAGCCGCTGCTTTTGTTCAAAATTCAACAATTTTGTAACAAATTTTGCTACCACGCGTTTAATACACAAAACATTGGAAACAATGTCAGACATGATTCAATCGATACGCCAACATCATCAGCGTCCTCTATAATTGTGATTCGGCGATCGTTCATAACCATTTCTTTCACTTGTTCTACGTTTTCATCAGTTGTTGATATGTTGGGGCGTCCAGGGCGTTCGTCATCTTCAATGTTTTCACGGCCTTCTTGGAAACGCTTATACCACTCGTAAACTCTTGCTTTACTCATAGCTGACTCACCATAGGCTTTTGTTAACATTTCACACACTTTGTTACACTTTATTCCATTTTTTATGCAAAATTTGATACAAATTCTTTGATCCATTTCTTTTAACAAACGGAAATCGTCGAGCTCATAAAAACACGTCTAACCTTAGTGGCTGTCACAGACAAAGTCAACAATGAAAACAGCTGAAACTTTTATCATACTTCAAGGGCATGTATACCAACATAATAAAAAAAATTTGATAATCGGACTCTCCAAGCCCGCGAAATTTAAAAATTCTCGTTACTTTCTGAACACACCTCTTATATGCATATAACGTATATTAAACTTTTAAAAGTTTCTTTGGCTCTTGTTTCAGTCCCGGGATGGGTGTTCAACATGAACAATATTTTATTTTCCAATGGAAATTTGCTAAAAAATTGTAACGTATTAAATTCTTTTAATTGTAACGTATAAGTATTGAATCATTCTTTTCTTTGAACTGAGGTTGACATCGTTCAGTTGTCTGTTTGTCTTACCCACAGACAGACAATCGACAGCCATGATAGATGTTGCCCGCTAATGTGAGAGCTGACCACAAGGCATCTTAGAACACATCCATCATGATTCCCCCCTTCCTGGGTTGTAGCCGTGTTTTTCTTGTCACTGTTTGTATGCAATGTCGACAATGCTAGGGCCGTTATGATTGATCAAGTCTTCGAGTGTATTTTTTTACTTTTACACTGTACAAAGTGTAAAGAAAGCATGTTTCGCGGAAGATCTCGATTTTAAGATTCTGACGGTGCTGCCCCTGAGTACAAAAAAATTGTTCCTTCACACCCACCCCATCATTTGAGACGAAAAACATTGATCGGTTTTAACGAAATTACTGTATTTTTCGTTTGGACGTTACTATCCCACTGATAAATTAATAACTGTCAATTAATAACGATGAACCAAAAATAAAAACATGTATCATGTTTTTCTTTTCATTTTTATTTTAATTATAATAATTTGTTCGGAAAAACAACAAATTAACATAGCAAGTTTTTAATAACATAACCTGAAATTTATTATAGTCTATCAGTTCTTCAATGAAATCAGCTGATCGTTACGAATTAATATAAAACAACTGATCTTTTAATATAACTACAAAAACTATAAATGAACGATTAATTTCGTATATTTACATCGGTCAAACTTCTTCATAGTTTCCCTAGTGTAGTGGTTACCACGTGCTTCTCACACGCGCAAGGTCCCCGGTTCGATCCCGGGAGGAAACACAAGAAATTTTAATTATAATTAATTTAATAAGAGACTTTCGACGTGCAAAATATACTTGTGCACTCGCGTCAGGCAAAATCCTTCACAACCAGCCCTAAAACATCACACATGTTTAACATCTAATCGGCCTTTCTTTACGAAAAAGTTTTTCTAGTTCATACTGGAAATTTATTTTCCGAATTTCCCCAGTAATAAAGAAAATTACCATACTTTTACCCAAAATTTCCCCATTTCGTGGAGAAAAACCCCTAATCTGGTAACACTGCCAGGGTTAAACAGAAGCTAAATACGGTAACATTTCTCATGCCTAGCCTAAATGACGATTCTGATTGGTCCAAACCCAGAGAAGACTTAATCGCGTAGTCGAGTAGTTTATCTATGGCGATAAAAGGTTATTTCTGTGTTTGGCCGAACAGTATTAACTACAATCTACGTTTACCGTAAAACGTACGTCACAAGAATTTTTGAATGATTGTAACACACTGTTACCACGAATCAGTGTCCAACAAAGCGTCCCATAAAACCTCAAGTCGTTACTTCATTTTATTCCGAGAACATATAAATAATCATTATTTTTTTATATCAAATAATAAAACGCTCACTGTGCATTCCTTATCCTTTAACTCTGCACCAAACGGCAGTTCGAGTGTAAAGTGTGAGCTGGGAGTTGCCGGCGTTAGTTTAGTTTCCTTTGGGATTTTATATTTGTTGTCGGACTTATCAAACGGGCAGACGTATCTTTTATACCTTCATAGTTCGAAAAAAACGTAGTGCAAAACACATTACGCACAGTTTCATAAATATCGGTTCATTAGATTTTTCTCAAATTTCGGTCGTTTGAAAAATCGTAACTTAATCGAGTGTACCGAAGCTTAAATAAATGAAAATTAAAGACCGAGAGTAAATAGATAGACAAAACAAACTGAATGGCGGTCAGGGTTTGTTTTTGATTTCTTTGACATGTGTCCTGTTTTTTGGGGGGATGGTTGTTGGTTGTGATGTGGGATTTTGCGGGACGTGTGATGCGAGGAGAATGTTTATGTTGATATATAAGTTTATTTTGCTCGTTGCAAGTCTCGTATTAAATTAATTAATTGTAATTAAAAATTACTGCTTCTATCCAGGATCGAACCATGGACCTTGCGCGTGTAAGGCGCAGGTGATAACCACTACGCTACGAAAACTACAAAGACATTTAAGCGATTTAAGTATATAAAATGAATCGTTAATTTATTTTAAACAAGATAATTTTGGTAGTTATATTAAAAGATCAGTTGTTTTATAGTAATTCGTAAAGATCAGGTGATTTCATTGAACAGCTGATAGGCTATAATACGTTTTAGCTTATGTTGTTAAGAAAATACTATGTTAATTAGTCGTTTATATTAATTCGTAACGATCAGCTGATCTCATTAAACAGCTGATAAGGTATAATAAATTTCAGGTTAGGTTGTTAATTTTTCGTGTTTTCGAACAAATTATCGTAATTAAAATAAAAAAGGAAGAGAAAAACATTAGGCATGATTTTTATTTTTGGTTCAATAACAGAAATGTTATCGATGTATGCCATATTCTTTACTTTTTTTTAAATATAAATTTGCTATAAAAATTTATGGGAATTATTTAGCAGCTTTTGCACTGAATTTTTTAGAGCTGTAAGTTGGGAATGATGTCAAGATCGTTTGTGCCTATTTTGAAAAAAATATTATTTTCTTACGAATTCTTTGTTTGTTTTGGCGTTTGAGAAAATTGTTGCAGTGGTTTTGCGTCATTAATAAATCGCAGAGTTGAGAAAAATCAGAAAAAGCAGATTTCCATTTAGAGTGCTTCTGAATCGTAAACGCCTTTTTTTTAATTTGGTAGCCTACGTTGATTTGAGTTATTAATTTTTATATGGAAACCTCTTTAAGAGGCGCTTATTATGTGAATGCCCATGAAGGTTATTCTATCTTGCCTGGTGTTGCCTGTCAATCCAGCTATTAATGGCACACCTTGCCAACGACAGAAATATCCTTTAACTCAGATAAACTCCGGGAAATATCCGGAGTTAACTCCGTTAATTCAGTTAACCAGGGGAAATATCCGATAAACTCAGATGCAGATCCCGGTCCAGCCAGTCAATCTGCCTTCTCATAAGCTTCAACAATCTTATGCCCCGGAACCCAGTGAAGAATGATCCGGTTACTCAGACACAGAGCGTTGAGGTTTTTTGGCACTCTCAGATCAGTTTGGACCAAACTGTAGCAAGTGTTTTTATTGCTATTTGACCATCTTTACGAATATGAATACGAGTCTTCTTGAAGGCTTGTATAAAGTTCTCTAGAACAGTCATTAGTGGCCATCCGTGGTGTTAGATACAGCTAGAGTTTCACTCCTCATACCCGCTGTAACTAATTCACCAGGGTTTTGTGGGACTGTTTGTTCCAGCCATAAAAATCACTAAAGAACAAAGGATTTAATGTACAGTGCGCCGCATACAGAGGAAAGTATAGATTTTAAACTGAAGATCATCTGGTACCCAGAGTCTACATGAGCTCCCCATTAACCACGCATACTTCGTGCGTTGTTCCACCTTGGCTTAGGATGAAGGGATTCGATCTAAGAACAGAATATGAAAGGCTAAATCCAGCTAAAGCAGCGTGATTGCAAGCAAGTACTCAGACTTTGTGAACCCGTGAGAGACAGGGAACGCAGGTGGCTTTAATAAACGTAAAAACTTTACGATCGATTTCGACATGTAAACGTCTTTAAATCGATACCAGGTATTGACAGGCAATCAAACTTTAATAACTCCGCTGAAAATTGAAATAGCTATTCCATTATAGTGTCGCTTTTAAGAGAAACAGTCAGTACCGTCGTAAAGGTAAACGATTTTCGACTTTGCTGATTCGATACATGTTTGTAAACGGGTCATATCTTAGAAACGGTATTACAATACTGTAATATTTATTGTATTCAAGTACTATGAATGAATGGATGCATGTTTAGAGCTTTGACATTGTGTTCTCTTTCTATATTCCTAAGCTAATGAGTTACGGTGCCTTCTCCAGTCTTACCCTTTGGAGAGGATTCAAGACGGGGAGCTCCCCAACTTCTAATTGATGATTTCTCAGTTGCTTTTGAGGTGCTCTGCTAATTCCCTGTGAATTTTCCTTCTTTTCTTGATCCTCTTTACGCAGGTTTTGCTCCATTTGGCCAATATTTTTATTGTGCGAGAGATTTCGCTCATTCTGTTTTATATTCTTACTTAAGCAATCGACAAGTAGCTAAGGAAATGAGGTCCGCCCATACATTGATGGGCATAATGTATGCGCATTGATCCCATACATGCATGGATAAGGAACTTAATCTAGGCTATCGTCAGAGTACCATTTAATACACCTTTAAGCGCGTATCATTCACTACATCATCACGGGTCTTTTTAAACTTTAGCCAAGCTATGTAAATATATATATATATATATATATATATATATATATATTTGTGTGTGTGTTTGTGTGTGTGTGTGTGTGCGTGTGTTTTGCGATGCCAAAAAGGTGGAAAAAATCTGTTATAGACTACCAGGGTAGGGTACCGCACTACCCCAGACTGTCGGACTCAAATTAAGTTAAATCTCAAGTTACGATATATTGTTACCCACTAAAAAACCACCAAAAGCATTCCTCTTCTGTAAACCCCCCGCGGAACCTTCCACCTTCGTGGAAAGGTGGACTGGCTGACCGCCTACTCTTCTACGGCGTTGGCTCTCCTTTCTCAATCCTCAGCCCTCAAACTGTTCATGCCCATTGCAGCGAATCCCGCAATGGCCATCCAGTTGGCCTCTGAAGCTATCATTGTAGCAACCAGACTTTCCGGTGCAATGCTGCCTCGCAGATGTGTTTGCAGCCTCATCCTTTCCTCGTCGAATCTCCGACACTGGAAAAACACATGCTCCGTATCTTCCTCTACTGCTGGAAGACAGAGGGGACAAGCCGAGTCTGTTTCCAGCCTGAAACGGAACAAGTAAGCTTGGAAGCAACCGTGCCCAGTGACAATCTGCGTGAGATAGAAATCCACCTCCCCATGATCCCTGTTGCACCAATCGTGTGTGTGTGTGTGTGTGTGTGTGTGTGTGTGTGTGTGTGTGTGTGTGTGTGTGTGTGTGTGTATCAAATGATATGTGTGTGTGCGCGCACGTGTGTGTGTGTGTGTGTGTGTGTGTGTGTGCGTGCGTGCGTGCGCGCGTGTGTGTGTCATGAATAGATGACTGAGAGTAGTATGAGCTAAAGGTCATTGACGATGGGATCGCTAATCCTACCAGCTACCTCAGCCGGAATATCAATACTATACATGACTGTTGTTTTCCTAAATAATATCCGAAAGTACATCGGTTACAGTAAGATAAAATAATCGATCTTTTGTGAACAGTTCAGACCAATCGCAGATTAGATCTTATTATTCTGACAATATTTCGAAGCTCCATTAAACCATTCTTTCACTAAACGTACATTATTATTGCCAGTATTACATTATCTTTTTAAATGCCAACAAAATATTCATAAAACCTTGTGCCCGCTCTCTATAAAGTTATTATAACCAGTCTTATAATAGAAAATAGTGTTTTGCCTTAAGGGTCGTAAACAGAAGTCAACTTAGGCGAGATGAGATTTGAAACGGCCTCAGGGAAAAAGTATGAAAAAGCACGGGTTATAAAAACAAGAGGTTACCCCACTCGAACAACATAAAAGCGTGTACCATGGACAGTGTTCCATAAAAGTGAGATTAAATGCATAAAAAGCGAGCACGGTGAAAGGCGTACGGGGACTTCATCTCGGGTTAAGTTGGAAGTAAGTGTTCGGTGTCATTTATTATACATCAAATATTAGGTCGCGACAGTACTCTTGCAAAACAGCTCGTCCTTCCTTTAAGTAATACAACTAGCGATAATAGCGCACGCAGCTGTCTCGCTGACGCGAAGGGCAAACACGGAAGAGACACACGTAACAGTTTTCCATACAATTTATTAGGAAAACTGGTTTCATTGTTGAAATTTTTATAACTGTTAAAAAGAACATTGTTTTGAAATTCGTAAAAAAACGGCAGTTAGGGTTTTTTGCAGTATTTGTAATGAAATTTAAAAGCTAATCAGTGCATTTTTTAGAGCTGTTAACGATGGAAAAATTATATTTTCAAAAAAATAAAATTCATAAAAAAAATATTTTGAAAACGTTGACAGATTTAGCTGTGCAACGAACTTGTTAAAGCCAACAATTTTGTCCTGATTTAAAAAAAAATCTGACCAAATTTGCGAACTCTAGAGTTAACATTTGTGTGTGTGTGCGTGTGTGTGTGTGTGTGGGTGGGTGGGTGGGTGTGTGAGAGAGAGAGAGTGCGTGAATATGCGTGCGGGAGCGCGCGTGAGTGTGTGTGCGTGAGAGATAGAGCGTGCGCGCGTGTGTGCATGTGTACGTTCGTGCGAGAGTATGTGTGTGTGTGTGTGTGTGTGTGTGTGTGTGTGTGTAAGATAGAGAGAGAGAAAGAGAGAGTGTGTGTGCGTGTAAAGAGAGAGAGAGAGAGAGAGAGAGAGAGAGCGTACGTGCGTGCGTGCGTGTGTGAGTGCGCGCGCGTGTGTTCGTGAGAGAGAGTGCGCGCGCGCGTGTATGTGTATGTGCGTGCGCGAGTGTGTGTGTGTGTGTGTGTGTAAGAGAGAGAGAGAGAGAAAGAGAGAGTGTGTGTGCGTGTAAGAGAGAGAGAGTGCGTGCGTGCATGTGTATGCGTGTGTGAGTGCGCGCGTGTGTTCGTGAGAGATAGTGCGCGTGAGTATGTATGTGTATGTGCGTGCGCGAGTGTGTGTGTGTGTGTGTGTAAGAGAGAGAGAGATAGAAAGAGAGAGTGTGTGTGTGTGCGTTTAAGAGAGAGAGAGAGTGCGTGCGTGCGTGCGTGCGTGCGTGCGTGCGTGCATGTGTATGCGTGTGTGAGTGCGCGCGCGTTTGTATGTGTATGTGCCTACGCGAGTGTGTATGTATGTGTGTATGTATGTGTGTGTGTGTGTGTGAAAGGGAGAGAGAGAGAGAGAGAGAGAGTGCGCGCGTTTATGTGCGCGCGTACGTGTGTGTGCGTGCGTGAGCGCGTGTGTAAGTGTGTGTGTATTTGCGCACGCGTGCGTAATATATATATATATATATATATATATATATATATATATATATATATATTCTAAAAATATTGTGGTTAATATGCAAACAAAATTGTTATACATTGTTATACTGTACTGAAGCGGGAGTTAAAGCTAATGTACAGCTAAACTGCTGATATAGTACAACAGCTGTGCCTTCGATATTGTTGTTATTTCAACAGAGATGATGTTTATTGCCGTTCTTTACTATGAATAAATAATAAGTACATCATTATGAATAGTATTTTAATTGTTAATATTGACACACTTGCCTGAGAGAAATACAAACAACCACATGGTCTAGTGATTGTTTCAATTAATCGTGCATTCATTAACTACGTGCTTAGGCTGTAACCGTGTTGCGACTTGTTTAAAATGTTATCGAGTTATTCATGACAAAACACTTTGAATGTAATTGAAATGATTGTAATGGGTAATTGCTTATTTATAAGCTAAACGTTGTGACTTTGGCGGCCGAATTAGCATGGCTTGGAATATTTATATACAGGATGTCCCGAAACTTTTGAATATGGTTTTCTTAGGTCAGAATAAAGAATAAAAAAAATTTCGGATATCTGGAAATCCAAGCGTTTTATTTTTAATTTTTTCCTTATTTTTACCATATCCTAAAGTTTTTTGAGTGTGGTATTGGAACACTATGTATATAGCTTTTAAACTGTGTTTAAGAAAATAACAGTTTATTGATTGAAGACATCATGACCTTAAGGTTAATCTGCATGACCTCTAATAACCTAACCTGGCCACACAGAACAGATCACAAAGGTCTGGTGCTTGTCACACAATGGACGTTTGTTCTAACTGTACCAAAGGGCATCTCCGTTGTTTATCTTATACTGAGCTGCTTCTCTTGGTTTACATTGAACAAGAATACAACAGTACAAGTGGTTTGACTAAAACTATTTGCAGTATAGCCAATTTACAAGAGAAAAATACTCTTCATTCTAATGAGAATGTATTTTGTTATTACTCTTCTAAGTGCAGTAAATATTTTCATACGTAATCGCGGCACGCAACTGTCTCGCTGACGCGATGTAAAATAATAACAATTTTATAACATTCATTAATTTCTTATCTTAAATTTTTTTTTAAATTATTTCGCTATCAAAGTAGTTTTATATTTTGTAAAACTTAGCATTTTAAATTTTTAAATTATGTTGGAAATATTATAAAAACGTACCCTGACAGCCGTCAATTTTATTTTTGTTTATTTAATAGAATTTGATAAATTTTAAACAGTCATTTATAAGCTGATTACGATATCTTTTAAATTTTACAATTTCAAGTTAACGATTTTCTTTTAAATTAGAATAGTTGGGCATTTTGCCGGGTAACGAAATTACCCAAGTAATTAGCCTATACAAAATCGCCCCAAGTTTAAAAACGAATCGGATGAAATGTGCGAACGCTAGGTTCTAATAGAAATATAAAACGCGCGCTCGCACGCACGCATACACAACGCACGCGCGCGCGCGCACGCATACACAACACACACATGCACACACTCACGCACGCACGCACGCACGCACGCGCTCACGCGCTCTCTCTCTCTCTCTCTCTCTCTCTCTCTCTCTCTCTCTCTCTCTCTCTCTCACACACACACACACACACACATACATATAGCTATCTTCAAACACTCCATCTTCAAAAACTATAGCTATACTCTACTCTCTAGACTATAGATATAGTTTTTGAAGATGGAGGTTCTCCGAAACGCGTCAACAAAAGTAGAATTGACGAAGCTAGGGAAGGCAGATTATTATACTGAACATAGTGACAATAATCCTAGCAGAAAAGAAGAAGAATATAAACATTACACACACACACACACACACACACACACACACACACACACACACACACACACACACACACACACACACACACACACACACACACACACACACACACACACACACACACACACACACACACACACACACACACACAAACACACACACACACCTTCAAAAAGTGATCTAGTGGTCAAGACTATTTCTAGGTTCTGTGTCTTAACAAAACAAAATGGCCTGCAACAGGTCATTTTCCATTTTGAAATCGCTAATAATGTCTTAAATAATTATTCAATTATTTCGAATCGCTAAATCTTGTCAAATAAAAGTGCGCTTTACATATCGCCACAATAAACTACCCTTCCAGTGCACCCTTATTTGGTATTTTCTGAAACGAAACGGTTCTGTTGATAGTAAATTATTAAACCAGTAACATTTTATTGAGTCGCATTTATATGGATCTGCATTTGGACCCGCGCCATGCAGATAATCCCGCGCTAAAGTGTTGTCAGAATATAAACTGATACTTTATTACAAGTTTTATTCGCGAAACTGTTGCCATCTGAATAATCGCTGCGCACGCAGCTGTCTCGCTGACGTGATAAACGCGAATATCCAAAAATAATGTTTTAATATTAAATTTTTAAAAAATCTCGACCGTATTCAGTATTAAAGTTTGCATAAATTAAGTCGAAAATATGTAAGCGAACCCTGACCGCCGTCAGTAGAATTCAAATTCAGTGGAATTTTAAAATTTTGTATTTGTGCAAATTCTAAACTGATTACTATGCTGATGTCAAATTAAAAAAAAATGTTATGAATCAGAGCCCAATTTTGTCGACGAATCTAAATAAGATTTTTTAATTATAGCTACCTAATTTTTTTATTTTAGAACTAAATTTTTGAATACTTTTATTAAACTAATTTTAAATAGTTAGTATTATGACCTATTTTATTCCGTCTAGTGGTCTTTAATTCATCTTGTAAAGGCTATTGCAGTTTCGAAAATCACTGTTTCATCTTTAGACCATAGTATAAATGGTTAAACCCATCTGTCGAGGCCGTGGAAAACAACAAAATATTTGAAACACACGTCACAGCAGTAAACACAATTACACTATTTAATTCAAATTGCACAAAGGTAAAATTTGATTTGTCCGCACTGCAACCGCATACGAGTCGCACGGTAGTATTCGGCCAAACCAAATCTTTTCGTTATGCGTTTAATTGTGTTCAGTAGTTTAATTGTGTTTAGTGTGTGTTTTCAATGTTTTGTTTAACTTTGTGACGGCCTCGGTAGAGGGCTATGGCCATTTCTGCAGCGGCCTGAAGGTGAAACAGCGGTTTCCAAACCGATGAAGCCTTTACGAGGTTAGTAAAAAGACCACTAGACGAAGGAAATCTTGAATATTTAAATTTTAACCACAATTTGGCTGCATCTTCCACTTAAGAGTTTTTGGGATCAGCTAGATAGCCAAAAATAATTAAACCTTGATTTTGAATAAAACAAAAATATAAGATCACGAAAAACTGACTAACGATTTTTGATATAAAGATGCTTGAAATACTTAACGGTAAAATAGTATGACAATTTTTTGTTGTGATCATCGCTTCAAAAATGTCGTTTTTGAAAATGTAGACAAAAATTAAAAATTCCGCGATTGAAAAACTAAAATTATTAAATTAATCAAAATCAATTTACTTTATACAGATTTTTTAATTATTCCGTGAAGAATCAAAGTTAGTGTACAAATGTCAAACAAAATGTTACGGAAAAGCGACAACAATCGTGGCAAAAACTGTAAGCAAATTTTTCAAAAAGTAATTTTCATACCTTATCCACTTTTTGAATCATTGATTTCGCCAACATAACCAGGATTCATTAGAAAAATCAGTATGTATTACAGTATGCATTTTAAACATTCAAATTACATTATAAAAATGAAAACAGAAGTTTAATTCCTTAATTTAAACGGATTTTAAACATTCAAAATGCTAATTTATGCGACTTTTAACGCTAATCGCAATACTAAAAAAATATGATTTAAAATTTTTTTTGAAATTGCTGCCATTTTGAAACTGTTGAACAAATTTCACTGATTGACTAAATTTACCGAGAGCGTTTTGCGCTAAGTTCGAATAGAACCGAATTACAATTCCGAATGTGAGAATGCCGAAACGTGAGAATGCCGAAACGTGAGAATGCCGAAACGATCCCACTTAAAACGCAATCTATTTGCCAGAATCGTAGCTAATTTCTAGATCCCGCGTCTGGATCCTATATGCCAAACTGTTTGAAGTGCCCATTTATTGTTTTCTTTCGATGATTTAACAAAGTCCATTTGGAATTTTCCCATTTTATAAACGGCAGCCCATAAATTTTCCTAAAGAAACGTATGTTATTACTCGCTATCTTACGGAATATCTAAGCATCGTTGAACATTATTTAAAATTTCTTTATACAGCCTTACTTCACTAGAATCGTTGCGGGGGTAAGTGCATTCCTCACTCTACTGTATCGCTGCTGGAAATTGTAACAATGAAGTTAGAAACTTATTAAATAACTGAGAAGAGTAAAATATTTTTGGGAGATTAAAATATGGAGACCTGATAACTCTTCGATGCGCTTCGCATTTTGGGAAAATATGAATTATCTAAACATAGTAACCGAATTGCATTTCCGATTTCTTTAAAATTGAAACTGCGGTATAAAATAATATTAAATTTTGTTAAATGTTATAAAATCTTGTGAGTCTGTTGGTCTGTATACAGCTCAAGGCTAAATGAATCGATTGAATAAATTATCTGTGTAGGCGTATTGTACCCATTATGGTTTAAAACCCTTAACGCTTTTGTAAAAAATATCTTAAAAATTAACATAAATTCTTAAAAAATTTATATCGATTTTCATGTAATTTTACTCACAGTCATTTAGTAAACAAAACGTAGAGCTTGCAAAACATTATTTCTCACATAAAAAGTCATCGTTTTTAAAAAAAAATTGACGTTAAAGGGAAATTGAACTATCGAGCTGCCATCCAGCCTCTTAAGTTTGAAAATTTGGTCTGAAATTCAATCAAAATATTGCAAAAAAATCGGTTAAAGTGATATCAGGGACAGGTTCGTTAACCAGAAAAATTTGTTCAACATTTTCAAAATGGCGGCCATTTAAAATCTTCAAAAATTCCAACGTTTAAAACTGCATAAATTACCATTTTGTATTTTCACAATCCGTTAAAATTAAGAAATTTTTGACGGCGGACAGGGTTTATTTTCGTATTGTCTGTGACATACATTTGAAAGGTTAATATGCGAATATAAAATCCTTATTTTATGATGATGAAACAAGAATTTTTAAAAGGGTAAATAAAAGAATTTCCTAAATACTTTAGTAAATTTACTTCTATCACGTCAGCGAGACAGCTGCGTGTAGCGATTATTGATAATATACTTAATGAAGTCTTTAATCACACAGTTAGCACCTATGAGCGACCTAAAGCAAGAAAGCAGGAAGGCGTTAATATTTTTGTTTTCCTTTTCCTCTTTAATAAAATGTTTATTTTAAATTCGGTGCAAGAATCTAGATAATGAATATTTATTATTGGTCAAAATTTTAACGAAATCTGATCTGCTGATTTTGCGTGGTAAGGCTGAATGATTGTTTGTTGGCAATAGGATTTTTCGACTTTAGTTTGGGTAAGAATAAGTTTGACCTTTTTGAGGAAAAAATGTTTACGTCCATTAATGAAATAATTGTTGGTTTGTTAATTTTAATTTTTTTTTTTAATCAATAAAAAAGTAATGTATTTCTGACGTTTAAAAATAGTCTGCAGCCAAATCTAACAGGTAGGCGACTCGTGAATTAATTTAATCTCCAGTTAATGTAAGAGAAAACGTCTGTCTTTAAAAATAAGCAATTAAATTACACGCATTAATTACTTGGCATTATCGATTCTAATTATTTCGATTTTTGTTTTCAGGTGAGAAACGATTTCCTGTTTAACATTCGCAATGTAGTACAACACAATTCGGTAAGTTTGTGCTTAGATTCTGCCTTAGTAACCTGTTTTGTAAACAAAAATCCTGCACAGTTGTAGATGCCTGCAGCCTGTTACCCGGAAAGTTAGTTCCGAATTTTCGTTCAAGTTTCTGTATTTCGCGAATTCGCTACCAGAGTTCACTAACTACCGCAGCTGTCCGATTCGCTTTATTATCACGGTTTATCCTCTTAACGTTCTCAGTTATACTCCAATAAATCGGTAATGGTTTATCAACTGTTGCATAATAAAACAGTGCTAAAATACAGACACACGCGCGCGCACGCGCATACACATTCTATTACGATATCCCTATAGATAATACTAGGGAACTATGTTGAGTATAATGATCTGCCTTCCCTGGCTTCGTCAATTCTACTTTTGTTGACGCGTTTCAGAGAACCTCCATCTTCAAAAACTATATCTATACTCTAATATCTCAAGTATAGATATAGTTTTTGAAGATGGCGGTTCTCCGAAACGCGTCAACAAAAGTAGAATTGACGAAGCTAGGGAAGGCAGATCATTATACTCAACATAGTGACAATAATCGTAGCAGAAAAGAAGAAGAATATAAAAAGAATACTAGGGAACTTCTACTGTAGCTGACGTTCCTGTACAGCCCATATGTTATGTTCCTTACGTAATATAACTAGTTCAAAGAAAAGCAGACTTCGCAGTACATCATTACTTATTTGCCTGACCACTGCTCCACGAGATTGCTCTGACTCGCAATACAATATTGGACTACCTTTATTGGAAGTTGTTTGATCTTTCTCCATAAGCGGTAAAAATTATGATAGGTCTTGCCGTACAGCCAGTATTATAGAAAATAGCTAGTCATCTTTATAGCTACGCTCATCATCTTTAAATTAGAGGCCACCATTTAGAAACGGAAGTGAATGAGAAAAACATCTTGCATATAAGTCGCTTAGGCTTTATAGAAGGTGACTGCGTATCAAATTTTAAAACAATCTGTTCATGCGTTTGGCCAAAACTGCGTAATAAACAAAAAAACGGTCAATAAACGTAATTAAAAATTATTACTTATTTGTTATTAATATGTCAATTCGTTGTAACATAACCTCAAATAAAATTATTTAACAGATTTGCTGAATCAGCTGTTTACGTTTATATTGAATTGAGTATCGCAAAACGTGTGTTTGTGTGTGTGTGTGTGTGTGTGTGTGTGTGTGTGTGTGTGTGTGTGTGTGTGTGTGTGTGTGTGTGTGTGTGTGTGTGTGTGTGTGTGTGTGTGTGTGTGTGTGTGTGTGTGTGTGTGTGTGCGTGTGCGTGCGTGTGTGTGTGTGTGTGTGTGTGTGTGTGTGTGTGTGTGTGTGTGTGTGTGCTTAGCTTTAGGTGAAACTAATAGACCGATTTTTTTATATTGCTCTCAACTATCTGTATCTCGGAAACATTTTTTAACAAATTGTTTAACACAATTTTAATCGAATTTTCTTAAATTTGGCTCTAACGATTTCGATTAAAATTTTGCTTGAAAGTTTATTTGTGAGTATTTAAACCGGAGTATTGTGTGTTGACGGAATAACATAGCCTTGCAGTACGGAATAACATAGTCTCGTTACCTTGCAGTACAAAACTACAATGCCGTACAAATCCCAGCCTGCATCGCTATTTTCTCGCAGGAGACGCCAGTAATGCTTCCCGATTCCCACACTTTATCAAATAGCTTTTATTGATTGTTCTGAATTGAACCCATTTTGTATGTTGACGCTTCACAACCTCTGAACCTCTCAATTTATCTCTTTACAAACTCATCTTCAATTCCATTACTCCCACTTTCCCCTGCAGTCGTCTTGACACGACGGTTTTTTCCACCTTTTGTTACGACAATCTTACCTTCCAGCGAATTATTTCCTTCTTTTCGTGCGGCGTCGCCATTTTGTTTTTGCACTTTTCGTGGGATAATTCGTTATTTTTGGAGCGATGACGTAATTCACGTGATTAAATGCACGTGTTACGCTTACGTGTTTACAGTGTTTGATTTGAAAATTAAAAAAAGGACTCGTTTAAAATTATTAACTTACGTGACTAACAGCGTATTAACTAGAAAATACAGTCGACTTTTTCCGAAGTCTATAAACATTTTGCGGTTTACATCTTCACTGGCTTAAAATGAAGAATGCAAAAACATTACACAAATTTAACACAATCATTTGCTCAAGAATGTATATATCTGTATCTACCAACAAACATTTTCGTAAAGCCGGATATTTCTCGAACCTTTGCTGAAATTTCGATCGTATATATGATGATCTCGTACTAAAAGGAACAATATACAGTATGTGGGTAAAAATAGAATACCAAAACAAACCAGACGGTGTTCAGGGTTCATATTAGAATTGTTTTTTAATTTACTCTCGCATAGTAAAATTCTTTTATTTCAAGTGTAATAAAATGACTTAACGCAGTAGAAGAGCCAAACCACTTTGGTTTAGAGAAACGGAGAAAGACATAACAGAACTACAAATCACTGACACTATACTCATGGACAGAACAGCCAAAACAATAACCAAGGACAAGAAGCAACGGTTCCAAGGCAAAGTCAAATCCAAGCGAACGATCCAAATCTCTGACGAAGAAAAAAAAGCAAGATCACAACGTATGAAGCAATACTGGGCTACGAGGAAGGCACAGAACATTGAGAAGTGATTGATTTGGTGTACCCCAAAGTTGGGTGAAATAAATAAAGAGAAAAATGTCTTAGTTATGAATATCCGAACGTGGTTGAAAAATTCTGATAAACTGGTTTTTAGAAATTACGCGATTTTTTAGTTCTTAATCAAAAATTAATGACTAAAAAAATCTTGATCAAAAATTAATGAGCCGCCTCGGTGGTCTAGTGGATAGCGTACTAGGCTTTCACCCCGAGGATCCGGGTTCGATTCCCGGCGAGAACTTGGCATTTTCATACGCTATAAATCATCCCACCGTCTGCATTAGCCCAAGTGTGCACAATAGTTGGACGTTAAACACAAAAAAAAAAAATCAAAAATTAATGAACCGAAATTTTTGGGGACACAAGCACACTCATACTTTTTTTTGTAAGTTTCATAAATTTAAAACAGATTTTTAACAAAAAAAGCTTCAAAAACTTGTTTAAATAAAAATACCTTATCGAGATATGGTTAAGTCAAACTGCTACGTATGTGTAAAACAGATTGGTTTCCGATAATGTTCACAACTCACGCGCAATCAATTGTTTCCGGTTAAGGCGAACTGAATCACATAGGCCTAAATTCTTTCCCAGGATCTATTTTTTTCATCATCACAATTCTCTATATTCGTTTAATGAGAAAGTAAAAATGAACGTACAAGAACAAGACTTGGAACTTACTCACTTTAAATAAAAAAACCTTATATGTAGGCTATTACATAATTTATTCAAAAGACAAATACGTGTGACACTTGGGTTAACGCCGACAGAAGTGAAAATTTGTATAGGTCATATTCGTTAAATATTTTAAATTTAAAAAAAATTAGAAAATAACATTTTTAATTTAAAGAGCGATAAAAATAACCTCAATTAAAACGAAGTTCGCAAGTTGTGCGAAATCAGCTGTTTAGAATTAGTTACTTGAAGACTGCATATATACAAGAAAGGTTATGTATGCTGTGAGGTATGCTTTACGGAATGGCGTGACGCGAAAGGAAATGTGTCAACCGCGTCCATAGGAGTTTTCGCTTCAAAAGGTATGTATTGCATCGGAATTGGATAATTTAAAATAGTATTTTTTTGAAGATTTTACCACTAAATACTATAGTGAAATCAGCCAGGTATCTTTCTGGTTTTTATATCTGAGTAACAATAATATTAGCCTAAAATTTTTGCTTAAAAGATGTTTTAATTTACCTCTTTTTAAAAAAAATTCGCTACTCATTTTTATATTTCTCTGAAGAACACTTTTTTTGATTTTTAAATTATTCTTTTTTTTGTGGATTCATATTGTGGTATCTTGATTTCAGTATAACCGTAGCACGCTGCTGTCTTGCTAACGAAATGAAAGCAAATTTTTAAAAAAATATTTTATTCGGCACTTTTTGAAAATGTAATTTCATTGTCTTAATCAGGCGTTCAAATCTTCGTTTATATTATATTTTTAAATTGCACTGAAAATACGAAAATATAATTATTAATGATTAAATTTTTGCGTCTTACAAAATATTATTTTGACAAAGTACTTTCAAATTTTACCTTGGCATATACGTTGTATGTTGCTTAGTAAAATAAATAAAAATATTGTCTGAAAATATATACCGAAAATGCTTATATATATATACATAAACGGCCGCCTCAGTGGCCTAGTTGATAGCGTACTGGGCTTTCACCCCGAGGACCTTGGTTCGATTCCTGGCCAGGGCTGGGCATTTTTCATACGCTATAAATCATGCCATCGTCTGCATTAGTCCAAGTGTGCACAATAGTCGGACGTTAAAAAAAAAAATGTATATATATACGAGTATATACAAACGATTAACGATTCCGTGGAAAGGTAATCCAAAAATCAGAATTGGCGCCCATTTAAGGCCCTGACACCGGGTCTTACCATGATGGTAACTCTAAAAGCTCCACACGTTTTAAACTAAATTCAATACACGTTCACTGAATAAATGCTTCTATTTAAACTTAAACAATTCTGTTTCAAACATTACGTTCGTCTCACCTGCGATATGTTTTGCAAAATAACTTTACTTCTATCGACATCCATGAAATATTGCTTTTCCTCTGAGATTTTCTGACAGAAGAAATCACTTGTAGAAGTTATGGCAGTCGTATCTCTGGAGATAAGCGAAGCGAACCTCTAATGCTAGTTCAACCGGAGTTTTTGCCCCGAGAGGCTCTGTTTAGAACAATTCCGGGTCACTTTTGTCTGATAAGAGTGTTTTGTCTGATAAACAGTTGGGTTACAAAATAAAAATCGTCAAAGGTTGGAGTAAATTATCTCTTACAGTAAACCGTATTAGACAATGAGCTGTTGAAACTGCCATTGTAGTAAAAATCAAACCCTGACCTCTACATCGCTTCTTGAGGTGTTTGATTTGGCAAAGCGTCCGATTTGGAACGTAAACTTAGCAATTACATATACTAAACATTTTAGACGTCGCCATTTTGTGTTTGCAATTTTCGTCGGATAACGTTTGCAATTTTTGTGCGGAGCTCTGAAGTGTTAATTTACCTGAATAACGCATTCGTTACGCTCACGTATTCACAATGTTTGATTTTAAAATCACAAAATTATGCAAATCACATAAAACTTTTAACGTGTATAATGGCATAAGAACAAGAAAACACCGTCGACTTTTTTCGAACGGTAAAAGTGTTGCGGTGAACTTTACTGACTTCAGGTGAATATGCAAAAACATTAAACAAACTTTAACACATTCAATTATGTCCTGAAGAATTCCGTTTTGTAGCTATCGGTAAGGAAATTCAGCAAATTGGACATATTTCTCGAAATGCGTTTTAAAACTTTTGCTGGAATTTTCATCATCATATATATAGCCTATATACTACTGAGAATGAAGAGTGATATCTACTTGGTATAACGCGTGATATCTACAATAAGAGATGTATGTCGACGCATACAAAAATCACACACTACAACACAGTCATAAAACCGGAGGTGTTATATGCAAGCGAGACGCTAGCACTCCACACAAAAGCTACCATGGAGGGTATTTTGAAGGAAGAACGCAAAATCTTGAGGAAGATCCTTGGCCCAAGATTAACAGAAAATGGATACAGGTTGCACTCCCGGAAGACCGCAGAGAAAATATCGAACCTGACAGCAGATATCAGAAGAAAGAGGCTTCGGTTCTACGGACACATCAGTAGACTCCCAACAACGAGACTTGCCAACAGAATCCTTAAGTATATTCAAGAAGTAACATCAACAACGTCGTGGATAGCACAAGTCAGAATAGACCTACATGATGCAGAAATAGATTCAACGGATGTTGAAGATAGACACATATACAGGAGAAAGATGCTCGGTTGGAAGGTTCAGAGAATGAAATCCCAAAGAGAGAAGGGGTAAAATGGACGGAGGAGCGGAAGAGAATCCATGGGGATAGGATGAGGGAGGTGTGGAGGATTAGAAGGAACAAGACATGAGTCGGAGTGCTTTGCGTGATCCAACAGGGTCTATACGCAAATTATAATATATATATATATATATATATATATATATATATATATATATATATATATATATATATATATATATATATATATATATATATATATATATAGAGAGAGAGAGAGAGAGAGAGAGAGAGAGAGAGAGAGAGAGAGAGAGGAGAATGAAAATTCCAGCAAAATTTTAAAAATGTATTTCGAAAAATATGCCGAATTTGCGGAATTTTCATCACATATATAGGGCCTTGATAATATAATATATATAATTGATTACATATATATATATATAATCAAAATTTTTAAAACGCATTTCGAGAAATATGCCGAATTTGCGTAATTTCCTACAATTGTACCAAATTTTAAAAGAAAAATACACAGTTAATTCACAGATAAATACACAGATAAATAAGAGAAACCAAAACAAACCTAACGGTGTTCAGGGTTCATATTCGAATTTTTTTTCAATTTACTCAGAAAGAGTAAAATTCTTTTATTTCAAAAATGTGTTAAAATGACTTAATTTACGGATAATCGAACGAGTTTAAAAATTTTGGTAAACTTTTTTTGTGACAAATTTTGCCAATTTTTCTGTTCCTAACAAACTACAAAATGAACCGGTATTTTCTGATATGTAGGAACACATTTACTTTTTAAACATCAAAATATGATTAGGCCTATATTTTTTCCGAAACTAAATATTCGGAAAAGCTTCACATTAACTGAAAAACACTATCAAAACAGGAATGTGTGCTGGTGAAAAGCGAAAAACGTACTGATGCCAACACCGGAAGAAGATGGCCTATCTGTTGAAAGACACCTTTTTTATCACTGTTAGTCCTTAATATTTTAACGTATATATACACACACACACACACACACACACATATATATATATATATATATATATATATATATATATATATATATATATATATATATATATATATGCAAGTTAAGTTCTAATTTCTAAGTTTATGTTTCAAGTTAGGCACTTCGGAACGATGGTACCTACTCTCGAAACATCGTGTGTTGTTTTCGTATGTAGAAATGATGGCAAGATAAACAATAATTGGTACTTCAAAGAATAATAGACCTCGCGGTACATTCTTAATATACAGATCGCTCTACGACAGCGCTAAAAGCTTTGCCGCTAATTTAGCCAGTAACTATAATATTTGTGAAAAAGTTTACTGTACCAACTTCATTGGAAATTGTATGCTCTTTCTCCGCCAAACTGTCAAAATTATATGTTTTTGTCGTTCAACCAGTATTATAGGAAATAACCAGCAATAATACTCTCATTGTTGAATTACAGCCCGCCATCTTGAAACGGAACTGAATGGGAAAAAATCGTTTGCACATATCTTTCGGGCTTTACATTTATACCAAATTTCAAAACAAACGGCCACAATTTTTGGTTTTAGGTTTGGCTAAAACTGCGTACAATTATCATCGTTAAATAAGGGGCTGCCGTTTTGAAAAGGAAATAAAAAGGGGAAGTATAAACTCAAACGGCATTTGGAATTTATACAACGTACCTTCAAATTTCAAAACAATCGATCAATGTGTTAGACCAAATCTGCGTACGCTCATTATTGTAAATCAGAGGCCGCCATCTTGAAACAAAAGCGAATGGAAGCATATGTAGTTTGGCCTTTATACGAGGTATCTCTGCACCAAATTTCAAAACAATCGATCAATGTGTTAGACCAAATCTGCGTACGCTCATTATTGTAAATCAAAAGCCGCCATCTTGAAACAAAAGCGAATGGAAGCATATGTAGTTTGGCCTTTATACGAGGTATCTCTGTACCAAATTTCAAAACAATCGATCAATGTATTAGACCAAATCTGCGTACACTCATTATTGTAAATGAGAGGCCGCCATCTTGAAACAAAAGCGAATGGAAGCATATGTAGTTTAGCCTTTATACGAGGTATCTCTGTACCAAATTTCAAATAATCGATCAATGTATTAGACCAAATCTGCGTACACTCATTATTGTAAATGAGAGGCCGCCATCTTGAAACAAAAGCGAATGGAAGCATATGTAGTTTGGCCTTTATACGAGGTATCTCTGTACCAAATTTCAAAACAATCGATCAATGTGTTAGACCAAATCTGCGTACACTCATTATTGTAAATCAGAGGCCGCCATCTTTGAAACAAAATCGAATGGAAGCATATGTAGTTTGGCCTTTATACGAGGTATCTCTGTACCAAATTTCAAAACAATCGATCAATGTGTTAGACAAAATCTGCGTACACTCATTATTGTAAATTAGAGGCCGCCATTTTGAAACAAAAGCGAGTGGAAGCATATGTAGTTTGGCCTTTATACGAGGTATCTCTGTACCAAATTTCAAAACAATCGATCAATGTGTTAGACCAAATCTGCGTACACTCATTATTGTAAATGAGAGGCCGCCATCTTGAAACAAAAGCTAAAGGAAGCATATGTAGTTTGGCCTTTATACGAGGTATCTCTGTAACAAATTTCAAAACAATCGATCAATGTGTTAGACCAAATCTGCGTACAGTCATTATTGTAAATGAGAGGCCGCCATCTTAAAACAAAAGCGAATGGAAGCATATGTAGTTTGGCCTTTATACGAGGTATCTCTGTACCAAATTTCAAAACAATCGATCAATGTGTTAGACCAAATCTGCGTACGCTCATTATTGTAAATCAAAAGCCGCCATCTTGAAACAAAAGCGAATGGAAGCATATGTAGTTTGGCCTTTATACGAGGTATCTCTGTACCAAATTTCAAAACAATCGATCAATGTATTAGACCAAATCTGCGTACACTCATTATTGTAAATGAGAGGCCGCCATCTTGAAACAAAAGCGAATGGAAGCATATGTAGTTTAGCCTTTATACGAGGTATCTCTGTACCAAATTTCAAATAATCGATCAATGTATTAGACCAAATCTGCGTACACTCATTATTGTAAATGAGAGGCCGCCATCTTGAAACAAAAGCGAATGGAAGCATATGTAGTTTGGCCTTTATACGAGGTATCTCTGTACCAAATTTCAAAACAATCGATCAATGTGTTAGACCAAATCTGCGTACACTCATTATTGTAAATCAGAGGCCGCCATCTTTGAAACAAAATCGAATGGAAGCATATGTAGTTTGGCCTTTATACGAGGTATCTCTGTACCAAATTTCAAAACAATCGATCAATGTGTTAGACAAAATCTGCGTACACTCATTATTGTAAATTAGAGGCCGCCATTTTGAAACAAAAGCGAGTGGAAGCATATGTAGTTTGGCCTTTATACGAGGTATCTCTGTACCAAATTTCAAAACAATCGATCAATGTGTTAGACCAAATCTGCGTACACTCATTATTGTAAATGAGAGGCCGCCATCTTGAAACAAAAGCTAAAGGAAGCATATGTAGTTTGGCCTTTATACGAGGTATCTCTGTAACAAATTTCAAAACAATCGATCAATGTGTTAGACCAAATCTGCGTACAGTCATTATTGTAAATGAGAGGCCGCCATCTTAAAACAAAAACGAATGGAAGCATATGTAGTTTGGCCTTTATACGAGGTATCTCTGTACCAAATTTCAAAACAATCGATCAATGTGTTAGACCAAATCTGCGTACACTCATTATTGTAAATTAGAGGCCGCCATTTTGAAACAAAAGCGAGTGGAAGCATATGTAGTTTGGCCTTTATACGAGGTATCTCTGTACCAAATTTCAAAACAATCGGTCTTTGCGTTTAGCTAAAACTGCGTAACGAACACACACAAGCCAATTGCCGAACGGTTGAGTTCGAAAAATAAGTAATTCGCTAAAGAATACACGTTTTAAAATATTCCGAACTTTTACATTTTGATCGATCATTTCATTAATGAAAATTTTATGTAATCAGCTGATTGTTGTGGAATCCGTAACTCTACGTTTTGCTACTGTTCATTAAGCTACACGTTAAATGTTCACTGTAAAAAGTGAAAAGTTTTCTGCTCATTTTTAACAAAACCTGGATGTGTGTTGAGGGAAAAACACAAACATAAAAAAAAATTAAACGCGAGAGAGAAAAAGAGAGAGACGTATTGAAATCAAAACTAAGCAGTGTAATCACAGTTTCACTTTACCAATTTGAGCGGAGCTTTGCTCTCTAATCACAGATCGCAACTTTATCCCTTAATTTAAATCTCGGTTGCTGAACGGACTTATTTAATGTCTCTGTGTTTGGAAATAGGATCGTGACGTCATAGGTGAACCTGTTCCAGATATAAAGACTTTATAGAGGCTGATGCAATCAGCAGTTTTAGTAAAGGGTGATAACAAGTAGTTATTTATAACCGGTATTCAATGCATATTTATCGGAAATACATTGTAAACTGAGCTATTAAATTGGCAGTTAGGAGTTATGAAATGGGCGACGATTCTTTCGTCTAGAATTCGTTTTGAGTAATTAAGATTTACGTTGCGCTATGAGCACGTGACCAGGTAAGTTACTGATAGTGATTCAACTATATTTGTTGGCGTTACTTAATATAGTAACGGTGCGAATTAATATAGAATAGGATGTGTAGCTACATTTACACCCTTCTCGAGATAATAGAAACTGGACGAAAAGTTTTGTCAATGTTTTGATTATTTTCTAATATCTTTATTAATGTAATTAATCGTAGCACGCAGCTGTCTCGCTGACGCGATGGAAACTAATTTTGAAAAGTTAACAATATCACAATATTTTTTTTACATTACATTTTTTTAAATATAGTTTTTCCACCACGGTAATCAGCATTAAATTTGTATTATATTTTTTTTAAATTACATTTAAAATACTGTAGTGAACTTTAGAGCCGCGAAGGGGGCCGCCTCGGTGGCCTAGTTGATAGCGTACTGGGCTTCACCCCGAAGACCCGGGTTCGATTCCCGGACATGGCTTAGCATTTTCATACGCTATAAATCATCCCATCGTCTGCATTAGCCCAAGTGTGCACAATAGTCGGACGTTAAACACCAAAAAAAAAAATTCAGGGCCGCGAAAATTATTTTGAACTTTTTTCCGTTTTGAATAACATTTCTACACATTCCATCACTCTTTAGAAAACTTTGTGTTTTTTTAAGAATTTAAACTCCTGAAGGAAAACCGTTTTTCTGGGTAAAGCACTGGATAACTAATTGTTTTAATCAGATTGGAGTTAAATTAAGAATGGAACATAAGAATGTTCTAGAATTCTTATACACATAGATTTTTTTTTATTTTAAGGCGAAAAACACTTTAAGGCTATTATCGCCTCCCTAAATGTAAGTGTGAGTGTAAAGTGTTAACGTCGCAAATGTAGTGTTGTAAGTGTAAGTGTGTGTTAGACTCGGGTACCGCGAGAGACGTCTAAATCCTCTCAAGAGGTGCACACCTCCTGCGGGGATTTCTACACATAGATACTGGGTATCCTAGTGAAAAACTGAAATAATTTCAGAAATTAACATTTACTGTAGGCAAAAAAAGAAAAAAATATAATATAAACACATATTAAGCAACGAATAATTTTTCCTATAGCTGCCATTTTGTTTTTAACAATATATTTCGTATATAATTGGAATTGATAAAGGCCTAATTGAAAAACATAACCAGCTTCACACACAGACGCATGAGTACAGAACCATCCATATCTGTTATATTTAAACTTTGTATGTTGGAAATGTAAAACTACTTTTAATTGTTTCTGATTATTTTAACAGACCTGGAAAATATTTTTTTATAAACGAGATAAGCAAATTACTTGTACAATCTTACCGGTAGGCAGCGTCGTAATGTATTTATTATATAAATAATATTTATTATATTTTTTATACAATGTAAGGCAATAAATGTAGTACAGTTTCGTTTGATTGTTGCTGTACTGCTATCTCAACAACACAAAATCAGCTGGTATCATAACCTCAAAAGTATTATACATTACAGTAAGCTTGCTTTATGGAGAGCTGTATACAAACTGCTTTTTAAAGCAAAAACTGTTACTACTGAAAGGTTATTTAGAAACCACTTCAATGTCAACTGATAAGAATAATTACTTGATCGAAGAACAATTGTGATTCATCGAACTGCTTACGTAACTGAGAAAAATACATTTATGGAAAACGGAGAGTTACAGAGATAAACGAAACTTTTGTTAATCAAATCTTTGCTGAATATATAATTAGTCTAAAGATCTTGTTTTTTAAATTAAAAAATACGTCTTAGCTTAAATATTATTTACTGTAGTTTTAGTGAGAGATCAGTTGATTTCATTGAACAGCTGATAGGCTACAATAACTTTCAGCTTATTAGAAACTAGCAGTATTAACAACAATCATTATAAACGTATTAATTTCGAATGCATTATAAACGGTTACAACGTGCGCGTGTTCTTCAACCAAGGCAAATACCGAAACCAAAGCAACACAACGTTTTCATATAATATGCGTGTACGGCTATCGAAAAGGAGGAAGAAAAAGAAACGGAAATAGAGAGACGACATTCGTTTGATCGTTCGTTTTATATTTCCGTTGCAATATTCCGTTCGGCGGAATTTTTTTCTATTCACGTCTCTCGACAAAGCTAACATTGAAAACTTCGCTTCAAAAAAGGATTATTGGAAGCTGATAAGAAAATATTGAACTAATCAGCGATACCTTTACGAACAGCTCAAAAAGATAAACAAGAATATATTTTTTGATCCTGCCGATGATTAATAGATTTTCGCATTCACACGCTTATAAATTGACATCCGTATAAGGCCTAAGTTGCATATCAGCTGTTTAGTCGTGATTAAGAAACTAGGCTGACTTTGTGTGAGCGGATTTTAGAGTTGAGTGTTAAAATTGAAAACTTCGTGCATCACTTAAACGTGGATGGTGAAGTACAGTTCCATATTTCTGTCCAAGTTTATAAACAGAACTATGAAGTGATCAAAATAATCGCTAATTTCATCAAAATCTCCTCGCATAGTTGTGTGATGATTCTTCTTCACAAAATTATTGTCCGTAATTCTTTGAAGATGATGTAGAAACCGATAATGCCGATTGATATGTTAGTATGTTGAACACTCACCTTATCTCTTCGTTCAGCCTCCGTCCATTTGTACCAGCAAGATGCACCAACTGCTTATACAGTTGATATAACTCAATAAAATTCTTTTTATATTCTTCTTTTCTGCTAGGATTATTGTTGACGCGTTTCGGAGAACCTCCATCTTCAAAAACTATATCTATACTCTGTCACTATGTTGAGTATAATGATCTGCCTTCCATAGCTTCGTCAATTCTACTTTTGTTGACGCGTTTCGGAGAACCTCCATCTTTTTGTATAGATATAGTTTTTGAAGATGGAGGTTCTCCGAAACGCGTCAACAAAAGTAGAATTGACTAAGCTAGGGAAGGCAGATCATTATACTCAACATAGTAACTCAATGAACATACTCAGAACCAAGTTAGGTGCTGACTTTTTGCCATGTTTGGTGACATACTGGCCACTTAGCTTTAAAACCAAGCCCGGCTGACTTAACTCAAATTATGATTAGAGGAGGAATACTAAAAGAAATGCAGCCACGAGTGATGGAGCGGCTGAGTAAATGTAAAGCGCACTTAAAAGAGATTTTGCTAAAAAATTATTTGTAAAAATTATGTTTTTTAATTTTCTAGAATTATTTTTAAAAATAAAATATTATTTTTGAAGTGACTACTTCTTATCGCGGAGTATGGATGTATGTTTTTACGGGGAAAAATTCAGTTTGCCTTCACGGAACGCTCTACCGTCACGTCACAGAACGCTCTAACGTCACGGAACGCTCTAATACATCCATATTTTTGTTTAGAAATTAATAAAATGTACTTCTGAGTGAAAACTTATACGATCGCGGTTGACAAAACATGGGTATAAACATTTGTTTTCGCGTCACGCTTGAATCCGTAATGTATACATCACAGCATACATTGTTCTTGTATATATCTAGACTGGAATTGCCTACTTCTAAACAGCTGATTTCGCACAATATCTTCAATATAATTTCAATTGAGGTTATGTTTATTGTTCTTTTTAATTTTAAAAATGTGTATTTTCTAAATTTATGTAATTAAATTATTTAATTTATATAACCTATACTAATATTTGAATGTCAGAAAAAAAGATATTTATTATTATACTAATACAATATAACTGTTAAAAGTATTGTTATAATATCAATTATTAAAGTCCTTTATATAGCCTAATATAATCAGATTCATAGTCTGCGACAGTTTCAGTTAATTTTTAGTTGTGTACCTACATACGACCGAAATTTAATACGAAAATATTTTTTAAGAGTTGACCTTTCCTGTATACATATAAATTTTTATAAAAATAATTAAATCATAACAGAAAAAGTATACAGTCAGGCATGCCAATACAGTCACTTCTATCGGCCAGTCAAAATTATACCATATTCACTGTCCCACCGTGTATTAGTAATATAATTAAAACTAAATCAAGTCTTATATTACATTTACGGAGAATTAAATAAACAGACTCGTGGCACATCGTCGCGTTCAAATATTTAAATTAAGAATAATTTATCAATGAGGAAAGTAATTGAAATTCAAGTTCGTCTTGAATAAAGACGTCCTTCCCTTCCAAGCATTAAAGTCTCTTGGCTGAAGGTTAAATAGTTTGGCAACAAACCAAAAGATTATCTCTGGATTCATGCATCACGGACGTGAAGTTAAATTTGCGACTTACTCTTATCTCAGATGGTTTATTTTTCTCGTACCTACAAAGCGGTTACACAGATCAAAATTACACATTCAATTGAAATTATTTTGAAATTTTATGTTGCACATTATGCTCTCCGTTTGCGGCCATGATTTTTTGAGATGTTCGTGATATTTTTCCTTCATAATGTTTTTATTTTTTGTACTTTTCCCTCATCATTATAGCTTCTAATTTTACTCGTTCAACAATTGTTTTATACCAATAGTTATACTTTCTCTTCCTTACATATTCCCCACATTTACTTGTTTTCCATCATTTACCTTCCATTTTTACTCACTCCCCAAATTTGTATCTTGTTCATTATACCTGTCTTACCTTACAAGTTCCTGAAACTATGTTTCTCTTATGTGTTTTCATCTTTTATATTTATTATGCTATTCGTTCATCAGTTTTTATTCTTTATTTTATTTTCATTGGTTACATACATTTTCTTGTTCTTCCTTATTTTTTCCTCCAATTTTCCCATTCTTCATTACATTTTCTTGTGTGTTTACGCAATTTGTTTTTTTCATCGTTATATCTTCTTTATCTAATAGAGTGCATTATCTTTTTTTGTTCTTCGTTATATCTATATCTTCTTTAAATTGCATTTAATCCATACCTGGTTTGTTACCCTATGTGTGTACTTAATTAAATCTTCCTTGCCATAACCACTCTATAATAATTTTCCACAAGTTATGTTTTTCTTTACGTGTTTTTTTTCATTATAATTTTATTACCCTAGAAGTTCTAAAATTATTTTTATTTTCATTATTATTACATATTCACAAAATTTTCTTATCCTTTATTTGTTTATATTTTTTAAATTTTATTTTTTTGTTTTTCGTTTTGTTTGTGTTTTCTTACTTATCTTTCTTATTTTATTGCTTTGGTTATTTTTTTCTTTTTTTCCTTTATTTACTCCATATTTTTTGTTTTTATTGTAACATCCTTAACGAATACGTTTCATAAACTTCACGATCTTCGGCATAGCTTTCCCACTTTACGCATTCTATAAAGCTATTTTCGTTCTTCTTTTTAGCTTCATAATTTTTACGTGTTTCACCAAATTTTCTGACCTTATTTATATTTGTTTTATCGAATGCGTTCAACGAAACGTTTTCATTTTAGGTGATGTTCTTTAGTGACAAATTAATTAAATACTTTTATACACTAAATATAATTTAAAATATCAAGCTATATGCTCCTACCAGGTCGTTGGTATTAAAGCTACCCAACCATTACTCCACTTCTAATAAAATGGCAGGCATTAAACAGTTCTCCCGACTGAGTGGGTGGACAAATTGTTTGGACTATGGGAATAATGATGCACTTAGTTTCAGGCATTGCTGGATGCAGTGTCTGTCTAGGTGAGCTTTGTTGGCAATTGTAATGGAAATCATCTCACTAGAAACGTCATCACTATACTGACGGATGTTAAGGTAGGACAGGCAGTACACCGTATGTCCGGAAACATCATTTCTGTCTTAATCTCTTATATAAAAGGCAATGTCCTGACTGACTGACTGATCAACGTACAGCCCAAACTATAAAACCTAGAGACTTGAAATTTTGAGGATACCTTCGTTTTAATATGTAAGCGCGTACTAAGAAAGGATTTTGCAAAATTTTGAATTTGACGTCATTAAACTACTTACCCAGTACAAATTTAATAAACAACGTACAGCTATAAACTATTATAGCTAGAGACTTGAAAAATTACAACAATTCATGGTGCATTAAGGAAGGACCGTATTACCCAGTCCAAATTTTGTACAAAAACATTATACTAGAAATTTTTTCTTCTTACAACAATGTCATGGTGCATTAAAGAAGGATTTTGCAAAAATTTGATTTTTACGCCATTAAACTACTTACCCAGTCCAACTTTAATAATCAAAGTATAGCCGAGACTATAATAGCTAAAGATTTGAAATTTTTAGGGTTACCACCACATGTAGCGGTGCACTGAAAAACGATTTTTCAGTATTCACCCCATAAAGAGATAAAAATGACGTACAACAATTTTTATTGGAAAAATATGTTTTCGTCTGACCTTCTTAAAACGTGACATAGTCACTCTTAAGTATATGTAATGAAATATATTTTTCACCATTTCCCAAAATTCATCCCGTAAAGAAATTGAAAGGTGGTAGAAAATGTAGAAAGGGGTATACAATTTTGAATTAAAAAAATATTTGTTTTGGATCGTATATTCTAGAAATATGCTATGAAACACAAATAATGAAACACATATTTCAACATTTTTCCGAATTCATCCCCTAAAAGAATAAAAACGTAAAAAAGAGGTATAGTTGGAGAAAAAGAATGTTTTCATTGAAGAAAAATATTTTTTATCGGCTTTTCTTAAAAGTAAACAAAATATTCTAAAACACAAATTATAATACAAATAATTCAGCATCCCCCCACCGAATTCATCCCCTAAAAGGATAAAATTATAAAAGAGGTATAAATGTTTGTATTGGAGAAAAATATTTTGTATCAGATTTTCTTAAATTCGAATAGAACACGTTTGAAGACAATAAAACAACATATTCAGGTTATAATATTTTTTCATATTCACTGTAAAACAATCATGAGTTTAGATAATCACGCTTTTATTAATAAATTTTTTTATGTTTCTAAATTATTATATTACTGAAAATGTTTAAGTTTCGTGGACGAAGCCGCGACGGGTAATGCTAGTTGTGCAAATAAAAATGAAATGTATGTCTTATTTGTAATAAACGTAATCTGTTCGTAATGAAGCCAACAACTACGAAAATGTAAATATTTACAATAAAACTCAAGCATTACAAATAAAATTCGGTCACAGAATATACCAATCATTCGTAGTACAAAACGTGGAAAATATATGTGAAACGCAAAAGTACAATACAAAGTTGGAATAGTAACTCTGCAAACACACGAGTACAATACAAGCACTAAACAAAAATTGCCGGATAGAATGGCGTGATTAGAGCTGTGGTGTACAGTGTGTATAACTATCGTGTTTTATAGAGAATTGTATTCACTGGACGAAACGTATAAATATGGATTACCCTCAATTTGTAGTGTCTTTACAGCTGAACTCTTTGCCATCTTAAAGGCTCTGAACACTATTGAATTCGACAGTTTGCATTACGTAGTTTGTTCTGATTCAGAAAGTGCCCTCCAGGCAATCCGGGATATGTATTCGGTAAACCCTCTGGTTCAAGATATTCTGTGCTCTGTCCATATACTTGAACTACGAGGTGCAAGAGTATCATTTATTTGGATTCCTGGTCACTGTGGAATATTTGGAAACACTGCAGCGGATAATGAGGCAAAGGAAGCAACTTTTCTGCCGCCATGCACTTCACGTGTAATAGTGTCTGACTTTCTTTGTCACGTAAAACATTTAATTCTTCTACAGTGGGAAAATGAATGGGCAGCTACAAGCAGTAACAAATTGAGGGTAATTAAAAATACTGTTCGTCCTTGGGGGTCGTCAATACGTGCAAGTCGTAGAGAAGAGGTGGTGATCACTCGCCTTCGCATTGGTCACTCCATGTTAACGCATGGATTTCTGATGGAACGCGGGGACCCACCTAAATGCGAGTTCTGTAGGGAAACCATCACAATAAAACATATATTGCTCGATTGTGATGGTTTCCAAAATGTGCGTGTTATGTGTGGTCTGAGCAACTGTTTGCAGACGATGTTGGGAGATAGTGCCTCGGCCGTTGACCGGGTTCTAGACTTCCTTCATCGTCTGAATGTTTTAAATAAAATTTAATTTATTATATTTGTAATTTCTTGTGTTATTTTATTTATTTATTTTATCTAAAAACTTTATTTCTGTTATGTTTATTATGCATACTTCTACGAATTGTTATTAAATTTTATTCATTATTTATTGTTATTTAGTTCTTAAGTGTAATATATCTATACCTGTTATCTAAATTTTTAATTTATTTTTACTGTTATAGTTTGTTGTTGTTGTTTTCTTCTTAATTAAAATTTTGTTTAATTTTTTTATATACTTTCATTTTTCGTGACGGCGATGATAACCTGAACGGTTTTTCGCCGGAAAAAAAATACAGAGAATTTTGTTTGCAAAATTATTCCAGTGAAACTGCAATTTTAGGTTAACCTACTTGATCTCGTTCAGTACGCTAAGCCAAATAATCTTACAGTATCAAACATCGCGCACGATTTATTTAAAACAAATAAACTGATCGAAGTTTTAATAGAATTAAACAACGACTGCGTGATACGTGGAACTGTAAATAAAGCAAAGCACTGCGAGAGCTTCGCAAAGAATGAAAATTTTAATCGATAACTAACGGACGGCGTACTGTTATTATTACGGTGTCAGAGAAAGGCTTAAGCAAGACAGATGAGTCTACACTCGAGTGGGGAGGGGCGGTAACTCACTTAGTTGTTGTCATTTTAGTTAATAGGTTAGCCCTCTTGTCCCGATGTGTATGGGCTACTGTACGGGTGGGAAATTTAAGGCGATGTTTGTTAAGCCCAGCACGCTCTTAGAGTGCCCAACAATCCGCAACCCTTCTGACGTTTGTATTTGTGCAAACTGATGGAAGCGAATTTTCGAAACGCGGCAACGTTTATAAACATTGGTAAAAACATGACGGTAACCTTTAACTTAGATTTAATTTCCAGCGAATACATTTTGAAAAACGAGCTATATCGAGCTGCCGTCACGGTAAGATATAGGCTTGAGAATATGAAACGAGTTCAATCCTGACCACTAGAATACCCATTAGTTGTACGTGGCGGTAAAATTTGTTGATTCTAAAATTATTCGCTGTAAAAAAAGGTATAAAAATATTCTAGAATAAATGTCTTTGTATTTTATATTGGTAAATTTTAAAAAATGGCAGCCATTTTGACACAGTCGTATAGATTTTTCTGGCTGCTAAACTTTTCAAACTATTGCCGAAATCGTTTTCTGTGCTTATTTAAATAAAATAGGAAGAAATTGTGAACACTGAAATACTAACGAGAGAGCGCGCGCGCGCACACGCACATACACATATACACACACACACATATGCACACACACACACACACGCACGCGCACACACACACACACAGGCACACACACATGCACACACGCACACATACACATACACACGCACACACACACGCACACACACACACGCACACACACACACACACACACATACACACACACACACATACACACACACACACACACACACACACACACACACACACACACACACACACACACACACACACTTCAAAAAGTGAGGAGGGTGCTAAGTTCAAGGTCTCGGGTGGATTTTACCATGATGACTGCTTCGACAGCTCACTTTTCCAATGGAATTTTGCTAATTACGTCGCAAGGTCGCAGGTTCGAGTCAAATTAAAATTGTTTTTCCGCAACGTCTATCTGGTTTAAAGTAGACATTAAAGATTCTTGCAATCGAATTCGGACGCTGAGATTACCGTACTATTGCCGCGACCCTCGCGCGCTACCGACGACAGACAAACCGTTAATTTTACAACAAAGATGTTTAATTGATTGCGTATGGTACCGCAGTAAGACGGCCAGTAGATGCGGCATCTCTCCCTTAATCCCGTTGTTTATTACTGCAATAAAGTCTTGTTAACTGCCTACATTTTTTAATTAAACTTTAAAGAATTAACATTGTGTACACGCTCGGTTGTACATTCTGCGGGAACAAAGGCGCGATGTAAAGCCATCGATCAAAATACTTTAAAGCCAGTGTATCCATTAACAGTGTATTAGAACCATGTATAGCGCGTCTGTGTGCAAAATAAATATATAACAGGCCGTCATGGTAAGACCCGGATTGAAAACGAGAGCCGATTCTGTAACACTT
Organism: Callitettix versicolor; assembly: GCA_022606455.1. Taxonomy (NCBI): domain Eukaryota; kingdom Metazoa; phylum Arthropoda; class Insecta; order Hemiptera; family Cercopidae; genus Callitettix; species Callitettix versicolor. Next base: position 69,967,226 of record CM040184.1, on the reverse strand, counting down.
TGTGAAAGTAGTTCTACATTTTATGCTTACATACAGGAATATTTCAACTGATTTAAAACTCGGCAAAAAATTCGATTTTAGACAATTTTTACCCAGCAAAATCCACTCAACCGTTTAAAATGACAGCAATTTATAAAACTTCTTTATACTACATTTAAAAAAAAATTTAATTCCACCAACGTGATCATCATTAAAATCTACGTAATTTATTTGCGGATTTCTAAAGAAATATCAGCTGTCAGAGCATATAATATACATAACTGCGGTCTAATTCGATTCGATCTTCGCACAAAAATCGATTTTCGTATTACTTCGTTACCAGCAAAATTTGTTCAACAGTTTTAAAATGTCGACCATTAAATATTATAACGTTTCGTCTTTTTTTTTTTTGGAAAATCCGATTTCATCATCGTTAATAAGCGTTCAGAACTGCAATAACGCGGTTTTCAAAATTGGTTGAAACTAGAAAATTTAATTTGACGTCAGTCAGGCTTGATTTTCGATTTAATTTAATAGTTTAAAATGTTAATACTTGCGTTTTTTCATTTGATAAAATAATCAAAAACATCAAGGCTTATTTGAAAATTCTCTGATGGACGCTCAAAAAACACATTTTCTAATCGAAATTCACTAAAAATCAGATTTTGTTTGTGTTTAACGTCCGACTATTGTGCACACTTCGGCTAATGCAGACGATGGGATGATTTTATAGCGTATGAAAATGCCAAGCCCTGGCCGGGAATCGAACCCGGGTCCTCGGGGTGAAAGCCCAGTACGGTATCACCTAGGCTACCGAGGCGGCTAGAAAATAATTTTCCCTGTCTTAAGCTGACCGGCGTATTTATACCATACAACAATTAATTAAGTAACTCTTCATAGTAATTAATTGTAATATCTGAAAGCACGTTATTAATGGTGCGCCTTTTGGGGAGAGCTACAGTGAATTATTGCTAAGCCTTCATTATAATAATGTATAAATAATTGCTTCCTCGGAACAAATTGGTTACAAAATGTCATTGACTAAGTAAGGGACGTCCGAGTTAAGCGCACTCGAGCCTGGGACGCCTGTCACTTTGATCGTCTTGGTTCGTTTTCGTCTTGGAGCATAGTTAAGTTTTTATTAAAAAATTCCCATTTGGAAGAGATTTCTTACCTAATTAATCCGCTCACCAGCTTCAAAACAGCTGTCATTCCAAATCTTAAAAAATCATTTTTTTTATGAAAAACGTTTTTGAAAATTTTATTTCCCACATTGTAACCAGCTTTAAACTCTGCTGAAATTAGCATTTTATATTTTAAAATTACAATAAAAAACGCGAAAATGTATCCGATGATGATCAGGATTTATTTTTAATTTATGCTTAAAGGCGTTGGTAGTCGGTGGATATCCATTGCATTAATGAAGTAATAACAGGTTTGTATATTTCCACAACTTTTTTATTGAGTCTTGCCAACCAAGGTTTCATTCTTTAGAGCATTGTCAAGGCCGCTTAACATAATGCAGGTAAACTAGCTAATGCAACATTATATTTCTGATTGAGAAAACACCTAAGAACTAGAGAAGGGAATAATAACCTAGATAATGGTTTTAAAGAGGTGAATAAGCAAAAATCTAATTTAAAAGTAATACATATTTATTTATTTATTTATAAATTCTCTAAATTATTTAATTTCATGGACTTGTTAGATGCATGTGATATTTTAATGGCCTTATTTTATTTTTATATTTCCGATTTTTATAAAATAGAGCTATTATAATATCTCTAAATCTATTAAATCCATGACATTAAATAATTTATAGAATTTAAAAACAAATAAATAAAGATGTAGTATTTTAAATTAGATTTTGTTTATTCACCTACTTAAAATCATTATCTAGGTCATTATTCCCTTCTAGTTTTTAGGCTTGAACAATGTGTTTCTCAAACAAAATTATAATGTATTATCTACTTTAACTTCAGTCTGTTAAGCGGCCTTGACTATGCTCTAACGAGTGGAACCTTGGTTGGCAAGACTCCAAAAAAAGTTGTGGAAATATACAGTGTTTTTATTTCATTAATAGGACTTATTTTCTAATTTTAAAACCTAATTCTAATCATAACCTAATCTAACAATAAGCATAACCTAACCTTACCATAACCTAACCATAATCATAACCTAACCTTACCTTAACCTATAATAACCTAACCTAACCTAAATAATAAATTAACTCAAGCTACCTAACCTACATACCGACAGACAGTAAGTTTCATATAAACTTTATTGTGCATTGCAGGATACAGAATTAATATATATGAAACATATGACACATTTCCTTCACTCAATTTATACTGTTTTAGTTTCTTTGATAAGTTTAATAGTGTTTTTTTTAATTTTTTCTATATTTAGGTGCTTTAACATTAGAACATGGCAAATATTGTATACAAAATTGCTATCAAACTGTTGTGGTAGTGACGTACCTGGGCCTATTTTCTCCCCCGGGCTTGCCTACTGGCGAACACTACCAGTAGCCTCAAACTCAAGTTCCCTAACCCACATAACCATAACCTAATCTAACCATAAACATAACCTAACCTTACCTATAACCTATAATAACCTAACCTAACCTAAATAATAAATTAACCGACTTCTTAACCGACATAATCATAACCTAACCTAACCTCACCATAACTTATAATAACCTAACCTATTTTCTAATTTTAACAGTGCATCAAGTTTAAAATGCTGATTAAATTTTAACACTTATTTCGATGGGGAAATGCTATTTTGAAAAGTGTTTTTGAAAAAAATAGTATGTTATTTTTTCGATATTCTCGTCTACCATAAAAGCGAGATTGTTGTTTGCGGCATTATTGTTTGTATAGTTTGTTCATTCTTCTAAAAATACTAAACCGTTGTAACGAACTGTACAATTCTCTTTTCAGGTAATGCAAATGTTTAAATGTAAATGCTATAAAAACATTTCAGTTGTCCTGATTGGCTGTTTTTGAGTTTCTTTTAAATCACATTAACAATTGAAAATGACAACGTTTATAGACTACAATTTTCTCGTGCAATTTTACTTTAAAATACATTCAAAGAAGAAACGGACCCAATTCTTATCAATCGAACTGGATAGGTAGAAGCTACACCCAATTTTTGTTTATTAAGTTGAAATATGGATTTGGAAAGAAATTTTAAAATAAAATTATCTTTAAAGATGTTGAGCTTTATGAAAGTAAGTTGACTGAAAACTTAAATGGTACTGTTTTGTTATTAAAGTTGATTCTTTGCGTATTAAATCGATCAGCTGTTACCAAGCACTGTTATTAGCGCAAAGGCGTAAACAGCAGCTGAATTCAATATGTGTCCAGCAGATGTCGCTGCAATATTTAATAACCTAAAAACGCTTATTTCAATTAACTTTAATCAAAGAATACTACATATAAAATTACGAACTGACAAAAATTATTCTAGACGTTAAGATGTCGATTTGAGTTACGGTCGGTTGGAGTTAACACAATTGCACTAAGAAAACACACATCTTCATACAGTAATCTTCAAACTAACTCGATTCGGTTGTTGGGTATAAAATTAGTGTTCTGTAAAAGTTACTAACCTTTGTTGTAATGAGTGTTATTGCAATGGATATAAGACAGCCGCTGGTTTGTAAAAATAGTGAGTTCTTTGCTAATTGTCATATTTGTATTTAAATAAAAAAAAGAACACTACCACATGAACAAATAAATAACTTGCACACGAACACTACCAGGGCTACTGGGTAACAAAGAGCAATGCCGTCTCATTTGGTAGCACATTTAACCAAGAATTTATAGAAGGAACAATAAAGTTTACTTTAACAACAATAATATTTCCATGTTGTAGAGAAATAAGTATATTATGAATAAATTTTATTATCACCCCAAGCCTACAGTTTTATTTAATACCCACAGCAGCCTATCCACAACAGAATACAATAATTTACTTCCAAATATTTAATCCTAGCCTACATATTAGATACTTTATGCAATGTAAAAAACAAGGACGTTAAAATAGTTCGAAGTCACTGTTTTGCTAACTCGAAACAGTGAGCAAACGTGAACTTTGCTCATTGTTTTTCACCACTACTCAAAAAAAAAAACTAAATAAAATTTAAGTTTTATCGACTCGATTTATTTGTACACGTTTACTATAAGATGAGTTATATTTAGTATTTTCGTGTTAGATAATATTCCGTGTGAACTGGTAAAATATGATGTTTATAAAACATGTAAGAAAAATGTTTTAACTTATACATTTTACATAACAGTTAAAGTACTCGTGCGTGATTGTTAGAGGGTATTTTTTTTTGTTTTCAGTTGGCACTATTTTGTTAATTTTAAATGACCGTGTATTCCCAATATTTTTGTATTTTTCTTTCTAGCTATTTTAAGAAATTTCAATACCACAGCCTCACACTCTGTTTGAACCGTAAATCTGCATTGTTCGATTAGTACTTTTAAATACTACTTTGCAGAGTGTTCCAACTCGAAAAAAATCTCCAGTGAACATTTTTTTCTCTTTAAAAAAGTGCCACCTTACTCAATTAGTTGCATGCATAACTATTTCTACTGAAAAAATCACTAAATATTAATTTTTTGTTGCCCGTTTACGCACTCGTATCGAACATGAAATGTCGAAAATCGCTGTTTTATTTGCGCGTGAGCAGTTCGCATTTTCCGAACGCAAGGATTGGCAGAGTGATACTAGCACAAACATCAATCAATACTCTTTAAAACGAGACTAATTCGGTGGTACTAAATCGACCACAACGATTGACGGAGAGGTAGTAGCGCAAACCCCAGTCAATACTCTTTAATGCGAGACTAAGACGGTGGTACTAAAGTGACCGCAACGATTATCAGAGGGGTACTAGCACAAAATCCAGTCAATACTCTTTAATAAGTGACTAAGATGGTGGTACTAAATTGTCAGCAACTATTATCGGACGGGTACTAGCACAAAATCCAGTCAATACTCTTTAATAAGTGACTAAGACGGTGGTACTAAATTGTCAGCAACTATTATCGGACGGGTACTAGCACAAAATCCAGTCAATACTCTTTAATAAGTGACTAAGACGGTGGTACTAAATTGTCAGCAACGATTATCGGACGGGTACTAGCACAAAATTCAGTCAATACTCTTTAATAAGTGACTAAGATGATGGTACTAAATTGTCAGCAACGATTATCGGAGGGGTACTAGCACAAAATCCAGTTAATACTCTTTAATAAGTGACTAAGATGGTGGTACTAAATTGACCGCAATGATTATCGGAGGGCTACTAGCACAAAATCCAGTCAATACTCTTTAATAAGTGACTAAGATGGTGGTACTAAATTGACCGCAATGATTATCGGAGGGATACTAGCACAAACGTCATTCAATACTATAATACGAGACAAAGATATTGGTACTAAATTGACAGCAACGATTATCAGACGGATACTAGCACAAAATCCAGTCAATACTCTTTAATAAGTGACTAAGATGGTGGTACTAAATCGATCGCAACTATTGGCGGAGTGGTATTAGCAAATCCTCATTCAATACTCTTTCAAACGCGACTAAGACAACGGTACTAAGTCAACCACAACGATTGTAGGAATGTTACTGGCGTAACCCAGTCAATAGTCTTTATTACGAAACTAAGACAGTGGTACTAAATTGACAGCAACGATTATCGTAGAGATACTAACACAAATTCCAGTCAATTCTCTTTAAAACGAGACTAACACAATGGTACTAAATCAACCGGAACTATTGTTCTAATGGTACTAGTACAAACTTCAGTCAATATTCTTTAATATGAGACTAAGACGGTGTCTCCATATTAATCGACCACAACGATTGTCTGAGAGGTACTGGCACAAACCCCAGTCAATAGTCTTTAATACGAGACTAAGACGGTGGTACTAAATCGACCGCAACGATTGTCGGAGAGGTACTAGCACAAACCCCAAGCAATACTCTTTAATATATACTAAGACGGTGGTATTAAATTGACCGCAATGATTGTTGTAATGGTACTAGTAAAAACTCCAGTAAACACTCTGTAATACTAGACTAAGACGGTAGTACTAAATCGACCACCACGATTATAGGAGGGGTACTAGCACAAACCTCATTCAATACTCTTTAAAACGGTACTAAGACGGTGGTAATAAATATGTTAGCAGCCGAAATATTGAAACCAGATTATTTGGACGAAAATTGTTTCTCTTTCAACGCGACGCACCCACAACCAGATATCGATTTTTAACGACTTAGTAAGTACAAATATTTTTTTTTAAATATCCATATCGATTGTAGTTTCGGTGCACTCCGTATACAGCACATTTTCCAACTAACTCACTTTCTGTTTCAATTAGAAAACCAGAATAAATGTTCGCCTTACATTGCAGCCGATACGATGTGGAACAAGTTGGAATCAATTAGCATCTGTTAGCGTTAACTGCAATACGACCGTATCGACTGAATAAACAATAGCGGTCAGTGTAAGACGCTTTAGCGACGATATCGTGGGTAAATGTTTAAGCCAAAGTTAAGTGTACAAAGCATTAACTATCCTTAGCACTCGGATGCTGGTCTGAAGCTTTGTTTGCGGCGACATCAAAGATAAATACGCCTAACTTGGACTTAGCCACATGCGACGGATCTGTTGGTACATACGGATTGGAAAACAGGCCTGTTTGGTTTTATCGCCGCTGTTTAACTGCGAATTCATCAAGCCTCGCAAAATTAACTGCACG
>CM040184.1:69937953-69955453 GCA_022606455.1 Callitettix versicolor | reverse complement strand
AAATATTCGAAAAAAAATTCGGTTCGGATTCGAAAAAACTGGAAAATTTATATAACTTTTTTAAATCGATTCGTTGCTTGTACGTGAATGTTCGTAACTTACAATTAGTGTAGAGTTTTAGAAATAAAAAAAACTAAGGACGTAATTAATTTTTTTCAGAAATTTCAAAGTCGCTGAACGTATTCGACGATTTATTTTTTTCGATTTGCGTTCGAACAATAAATAATTATCCTTTCTATTAAAATTTACTTTTTATTTACCAACTTAAGTTATGAATTTACGTTTGTTTTGTCGTTTGAACAGTTATTGAAAGTGTGTTTAATATGTTTACATTATTTCTATTTGTTTGTACTCGATCATCGTGTAAATGATCGACTGTCGACATAACAATGCCTCAGTGCTTGTACGACACACACACATGCCCGGGGGGCGGGGCGGGGGGGCAAGTTTTTGTTATGCAAAGTGAGGCAGGAAAGTTGCAGCTTACTCGCGTTAATCTTGCGACGCAGCTGTCCCAACATACTTGTTCTCAAGCTGCTTTTGTAATGTTTTCTCCCTTTTGTGAAACGGCGCGGCCTTCGAAGTTTCGTAACTTTTAAAAATAAATTGTGCGAAAAAAAATATTGCAGACTTCCGCGCGCTGTCGGGAAAGTATTCTTCGGAGACATTGTCAACGAAAAACCGAAAAACCGACCTCGATACTCAAAACCGTTTTGGTACATTTTGCTAAAATTTTAAGTCGCATATGTAGATTCGTTTTGGTGTATATAATGAAGACGGGCACGTGATGGAATCGCGTTTGTTAAAATTTTCTTTATCATAATTACACCACCATAATCGGCGTTAAAACCTCCATAATTTACAATTTAAAATCTTTAAATTACGTTGGTAATAACAAAATATTTTCCTTTACCACCGCCAGATTTGTCTACGTATTTTCAACTGAATTTAGAATTTTTAAGTATTAATTTATGCAAACTTTGCCAGCGGTTACGGTAATGAAAACAGGTTTTCAAAAAAGTGTAAAAAGTTGTGATTTTTTTAGTGAAAATTTGTATGACCGCCATTTTGAAATAGTTGAACGTATTTATTTGGTAACAAACTTAAACAGTCAATTGTCAAAATCGATTTGTGTACATACATATATATACAATAAAAACTTAATACATTTAAAATGTCAAAAACCGTTGATTTCAATCAACCCTTCAGACATTTTTGTTTGTAATATATGTTACTTAAATAAAGGTCTTGAGGGGACAACGTCCAATGAAGATCCGATATTGTTAGGAATTAAAATTATAGTTTTAATTATAAGTTTTAAAAATTGTAAAGAGGGTACAGCCAAAGAATAAACACTGTTGACAAAGACGCAGAAAAATTATAAAACTTCTGACATAATGCTTGTTGTTATAAACAATAAGGTATGTAGAACATCAGTTTAGATAAAAACATGGGGAAGAAGTAGGTCACGGTCAGTTGAATCTGGGGGGCCCAGAGTATATGGGGAAGTGAGTGGTGCTCCAAGAGGACGAACCACCCAGGCGGTGTTGGAGAGCAAGGATCGGCAGTTTACGCGGTAAAGATAGTCCTGTGTACACATCTTCCCTTTCTTCTTTTGGGTTTTGTGGCACGTGTTCCCGGAAAGGATTTTGAAATATGATTTCAGGGTAACATTTTGATCGGGTAATACATTCCTGCGTTATCAAGTATACTTGTAGTCGAAACAATATAAGAAGATTATATTATAGTTGTATATATTAAAAGATACTTTTGAACCACTGATTTTATTCCTTAAAGTACATCGGTTAGAAGAGATTCCAAATTCCTAACACCGCAAAAAATTAAAGGCCAGAATAAGCTCTCAGGTTTTACCTTAATGATAACACCACGTAGCTCAAAAACTCTCATTTCCAAAGGGTTTTTACACTATTTACGACTGTGAACACAGATTTTCTAGACGTTTTTCAAAAACTATACTGTGAACGTAGTTTATTTTCATGTCCATATTTATTTTATTTTCGTTTTTATGTAAAATATAAAATTTGTTTACCTATTGGTAACTCTCCCCGCCATTGAGCTGCGTGCGTGGTTATTTACGAATGGGTCTACTGATTTTATCTCGCCCAAACCAATACAGTAGGGCCTACAAAATAGATTGCATTCGTTCACAATAAATCAAGTACATCCACCCCCAGCCGGGCCTAATTATACAAAGATTACTCGTAAACTGTTAACATCGTGCAATTAATTTAAACGCTTTGAGTTATTAGTATATTTAATAATTTTATAGCTGTTTAAATCGTAAGTGCTGCGTCAAAAATATAGAATGAGCTAGCGTAGGCATTGGATTAAACACGTTTGAAGGCCTCGGCACGTATCGGCGACAGATTTGATGTCCTGTTAATGTTAATGCTAACTAAACTTAAAACTAATTTCAACACTATAATTTTGTCATAGGATTACAATCGACATTTCATTTCAAAACATTGATCTATGTACGTTTGAATAGCTTTTCATTTTTTCTATATTTAGGTGTTTTAACATTAGAACATGGCAAAGTTGTGATCAAACTGCTATTGATCAAAATTGCTATCAAACTGTTGTGATAGTGACGTACTTGGGCCTATTTTCTCCCCCGGGCTCGTCTATCAGCGAACACTATCAGTAGCCTCAAAATCAATCTCCTTAACCCACATAACCATAACCTAACCTAACCATAATCATAACCTAACCTTACCATAACCTAAACTAACCTAAATAATAAATTAACTCACGCTTCCTAACCGACATAATCATAACCTAACCTAAATAATAAATTAACTCACGCTTCCTAACCGACATAATCATAACCTAACCTAACCATAATCATAACCTAACCTTACCATAACCTAACCTAACCTAAATAATAAATTAACTGACGCTTCCTAACCGACATAATCATAACCTAACCTTACCTATAACCTATAATAACCTAACCTAACCTAAATAATAAATTAACTCACGCTTCCTAACCGACATAATCATAACCTAACCTAACCATAATCATAACCTAACCTTTCCATAACCTAACCTAACCTAACCTAAATTAAATAACCGACATTAATCTAACCTAACTCACGCCTAACCGACATAATCATAACCTAACCTAACCTATAACCTAATACCATAACCTAACCTAACCTAAATAATAAATTAACTCACGCTTCCTAACCGACATAATCATAACCTAACCATAACCATAATAATTTAGTTTTTTTAAATAACCTAACCTAATCTAAATAATAAATTAACTCACGCTTCCTAACCGACATAATCATAACCTAACCTAACCATAATCATAACCTAACCTTACCTATAACCTATAATAACCTAACCTAACCTAAATAATAAATTAACTCAAGCTACCTAATCCAAATACCGAGAGACAGTAAGTTTCATATAAACTTTATTGTCCATTTTCAGGTTACTGAATTAATATATATGAAACATATGACACATTTCCTTCACTCAATTTATACTGTTTTAGTTTCTTTGATAAGTTTAATAGTGTTTTTAAATTTTTTTTCTATATTTAGGTGCTTTAACGTTAGAACATGGCAAAGATTATAAAAAAATTGCTATCAAACTGTTCTGATAGTGACGTACTTGGGCCTATTTTCCCCCCACTAAAATTATACCCACTATTTTTTTTTAAAGCTTGGTTACAATGTTTTATTTAAGGTGGTTTTCGTGTGTCAAGTGGCACTTATTCCAACCACGTATACCGTAGAAGGAGAGCGATTAAAAGAAAACAAAATAAGAAGTGAGGTTACAAGACACGTGATAAATGTGAAACAGGCGGGATCGCATGAAATAGGCAAAGTTTGCAAAACACGAGGTGAGAGAAGTTTGATTGAGTTAAAAAGTGGAAGAATCAAAGTCATTTATGTTGGCGATAAATGGTGTAAAAACAATGCAAACATTTTCAGTGAAATTATTTTAAGAGGTCTCAAAGAAAAATGCTTGGAATTTCATAAAATAAATGTTGCAGAAGCATTTCACAAATTTCTTACTTTCGGCTATTTCCACAAAAAATCCGATTCGGTAGCTACCGGTAAATAAATGTAAGAGGTATTATTTGTTAAAACGCTTTAACAGATTTTCTTCAAACATGAAGAATCGTAACTAAAGTCAATGAAAAGAACACTAAATAATAGACTTTTTTCGATTTGAATATATTAAAAAGGTAAACAAACCCAACAGCAGTCAGAGTTTAATATGTCTTTCAAATTACCCCAAAACTGTAAATTTTCTACACTGACTTTATTCCTAGATACATATTAGACCAAACATTAATAAAACAATGAAATCGAATTAAGTTATTATGTTATAACGTTTATTACTTTTTCCATATACTGTCAAATACGATGTATTACTTTGTTTTAATATGCTCGTAAATACGACTTTAAGCTTTGTTTTCATATGCCCCAAAACATGATATTTTACTTTGTTTTTATATACTCATAGAAACGATTTTTTACTTTGTTTTCATATGCTCATTAAAACGATATTTTACTTTGTTTTCATATACCCCAAACACGATTATTTACTTTGTTTTCATATGCTCATAAAAACGATTGTTTACTTTGTTTTCATATACCTCAAACACGATTTTTTACTTTGGTTTAATATACTCATAAATACGATTATTTACTTTGTTTTCATATGCTCAATAAGCACGATTTTTTTTTTAATATTCTCATTAAAACGATTTTTTACTTTGTTTTCCTATTCTCATTAAAACGATTTTTTACTTTGTTTTCATATTCTCATTAAAACGATATTTTACTTTGTTTTCATATACCCCAAACACGATCATTTACTTTGTTTTCATATGCTCATAAAAACAATTGTTTACATTGTTTTCATATGCTTCAAACACGATTTTTTACTTTGTTTTAATATACTCATAAATACGATTATTTACTTTGTTTTCATATGCTCAATAAGCACGATTGTTTACTTTTTTCATATTCTCATTAAAACGATTTTTTACTTTGTTTTCATATTCTCATTAAAACGATATTTTACTTTGTTTTCATATACCCCAAACACGATCATTTACTTTGTTTTCATATGCTCATAAAAACAATTGTTTACATTGTTTTCATATGCTTCAAACACGATTTTTTACTTTGTTTTAATATACTCATAAATACGATTATTTACTTTGTTTTCATATGCTCAATAAGCACGATTGTTTACTTTTTTCATATTCTCATTAAAACGATTTTTTACTTTGTTTTCATATTCTCATTAAAACAATTTCCCTCTTTGTTTTCATACGCTCAATAAGCACGATATTTTACTTAATTTTCTTATTCTCATTAAAACGATTTTTTACTTTGTTTTCATATACTCATTAAAACAATTTCCGCCTTTGTTTTCATATTCTCAATAAGCACGATTTTTTACTTAATTTTCTTACTCTCATTAAAACGATTTTTTACTTTGTTTTCATATGCTCATTAAAACGATATTTTACTTTGTTTTCATATACCCCAAACACGATCATTTACTTTGTTTTCATATGCTCATAAAAACAATTGTTTACATTGTTTTCATATGCTTCAAACACGATTTTTTACTTTGTTTTAATATACTCATAAATACGATTATTTACTTTGTTTTCATATGCTCAATAAGCACGATTGTTGTTTACTTTTTTCATATTCTCATTAAAACGATTTTTACTTTGTTTTCATATTCTCATTAAAACGATATTTTACTTTGTTTTCATATACCCCAAACACGATCATTTACTTTGTTTTCATATGCTCATAAAAACAATTGTTTACATTGTTTTCATATGCTTCAAACACGATTTTTTACTTTGTTTTAATATACTCATAAATACGATTATTTACTTTGTTTTCATATGCTCAATAAGCACGATTGTTTACTTTTTTCATATTCTCATTAAAACGATTTTTTACTTTGTTTTCATATTCTCATTAAAACAATTTCCCTCTTTGTTTTCATACGCTCAATAAGCACGATATTTTACTTAATTTTCTTATTCTCATTAAAACGATTTTTTACTTTGTTTTCATATACTCATTAAAACAATTTCCGCCTTTGTTTTCATATTCTCAATAAGCACGATTTTTTACTTAATTTTCTTACTCTCATTAAAACGATTTTTTACTTTGTTTTCATATGCTCATTAAAACGATTGTTTACTTTGTTTCCATATGCTCAATAAGCATAATTGTTTACTTTGTTTTCATATACTCAATAAGCATAATTGTTTACTTTGTTTTCATATACTCAATAAGCACGATTGTTTACTTTGTTTCCATATGCTCAATAAGCATGATTGTTTACTTTTCATATGCTCATTAAGTATGATTGTTTACTTTGTTTTCATATACTCAATAAGCACGATTGTTTACTTTGTTTCCATGTTCTCAATAAACATGATTGTTTTTATATGCTCAATAAGCGCGATTTCTTACTTTCTTTTTATATGCTCATAAACAGGTTTTTTTAACTTATTTAAACCCTTTTTTATTTTAAGGGGATGATCTACCTAAAAAATCAATCGCCTAATATCAATGAACACATAGCTTTCTGTATGCATTGCTAATACGACTGATTTTTTCCTTTCCCTACCACTAACAGTCAAAAAAACCTCTTATACCACTGAGGCCTGTGAAGCAAGTATATAAAAGAATTTAACTTATAAGAACCATTAAAATTTTAAATTTTACATTCATTGTTTTATGATCGCTGTAGTTTTTTTAAACACCGTTTATTGAGTAAATAAAAAAATATCCTAAAGAAAAAATTCTCACTCTAGTGAAAGGATTGAATTTGATTAATGATAATACGATCTAATAGTTAAAAACGCATTTAGGAAAGATTCTAATTTGTTATGTTGGCTACACTGGTTTCAGTTAGGTTAGAAAAGGGGTCGCAAGTTTCGGAACAACTTCTTCGATTAACTTTTACGTTTAATTAGTTTGAAGCGCCTAACTTCTTTAAAAACTAATCAAAGTAATAAAACAAGGACCGCCACTTACAGCACAGATTTGTCTTCTGCGGCCGTTATCTATCGCTTTGAAATTTAATTGAATAACATTTCGGTGGTGAAATTAGATTTTGTTGGTTGTTGTGCTGATTATGTTGGTGAAAGAAGATTGTTTTTTTTTAAATTGTAAGGTAAAAAGTTATGATTTTTTAAAATTTGTGGTAGTCACTATTACGAAACAATTGGCCGGACTTTGCTGGATAACGAACGTGTCCAATATATTTACCAAAACTTTTTGTGCCAAATTTGAATCAAATCGGTGTACAATTGTTAATACAAGAGTGTTGATACACATATGCACTGTTGGAAACATATTTGTGAGCTTGGAATCTTCGCTACTGACCGCACTAAAAACATAGTTGAGTAACAAAGCTGTATTGAGTTACAGGCTGGTGGGACGTAGCCTAATGTTTTCAGAAAAGAGCTCCCTTCTTCCCCTCTTTTAGCGGCCAGCACATATCTCATGCACACTAACTAAACGTCTTTAAAATGTGACTTAAGGCCCATTTACACGTTGCCAGTGACTGGCATGCCAGTTAAGAAACGACCGGAAAGTCACTGGCGTGCTGCGACTGGAATGCCGGCTTACTAGCGCTTTAATGTTTACACGTTGCCAGTGGCTGGCATGCCAATTAAGAAACGACCGGAAAGTCACTGGCGTGCTGCGACTGGAATGCCGGCTTACTGGCGCTTTAATGTTTACACGTTGCCAGTGGCTGGCATGCCAGTTAAGAAACGACCGGAAAGTCACTGGCGTGCTGCGACTAGAATGCCAGCTTACTGGCGCTTTACCGTTTACACGTTGCCAGTGCCTGGCATGCCAGTTAAAAACGACCGGAAAGTCACTGGCGTGCTGCGACTGGAATGCCAGCTTACTGGCGCTTTACCGTTTATACGATGCCAGTGGCTGGCATGCCAGTTGAGCAACGACTTGAAAGTTTCGCTGGCACGCGGCGACAGGAACATCAGCTCACTTTATTACGTGGTCCATATCACTGAACCATGGTTTATACATAAAATCTGTTCCCGCACCACTTGCTTTACATTTCTCAATTTTCACCAACTCTAAATAACATGTAGATCTTAAAGCTTTAATTTTTGGCACGTCCTTCACTGTAAAATTTGGCACAATCATGTTATCAACGATCACTTGCATCGAGGCATTCCTAGCCTCGCGTTTGCGGTAATCTTTACTACATTACATGTTCCACAAGTTTTCGCTGTCACGGTAGAACTGTACTAATGTCAAAGTTTTTTCCTCATTCAAACGAATAGGCATTTTTATTTGCCTTTAACTACTCAAACAGAACCTGGTAAACGTAATCCAAGTGGTTGAATGTTTCCAGCGACTGGCGAACGGTAGTTTTACACGGTGCCAGTCGGCTGGGCCAGTGCGGTAGTGTGGTGGAGGGGGAAGCTGGAGCTCCAGCAAAACAAAAATGTTTGTTCTGCTGGCACTGCCAGCAAGTAGCGCGCCTGTGGCTTGTTGGCCTCTCTAATGATTAGCGTTTAAACGGTGCCAATCACTGGCATCCAGCGACTGGCAACCTCAACTGTAACGCTCACTAGCAACGTGTGCCTTTAGAGGTCAGCATCGACGCTATAGTAAGATTCGATGCCCCCAGGTCTAGGTCATACCGTGATGATCGCTTCAGTAGTTACTTTTCCCGATGGAAATTAACCAATGAATCTTCCTTGGTTCGACTGCTGAATGCAGCGGTCAGCAAATGTGCCTACCTTGCAGGTAAAATACTCTAATTGAATTAATTACACGAAGCACCGTTTCCCACGCTGTGACGTCAGTTCGTTAAGAAACCCTTTTAATGTCGGACTGTTTTCAATTAAAGCTTTGCGTATTTCCTTTGCGATTTAAAACCAATTACGTCTCTTTGCTACTCGGAACGCTCGGTTTCAAAAGTCAATTATTTGCTGACTGACTGAATTTTTCCTTTTAAATAATGTGTTCGTGTTTTCTGACTGATTTGGTATTTCTAATTTGTACTGGTTTCTATAACGTAGAAATAATTGTCACAAGTACGATACCAATTGATGACAGTTATAATACCTGCCTAGATAAAAGAAATGTGTTTCTCTCTTTAATGTTTATATTTTACACCTAATTAAGACCAATTAAGACGCGGGACCTGCGTGAACGGGAAGATAAAGCTTACTGCAATAACTCCGGTCCCGAAACTAGGACTTCAGTTCAAAAACACAGTATTTTCCGGTATCTGAACCAACTTGATCACCGAGCCTTCATTTTTCGAAAATATACTACTTTAAATCATTTTGAAATTTGTCACTTGAAGAAATATCTCGAAACAATAAACTGAAAATGTATAACAGAACTGCTCAATCGAGTCTATATGATTTCAGCCTAGAACCCCATATGATAAACTGAAAATGTATAACAGAACTGCTCAATCGAGTCTATATGATTTCAGCCTAGAACCCCATACGATAAACTGAAAATGTATAACAGAACTGCTCAATCGAGTCTATATGATTTCAGCCTAGAACCCCATATTATAAACTGAAAATGTATAACAGAACTGCTCAATCGAGTCTATATGATTTCAGCCTAGAACCCCATATGATAAACTGAAAATGTATAACAGAACTGCTCAATCGAGTCTATATGATTTCAGCCTAGAACCCCATATGATAAACTGAAAATGTACAACAGAACTGCTCAATCGAGTCTATATGATTTCAGCCTAGAACCCCATATGATAAACTGAAAATGTATAACAGAACTGCTCAATCGAGCCTATATGATTTCAGCCTAGAACCCCATATGATAAACTGAAAATGTATAACAGAACTGCTCAATCGAGTCTATATGATTTCAGCCTAGAACCCCATATGATAAACTGAAAATGTATAACAGAACTGCTCAATCGAGCCTATATGATTTCAGCCTAGAACCCCATATGATAAACTGAAAATGTATAACAGAACTGTTCAATCGAGTCTATATGATTTCAGCCTAGAACCCCATATGATAAACTGAAAATGTATAACAGAACTGCTCAATCGAGTCTATATGATTTCAGCCTAGAACCCCTTATGATAAACTGAAAATGTATAACAGAACTGTTCAATCGAGTCTATATGATTTCAGCCTAAAACCCCATATGATAAACTGAATAATTGTGACACAGCTGTGTCGATGACGTGATGGAAATTTTTTTGAAAATCTAATTTCACGACAAAATCAGTTTTAAAAAAACTGGTTAAAAGAGCGTTTAAATGATTTTTTTAAAATATTTGTTAAGGTCACCATTTTGAAAAGTTTGAATGAATTTTGCTGGGTAACGAGCTTGTTCAAGCTCAAAATCGATTTTGAATAAAATCGGATAAACCTTTCGAACGGCCACCAAATACGGAACAGACTACGCATTCAAAACCTAACCTGATTTTTAATGTAAATACGGCCACTGAAAGCGTAACGGATGAGCGGAGTCAAGCGGTATCGCTGAGTTCCGCTCCGTGCAGCTTTCATCTTGTTCGGTTTTCAAGCTGACTACGCTTCCCCCACCACGTTGACCGCGCCTCCAAACCTATCACTTCTCGTTGTCTAGGTTACGGTTTTTAAACATTATACAGTAGTTTGTAGAATCCGTTAAAGCAGGCCTAAATATTTAGATTTAAAAGATAAAAACGCGCTCTTTAAACTGACTGAACTCCGCTTCCGGTTACCGTTCATGTTCATTCCGTTCAGCTCAGCACGGCTCCGCTCCGCATCTGGTGGCCGCCCTGCTTTTAGTGTCACAACACACGCGCGCTTTTTGATGGCATTACTGACTTTTGAAAAGCTTGTATGTTTTCGCTAAGCATATTCTCGCTTTAAGTACAAACAACATTTTTACAAAGACAAAAAGGAATACGGTCGTGAAAATGGTTCGTTTAAACATTCGCGTCAACTAAAGAAACACAAACAAACAGTGTTTTAAGCAACTTGGGAACTTGCAGCTGCAACACGAAGAAGATTATTTCGAGGCAAGTGTAAAAGTTTTCAGCTGACGTTTGCTCGCTGCGCTCCAAGAAAGCAGATGATTAGACGCGCAACTGTGAAGTAATCACGCTCTAGATTATCTGCAAATATCGAAGCGTTATTAACGAGAATTAACTGTTAAATTGGCCATCATGGTACGGCCCAGACCCGGGACATCTAGATCTAGATCACTTTTATACATATAGATATTTATCGAATATATATATATATATATATATATATATATATATATATATATATATATATATATTTTGGTTCGATTTTATTCAAACTTGATACGAAAGTCGATTTTAGTAACAGGTTAAATAACTTTGTTTTATATTGTAAATAAGTATGATAAACAAAGGCTATAACTATATATATTTAATTTTAAATGTTTAGTTTTGATCTATTGTGCGTACAAAACATATAGTAATATAGTATATGTTTTAATAAACAGTATAAAAAGTCTTTCATACGAAATTTATAATTTTAAATTCTTTTTTACTGTTGTGCGTATATAGTAATCATATAGTACATGTTTTAATAAACAGTATAAAAAAGGAAACAGTAATCCAATTATAAAATATGAACGTATATAAAACAATCAATACACAAATGATGCATACGCTTATGTCATGAGTACAAATGATGCTACATAAACAGTAATAAATATTACCATCATAACATTACCTTTCTCTAACAATACAGTGGTGTTATTAACGCCTATTCCACCCCGAAAAGGTGCAGATTAGCTGCACCTATTGAGAGCATTTAGACGTCCCTCGCGGTACCCAAGTCACACACTTACACTTACAACTTAACACTTTACACTCACGCTTACATTTAGGGAGGCGATAATAGCCTGAATGTGCTTTCGCCTTAAAATAAAAAAACAAACAACTTCCATTTTACTCGGACTTTTTCCTTTTATTCTTTTGTAAATAAAGTGTTCAATTCCTTAAAGGAATATCACAATATTTATTGCCGTTTAAACCGAGTTTTTAGAAAAAAGTAAATCTACAACAGATTTGACGTAATATCCGAAGTCGTTATTCGGAACCTTTACCTGCGTTGTAAGTTTGAATGTACCAAGAAGCATCAACTACCGCTACGAAGTACTTTGTTTTGAAAACGTTGTATAATATTTCTATTACTTTGGCACAACTCCACAACTGAATATCGTAAGTCCATACTCGTAAGGACCTGCTGATAAAGCAATAGCTTCTTGAGCGCTGATAAGGAAGAACGACGGTGGCTCAAACTGCTCATTCCTGTTTAATATTATAAGAAACTGCATCCTATATTTCAGTGTAGGAGTGTCACAGGGTAGTGTTTTGGGGCCAACCTTATATCTTCTGTGCACTAGTTATTTACCAGCGTTTGAACAGAATATGGTTGGTTATGATTTTGTGATAGCCTTTGAAAAAAAGCACCCCCCCCCAAAGTGATAGCCCTTATGATAGTTATTTAGCCGCTTTATTTATTTTTTTTTGTGTTTAACGTCTGACTATTGTGCACACTTGGGCTAATGCAGACGATGGGATGATTTATAGCGTATGAAAATGCCAAGCCCTCGCCGGGAATCGAATCCGGGTCCTCGGGGTGAAAGCCTAGTACGCTATCCACTAGGCCACCGAGGCGGCATGTAAACAAATTTTTATTTTAAAAAAAATTCAGATCAGAACTTGGAAACAAGAGTTGATCCATAAATTAGTGTGTGTGCGTCACGCTGGTATATTGCTTACAATTTTTTTATTTTGTAATTAAAATTAGCTGTTTAATTATTTTAGTTTATTATTTTTATTTTTATTTAGCTGTTTAATTATTATTAGTTTATTATTTTTATTTAGCTGTTTAATTATTATTAGTTTATATATTTTGAAGTGAATATTTCTTATGGCGGGGAATGGACGTATGTTTTGCACGGGAAAAAAATCAGTTTGCCGTCACGCATCACGCTCATTATATATATATATATATATATATATATATATATATATATATATTTTTGTTTTTAAATGTATTTTATGTTCGCGCTATTATATTACTTACCCAGTCCAACTTAATTATTTAGTTTAGTGTCAAGTATTAACTTTGTAATAGTGACGTTTTCTACGTTTATTATATATTGGTATTTGTGAATAAAATATATTTAAATTATTTTAAACGCCATTATACTACTTACCCAGTCCAACTTTATTTAGTATTTAGTTTTATGACAAGTGTTAACTGTGTAAAAAAATTTTAATTCCAAACAATCTTATAATTCCAAACAACCTGCCTTTCCGAATTAAAATATTGCAGTTTCCATTGAAGTTGGCATTTACAATGACAATTAATAAGTCACAGGGTCAGATATTAAGTGTAGCAGGAATACATTTGCGACTCCGTGCTTTTTCATGGTCAGTTATAGCCTATTTTAGTGTCGAGTAGTAAAAATCAATGTCTTGGGAAAAAACCATAAAATAATATAATATTGTATTTAGAAATATATCAAACTGAAATGAACGTACTCATGATTTTGAAAATCGACTATAAATTGTATTTTGTGGTGTAAAATATATAACCATAACCCGTGATAAGAAGTAGTCTTTTCTGTGGGCAGTCATGCGACTGCCACCTTTTTATTTTTAAAAAAACACATTTTTTTTCAAAGGTCTTGCCTTAAATATTTTCTGATGATACACGTGATCAGCCTTCTGTAATTTATTGCAATATTTTTTTAATTAATAAACGGGTAAATTAAATATAAGACCTTAATAACGATCTCCAAAACGTGTTTATTGTGTTTATACACACAAATGATGGCAAATGACCGAATTAACTGTAATAATAACGCAAACATTCCACCGTTAAGTAACAGTTGTGAAAACATATTAATAATTTTATTTACTTCAAGATATAACCACGTTAATATATATTTAGTTTCTGTTTCAATAATTTTCTGTTAAAACGTTATAAGTTTAAAAATATAATTTGAATACAATGACAATTCGTCAGTAATATAATAACGTTTTTTGTTAACTAGATTGTTTATAAAAGATCGTAAATTTCTGCAACAGTTTAGTACGTATTGAAAATCTGGTAATAAATGCGTAAAGCTAGCCTGTTTGAAAATCAAGGGCATTATTTTGCCGCGGCTCCCCATACAACGCCCCTTCAGTCCTGGCAACGGTACAGTTAATTAACAGTCAATGTTGTGTTGTTCCTGAAAGTTTGGGCGAATCACAAACTGTTAACGCAAGTCGGAAACGGAAATTTTAATCTACCGCGGTTACCACGTAAAACAATATTCCGGCATCAGCTGTCTTGAAGTGATAGAAGTAGATTTCCTAAAAGTAACAATGCCGTAATCATTTTTTCTTATCAAACGCTTTTTTTGAATGTCCGTTTTCATCTTTATAACTAGCGTTCAATTCTGCGTAAATTGATATTTTAAATTTTCCAATTAGACTACATTGGAAATACGATTAAACCCTGGCCGATATGAGATTAATTTTCTGAAAAATTGATTTTTTTAATTTAGATTTTGAAACGGTTGAACGGAATTAACTGTGTACAGAACTTGTCTGAGGTTCTTGTATTAAGTATAAATCAAATTAGGTCGAAATTTCACACATTAGGACGTTAAAAAAAACACACCGCCCAAAGAATTGATATCAAAAAAATTAACGTATATTTATAAAGCCCAACCACGTAAAGTTACACATATTCGTCGTTATTCCTAATATAATAAATATAATTAAAATGTTATTTTGAATGTAAAATTAATATTTTCTATTGCAGCATTACAATCCTATTTTACCGCAGCCTGTTTACACGTCTTCGCAGGCAGAAGCGAAGACTTTCCTCCACTATTAACTGACGGCATAATTACTGCAGTAGCAAATGAGTTAGGAGGGGGATATAATGTTCTAACACGGGAAGTCTTCGTTTTGTGAATAGCATAAAAGTGCACGCAAACTATGTTCGTGTGTCTAGTTTTTTTGGTGTGCCGAGCTCATGAGCATGTATATGTCTGTCACGCTGGTATAGTGTTAATTTTTTTAATTTTATTATTACAATTAAATATTTAATTCTTGTAGTTTATATATTTTTTAAACTACAAAAAAATATATTTTTATTTTATTTTAAAAAAACACTGCTTTTTTTCGTGGTCTAACCTTAAATATTTTGTGATCGGACTTCTGTAATTTATTTCAATATTTTTTGTAAATAATTAACGGGTTAATTAAACAGAACAAATTAAATACTTTATAACGGTATTAGTTCTAATCCACTGTTTTTTTTTTTTGGTTTTGTCTGTAGATCGTTAAAATCTCTCAGTCGATATTACTTTACTATCACTTTCTGTAAAAAAGTTCATTTTCATAAGCAACAATATAGAAGATAACACTAAAAACGAAATGAAATAATATTATCTTCAAACTTACAACACGTTATAATGATATATATATATATATTTTAATCTCAGAAAGTGTTCTAATGAAGGTCAAGATCAGTGCTCACTTCATGGTCTTAGTGAAAATCATGATCGTTCGAACTGTTCATTTTCTAATGGAAATTCGTTAAAATTCCTGAGTATTATGCAGCTTCAATAAGTGTAAAATTGTTAATAAAATGTTTGACCATTATGGCTGCTCATTTTCAAAAGTACATTCACTAATAATACGTCACAATGTCTGTAAAACGAGTTAAGCAATAAGCAAGGGTTGTTCGCGGTGGTTAGCGAATTAACAGATCCTCATGCTCTCCTTGTGTTCCTATATTTTATAGCTGCAATAATGCTTAGCTAACATCCCCTTTTTTTTAATTAAACCGAGGATGTTGCTTAGTAAGGAGGGGTGGGAGGGTGAGTTTTAAAAAACACATTTCTGGTTTTATTACTCCACGATTATTTTCACCTCCGCAATCTTGGACTTTGTAGGAAAATCAGAGTAACGCATAAATATGTTTCTTATTTTTATTTCATTAAACATTTTCTAGAAAGAGTCGATTACTCTCTTCCTGCATGTTTTATATTGATCAAAGGAAAACACTTTTGTGGTTCTAAAATTTCGAAAAACCCAGAATTGATTTCCACAAATTTTTGTTACACATGAACAGGCTAAATATAACTTTAGTAATTTGTTCAATTTGTTTGTAAGGAAGTTATGATAAATTAATAAACAAATTATTTTGCAGAACGAGTTTACAGCTCCACTAAATGATAAGTTTACGATACTTGATATTTTTATGATATTTTTTCACTTTATGTTACTTTTACGATACTAGATACATTGTGATACTTTTATCGGTCTAATATACACAGTGTTAAACAAAACATATAACATTATCTCACAAAATTTCTGGACATTTTTCGTATAAATTTTCAAAATATGTTTATCAGATTTTTTTAAAACCTTGGTCACGTACGAAATATCGTTACACGAATGAGTATGCCGAAGTTTAAATAATAGAAATTTCGGTAACTTATATAAACCTTGTCAGTTTTTATCAATATTTTACTCTCGAAACATATCTTTTTTAATTTCAAAATTTTAAAAATCACTATTTCGTGAAATATTTTCCGTACTCGGATTTCTGGGACACCCGGTATACAGTATGCTCACGATAAACCGTATTTGTGTTCTTTAAAAAAAATAATGAAAATTAGAATTGTACTTCAACGACCACGATTGTGTATCAAGCAAACGAAAACAACGAAGTTTGGCTATTTTTCAGAGATCAAAGTGGGTTTTTCCTAGTTTTTACGCAGCCATACACTAATTTCTGAAGGGCGAATAACTTGAAGGTTTTTTTAAAGGAAGTAGAGGATAAGTAAAAAAAGTAAAGGTGTTTGTTATAAAAAATGACGAATAAAGATGACATTAAAGACGGTGACAGGTGGCTTGATAAATTTAAGAAACTATATTGAATCCGTTTATGGATGGAATCCGGACAAAAGTGGTTTTTTTGGAGGTTGCTTGGCTACGATAAATTTAAGAAACTATATTGAATCCGTTTATGGATGGAATCCGGACAAGAGTGGTTTTTGGAGGTTGCTTCCACGAAATGACAGGTGGCTCGATAAATTTAAGAAACTATATTGAATCCGTTTATGGATGGAATCCGGACAAGAGTGGTTTTTTTGGAGGTTGCTTCCACGAAATGACAGGTGGCTCGATAAATTTAAGAAACTATATTGAATCCGTTTATGGATGGAATCCGGACAAGAGTGGTTTTTTTGGAGGTTGCTTCCACGAAATGACAGGTGGCTCGATAAATTTAAGAAATTATATTGAATCCGTTTATGGATGGAATCCGGACAAGAAGGTGGCTCGATAAATTTAAGAAACTATATTGAATCCGTTTATGGATGGAATCCGGACAAGAGTGGTTTTTTTGGAGGTTGCTTCCACAAAATGACAGGTGGCTCGATAAATTTA
>CM040184.1:69900453-69932953 GCA_022606455.1 Callitettix versicolor | reverse complement strand
AAAGTGATATAGAGGTCAGGAACGACGCTAATTTCAAGGTCACGTTACTTGGTGTCCACTCCAAACGTTAATTTTACAATTGAAATTCGCTAATGACAGTTTGAAATGATTGTAACATTTTCTAAATTTTAAAAACAATATCCCGACCATTCAATGTTATCAAAACAATCAGTTTTCAAAATTTACGATAATAATTTGTGCAGATTTTAACGGGTGTGAAATCTAGTACCATCCGGTTATATTTATGAAATACGTGTAAACTAATAAGGTTATAAATACTTTACGAATTGGAATAACTACCATTTTGAAACTGTTTGTTGTGTAACGAAATAGTCCAAGCTATTACCGAAATACAATTTTACGCCACGTTTTTAAAAAAAGCAGTTTATAAATTTGCGATCGATAGAAGGAACACAGAGATACACAAATACACGTAATTTACGCATGCGTGTGCGTGCGTGTGTGTGTGTGTGCGTGTGTGTGTGTGTGTGTGTGTGTGTGTGTGTGTGTGTGTGTGTGTGTGTGTGTGTGTGTGTGTGTGTGTGTGTGTGTGTCCCCATATTTTATAAGTCATATGTCTAGAGACATAACTACAGTGGCCATTTCAATAAAGTTTCCAACAAAAAATCCAAAATAATTTCTATCGTCACGGAATCACCAGATTTAGTTACGAGATGTAACGGAAATCACTCGTGGTTGTTAAACCCTTTAAGGGAACGAATAAAACAAACAAAATGGAAACCTATCGAGCTGTGTAAAAATATAATCATTGAAAAATAAGTTAGGGTGGGTATTCCGTGTGTGAAGGAAATAAGGGATGAAACATAATAGAGGAAAGTTGATTTTATTGAACCATGAACAAGGGATTGTGTTGCGCACGGATTTACTCGCTCTGAATTGAGTCGAACGAAAAAAGATTATTTTCGCCTTCAATTGCCGTGTTTACATCGACGGATTTGCTAGTTTTTTTTATGGAAAAACAATTTTAAATTTATCTGTAATACATATTTTATTGCTAGAAGTTGGTATTACTGCATGAGTGATTATTCTAGCCCTCTAAGGACTCAGACAGTAATGTTTGCTGTTTAAAACAAAATTCAAATGCCAAGCTAACAGCAAAAACTTTAAAAATCCGCTGTAGTCTATAAATATAATGTGGGGGGTGGTTAGCGACAGAAGCGAAGCTTTTGTTAATGATATCTTTTCTGAATATACAATCAGTTTGAAGAAAATACGTGAACCTAGCTTAGATATTATTTACTCTAGTTATAGTAAAAGATCAGCTGTTTTATATTCATTAACGACAGCTGATTTCATTGAACAGCTGATAGGCTATAATTACTTTCAGGTTATGTTGTTAAAAACTGGCTGTGTTAACACAATTATTACAAACAGTTAGAACGTGTACGTGTTCTTCCGCTAAGGAAAAATACCGAAACCAAAGTAATCAACGTTTTCCTATAATACGACTGTACTGTTGTCGAAAAGAAGGAAGAGAAAGAAATAGAGAGACGAAATTCGTTTGCCCGTTCGTTCCATATTTCCGTTTTATTTTTCCGTTCGGGACACTTTTTTCTAATCACTCCTCTCGCCAAAAGTGACATTAAAAGCATTTATTCAAAAAATTTGCAAGTGGCTTTACTTATTTTAGCAGGGTCGTTAAATCGTGAATAAGCATTGAATTTCATATAACGGGGAAAATACCTGGAATAAAACTTGAATGTTAGTGTTAAATATTGAAAATTCATTGTTTCTAATGTGATGAAAACCTTATCAAGATATAATTAAAAGTAGTTTTGAGTGCAGAATTTAGCTTTAGAATTGTTTAATTTCAAAAAGACAACCCTTAAAACTTTGATATTATAAGCAGTAGTGCGGATGTCAACGGCTCGTTCACACGCACCCCTGGTGGGAAGAATGGGTAGCGCTACTGTATAAGTACAAACAGTCTGTGTTATGCTTATCGCTCGATCTGCTCGATTGAAGTTTGGTTGCATTACTGTGTTATTCTGTAGTGTGATAAACTACAACTGTTTTGAGTATTCTACCGCGCAGGGGGTGCAGACTAGCTGCACCTATAGAGAGGGTTTAGACGTCCCTCGCGATACCCGAGTCTAACACACACTTACACTTACAACACTACACTTACGACTTTAACACTTTACACTCACACTTACATTTAGGGATGCGATAATAGCCTCAATGTGCTTTTCGCCTTAAAATACAAAAAAATTGAGTATTCTACACTCGTTTTACAAAACTATAAATTAAATAACGGGTTTACAAACAGGTAAGCGTTGGTTTTAAGAAAGTTGCTTTCCTTATTTACTAAATAAAATAATTGTCTCGCTGGCGTGATCGAAGCGAATTTCAAAAATGTAAAAACGTAATTCTTTTAAAATTTTTATATGGACTTAAGTTCATTTTCGTGTTGAACGGTCCAAGTTTGAATCAAATCGAACAGATATTGCAAATTTGAGCGCTAAAACACACCCAAAACGTGATCTATATGTCAAGATCGATGCGCATTTCAAGGCTCCAAATTTTGATTTCCATGATAGCTGTTCCAATTATTTATTTTTCAATGAAAATCCGCTAGAAATGTATTAAAGTATAAATAAATAGTTTTATATTCTTTATGATTTAAGACTTTTACTTTCGGCTCGTTGGACGTATTATGACTGGGATCAAAGTCATACAGAAAAGCTAACGGAAGTAAGTACTTTCGAACCTGCGAACAGGACCGAGTTCCCGCAAACTTCGTCTTACCAAACGTGCTACGAACACTCCTTGTCAGTGAAATTTTTTTGTTAAACAAAAACTGAGGATGAGTGTTAACGGTATCGAACCTGCGAACAGGACCGAGTTCCCGCAAACTTCGTCTTAACAAACGTGCTACGAACACTCCTTGTCAGTGAAATTTTTTTGTTAAACAAAAACTGAGGATGAGTGTTAACGGTTATCGAACCTGCGAACTTAAGGTGAGCATGTTTGAAGGCGCACCTGCCCGACCGGTTTAACTACCTCGGAGGGTGGTTATAAATTACACGAAAAGAAACATTAAACATTTTTATTTTTCGGAAAAGGTTAATAAAATATCTTATAATGTTAGAAAATGCAAAACAAATGGGTAATTTAATGAAAAGAATGTCGGTACAAATTTAATTAAAACTTTTAAATTTATTTAACAAATGTGTTGTGTTTTATTTATTTAACCAACAAATAGTGGTTGCAATACATTTAGTTCATATTTAGTACATTAACGGTTCTGTGAAATTAAAATAATAAAGATCATTTTTTAAATATAGCCATTGAACCAAAATATGGAGCTGGTTCCTCGTCCGGAATTGGGTTGGCGTGTACCGCGTAGATAGACGCCAACGCTACGACAAAAACCTGGAAAAAAAAGTGAAAAGTTGAGTTGCAATTTGACAAAGTGATGGGTAACTTTTGTAGGTACTTAAAAATGGCAGCGCGTAACTGCGAGGCTGATGTGTTCAAATCGAATCGAAAAAGTAAAAAAACATTTTAATAGGCAGTCATTTTGTAAATACTTATTTTTTGTACGGAAATATATTAATGGACCCTGTCCGCTGGAAAATTCACAACTTGTTTATTTCACTATGAACTTTTATTTCTGCATAAATTGATATTTTAAAATTACTGGTAAAATAAGAAAATGTACCTTGACTGCCGTTTTGGAATAAGACCATTTTTTTTAACATTTAAACGGATATTTTTGTGTAACGGATTTGGGTAAAATTTCTTGTAAAAATAAATTTTATTTTATCCCTGTACAAACTATACGGAGGGCGTGAAAAAATCGATTTCGAAAAAATATCGATCGTGAAAAATCGACTTGAAAAATTTGAGCTTAGAAAAATGGATTTAAAAAAATTATCTTAAGAAATCGATCTTTTGCAAAAAAACGTATAGTAAAAAACTGGTTTTAAAAAATCGAGCTTCGAAAAATTAACTTTTTTAAATTAGCAGTTTTTATATACTTGGCATAAATGTTGAAGCAGTAATGTTAACATTTAAAATATTTCATGAAAATAGCAAACTAATAATGCCTACGTTCTATAAAATTTGGTATCGATTTATTGTTAGTTTTTCAATTGTTTTGGGGAAAATACAAAACGGCTGATTTTTTTTTTTTTTTTTTTTTTTTTTTTTTTTTTTTTTTTTTTTTTTTTAACGTCCGGCTGTTGTGCACACTTGGGCTAATGCAGACGATGGGATGATTTATAGCGTATGAAAATGCCAAGCCTTGGCCGGGAATCGAACCCGGGTCCTCGGGGTGAAAGTCTAGTACGCTATCAACTAGGCCACCGAGGTAACTACAAAACGGCTGAGAGACAGAGAACTAATAATTTGTACCATAAGATTGCACACTATTTCATATAGGGTGTTTCAGAAATAGTGTTACATATTTCACAGGTCAATTCCTCTTATCAAAATAATGAAAAAAGTTCTTACACGTGCTTTCGAAAAAAAAGTCCGCTCGTTAAAAAAAAGAGGTACTTCATTATCAAATTACGGTTTTTTGAAAGTGCGAACGTTATTTTTGCACCATATGCGCTGAACTAATTAATACTGAAAAAACTTAAAAATTGATGGGTAAATATAGTGGTTTTTTGGAAAGTTGAGTGTAACTGCTTCCAGAATTGTATTCCTATTAATAAGAAAAACGTAGAATAGACTAGAATACAAAACATTATTTTCGAAAATCATTTAATGCATAATTTATAGATAAACTGTTTCGAAAAAATATGGTTAAAATGCAAAAAAATTAAAAATTCTAAGAATCTAGCCCTGTAACGGAATAAATAATACATTAGTACATTGTTCTGTTGCAAGGAGCGCTGGCCTACATAACTTTAAAACATTCGTGTAATAGTTTCCAAAAGTTGAAAGTTACAAATTTTGTTTTATACCTTCACTAACTATTTGAGAAAGTTATTTTAGTCAAAAACTTCAAAAATAGCGGTTCATACTCTGTTTTTTACATTTTACACTAGGTTTGTCGTTAACTAGAGATAGGTCCTACTAACCTGAGATATGTCGAATTCTATTTTCAAGATTAAAAAACACGAATAAAATCAGTAAATTCAGTTAGATTTAATTCAGTCTGCAGGTTACCCAAAAATGAATTATAAAAACCCCTATCAGAGAGTTACAAACATTTATTGATCACTGTCAGTACTTGGTGAAACTACGTGATATGCAGGAAAATCAGAACACATATAGTTTTACAAAATTCTTTTGTTCAGTGACACGTTTCGCCGTGAGGCATCTTCAGATATTGTGAAGCTCAGTTGATGTTAAAACTGGAAAGGAGAAGGTAAAGAAAGAAACCGACAGGTATGTAAGAAGGTACCAGCAGATTGGGAGATAGGCTTGAATAAGGGAGATTGTTTATCTGTTCTTTTAAATTAAAATTTAGGTTTTTAAAATAGATCTGCATTGTATTTCCAGAATTTAAAAATTATTTATCTTTATATCTTTTTGATTTTTACGAATTGCGATGATATTGTTCAAATCATAAGAATAATCAGATTCTAATAAATGATTTTCAAAATGTGGATAATTGTTTCGTACTTCAAACAATTGAAATATTCTTTAACACGTATTGTCCTAATACTCACAAGGGACAATTTCATATGCAACACTGCTTAGTAAAAGATCTATTTTATCCTTATTGTTGACAATGCACAGTAAAAAGCTGGCTTAT
The DNA here is from genome assembly GCA_022606455.1 of Callitettix versicolor. Lineage (NCBI taxonomy): Eukaryota > Metazoa > Arthropoda > Insecta > Hemiptera > Cercopidae > Callitettix > Callitettix versicolor. Next base: position 69,927,219 of record CM040184.1, on the reverse strand, counting down.
AATTAGTTTTATCGAAGACTAAAGTTCTAATTTTGTAACTTATATTGCCTAAAAATGGTATTTTACTGTATTTTTATGTTCCTTTACGTCACATATTTACATTGTATAACATAACTTAGAGAAAGTTACCAGAGATTTCTGCTTTTTAATTAAAATTACATTCACAATATTAACGTTACATTTATTATTGACAATAATCTGATAAATGGCATTTAATTCAAAATCAAAGTTATCATTAATTAAGGGTACAGATAAATAAGTGGATCATGCTGTGAAAGGTCCATAAATATTTGCGATATGGGAAAATGGGTGTTCAAAATGACCTGGTATTATAGAGTCTGTGTATGCAGGTTATCGGTACATTTTGTAGAAATGTGCGTGACTGCTTGTATTTATATTTTAAATCCGAAAATTGTAGTAAGATTGAACCAAATCAGTCTTAATTGGGACCCCACACGCGCGCGCACACACACACACGCGCGCACACACGCGCGCGCACACGCACATGCACATACAAACACACACGCGCGCGCACACACGCACACGCGCACACGCGCACGCGCGCACACACACACAAACACACACACACACGCACACACACACGCGCACACACACACACACACACACACACACACACACACACACACACACACGCACACACACAACACACACACGCGCACACACACACACACACACACGCGCGCGCACACACACACGCACGCACGCACACACACACACACACACACACACACACACACACACACACACACACACACACACACACACACACACACACACACACACACACACACATAACATGCATAAATATACAGTCTTAACATTTTAATGATACTACAAATTGTAGGCTCATATAGTTTCGGAAATTGGGAACTTACCATGTTTTAGGCTCCAATAGCCCATTTTCCAGTGTAAAGTCATAAAAAAATTTACGACTATGATCAAACGAAATTAAAATGAGCAAATTCCTTGCTTGTATTTATGTTTTAAATCTAAAAAGTTAATATTTTTACTACGAACACAAAGATAAATGTTTTCGTTAATAACATGTGTCACTGAATAAAATAATTTTGTGAAACTATATGAGTTTTCTAATTTTCCTGGACCAAAACGCTGTATAACAGCAAGGATTTTATAGCGTTAAACATTAATAATATAACAAATAATACTTTACTGCAAGAGCTCGCCACATGTTGTCCACTGATGTCCTGCAAATAAATCATACAACTGCCTTGAGAGTCTCGGTTTAAATACACCAGTTTTCTGTTACCTAATGTGACCTTTAATAATAGAAGCAGTTTGTTTTGTTGTTGTAAGACTTAATTGCCACAAAAGCTTAATAAATATAATGCTATACACGTATATACCTATTGACTATGCATTGATTTAACCTTTGCCGTAAAAAAACAACTGAGTTTTCCTCATTGCGAAATCGAAAGAATTGCGTTGAATTCGAAGACGAACTAGCATTAAAGAAGATACTACCTGTTTCAATGATGTTCCTTCTGTATAGCGTCAAACATTTTAAAAATATTGTTTTGTAGAAAAATTTGAAATTATTAAACTGGTTTTATTTAATAGCCTTGTGCTTATTACAAGTTTATTGTAAATAATTGAAGTTTTAAAACTTCAAATTCAGATTTGTACCCTACTTGCGACTGTGAAATATGTTTCATAATAGAGAATATAGGTATTTTTCGTACTATACAAAGTGTAGGAGTGATCCTTAAAAAAATCAATCTCAGATTTGTGATTGATCTATACGTTTTCCTAATCGTGAGTGAAAAAAATTGTTTTACTTTGTCCGTTTGTATTTGCCTGTGTACAGACTAAACTAAGTGACCTATTTTTATGAAATTCGTGACTGTACTGTAGGTCTGGTTTGCCTATGCCATGACTGTATCTTTATTTTTCAGAATTAAATGGTTTTTGAAACCGCTTTGTTAAAAAAAACTATTAAAAAACTGATGTTTAATTGGATTTTACGTTGTCATAAGAATACAAACAAAACAATACATTGAAACAATCGTTTTTTGGGTTTTTTTTCAAATTTAAGCCCACATTGGAGCACACACAGTCAATTTAATTCAGTCTTTTTTTTTCTACGTTCTTCCCAGTATTTTTTTAATCTTATTGATCTCTGAAGTATGAGTTCTTACGAATATACTACGTTTCGTGGACGTTTTTCCCTAAACTGTAATTGGTTTCCTGACTTTTTAAGATCGCTTTTCCCTTCTTCCTGCCAATTGCTCCTTGGTTATTCCCAGTTCCTCCAAGTCCTGTTCCACCTCCTTCAACCAGTTGTTCTTAACTTTACACTTCAGTTGGTAGTCCAATAATCTCTTCGTAAGTCTACTCTCTGGTAATCGAGTTAGGTGTCCAAAGAAGGCCAATCTTCTTTTCCTAAAAATGTTAGTGAGCTGCTCGTTGTTCCGATACAAGACCGCATTCGGCAACAGTCTGTACTGTCCCCCCACCAAATGTTTCTTATTAATAATTGTTCGGAGTACTCTCCTTTCCATTCTCTGGAGCTCCTCCGTTCTATTTTGGCTCTTTAGATTAAATAGGGTCTCCGAGGCGTAAGTTACGTTTGCCCTTATGACCGTGTTATAATGCCTAAGTTTAGATTTTATAGAAAGCGATTTTTTTTTGTAGGTGTTCTGGGTCAAATAGAAGGCAGATCTTAATTTAGCTACTCTGTTAAGTATTGCTGGTTTTCTCTGAGGTCTCTGGTAATAGTTTCTCCCAAGTACTTAAATTTATCGGTAATCTTTAACCGGTCGTTACCGATTTTTACGAACTTTTGTTCTGTCTTTCTTATTGGCATTTTATCTGTTTCTCCTGAAGGATATTTGGAGGCCGACTTTTCCTGCTATGTCTCTTAGTGATTCAATTTTTTTGTTATATCAGACAAAAAAACCTATTATATTTGCATTGTCAAATTTGTACCATATATTGTGAAAATAAGTGAACCAATTTTGTGTAGTAAGTTCGAAATAAAAAAATATATGGTTCAAGAAAAAGTACCATTTATTTTGCTTCTGTTTTATATTTTATTACTCCCCAAGCATTTTAAAAATCATAAAGTAACAAACTATGATTTTTTTCTTCATGCATGACCAAAATTTGAGTAACATTTGAAAAATTGTTTATTTTTTAGAATCCGAGCCGAATTTTGGGGTTTCTTTCGGACGATATTTTTTCGAGAATTGTTTCTCCTTATCATTCTTTTATTACTGTAATTCAAAATTTAACGTGCCGTAACTGTATGACAAGTAGCCTACATGTAGCTTTTCAAAATTCATGAAAAAAATAAAGCAATTTTAATATTTTTAATAAGTTTGTAAAAAAACAACCAGATAAATTAAGCACCGACAGTTGAAGATAGGTTTGAATTGAAACGGAAATTAAAAATGAAGTTGTCTCTTCGAAAATCTAATCTGGACGACTCATTGTCATGTCAGGGGTGACAGAGGGGAGGGTGATTTGTAGGGTAAATTATAAACAGTGTGCATTATTAATTTTAGATAAAGAAAATGAGTCCTTCCTTTTAGCGAATTGTTATTGGAAAAATGAGCTATAAGAGCAGCCGTCATAGTAAGACACCCAGAACTTGAAATGAGCACCAATCATGAGCTCTAGATCAGATTTTGGTGTGTCGTTAAAATTTACATTCAGCAAGCTTAAGTTGACAATTTTGGTCCAATGTGATTCAAAGTTGACACAAAAATCCACACAAACTTGGACAGTTTCTGTTAACCAACAAAATTCTTTCAACAGTTTCAAAATAGCGGCCATTTCAAGTATTAAAAAATATTTTATGTTTTAAATGTTTTTGAAAATTGGATTTAACGAGCTTTAAAGACCGTGTAAATAAGCATTTGGAATTTTTAAAATTGAAATTTAGAAATATTTTAACTTCCGTCAGGGTCATTTTTGTATTTTCAGTGTAATTTGAAAATTAAAAATGCTAATATATGCAGATTTTAATGCTGATTGTGGCGGTGAAATCAGACTTTCAAAATACTTATTTATGACGGTGATAAAGGAAAATACTTTGGAAATTCACAACTATCACGTCAGTGTGACATCTGCGTGTTGCGATTTTCGTATTAATTTCAACAATGTTATGAAAAATTAATAATTTTGGATCACATTTTGGATTAGCGAATTTCGAATAAAGAACCTATAAAAACCGAGACTGTAAATGTGAAACGATTCTGACTTTTAGAAAATATTTCATTGGTCGTTAAAAATCGTTTTTAAATCAAATTTTAATATATAGTTTTTCAAAAACATTTCAAGTTAACCCTTTCCGGTCCATTGAGTAATCATGGTTTTCTTTCAGTAATATTTTGTTTCTATGATTAGTATTATATACCTATTCAAAATTCCCGTCAGTACATCTATCAACTCACCTAACATTAATAAGGCTATAGCGGTTTGCAAAAGAAACTCTATAGTTTCATCTTCAGGACATTCAGATGGAAAAATGTTAAATCCTCTGTCGATAATTTTGCAAAATTAAGCACTTCTGTCGCTCATCACTTAGAGGTAGGATTTTTAAACGACTTAAAATATGTCGTTTAAGAAAATCGCTTCTATGGTTAACCAATACTAATGCTTAATTTTAGAATGAAAGAAACGTATATGAGATGTTTTCAAAGCAGATCAATAGATAATCCCGTGTTGAAGTAATGTAGAAAATGAAGTGAATTTAATAACAAAGCATAATGTTGTGGTAAAAATAGAAATATTTATTTTTAATATTATTTTTCAATATATATATATTATTATTATTATTATTATTATTATTATTATTTGCGCATAGACCCTGTTGGATCACGCAAAACACTCTGACTCATGTCTTGTTCCTTCTAATCCTCCACACCTCCTGTCCCCATGGATCTTCTTCCGCTCCTCCGTCCATTTTACCCCTGCTCTCTTTGGGATTTCATTCTCTGGGACCTTCCAACCGAGCATCTTTCTCCTGTATGCGCGCCTGTCTTCAACATCTGTTGAGTCTATTCCTGCGTCATGTAGGTCTATTCTGACTTGTGCGATCCACGACGTTGTTGATTTGACACCTTGTATATACTTTAAGGATTCTGTTGGCAAGTCTCGTTGTTGGGAGTCTACTGATGTGTCCATAGACCCGAAGCCTCCTTCTTCTAATATCTGCTGCCAGGTTCGATATCTTCTCTGTGGTCTTCCGGGAGTGCAACCTGTATCCATCTTCTGTTAATCTCGGACCAAGGATCTATCTATCTATCTATATATATATATATATATATATATATATATATATATATATATATATATATATATATAGTGAAATAAAACAATTAACTTTGAGCCCCATTTAAAAATAAAAATATTTTTGTAATTTTTTCAAAATATACAAAAGTTTCCAAATGTATTTGTTAATAAAACGGTATACACATACATATGTTTGTTTTATAAGTTTTAATGTTCGAAACGTAAAAGACTCTAGTACCAATTTTTGAAAATCGCCAAGTAACATTTAGCTGTGTAAAACAGTATGTAAACTGAAACAAATACACATATTTTTTATACTTTCTTGAAGAAAAAGAACCACTGATTAATAAAATATATCATAACTAACAATTTTCACTTTTAAAAAAATTACAAAAATTGAATTTTTGAAAAAGAGTTTATTTCACGTAGTAAACATAACCCAAAAATTCTTTAGTTTACCCGTTAAGTCACTTATCACATATATTTAAAAAAAAACAATTTTTAATTTCACAATCTATATTTGTTCTGTCGCTCATCACTTAGAGGTAGGATTTTAAACGACTTATAAGTCGTTCATCGCTTCTAGGGTTAACCAATACTAATGCTAATTTTAGAATGATAAAACGTATATGAGATGTTTTCAAAGCAGATCAATAGATAATCCCGTGTTGAAGTTGCAAATCGGAATTTAATAACAAAGCATAAGTTGTGGTAAAAATAGAAATATTTATTTTTAATATTATTTTTCAGTAAATAAAATGTTTTAAAAGCAATTTTAAATTAAATTTACGAACATAAAAGAGAACAAAATTACTTTTAATAAAATCACTCTTTGATTTGTTTATTTTAAAGTTTACTACCCGCATATTTTCTTGTTATATATACAAATTGTATTAAAATTTGTTAAAATTACAGCTGCGATCGCAGTGAACATAGTTTAAGTGAACTTGTCTGTTAAACTTTTAAGCAAACATATGCATGCAAAACAAGCATTTGAGAAAGTTTGTGCAGTACAGTATCAATACAAGCTATTACTAAAATTAAATTCGTTATTAAAAATTAATAAAATGTAACCAACACTAATGCTAAGTTTAGATTACTAAAACGTTCACTTGTAAGACGTTTTCAAAGTGGATCGGTAGACATTTTATAAAAACGTGTTCAATTTTTTAAATTTACTAGTAAAACATAAAAGCTTGTATAAAAATTAAATATTTATATTTAGTACTAGTCTTTAATTAGTAAATTGTTTTAAGTATAAATAATTTTAGGTTAAATCTGTTAAAAAAGAATAAAAGTAGTTTTAATAAAATCATAATTGATTTTTGTATTCGATAGTTTCCTGCCCACATTTTTCTCGTTATATAAATATATCATACGTATTAAGATATGTTAAAATTACAGCTACGATCGCAGTGAACATCGAAGTGAAATCTTTAGAGTGAAACCGATTTTAATACATTTATTGAAGAAGTGTCTGTTAAAGTTTTAACGCCAAACATATGCGCGCAAAACAAGCATTCGAGAAAGTTTGTGCAGTACAGTTTCACCGTAATGACCGCTTTGCCAACTTTGATTTAACAAGAGTTTTGTTAGCGCACGCACACGTGACGGCCTAGGTAACGTGATTGATTTTCAAACAATTCCATCACGTCGGCATTCACCTCTAGTCGGGCTAATAACGCGATGCTACGTGCAGCACGTAAAAACTAGTCCAATCTGACGTGGTTTGCTGTACAGCTCCACTGTGCACGCTTCCATACATAACCTAACCTAACAGACAATTTTGTAATACATGTTCTGTATGTTGAAAGTGTGGAAGCTCTACAACAGAGTTCTCACAGAATTGAACGCGGCACGCAGCTGTCTCGCTGAGGAAATGGAAGCGAATTTACAAGAAAACTAACATTAACACTTCATGTGATGACATTTTGTATTATATTTTTTAAATAACAAGCGTTAACATTTGCAAGATATGATAACGAAATAACATTTTGAAAGACGTTTAAGATAAAATATTAATTTTTTTTAAAAATGGAATGAACCCGATTTTGAAACAGTTTAACGGATTTTCCTGCACAAATTATTAGTCTGAGCAAATATCAAAGTCGACTTTAAATATAGGAAACAAATCGAAAGTTAGGCTTCTAATGCAATAAATGTAATTACCATATATATTTAACTGTATATTCAACCAAATATTTTCGAACAACCCATTTTCAAAAGTCTTCTAGATCTGAATAAAAATTCTAATGGATGCAATTTTAACCACCCACCTATTTTCAAGACTTCTAGAGATCGTAATATATGTAATTTTAACAACCAAATCATTTTCAAAAGTCTTCTAAAGATCGTAATATATGTAATTTTAATAACACTCCCGTTTTCAAAAGTCTTCTAAAGATCGTAATATATGTAATTTTAATGACCCTCCCATTTTCAAAAGTCTTCCAAAGATCGTAATATATGTAATTTTAACGACTTACCCATTTTCAAAAGTCTTCCAAAAATCGTATTGTATGTAATTTTAACGATTTACTCATTTCCAAAAGTCTTTTAAAGATCGTAATGTATGCAATTTTAACGACCCACCCATTTCCAAAAGTCTTCTAAAGATCGTAATGTATGCAATTTTAACGACCCACCCATTTCCAAAAGTCTTCTAAATATCGTAATGTATGTAATTTTAACGACCCACCCATTTCCAAAAGTCTTCCAAAGATCGTAATATATGTAATTTTAACGACTTACCCATTTTCAAAAGTCTTCCTAAAGATCGTAATATATGTAATTTTAACGACTCACCCATTTTCAAAAGTCTTCCAAAGATCGTAATGTATGTAATTTTAACGACCCACCCATTTTCAAAAGTCTTCTAAAGATCGTAATATATGTAATTTTAACGACCCACCCATTTTCAAAAGTCTTCCAAAGATCGTAATATATGTAATTTTAACGACTCACCCATTTTCAAAAGTCTTCCAAAGATCATAATATATGTAATTTTAACGACTCACCCATTTTCAAAAGTCTTCTAAAGATCGCTATGGACGCTTTTATTGGCTTTCATCTGAATCTTAAAGTGATGGCCGCTCTAGTAGGCTATTTTCCAATGGAGATTCGTTAATCTCAGGTGCTATTAATGTTTTACATATGTAAATGAACTGTGTCCATGAAAATCTGTTCATAGTTCAAATTTGCATTCAGCGGACTTCCATTGGAAAAATGAGCTATTGGAGCCCCATTGTGGTAAAATCCAGACCCGGGACCTTCAAATGGGACCTCGAGATCATAATTTTGAGTAATTGTTAAAATATATATATATATATATATATATATGTGTGTGTGTGTGTGTGTGTGTGTGTGTGTGTGTGTGTGTGTTTTAACACGCTCACCTTTCAATTGGTTCGATTTTATTTTATTTTGTCACAAAAATCGATTATTTCAATAGCTTAGACAAGTTCTTTAATCAGCAAAATTCGTTAAACAGTTTCAAAATGGTAACTTTTAAATCTTTAAAAATCCACAAAATTTTTTGTCTTGCATGTTTGCATGTTTTTGAAAATTTGATTTGACCATCTTATTAAAAACTGCATAAATTAGTATTTTGAATTTAAAAAATCCGTAAAAATTAAGAAATTTTCTGGCGGCGTTTGTTTATTCTTACATTTTTAATGTAATTTGAAAGTTTTATGTACTAATATAAGCATATTTTAATGGTGATTGTGATAGTGAAGTTGGAATTTCAAAAAGGGTAACATTAAGAAAAATATTTTTGGATATTCCCATCATCGTGTCTGCGATACAGTTGAGTGCCGACATTATTTTATTTGTTATCAATTTTAATTACAAAAGGTTTAAATTTCGATAGTGCAGTGGTTAACGCTGATTACAATGGTGGAATAATTATATCAAATAAATATTATTTTTGCGATATGAGGGAATTTTACTGAGTAACTAAAAATGATTATAAATTTTTGTGCAACGTTCATGTGCTCATTTCGTCATGCCCTTTCTGGCGCTTACAGTAACGAGATTCAATGATTTTCCAACGGAATTCCGCTAATAACTGAATGTGCCTAACATTTCCTTTTGAAAAAGATCAGTAATTTTAATGGTTGACTCACAGTCTATGGGGATATAATTAGTGGCGCACAAGTCAGAACCGGGCACTCTGCCAACCACCCCTGCAACAAATCTTCTTCCTTCATGCTCCACTAACTCCGCCAGACTTTCTATTTTTTTGAAGTGAATACCTCTTTACGCCCGGTGCGGCAAATTTTGTGGTACAGTGAAATCGAATTGAAAGTGACGGCAGGAAGAATGAATGAAACAGCTGATTATCACAGAAATGCCAGTCATTGCGTAACAATAATATGTATTACAAAATCAAGCGACTTGACCATAGATAAACTACTTAGGTTTAATATTGAAAGGCGATAAAGGATTGAAAATTAAATAAATAAATATACTGGTAGAATTAGAAATTTAAAATGTTAAAATGAATAAAATAAGTGAAACATTATTTTAAAGCTACACTTATATAAAAAATGTTTAATATGCAAAGGAAAAATTGTTACACTGTGTAATGTAGCGTGTGGAGCTAGACTAATGTCCTTCTAAACAGCTGATTTCGCACAACAGCTGTTGCTTCCATAATATAATTCCATTTAATTGAGGTTATGTTTACTGTTTCTGTTTATTTGAATACAATACTGTACAATTAATAATAAATATATATTATTTTGTATTAATATAAACAAAGCAATTTTTCAAAAAATGTCAATACTTATTTAACAATAATCTGTGTATATTTTAGACTTTTTTTGAAAATCGTGTTCACCAACATAATCAGCGTTTGAACCTGCGCAGGATAACATAAGATTTCAGTTAGCCTACATTGAAAATATTACTAAAAGGAAATATATCAGCTGTCCGATCGATTGTCTTATTTTCGGTGGAATTTTGAAATTATTAATGAACTCAGTATTTGACGTTGGTTACATTTGTGAAAGAGGATTTTCAAACAAATGTCATATTAAAAGTTACGTTTTCTTTGAGATTTGGAAATTTACGCAATATTTCGTAACAATTACCATTATTTAAATCTGATCTGATAGAGTAGTGGCGCGCGCGCGCACACACACACACACACACACACACACACACACACACACACACACACACACACACACACACACACACACACACACACACACACACACACAAGAAAACTTAAACTTAAAAATGGGTTCTAGAGATCATGATCGGTGCTTATTTTATTTTCCCAGGTCTAGGTTTTACTATGATGGCTTCTTCAATAGCTTATTGAATCGATTGCAATTAGATAATCGAACTGTTAAGTGATTTGACTGGTTGCATTTTTATAATGACCAGAATTGTACAAACTTTTTATTCCAAAATATTTTTTATAAATCAATGTTAAATTATTATTCAGGACAAAAGGCACACTGGGGATTTTTAAAAGTGCGGGGTTGGACCGCGAAACGGCATGGTTTGTCTTCCAGTTTACGTACAGTGTGTTACCGATTTATTGTTCAGACTTATAAATTTATCGCCTGCGTTTAATCTCGCACTAAATAACTCAATGTATTGCACGGGTCTCCAGTTAGTCAAGTCTCCATTCTCTGTGTACGCGACCTGACTTCATTTCGTAAATTTACAGTCATCACCTATTTCCGCCATCGTAAATCACGGCCATTGTGGACAAATAGTTTTATTAATGCGCTGAACTGTCATTGTTATGAGCTTTTATGAGATTCCCGTTTGTCACCGTTATGTATGTAATGTTATATTTAAAATAACATTTATGTGAAACTGATTCTGTCTGATTAGTTGGTTCTGCTCAAATATGGTACTTCTGATTACGTGTTACTATTATAGGCAACCAAATTTTACAAAAGTTACGAAATATTACTCCTGTAAATGTTGCACTTTTCGTATTTTTTTCAGATTCTTTCAAACATTTTTTTGTTGACCGTAATGTCTTGTAATATTACTCTACAAAGTAGTTTACAATTTTAGTGGACACGATTAAATATCTTTTTAAATTTAAGGCTCCATTTGCACACTTCCTGTGTGAAAAACTGATGTTTTACTTCAATCCCGTTTTTAGTACGTGACTTCAGTTTTAAAACAGATTCAAACCTAGGTCCTATTTTACCACATACCAAGGGGCGTTTTAAATTTTGAAAATAAATATACGTAGGATTGGAAATTTGAAAGTATCTTGTTTTCGAAAGGTCCATAAACATAAGAACTCTCGTACGTAACCTAAAATTAATTGTACAGTTTTTGCTTATTAAAATCTGGTCCAAACAGATTTTGTGACTTCTAAAATATTGTCCCCAACTTTAAAACGAAAACTAACGTTTTGATAATACTACTCATGCAAAATCGTTGTTAAGAAAAATTCTATGATGCGTTTAGAAATTGTTTCCGTTCGACAATATCCTTTAAAAAACATAACTTTTTATATTAAATTTTTTAAGGTTTTTTTTTGACGTGCTTGACTATAATTTTAATGGCGAAAAAAGTATCGTCAGATAACCATCACATTGACTTCAGCTTATGAAACTAAACCGGATGTTCTTAGGAAAGAACTGACTGTACAATATAAGTAGGAAACCGTTTCCGTTAGTATGTCCTTGAGTTGAAACAGAAAAACAGACACGACAACCACGTTTGTTTTGACCAAATTAAAGTCAGTAAACTGTTCTTAAGTCGGCAAGAAACGAAATTTGAAAAAATATGAAAATTTATAAAAACGTTTTTTTTGAATTTCAAAAATTGTAAATATGTTTAAAATTTGGAATGACCGACATTTTGAAACTGTTGAACGGATTTTGCTAGGCAATGCATTTATTCAAAACTATATACAAAATATTGTAGTAAGATTGAACCAAATCAGTCTTAATTGGGAAAACACACACACACACACACACACACACACACACACACACACACACACACACACACACACACAAACATGCATAAATATACAGTCTAACATTTTAATGATACTACAAATTGTAGGCTCCTATAGTTTCGGAATTGAGCCGCCTCGGTGGTCTAGTGGATAGCGTACTAGGCTTTCACCCCGAGGACCCGGGTTCGATTCCAGGCGAGGGCTTGGCATTTTCATACGCTATACATCATCCCATCATCTGCATTAGCCCAAGTGTGCAAAATAGTCGGACGTTAAACACAAAAAAAAAAAAAAAAGTTTCGGAATTTGGGAACTTACCATGTTTTAGGCTCCAATAGCCCATTTTCCAGTGTAAAGTCATAAAAAATGTCCGATTATGATCAAATGAAATCAAAATTAGCAAAGTCCTTGCAAACAAAAAGCATCACGAAGCAAACACAACAATACGTATTCTTGTTAAACTCAAACCTTAATCACCAAATCGTTCCCCCCACTATATAACTTTCATATAAAGTAAACGCAAATCACCATAACCGAATCTAACAGGACAAATCTTTTACGACGAATTTGGAAGTTTAAACGTTTATACCTACAAAAAGATTTACATATTATCAAAGTACATTCCCGCAAGGACCTCTTTATAGAATACATTTTTATCGTCGCAAATTGAATACATTCGGGGCGGAAGGAAAACCGACAAACCGAATGGAAAATTTAAAACGGTAAAATAAGTCACTTAGTGGAAGAAAGTTGTGCGTTGCTTGAGGAGCGGTGCATTGAGGCGATGAATTAGATTGGCTGAGGATGCGTCGGAAGGTGGGAAAACGTTTGTGGCCGTGCCAGTACCCACCCTAACGCTTTCAATTTTCCCTTTATTGTAAAATAGCTCTATATTTGTATACTGTCAACTTTTTTCTATTTTACTGGAACATAAATATATAAACTGGGCGTGTTCCGACAGAAGTGAAACGTTTTATGCTCGTGTTAAAAAAAATAATTATTCAAAGGAGAAAAAACTCTCTTACATCCGCAATTTTTGTCCAATTTGATTCAAATTTAGTGCACAAATCTGCTTATTTAATATTTTAAGTAATGTAATAGTACAGTTCTACTATTCTACTAAACGAATCCTAAACTATATGTTCTTCTTCTTTTCGTTTCACCCTCTTTGGGGTACGCTGAATTAATCATTTCTTGCGCGCTGTACTTTTCTTTGTTCCCAGTAGCTCTTCATTCTTTCTGATCTTCTTTTCCTCTCCTCTTCTGAAATGATAGGTTTAGGTCTTATTTTGGTTTTATCTTGGAATCTTATTCTTTCGTCTTTGGTACTTATTTTAGCAGTTTGGTCAAGCAGTGAATTTTCTGTAATTTTTAATTCTATTAGGTCTTTTTCAATTTCTTTAAACCAGTTCGGTTTTGTTTTACGATTATGGAAAAAATCAAACACTTGTTTCGTTAATCTATTAGAGTTCATTCTAAGAAGATGGCCGTAAAAATTTATTCTCCTTTTTCTCATAGTATCGGACAGTTTTTCAATTTTCTTATAGAGAGCTTCATTTCTTATATATACTACCTTATTATCCTGAAATTTTGTTCCTATAATTTTTCTTAAGATTTTCCTTTCCGTTATTTCAAGCTTTTCTATCTGGCCTATGCGATTCATGGTTAATGTTTCTGCTGCGTACAGTGCTTCCGGCTTGATCACTGTTTTATAATGTTTAATTTTGGACCCCCATGAAAGGGATTTCTTATTGTATGTTTCTTTCGTCAATTGGAAGGCCAATTCAAGTTTGTTTTTCCTGGATTCCATTGCCTTGCCTTCATCTGCATTCCAACTAATCCATTCACCAAGATATTTGAACTCTTTTACAATTTCTAAAACTATATGTTATTATATTTTGTTATATTTATTTGTTTTTGCTATTATAGTTTGTTGTTTTTTCTTATTAAACTTAATTTTTTACATTTTATTCTTTCTTTTACATTTTTATTTCGCGCGACGGCGATGATAACCACATCGGTTTTTCGCCGGAAAAAACTAAATTATCCTAAACTAAACGTAATAGTAGGCCTACTAACTGTACAATAATATTAAATATTTTATTATTATTAATGAGTTTATTTACTACAAAATTCATAAATACGTTTGTTAATTACATACATAAAACCTCAGCTACCCACCTTTCATCTGAATCTTAAAGTGATGGCCGCTCTAGTAGGCTATTTGTCCAATGGAAATGCGTTAATCTCAGGTGCTATTAATGTTTTACATATGTAAATGAACAGTGTCCATGAAAATCTGTTCATAGTTCAAATTTGCATTCAGCTGACTTCCATTGGAAAAATGATGTATTGGAGTCATCGTGGTAAAATCCAGATCCGGGACCTTCAAATGGGACCTCGAGATCATAATTTTGAGTAATTGTTAAAATTATATATATATATATATATATATATATATATATATATATATATATATAAACGCAAAATCTTGAGGAAGATCCTTGGCCCGAGATTAACAGAAGATGGATACAGGTTGCACTCCCGGAAGACCACAGAAAAGATATCGAACCTGGCAGCAGATATCAGAAGAAGGAGGTTTCGGTTCTATGGACACATCAGTAGACTCCTAACAACGAGACTTGCCAACAAAATCTTTAAGTATATACAACGTGTCAAATCAACAACGTCGTGGATCGCACAAGTCAGAATAGACATGACGCAGGAATAGACTCAACAGATGTTGAAGATAGACACGCATACAGGAGAAAGATGCTCGGTTGGGAGGTCCAAGAGAATGAAATCCCAAAGAGAGCAGGGGTAAAATGGACGGAGGAGCGGAAGAGGATCCATGGGAACAGGATGAGGGAGGTGTGGAGGATTAGAAGGAACAAGACATGAGTCGGAGTGCTTTGCGTGATCCAACAGGGTCTATGCGCAGATAATAATAATAATAATATATATATATATATATATATATATATATATATATATATATATATATATATAAGTATGTGTGTGTTTTAACACGGTCACGTTTCAATTGGTTCGATTTTATTTTATTTTGTCACAAAAATCGATTATTTCAATAGCTTAGACAAGTTCTTTAATCAGCAAAATTCGTTAAACAGTTTTAAAATTGTAACTTTTAAATCTTTAAAAATCCACAACATTTTTTGTCTTCAACATTTTTTGAAAATTTTATTTGACCATCGTATTAAAAACTGCATAAATTAGTATTTTGAATTTAAAAAATCTGTAAAAATTAAGAAATTTTCTGGCGGCGTTTGGGTTTATTCTTACATTTTTTAAGAAGGATGTTATCCATCTGTAGTGTTATCTACTTTAATATTCTCAAAATACAATTAACATTAACCATTCGAAATTTCTAATCAATACAATAACTCATCCATTAATGGAGGAAGCAAGGGAGCAGATTCTTGAATTGAAGAAACAAGCAGCTAAAATAGGTCTAAACATATCTTTTGAAAAGACCAAAATCATGACAAACAACAAATACCCAAATAAATACCTTAAAATCCAAGAAAAGAAAATAGAAATTGTAAAAGAGTTCAAATATCTTGGTGAATGGATTAGTTGGAATTCAGATGAAGGCAAGGCAATGGAATCCAGGAAAAACAAACTTGAATTGGCCTTCCAATTGACGAAAGAAACATACAATAAGAAATCCCTTTCATGGGGGTCCAAAATTAAACATTATAAAACAGTGATCAAGCCGGAAGCACTGTACGCAGCAGAAACATTAACCATGAATCGCATAGGCCAGATAGAAAAGCTTGAAATAACGGAAAGGAAAATCTTAAGAAAAATTATAGGAACAAAATTTCAGGATAATAAGGTAGTATATATAAGAAATGAAGCTCTCTATAAGAAAATTGAAAAACTGTCAGATACTATGAGAAAAAGGAGAATAAATTTTTACGGCCATCTTCTTAGAATGAACTCCAATAGATTGACGAAACAGGTGTTTGATTTTTTCCATAATCGTAAAACAAAACCGAACTGGTTTAAAGAAATTGAAAAAGACCTAATACAATTAAAAATTACAGAAAATTCACTGCCTGACCAAACTGCTAAGATAAGTACCAAGGACGAAAGAATAAGATTCCAAGATAAAACCTAAACCTATCATTTCAGAAGAGGAGAGGAAAAGAAGATCGGAAAGAATGAAGAGCTACTGGCAACAAAGAAAAGTACAGCGCGCAAGAAATGATTGATTCAGCGTACCCCAAAGAGGGTGAAACGAAAAGAAGAAGAAGAACTCATCCATTAATAATTACATACATCAACTGAACATTTTCTATGTATAAGCTGCTTAATGGTAACAAAACAATTTCTGACCAATTATTCCATTTAAATACTCGATATATTTCACAACCAAACCATTTTACTCGAAACTGTTGTAATGCCGGACAAGCCACCAAATAGTACTCTCTACTTTTAACTTATTGCATATCGAACATATTATGCCTCCTTAGTCCTTTCTACTCTAAAATTTACATTTATCAACTTTTATTTTAACTTAAAAATACAAGAAATGAATTGCAAACTATTACTATCACATGCATAGTGATTTTCCCTTAAATTTTGTGCCTTAAATATTAAGTTATTCCTAAAAACTGTTTTAATAATCTTTCTGTGCTCAAATTTATTTTGTTACTGTCCAGATATTTATATAAACCCATATTATAAAAGTTCGAAGCCTAATATTAAATAATTTTATTGTTCAAACATAACCTCAACAACACATAAACATATATGTTGTTCAACACGTAAACATAACCTCAATTGAAATGATATTGAAGCAACAGCTGTTGTGCGAAATCAGCTGTTTAGAATTAGTCACTTCAAGTCTACATGTATACAAGAACGATTTTATATGCTGTGAGGAATGTGTTACGAAATCTAGCGTAAAGCGAAAGCAAATGCTTATGGCCACGTTTTGTTATCCGCGGCCATAACTTCAAAAACTGAACTCACAGAAAAATCTTCGAGCTGATTTCTGCTTACGGAATTAAATGAAGTGAGGTCAAACCCGCTAATGATTAACTTTTTTTACAACATTGATTTTTTACAACATATTGATTTCTATAAAATTAATTATATAAATAACACGAGTGATAAATATTTTAATTATAATTAACGCCATTATACTACACGCCCGACTAATCTAGCATGAAATTATTTAGAGCGTTTACAGATAATGCATATTGCATAATTTGTTTATATTTTAACAGTGATAATGTAAACATTATCATGTACATAAATATTTTCAATAATTAATATTAAATTAATCAACACCATTATACTGCGTATCCCACCCGTTTAGCACACAATTGTAAGATAGTTGACAGTTAAATATAATGTTGTACATACTTTGAACCCAGCTTTCAAAAGCGTTAGCCAGCCGCCTCGGTGACCTAGTTGATAGCGTACTGGGCTTTCACCCCGAGCACCCGGGTTCGATTCCCGGCCAGGACTTGGCATTTTCATACGGTATAAATCATCCCATCGTCTGTATTATCCCAAGTGTGCACAAATAGTAGGACGTTAAACACAAAAAAAAATCAAAAACGTTATAGTATTAACAATGAGCTGTAAAGTGATAGCGTTAAACAGTTTCAAAATGGCGGTCATTCATAATTATAACTTTTTTATTTTATCGTTTTTGAAAATCTGATCCCATTTTAATCAGAGTTAAAATTCTATATAAGTTAGCATTTATTATTTTCATATTTCACTGAAAACATAAAACTATTCTAATGGTGGTCAGGGTTCAATTTAATACAATTTAAAAATTTTAAACGTTATATTAAGCAGATTTCAATGCTAGTTATGGTGAAATCGTATTTTCAAATTGTTAATATTATTTTGTTTTTATTCAACAGCTGTTTTGAAATTATACTTTTGTTACCGTAGAAACCAATATAAGAACTTTATTTAAATAATTCCTGTTATTGAACCAAAAATTAAAATGTGTCACGTTTTCTCTTTCTTTTTATTTTAATTACGATTTTATTTTTCGAAAACACGACAAATTAACGTAGCTAGTTTTTAACAACATAACCTGCTCGTATTACAGCCTATCAGCTGTTCAATAAAATCAGCTGATCGTTACGAATAAATGTAAAACAACTGATCTTTTATTATATCTACTAATATATATTTGTGCACTCGCATTACGCGAGCGCAAAATCCAACATCACAACCAGTCTTAAAACAAGATACATTTAAAACGTTTACGATAAAAATAATAATTTTCGAAATCCGCTACTATCACGTCAACGAAACAGCTTTGCTATTGTCAATTTCGTTGGCAAAATTGTTAAAATTGATCAGAAGCATTAGCAAAACGGAATAAATCCAGTTCAAACTGTCAGAATTTCAAATTACAGACGCTGAACTTTGAAAACGTTAGCTACGTATGATTTCCCGAATTCAAATTACGCAAGCGGTGTTTCAATAAAACGCGATAAATTCCGGGCAATGTTTCTACGCCATAAAACAAACAAGGTGAAGTTTACTCAGAACCATCGTCGCTCCCCCCACCACCACACTTTCGCTAATTTTATAGACATTCTACAAACTACCAGTGTTATTAAATACAAAGCTACCCCTTCCTCTTACAGTAATTACACTGCACTGAGCCGTTATTATTGGCAGATTAAAATAAGTACGATCAATTTAGTAATTGGTCCTGGTCAGAGGGTAGGGGCCTGGGCCGGGGGCCCGGCACGTGAGAGGACGTGGAAATCAAGGCGTGGAACGGAGCAGCTAATGCGTGGCCGGAATATGTAATGGCGAATTAAAAAGGTTATCAGAGAGATACTTTAATTCATTAACGCTGGCGTGGAATCGTTTTCGTCTTGCACGCGGGCACGTGTTTCAGAGACGTGGATTAATTTGTTTTCTGCAGAAATTCGTGTTTTTAAATATATAATATGAAAATCATTGTCTTCAAAGTAAAAAATGATTGTATTTTAGCTTTGATTTCTGTAATCATTTGTACACCTTATACCTTTTTGGAAACCTAATATTTAAAATCAGAATTTCAAACAGAATGTGAACATTTATAATCATAATGTGAGCAGATTTTATTTATTTTTTTTTTGTTGTGTGTTTAACGTCCGACTATTGTGCACACTTGGGCTAATGCAGACGATGGGATGATTTATAGCGTATGAAAATGCCAAGCCCTGGCCTGGAATCGAACCCGGGTCCTCGGGGTGAAAGCCTAGTACGCTATCCACTAGACCACCGAGGCGGCGAGCAGATTTTAACGCTGGTTATTTTGGCGTTAATCAGTTTGTGACAACTATAGATCGAATTGACAGAAATTAGCAAATATAATTTTAAAATTTACACTGAAAATAAGAAAATGAACCATGTCCTTCGTTAAATTTATTTTCGTATTTTCTATGGAATTTTAAAATTATTCAAACTAGCCTACGCTTTTACGCTAATTACGATTGCGTTTTGTGTTACGTTTAGGTCAAATTGACATAAATTAGCATATTCAACTTCAGACTTTACACTGAAAATAAGAAAATGAACCTTGTCCTTCGTTAAATTCATTTTCGTGATTTCTATGTAATTTGAAAATTATTCAAACTAGCCTACGCTTTTACGCTAATTACGATTGCGTTTTGTGTTACGTTTAGGTCAAATTGACATAAATTAGCATATTCAACTTCAGACTTTACACTGAAAATAAGAAAATGAACCTTGTCCTTCGTTAAATTCATTTTCGTATTTTCTATGGAATTTGAAAATTATTCAAACTAGCCTACGCTTTTACGCTAATTACGATTGCGTTTTGTGTTACGTTTAGGTCAAATTGACATAAATTAGCATATTCAGCTTCATTTTTTACACTAAAAATAAGAAAATGAACCTTGTCCTTCGTTAAATTTATTTTCGTATTTTCTATGGAATTTGAAAATTATTCAAACTAGCCTACGCTGTTACGCTGATTACGATTCCGTTTTGTGTTACGTTTAGGTCAAATTGACATAAATTAGCATATTCAACTTCAGACTTTACACTGAAAATAAGAAAATGAACCTTGTCCTTCGTTAAATTTATTTTCGTGTTTTCTATGTAATTTGAAAATTATTCAAACTAGCCTACGCTTTTACGCTAATTACGATTGCGTTTTGTGTTACGTTTAGGTCAAATTGACATAAATTAGCATATTTACACTAAAAATAAGAAAATGAACCTTGTCCTTCGTTAAATTCATTTTCGTATTTTCTATGGAATTTGAAATTTATTCAAACTAGCCTACGCTTTTACGCTGATTACGATTGCGTTTTGTGTTACGTTTAGGTCAAATTGACATAAATTAGCATATTCAAATTCAGACTTTACACTGAAAATACGAAAATTAACGTTGTCTTTCGTTAAATCCATTTTTAAATCCGTGAAAATTAATTAAAATAGCTCACGTTTCAATGCTGATCAAGTTGGTGAAATTAGATTTTCAAAAAAGAACGAAACAGAAAGTAATGATTTTAAGATTTTAAATGGCTACCATTTTAAAAATTCTCAACGTAATTCCCTGGGACGAACTGGTCCAAGTTACTGCTGAATTATATATTTATATATATTATTTTACCTACATATATAGGTTATTTCTCAAAAAATAACCTATATTTAAATAACCTCAATAAAAAATAACCTATAAAGAGGCCATTTCAAGATCGCTGGTCCAATAGGTGATTTCTATATAAAAATTAACTAATAAATGACGAAAATGTGCTTTTCACTTTTAGTTCCTTACATAACACTATTTTAAAACAGGTTATTTTTATTGTGCTTGTTACTATGGATGAAATAAATAATTATTAATTTCATTTCTATGGTTAGAATATTTATGTACTTTGAGAGTACAAACAACTAAAATATTATTTCAGTTAATTGTATTTAAATCAACATTATGTTTGGTAATTATATTTGAC
Organism: Callitettix versicolor; assembly: GCA_022606455.1. Lineage (NCBI taxonomy): Eukaryota > Metazoa > Arthropoda > Insecta > Hemiptera > Cercopidae > Callitettix > Callitettix versicolor. Next base: position 69,906,012 of record CM040184.1, on the reverse strand, counting down.
AAGCTTAGACATCGTTATGAGTTAAGATTAAACACTCTGAATGGAAGACAGATATGATTTATTTGAAAGCTCTCTAGAATTTATATGAACATCATCAAGATATTTTATAAACTTTTTACTTTACACTAACTACAAATTATTACTTTACCATCGTAAGTGGCGTTGAAATCTGCTTATAGGCTATTAAGATTTTAAATATTCAAAGAAAATACAAAAAACGAACCCTGACCGCCGTCAAAAAATGTCTTAAATTCAACGGATTTTTTAAATTAAAAATACTGCGGTTCTTTTACGCTGATTCCGATGCTGAAACCGGATTTTCAAAAACAATTAAGGCATAAAAATTACGAAATTTTAATGTTTTGAAATTGCAGCCATTTTGAAACTGTTGAACGAATTTCGTTGGTTAATGAAATTATTCGATTTGAAAAAAATCGATTGATTGGTAAATAAGATGTACCAAAATTGCGAACGTGAGACTGCACACACACACACACACACACACACACACACACACACACACACAAGCATATATAAAATTATGTGAGACCCATCAAAAAGTGATATAGAGGTCAGGATCATCAAGACTCATTTCAAAGTCCTCGATCTGGGACGTACCATGACGATACATTAATACCTTATTTTTCCAATAAAATTCTCTAAAATTGTTTACTTAAGGCAGTATTAATAACAAACTCATTTTTACCGTTAAACCAATCTTATAATTAATTCGTTGATGTATCACCTTTGAAACGAAATCAAGTTAGATGGAAACAACTTTCGCAAAGGAGAAGACCCGAAATGTCCTGTCCCCTTATAAAAGCAGGTAACTCCATTTGTAGTTAGCGAAGAAAGGAAAGCGCCGAATGTCCGAACGCCGTGTCATTACTCCTGTTATGGTCGGACGGACGGACACCTGCAGGTGATTCAGGTGACAATGTCTTCCATTATCCTGACCTGTGTTCTCTTGAGAAGATTAAACCTTTGTAACGTTACTGCTGTACAAAACCACTGCTTCTTTTTACATCTGTGTTCTGGGAACAAAAGCAATGCAGCTCGGTCAAATATTGTACGTTTTAAATTTGTTATCGACTGATGACTACCAGATATGTTTGAATAAGAGATAGTTATTACTTTATTTACATACACTCTCAAGTAATATTGAATGAACTGTAGTACATTTTCGTTTAAACGACTTTTTCAGGGAGTCATTATTTTTGTATATACTAATAATTTTTTTTTAATGTAGTCGCCCGGTATGGGAAATTTCGTTATGCAGTGAAATCAAATTGAGAGAAACGGGAAGAAACAGTGTAGAATTCATAAAACAGCTGATGGTTCAAACAGCTGGTTATCGCAAGCATGTCAGTCAGTGAGTAACAATAACATGTATATATAAAGTCACACAAACTTGACCATAGATAGACTACTTAGCTTGAATAATGAAAGGCGAGAATGGAATAAATGTTAAATAATGGTACATTATTTGTTTAAACGATTTTTAGGGGTATTTTTTATATAATATTCATTTTATTATATAATATTATCATTATATTATATTATTATATATTTTATTATATTATATATTGGCGATTCCCGGCGAGGGCTTGGCAGGGTAATCAATCCATCGTGGTATAGCATTTTGTAAATATATTATATATTGGCGATTTGAAGTCAGATTTTAAGTAATGTAAAGAAACAGCTGATGGTTTAAAAACAGCTGATGGTTTAAACAGCTTTGGTTTATCACAGAGATGCCAGTCAGTGAGTAACAATAATAATATATTACAAAATTAAGCGACTTAACCATAGATAAATTATTTAGTTCAAATACTGAAAGGCGAGAATTGAATAAATATTAAATAAAATTATTAGAAGTTTTAAAATGTCAAAAAGAATAAAAAGTGAAATATTATTAATTATATATTTTTTTAACAATAGTAGGAACTATAATTATATGCAAATGTTGTATTACAGATGTTATGAAATAACATTTAAACAGATGTATGTAGCACGTGTGTGTGTGTGTGTGTGTGTGTGTGTGTAATTTTTAGGTTATAACAGGCAATTTCACGTTGTGAAGAAGGTTTATGTCGATTTTAGGAAGTTTTAGGGAGGAAAAAATATATAAATGCTTAAAAAAGGTACCGAATTATAGCTTAAGTGATGAAGGCAATTGTTCAAAAGACGGGCTTAAGGCACATAAAGGCAAACAAAATCGTACCAGTGTTTCTGAAATACGTACAGATTATCAAGAAAGGCGAGAACTGAGAGATGAATTAATTAAATAAAAAAAAAAAAGAAAATAACGATTCAACGGAATGCCAATGTCAATTTATTCACTTATAACGGGCGTAATCTCTAAGCACCATTTTTTAAAATTTGGTTCACTGAAATAGAGTAATGATTGTACATTGTCAAAAAATTTGATAAAAATCAGACGAACCTATTTTCCGAGACTTTTTGTCGTTAGTAATCTTTAAAAAATAGTGAAAAAGTTTTCATCAATATTTATATTTATGACAAATATTTATATTTAAAAATTCTTGTTTTTAATTAGAACATACTCTTACAAATTATACCGTTATAAAGTTTGCGTTAGAGAGATATAAGACTGTGTGGTCAGGACCTCATTAGTGGAAATGCCCATGTAGCAACAAAAACGACGGCGCTCGAGGCAACCCGCACAACTCCCGTTAAACGGGATAGTCTATACACAAGTCTACGGGCGAAGTCTAACGAGCTGAATTATTAACGAACTTTGAATAATTGTAAAACTGTTTACCTAATACTTCATTCATACTGACCAACTTATTTGAGGGTATTTAATGAAACAAACACCACTTGAGGTTTTGCACTTTTCAAGTCCGTTAATTAAAATCAAAGATATATTGGATACGTCTGCGTGTTTTTCTGTTCACATGGATTAAAAAACTAACCTAAACTGATTTTTATAAAATTGGATTGTAGTTTTTGTTCGTCCATACACCTTATAACTTCTTTTCAACTATCGAAAATGTTTTATCTCGAAACGTTTTTCGATCATGCTTACTTCGATTTTCGATTTTTTTCGGAAACTTACTTTTTATTTGTTTCAAATTCATTATACTTACACCGAAAGATGTAGATTCGTTTGATAAATTTGTAGAAATTGCTGGTCTTTGATACTTACGATTTTTACTGCGATATTGTTACGTTTTGTTTTGTACTTTTGAGCAAATTTGACTTTTAAGGTTTTTTTAACAATAAAAGTGTTGAAAATTAATAAGTGCAGCTGTTTCGCTGACGTCATAGAAGAGACTCTCTGTAAGTATTTTTTTCTTTCACTTAGATTTTTTGACATTCCGATTGTATTTTAAACTTTAAAGTTAAAAAAATTAAAAAATGAACCCTGACCGCCGTCAACTTAATTTCAACGAATTTTGAAAATTCAGAACGCTAATTTATACAGTTTTTAACGCTGATTATGAAGGTGAAATCGGATTTTCAAAACAAAATCATACAACAAAGTTATTGATTTTTTGAAATTTTGAAATGGCCACCGTTCTGAAACTGTTGATCGAATTTTGCTCGGTTGAAAAATTTGTTTAAATTATTACGATAATCGATTTTAGTGTCAACTTTGAATTAAATCGATTTTTTTTAATTTTAAGGCGAAAAACACATTGAAGCTATTATCGCCTCCCTAAATGTAAGTGTGAGTGTAAAGTGTTAAAGTCGTAAGTGTAGTGTAGTAAGTGTAAATGTGTGTTAGACTCGGGTACCGCGAGGGACGTCTAAATCCTCTCAATAGGTGCAGCTAGTCTGTAACCCCTGCGAGGTGAATTAAATCGAACCAAAAATTACAAATATAAGCGTCTTAAAATAGAGACATAGGCCTATATATATTAAAATGTAATCTATAAGTCAGTATAGGTGTCCTTTCCAGGTCCTTGGTTATCATGGTCCTACCATTATCACTGCTTATTAGCTGGAACAATCAGTTCTAGCTAAGCGAATGAATTAGTTGACTCTGTTACTTTATCTTGTGACATTTTTGCGTGCATATTTTCATGTCGCCGTCGACCGAGTTACTTTAATAACAGTCAGTACAAATTGCACAGAGGGCGCTGCCGGTAAGCGAGCCGTGGTATTTTTAAAACGTTCCGGAAAATTGGCAGAAGCGATGTCGTAAATATTTAACCGGCTTTTTTATACCGCTTACCCAGAATGTCGTAAAATGCCTTAACGCATCCCGTCGTAAAAATAACTTAATCCATTAAAACCGTTTATTGTATCGGCATGAATAACTTACCTGTTTATTTTAGCCCACTTACGTCGACTTACAGTTTTATATTAGCCGATATGATCGATTACTGACCAGGCAAAAGTTTTACGGTCTATTTGTGTCCTTTAGTTTCATGTTAGTAACTTGAGAACGTGATTTGATCTGTACCGTTGAATATACACGTTGTAGTACGCTCGATGCTGGTGCTATCTTGCGACAAAGTGTTCAACTACGTCAATTTGATAATATTGCTGTCTATTTCCTCAAATATCTTCCCTTCTGCAGCGTTCGTAGCGGCAGACAGTCAAATTACTTGGACTTTAGTCTCTGATATTGAACACAATTTTTATAATTGTGACTGTACTTCTAATACGTTTATTTTCAATATCCGTAATCTTGAAATGTCGTGTTCTGGTTTTATTGACAAGTATCCGAAGACATTGTAATAAATATTCCATAATTTTGTATAATCGGTATGCTGGTACTTTGTATAGGCTAACCATAGTTCTACCGGTACTTTGTATAGGCTAACCATAGTTCTACCGGTACTTTGTTTAGGCTAACCATAGTTCTACCGGTACTTTGTATAAGCTAACCATAGTTCTACCGGTACTTTGTATAGGCTAACCATAGTTCTACCGGTACTTTGTATAGGCTAACCATAGTTCTACCGGTACTTTGTATAGGCTAACCATAGTTCTACCGGTACTTTGTATAACCATAGGTCTACCGGTACTTTGTATAGGCTAACCATAGTTCTGCCGGTACTTTGTATAGGCTAACTGTAGGTCTACTGGTACTTTGTATAGGCTAACCATAGTTCTACCGGTACTTTGTATAGGCTAACCATAGTTCTACCGGTACTTTGTATAGGCTAACCATAGTTCTACCGGTACTTTGTATAGGCTAACTGTAGGTCTACTAGTACTTTGTATAGGCTAACCATAGTTCTACCGGTACTTTGTATAGGCTAACCATAGTTCTACCGGTACTTTGTTTAGGCTAACCATAGTTCTACCGGTACTTTGTATAACCATAGGTATACCGGTACTTTGTATAGGCTAACCATAGTTCTACTGGTACTTTGTATAAGCTAACCATAGTTCTACCGGTACTTTGTATAACCATAGGTCTACCGGTACTTTGTATAGGCTAACCATAGTTCTGCCGGTACTTTGTATAGGCTAACTGTAGGTCTACTGGTACTTTGTATAGGCTAACCATAGTTCTACAGGTACTTTGTATAGGCTAACCATAGTTCTACCTGTACTTTGTATACGCTAACCATAGTT
>CM040184.1:69850453-69897953 GCA_022606455.1 Callitettix versicolor | reverse complement strand
TCTGTTAATTTCAACTTAAAATTATTTGTACGCTTGTTAAAACACGTTAGCATTAAATCTTTATCGTCTTGAATTTTCGGCATCTATAAATCGCCATCTTTAACCTTATTTCAATTTTTTAAGTAAGAAAGAAGGCATGTGATAATTCATTCCACGCTGCCTTTCAGTTGTAAAAGCAAAGCCCTATTCAACAAAGTTTTCGATGCCTTTTTTCATTCTCGGAATATCATGCATTGAATCGATTATGCCTGAAGTCATTAAAAATCCATTAAAAACAATTAAATACGCCATGCAATAGCTCGTTTGCAATGAAACTTCGCTAAACATTGTACAAAGATATAGTCATAATCATTGGGATTATTTAACCGACAAAGAATATTGTTCTTATATTTTTAAAATCACGTATGAAATGTTAGATTCGACATTTGAAAATGTTGGATTCGAAATCAACTTCGAATATTTTATTACCTTAAAGCTAACGCAGTCGAAATGATCATTTAAAAACTGTTCTTGCAATAAGTGTTTATTTGCGACTCTCGGAGCGTTTCGCGTTTGCAAAAACTTTGCGAACTTATTTATCTTTCTAAATTTATCGAATAAAAGTTTCGTATTATCTCGTCTCGCAATAACCCCGAACCACGTAGCTGCGAGGGTTTGTGTTTTTACTATCTCCGAAGGAACGGAAATGTATAAAAAAAGTCTTGTCTCAATGAGACATCGTAAATCCATACAAGTTGTTGCCATGCAGGTCACAGCGCGGCATGTATATGACCTGCTTTATTCATCTTGATACATCCAGAGCGCGTTACCCGACACCGCGATTCTTCAAACAATCGCAAAGAATACCAACAACCGCATTTGCACTTATTCTCTCTCTCTCTCTCTCTCTCTCTCTCTCTCTCTCTCTCTCTCTCTCTCTCTCTCTCTCTCTCTCTCTCTCTCTCTCTCTCTCTCTCTTTCCCCCCTCTCTCTTTCAGTCATACGTTTACGTCATCAGCATTGTTTTGCACTTTATGAGTAACATAAATATATTCTCTTTGTATGTACGAGAATTTTATTTCGTCTCTCTGTTGAATTTATTATTAAAACTTAGTTTTAAGTATTATTGCGAAGACAACTTTGTTATTCAAGGAATAATCTGAAAAAAAAGTAGGCAGTCGCAAGACTGGCAGACAGAAGTGGAAGGCAATCCACAAAACATCGACACTGAGAAAATGGTAAAAGTGGACATGTGAAGTAAAAATAGCTTGATAGTGGGGTACATTGCGGCTATACCACGAGGAACCACAGTGAAACTCAATAACCTATAACGTCATTTGGCAAACTTATTCAATCTTCAATGGAATAAGTGAATGAATAAGTCAAACATCTCAAAATCACTATGGCCGTCTAGAAGAGCGCAAAAACGCAAACAGTAGAGAAGAGAAGGTATCAAAGAGGTTTCCAAATATACCTAGAAGCCAAGATCGTCCTAGAGCAGTGATTTAACCCCCTTATACGAGGAAGTTTGTGAGTCTTAAGAGGCATCTGACAGGAGTATCCCAGAATTAGAGGCAAAGTCGCCGAGACGACAGCGATAACGTGAAACCTTACTCAAAGACTAAAGGGTTCAGCCAGGAACGTCTGTTGAAGATGGACTTCAAGGGGGACAGTAGGAACCCAATGTAGAGGGTAATTTGAAAGAACTATATGGTGTTCATTGAGGGTGCTTACGAACAGGATAGAATTTACCTTAAAGAAACTGTGTCCTGGCTGAGTTTGATAAGGACACTTCGGGAAACAATCTAAAATTGTGCTGCTCTTGTCAGCAGGAGAAGGTGGACCTGCTGAAAGAGCTACTCAATGGACTACTCAAATACAATGAGGGAACCAGTTCACTCAACTAGTACTTAGCTCAGTTGTGAAATAGATCCTTTTATCTCGGCGCCATTGATCACCAATCCCCGTAACCTAACTACCATTAAATATTATCTAATCCAGGTTTAACCAAAATGGCCGCTCCAACAGCTCATTCTACCATTGTGCCAGTAATAAAATTTTAAAAGATTCATTAAAAATGGACGCGCGTGGAACTCTATGAGTTACCGACAGAAGCGAAGCTTTTGTTAATGATATCTTTGCTGAATATATAATTAGTTTGAAGAAATATTTACCAATATGTCTAAGCTCAGTTGTGAAATAGATCCTTTTATCTCAGTGCTATCGATCACCAATCCCCGTAACCTAACTACCATTAAATATTATATATTCTAGGTTTAACTAAAATAGCCGCTCCAACAGCTGTGCCCGTAATAAAATTTTAGAAGATTCATTAAAAAATGACACGTGTGGAACAAAAGGAGTTACCGACAGTTTTTGTTAATGATATCTTTCTTAATATATAATTAGTTTGAAGATATGTTTACAAATATCTTGTTTTGTTTAAATAAATAAAAACGTGAACCTAGATATTATTTACTGCAATTAGAGTAAAAAGTAGTTGTTTTATATTAATTCGTAACGATCAGCTGATTTCATTCAACAACTGATAGGCTATAATAAGTTTCAGGTTATGTTTTAAAAGCTAGCTGTATTAAAAACATTTACTATAAACGTTTGTATTAATTCCGAATGTATTATAAACGGTTAAAACCGTGTTCTTAATTGAAAAATACCGAAACCAAAGCAACACAACGTGTTCATATAATAGGCGTGTACTGTTATCGACAAAGAGGAAGAAAAAGAAATAAAGAAATAGAGAGACGAAATTCATTTGCTAGTTTCCGTTTCATATTTCCGTTACATTCTTCCGTTCGGGACGCTTTTTTTCTAATGTTGGAACGTGATTACAAGTATACTCATTCAGGGAGACTTAATAAATTTGCGTCACCGTATCTTGCAATTGGTAACATTAAAGTTGAATGGGCATTGTGTACAGTATAATCTGTGCATACAATGCCCGGCCTGCAGTATCTGGACGAAAATTACAACTGCACCACTATAACTTAACTTAATTACTGCCCCCTCACCCTACCCGCCTCTCTTAGTCTGATAAGTGTTTTATATACACGTTGCGGGTCTTTGTTGAAAGTCTCCGCGACCGGCGACAGGATTATTTTGTGTGCAAAGCACTTTAAAATAAAATCAAGTAAAATAATTGTTCATTCTAGCTGACGTGATAGAAGCTTTGGCTATAATTTTATCTTACTTTTTTGTGGAATTTACTATTATAATCATCTCTAAAATCTGCATAATTCAGTGTGATTTGAAAATATTAATTCTATTTTTCAAAAAAAAGTCAGGTAAAAAGGTTATGAATTTTTATGACTGTCATGGGTTCTTCTTAAAATGTAAAAACTTTAAGATATTCTTTTACATGATGATCTATATTGCCACTTATTAGAAATGTTTTTAATTACATTGTAATATGAACATTAATTTTAATCACCGTCAGTTTTATTATTTTTATTGATAACGGATTTGTTTAAGCTGTTACCAAAATTGATTTTTTTTTATGATAAGTTTGTTAATTCAAAATTGAGTACGTGCGGTTGCTAAAACACACACACACACACACACACACACACACACACACACACACACACACTTTTAAATTAAAGGCAGCCATCTTGAAACGAAGTGAATGAAAACAAATACTATGTACGTCGTTCGGGCTTTACACAAATTACCATCATACAAAAATTTAAAACAATCGGTCATTGCGTTTGACCAAAACTGCGTAAAAAACAAGTAAACCAAATGCTTATGGGTCGAGTTGAAACTGAGAGCTTCTCTCGGTCAATTACAGGAAATAGCCAATAAATAAACAGGTAACCGTTAAATCAGAGGTCGCCATCTTGAACGAAAGTGAACGAAAACAAATCTTACGCATACGTCTTTATACAAGTTATCATGGTACCAAATTTCAAAACAATCGGTCAATTCGTTTAGCCAAAACTGCGTAATAAAGAAACACGCAAGCAAAATGCCGAACGGTAGAGTTGAATAAGAATTCTTTTTATATTCTTCTTCTTTTTTGCTAGGATTATTGTCACTATGTTGAGTATAATGACCTGCCTTTCGTAGCCTCGTCAATTCTACTTTTGTTGACGCGTTTCGGAGAACCTCCATCTTCAAAAACTATATCTATACTGGTCACCAATATTATGGACCCGTCCTATTTATATTTTTTTATAATTTTCTATCTCCACCTAAGAAGCGAGCGAAAACGTATGATTTTGAAGATCCAATCAGAAGCGATCACGTCAGGTTTAATGTACACGTGTTGAATAGAGGAGGGGTACGAGGTGGAGATAGAAAATTATAAATAGGACGGGCCATAATATTGGTGACCAGTATAGATATAGTTTTTGAAGATGGAGGTTCTCCGAAACGCGTCAACAAAAGTAGAATTGACTCGTTTGGCTCGGTTAGTAACCTGTACAGGCTACAACTAGAAAGCAAAGTTTTTTAAGCAACAAGAATTGTTTTGAATAATAATAATTCAAAAATATTTTTTACTTAAAATAAGTAACACTTTTACTTTCACTTCCTGACGAAAGTTTTTTTTATAAAAACAGCTACCAAAGTGGTAACAAGCGTTTCGTATAAGTGCTATATGTTTCACATTAATGGCGCGATAAAAACGGGCCATTTGTTATAAAATGTGTTTGCCCGAAACAATACTTTGACCTTACACTTAAAAGCCCATTAGGGAAACTTTATAGCCACGAAACCAGCGTGCGAAAAAATCTGTTTAAAAAGAAAAGTGTTTCGAAAATTTTGGAACGATCGTTATAATTAGAATTTAAATTGTCTGTCAAATACAGGTATTCAGATAAAAGCCTTGTAAATTATATTTTTTTAAAATTTGGAAATGATTGCGTCACGCAACTTTCTCGCTAACTTGAGCGAATTTCCAAAAGTGGTTTTTTTCAAAATTAGTTTGAAATTACAAAAATGAACCCTGACAGCCGTCAAATTATTTTTTTAAAATTTAAAATGCTAATTCATACAGTTTTTAACTCTGATTACGATGTTTAAATCAGATTTTCAAAAATGTTTAAGATAGAAGCATTATGAGTTTTTAAATATTTTAAGTTGAACTAATTTTGTTGGTTAACCAACTTGTACAAGCTGTTAGCAAAGTCGATGTTTTCGCCAACATTGAATCAAATAGGATTAATTTAAGAATGTGATTCTTTAAAACGTGATCAAGGTTCCTGGTCTGGGTCATACCATGACGGCTGCTCCAACAGCTCATTTCCACATGGAAATGCGCTAATATGTTTTAAATACTACTAAAAAATAGTAAAGTTGCATAATGATTCGACTTACCGTTTAGCTGCTAGAAGCTCACGACTGAAGGACGCCAGGTAACATAAAGATGCTTGATGCACCAACAAAATTTCGGAATTGTGTGTAAAGCTTTATTTACCCCACGGTAATTGTTAATCAAATTAGAAAGAATGATAAGTTCAATTAAGTTCACTCTGTTGCTTCCGTATTGTTGTGCTTTAACGTTTATGTTTTGCTGTGATAACGCTCGGAAATTTAGCCAATCGTGGAGCAAAACGTATCGCGTTGTATTCGGGCTCAAAGTTAGATTCTAAATCATTCACAACTTTCTGACAACAGACAAAAATATATTATCACCAAATACGCCAATACAGATCACCCCGCTCTGACGGGATGGAAGCTAAAATCGCCTTTCGCCTAAATCAGTTATCTAATCAGCTTTAAGTCAGCAATTACAAATTTCATTTTAATTTGAAAACTTAAAACGCTATTATCTGCAGGACAATAACAAAGTTTTGTTTTCTATAAGGATTGGAAGCGGCTTCTATTTTGGAACAGTTTAACAGATTTTCAAATGGGCGTGGTAAACTTTTAAAATTGCACTAAAAAAACGAAAATGAACCCTGACAGCCGTTAGATTTATATTTGTACTTTCATAGAAATTTGTAACTTTAAAAGCTTATTTATGTAATTTTCAAGATGATTACAATAGTGAAATCCGATTTTTTTAAAAATATTAACATTTAAATTTATAATTCTTAAGTTTTTTAATGACGTTACTTTTTAAGCGTTCAATGGATTTTGCTACGTAGAGAAAGTATCTATTGGGTAATTGGCAATTAAAATACACCTTTTTTATATATGTACACATATATGGTAGGCCTATGTACTATTCTTTTATATACATGTATTCATATATACAATAGGCCTTTATATACGTTTGTGTTTAATTTAAATATTCCTTAAATCTAATCTAAAAATCAAAACGGTGATCATTTTTTACGAAACTCTTAACACAATGGCAGCTTCAATACTTCATTTTTCAATGAAAATTTGCCAACAAGCCATGAACCTTAACCACTTTGTATTTTGGGTAATAGAGGAGGGCACGCCCAAAACAGACTTACGGGTGACATTGTCGTGCTACAAACGACAATTTGTAAACGCAATAATTTCTGTTTAGCATCACTGTAAAATAGAAAATTAATTTTTATTAAGAAATTTTAAAAAAATAGGTTTTCGAAAGTCGTTATCGTTTTATGTGAATTGAAAGTCGAGACAAACGCCGTGGAAAAGAACAGGCGACAAAGCTCGCAAGCATTCCAAATTATCAAACTTTTCCAATTGAGTTTAAGAAACACTAGGGCTGGAAAAGTTAACGCCAACTGACATCTGTTGGACAACATTACCGAGATTTCCTTTGTGTTTTCCTTTCACGCTAAAGAGAAAAGTGTTTCGTGAATAATTTTCCCAGGAAATATCTGCACAAGTGATTAAAAAAAAACACTTACGTTTTTCAGTATTGAAAGGAATTCGTGGGATCATTAACGGAAGGAATTAATTTCTTAATGTAAGAGCGATTCTTTAAACAGACGTAGGTTTTTTTTGTAAATTATATTTTTTTAAATTTTGTGGTTATTTTTAAACACGCAGATACGTAAACAAACTTATAAAATCTACTTTTTTGTTTGCAGGGACTTTAAAAATAAACGAATATATCATTTTAAGTATCATTATTATTATTATTATCTTTACTCTATCGAAAGTGTGTCGGTAGATGAATTGAAATACTATATAATCCAAAAGTAATTGTAACGCAAAGTATCTGTAACAGATACTTCTGGTTTGAAGTAACAGTTACTTTTTGGAAAAGGCAAATACCCGTTACATCGACCCGTTACACCTCTAATAGCTAAGCTAACGAACCGGACTCTTTGGAGTATTAGTCTCCACAGTCGAACAGACATCCTAGTAAAAAGCAATCGCTGGATGGACTTAAGCGACGTGAAACTTAACCTAACTAACCTAACAGGTATCCAAGTAAAAAAGCAGTCATTACACTTAAGCGACCTGAAACGTAACCTAAACTTACCAAACAAATTGACATCCAAATAAAAAGCAATCATTGGACTTATGCGACCTGAAACTTAACCTAATCTAACCTAACAGATGAACAGACACAATGTAAATGAAATCATTTGACTTCAGTGACCTGAATCGTAACCTAATCAAACCAGGTTTTAGACCACCAAATTAAGACATTCAAGAAAAAAGAAATCATTGAACTTAAGTGACATGAATCGTAACCTAACCTACCTAACAGGTGGGCAAACATCCAAGTAAAAAGCAATCATTGGACTTAAACGACCTGAATCGTAACCTAACAGACGAACAGACATTCAAGTAAAAAGCAATCATTGAACTTAAGCGACATGAATCGTAACCTAACCTACCTAACAGGCGGCCAGATATCCAAGTAAAAAGCAATCATTGGACTTAAACGACCTGAATCGTTACCTAACAGAAGAACAGACATTCAAGTAAAAAGCAATAATTGAACTTAAGCGACATGAATCGTTACCTAACAAATGAACAGACATCCAAGTAAAAAGCAATCATTGGACTTAAGCGACCTGAAACTTAACCTAACCTAACCTAACAGATAAACAGAATCCAAGTAAAAAGCAATCACTGAACTTAAACGACCTGAATCGTAACCTAACCTAACAGACGAACAAACATTCAAGTAAAAAGCAATCATTGAATTTAAACGGCCTGAATCGTAATCTAACCAAACATAAGAAACGAACAGACATTCAAGTAAAAAGTAATCATTGAACTTAAGCGACATGAATCGTTACCTAACAGGCGGCCAGACATCCAAGTAAAAAGCAATCATTGGACTTAAACGACCTGAATCGTAACCTGACAGACGAACAGACATTCAAGTAAAAAGCAATCATTGAACTTAAGCGACATGAATCGTAACCTAACCTACCTAACAGACGAACAGACATCCAAGTAAAAAGCAATCATTGGACTTAAGCGACCTGAAACTTAACCTAACCTAACCTAACAGATGAACAGAATCCAAGTAAAAAGCAATCACTGAACTTAAACGACCTGAATCGTAACCTAACCTAACAGACGAACAGACATTCAAGTAAAAAGCAATCATTGAATTTAAACGGCCTGAATCGTAACCTAACCAAACATAAGAAACGAACAGACATTCAAGTAAAAAGTAATCATTGAACTTAAGCGACATGAATCGTAACCTAACCTACCTAACAGGCTAAAAGACATCCAAGTAAAAAGCAATCATTGGACTTAAGCGACCTGAACCGTAACCTAACAGAAAAAAGACATCGAAATAATAACAATCATTAGACTTAAGCGATCTGAAACGTAACCGAATAGAAACTTCAAGATTAATTGTTTCACTATCACCATGTGTGTATGTGTGTGTGTGTGTGTGTGTGTGTGTGTGTATATATATATATATATATATATATATATATATATATATATATATATTTACTTCTTTTATATGAAGCAAATGTTCCTACATTAAAATATATCTATATAATATTTATTTATATTGTGTTTTATTTTTTACAGGTAAATTCATCTTCAGTAGCTATGTATAAAATATTGAAACGTTCATTCGGTAATAATATTTATTTATATTGTGTTTTATTTTTTACAGGTAAATTCATCTTCAGTAGCTATGTATAAAATATTGAAACGTTCATTCGGTAATAATATTTATTTATATTGTGTTTTATTTTTTACAGGTAAATTCATCTTCAGTAGCTATCTATAAAATATTGAAACGTTCATGTAATAATATTTATTTATATTGTGTTTTATTTTTTACAGGTAAATTCATCTTCAGTCAGTATAAAATATTGAAACGTTATTCGGTAATAATATTTATTTATATTGTGTTTTATACAGGTAAATTCATCTTCAGTAGCTATGTATAAAATATTGAAACGTTCATTCGGTAATAATATTTATTTATATTGTGTTTTATTTTTACAGGTAAATTCATCTTCAGTAGCTATGTATAAAATATTGAAACGTTCATTCGGTAATAATATTTATTTATATTGTGTTTTATTTTTACGTAAATTCATCTTCAGTAGCTATGTATAAAATATTGAAACGTTCATAATAATATTTATTTATATTGTGTTTTATTTTTACAGGTAAATTCATCTTCAGTAGCTATGTATAAAATATTGAAACGTTCATTCGGTAATAATTTCAGTAGCTATGTATAAAATATTGAAACGTTCATTCGGTAATAATATTTATTTATATTGTGTTTATTTTTACAGGTAATTCATCTTCAGTTATGTATAAAATATTGAAACGTTCATTCGGTAATAATAATATATTTTTATTTATCTTATTGTATAAAATATTGAAACGTTCATTTTTATTTTTTTGTAAATTCATCTTCAGTAGCTATGTATAAAATATTGAAACGTTCATTCGGTAATAATATTTATTTATATTTATTTTTAGGTAAATTCATCTTCAGTAGCTATGTATAAAATATTGAAACGTTCATTCGGTAATAATATTTATTTATATTGTGTTGTATTTGTTTACAGGTAAATTCATCTTGCCATACTTCAGTAGCTATGTATAAAATATTGAAACGTTCATTCGGTAAGTTTATAATATTTTACCTAAATAATTAACTATTTGATATTTATCTTAACAGACAAGATTAGTAAGCAAAACAGGAATACAAGTAATTTGTGTGGCTGTGTGAAGTTTATATTATTGCTGTTAGCGTATTAGCATTGCTAAATAATTTATTGGTGCGTTTATTATAAGGCTTAAACAAGAAAATTTGAAATATTCGCCAATTATAACCTCTAATTATTTTTTTGAAAATTCGTAAAAAGTGTATATCCACTTATGAAATGTATCGATGTACAAAAATCGATTTTGATAACAACCAAAACAGGTTCGTTTCCCAGTAAAATGCTTTTAACTGTTTAAAAATAGCAGCAGTTGTTATTCTTTTTAAAAAATGTTAATCTTACAGATGTTAAAAATAAAATTTCATTTTCATAATCTCCTTTAAAATCTGCATAAATTAAAAACAATACTTTTCAGATTGAATGAATGTTTGTTTTCAATGAAATTTCAAAGTACTACTTATGCATATTTTAGCGCTAGTTATGATGAAATCAAATTTTAAAAATACGTGGGTTAAAAATTTCTGTTATTGAGCTAAAAATAAAAATCATTTATCATATTTTCTCGTCCTTTTTTTATTTTAATTACGATAATTTGTTCGAATACACGACATATTAAAATAGGTAGTTTTTAACAACTTAATCTGAAACTTATTATAGCCTATCACCTCTTCAATGAAATCAACTGATCGTTACGATTAATATAAAATAACTGATCTTTTAATATAACTACCAAAATTAAATTAACGATTCATTTCGTACACTTAAATCGGCCATATTTCTTCGTTGTTTCCGTAGTGTAGTGGTTACCACATGTGCCTCTCACGCGCAAGGTTCGTAATTTTTTAAACAATAATTTTTAATTCTAATTAATTTAATATGTGACTTGCGACGCGCAAAATATACTGTTATATATCAAAACCAGCCCTAAAACGTGATACATGTTAAAAAAGTGTTGTAATATTGTTACTTTTTTGGAAATTTGCTCCAGTAACATCAGTGAGCCAGCTGGCAAGTATTTTATTTGAAATATTCGTTTTTAGGTCTTTAAAGGTAAAAGATTTTAGAGGTAAAATTCAAGTATTTACTTGAATTTCTGTTTTTTTTGTGCGCATTGCTGTTCGTTTTTTCAAATTTTTATTGTTTTCAAGCTTTTTTCTACATAAACTCCCTTACTGATAATGCAGATGAAATTTGAGAAAGTTTGTGCAGTGCTGCATATTTCATTATTGATCTCAGGTTAAAGTTGTCTGTTATTACTCTACTGTTTTTGTACTACAGCACCGAACCTATATTGTCTCGGTGTTATATTGTTTGTGTCTTGAAGTATTGTCAGTTCATAAGACCTTCCACAAATCTTCCCCCTTCTTGTACATGCTCTACAATACAAATTCACGACTTAGGGACAAAACTTAGACAAAACCACACCTGACAAGGATCCAAGATATTAATGAGAACGTTTCTCCTGCAGTTATGCAAACTTGAGAACAACTTTCAAACACTTTACAGCTCTGAGGGGTGGTGATTTATTTGTGTCCTTATGTATCCGGTAGTATGCAAAGATTTTCAATAAGCTCTTGTAGTTCAGTAGGTAGGACAGACTGCAGTTCACTAGAATTTGGACCAGTAAGCAGGTTTGATTTTGGTTTTTTCCTTTGGGATTTCATTGGCTTCATTGGCCTCCGACACGTCACCTATAGGCCGGGCGACCACCAAATGTGGAACAAAGCTGAGTGAAATGAAAAAGAACGGCAACCGGAAGCTGAGTTCAGTCAATCGATGTTTAAAAATCGTAACCTTGGTAAAGGTAACGTAGCTAGCGAGAAATAATAAGTTTAGAAGCGTTGTTTAATGGTGGGAAAGCGGAGTGAGCTTCAAAAACCAAACCTAGATAGAGTCGAAGATAGGCTGAGCGGAGCCCAGTGACGTCGCTTGACTCCGCTCAGCTCCGTTCCACCATTGACTAAATGGGTTTGAATGCGTAGTTCGCTCCACTCAACGTAACTCCGCTCCACATTTGGTGGCCACTCGGACATAGGCTAATTGGTTTCCTCTAACCCGACTTCGGTGCCTTTATCAAACTCCAGCGTAGCGTGTCCTTTACAAAGTCCTTTGGTTCCTGAAGTCCGAATAGTCTTTTTCTCCTTCTTTGTTCTCTTTTTTTTATTCGCACAATCGACAATTAGGCGAGATTTGTGGTAACCTCGCCTCATTTAATTAACTCCGAATGTGGCGATCTTAGGCGACCATACCGACGACCTGTCTCAGAGATCTGTTGTACTGATCAAGCATTCTTGTCAATTCAGGTTGTGGTACAGCCGTCGGTCCTTCAATCCTTAGTAGCCGCCTCGGTGGTCTAGTGGATAGCGTACTAGACTTTCACCCCGAGGATCCGGGTTCGATTCCCGGCGAGGTCTTGGCATTTTCATACGCTATAAATCATCCCACCGTCTGCATTAGCCCAAGTGTGCACAATAGTCGGACGTTAAACTCAAAAAAAAAAAAATCAATCCTTAGTCTTTCATAAAGTAAAGTATTTAAATAAAAAAAATAACAAACTTAAAACAAGGTCAACGTCTATTAAAGGAACACGAAAGAAAATGTCGACATTTGTTAGTTTTGTTAAGAATCCTATCCCAAAATTTGAAAAAGGTGTGCCATATTTTACTCAACTATTATTACTGTTTCCCCCAAAACAGTTCAGCTTAACTTCTCGAAATCTGTTAAACTGCTCAAATTGCAGATATTTATAAAGATTAACGACAACTAAGCAAAATTTAAAACGTAAGGCTCAAGACGAAATTGAAAAAAAACAAACTGTATGCAGTCAAAATTTGTTTTTTCGACAATTTTTCACATAATTAAAAAAATTAATTTCTCAATAAAAGAATTAAAAAGTAATTAATAATCGCTGCACGCAGCTGACTCGCTGACGTAATTGAAGCAAATTTCCAATTTTTTTTCCTTTTATCTCACCACTTTTTGAAATTCAGATTTTATAATCATAATTAGCATTAGAATCTGCGTATAATTGCATTTTAAGTTTTCAAATTGAACTGAAAATACGAAAATAAAGCCTGACTGCCTTCAATTTTTTTTTTATTTTAACGAACATATTTTTCAATTCAAATTCAAAATGTTATTCAATTCAAATTCAATTCAAATTAAAATTCATAGTTTTCAACACTGATTACAATGGTGAAGTTGGATTTGCGATAAAAATTATGAACTTTAAAAGATTTGAAATGGCCGTCGTTTTAAAATTGTTAAACGAATTTTTCTGCTCAACGAAATTGTCGAAGCTATTACCATAATCGATTTTCGTGCCACGTTACAATCAAATCGTGTCAAAATTGCAAACTTGAACGTGCTATGCTCAATTCACGATGCCAGGTCTGGGTCTTACCATGATGGCCGCCCAAAATGAGCTACATTTTTTACAATGGCAATTTGCTAAAAACCAAAACTTAATGGTGCAGGCGCTTCAGTTATGATTTACAAAAATCTGAATAATTTATTTGGAAAATATTTCGATTTTCCAATTTTTCCGTGTTTCAGAAAGAACAGCTATTTCTAAAATTTTGTAATTTGTGTAAAATCAACACTGATTACAATGGAGAAATTGGATTTGCATAGCAATTAAATACGATACCAATTTTGAACTTTAAAAGATTTGAAAAGGCCGTCATTTTGAAACTGTTAAACGAATTTTTCTGCTTAACTAAATTGTCGAAGCTATTACCAAAATCGATTTTCGTGCCACGTTACAATCAAATCGCGCCAAAATTGCAAACTTGAACGTGCTATGTAAAGGTCATGATGCTCAATTCACAATGCCAGGTCTGGGTCTTACCATGATGGCTGCCCAAAATGAGCTACATTTTTTACTATGGAAATTTGCTAAAAACCAAAACTAAACAGTGCAGGCGTTTCAGTTACGATTTACAAAAATTTGAATGATTTATTTGGAAAATATTTCGATTTTCCAATTTTTCCGTGTTCCAGAAAGAACAGCTATTTCTAAAATTTGAACAAAATCGGTGTATTGCTTTAGAATTATTGTAACAATTGTATACGTGCAGAAGAAAGTGTATGTAAAAATTCTATGCGATATTATTAAGACTGGCATCGTATTTTTAGATTAATAGGCTGACCTGACAAATATGTAGGTAATACCTACGTAAATCAATATATATTGACCAGTAAATCTACGTAAATCTGCTATACGTAGATTGAACAATTCTACTGCTTTCCAGAGGTTGTTTCTTCATAACATTTACGTTTCTACTTTTAACATTTTAACTATTTCTAGAATCCGCAGCCATGTTTACATTTCAGCTTTACGTAACTTAACAAGGTTAATGTTTCGTTGCGTATTCCAGTTCACGTACACATTAAAAACACAGGAAAATGTTTTCTGACATTGGAATCTGAATGGATTTTACAATACAAATTCAAAATGATCATATAACCGCGGCACACAACTGTATCGCTGAACTGATGGAAGCGAATTTCCAAAAAAAATTATCTTAGATTGACATTCACACACGCGCGCGCGCACAGTTATACCGATTTTTTCACAGTGTATGCCGGTTTTTTCATTTTTGATAGCTTCAAAACAGGATTTTTTTAGAATATATCTACCGTACGTTTTATTTGGGTACTTATGTACTATTTTCAGTAAAATTTGATTAAGAATTAGTTCAAACCTTTTTTAAGAATCTTAAGAGTGTCTTTTAATCATATTTAAGTAAAGTTACTTAAAAAATTTCTCTGTTGCAAGATAATTTTTAACAAACTTTACGTAAAGGACGTTAAAAACTGCGTTAAATTTAATAACTGTTTAATGGCGTCCGACGAACAGCTGATCATGTTCAGCTTATTTGTACAATTTGATTTTAAGGTTAGATGTTTGTTTACATTCGTCTAGTAACAGGAGTGTTGTAAATATTTTTGTATTTTCAAATAAAATACTATAAAAAACTATTAAAAAAATAAAGTATCTGCTTTGAGCAAATATTAATGATTGTTTACAATTAAAATTTAACAAAATTGTTACTGCAACATTATAAAACAATAAGCACGTTTATCGATTGTAAAACATAACCTATAAAATATATATTTAAGCATTGTTTAAAGTTTAACAAACGTGTAACGGTCCTTTAAATTTTAACAGACATTCTAGCAACACAACTATTAAACATAGATTAAAGCATAAAAGCTCTGTTATTTTAAAGAGTGATTTTTAACAGATGTTTCTAAATAGTAATTTAAATAAATTAAATAATTTAATAAACGTTCTTCCAATTTGGCATTACAGTCAAAGGTGCTTCCAATTTTTGTTAATAATTATGAAATTGTACCAAAATTTCAGCAATCCATGCCTACGAGCCAAATTTCATCAAAATCGGTCTATTAGTTTAGTTTCCAACTATGAGCATACACTTACGAGCGCGCGCATACACACACACACACACACACACACACACACACACACACACACACACACACACACACACACACACACACACACACACACACACACACACACAACAACACTTTTTCAGGCTTAAAGGACGTGAAATAAGAAAGATATATAGAACTATAAAATTATTTTTTCCACAATCACCAAACATTATCTGTCGTATAGGCCTACTTCTTATAATGAAGTGCCAAGTTTTACAGTCACCGACTTACAGACGCTGGTGGGGCGACGGGCAGACAGACAGGGGTTTTTTTACTTACCACCCCTAAAAAGAGCGTCTTTCACAATGACGCACGCATTAAACCTAACCTCACCCTTCGGACCGCAGCACAGATTTCATTACCCCATCAGTGGCTCACCTCAAATAGGATTTCGTTAGTGCATCTATTCATCTATGCGTCGTTTTATAAAGTACAGGCCTGACATCAGTGGAGTGTTTATTCAAAGTGAGAATTGAATCAAGTAAGGGTGTTGTAATCATATTGCCTCTTACTCCCACTCACCCACTGTATGTCCTCTCGTTTTGCGCTTCGTTGACTTTTTGGTCAATTTCCCTCTGAAGCCTTCCTTGTTCGACGGCGGTTCGTGCTTTCAATGGAGGTTAATTTACTTCGGCACGGGGCCGCGTCGAAGTTACAATTTTGTTTTTATTATAACAGGCTCTGGTATGTTTAGAATTACAATAACCGCAAATCTACTACATAAATGTAAACTTTTAAGGATATTGTTACGCTATGGTGATACGGGGTTATAAACAGCTGATATCGTGACACAGCTGTTGCTTCGATAATGCTATTTTAATGTGGTTGGCTTAAGTTCTTTGTCTTGCTTCTTATGGACTTTAATAATAGTAAATTAATCATTTTTTAATTAATTGTTTGCATTAAGAAGTATTTATGTATTTGGGAATATAAACGGATAAGCTTCTTATTGCAACCAATTATAACTGGGTTTTGTAATTAAAACTTGTTTGGTAATTTTAAATGATTTTCATTATGTAGATTTAGGTTACATTTTTGAGGTTATGGAGTTTTGTGTCCCCTGACAGCACTATTGTATAACGAAGCCTCTTGGATTCTAGTTCAGTACACTGGAGCCTTCAGTGTTTTACAAATTCTTTCTGCTGAAGGTCCTCAGGATTCTGCAAGCCAAACGCCCTTAGCCTCATGCTGGCAAAAGTCTTACAATTATATATTATGTAGCTGCATAAGCTACACACAATTTTCCAGTGGACCACAGAGGGTTCCGTACTCTATGTGGCTAAAGCATCGGTCAGTTTCCTGCGTCTATGAAGTGCGCTTCTCAAGGTCCTTAGTTCGAGCCGCAGTTACTTCCGTTACTACCTTACCCAGTTACCAGTTACACGTACAGTTTTAGCGTTGATCCCTCGTCATCTTTAGTTTAATTGGATGTTGAAAAAAAACTCAGACCAAAGTGCTCTGTAATGGGTTCTGTAGTTTTTCTGAGTTCGTTGGATAGCACATATGATTCATACATACACACACACACACACACACACATATATACATATATATATATATATATATATATATATATATATATATATATATATATATGTGTGTGTGTGTGTGTGTGTGTGTGTGTATATATATATATATATATATATATATATATATATATATATATATATATATATATATATATATATGTGTGTGTGTGTGTGTGTGTGTGTCCTATTTTGTTCATACTTTGATATACAAATTGATTACAATAATAGCTTTGGCAAGTTAGTTAACCAGCGAATTTTGTTCAACATTTTCAAAATGCCATTCATGTCAAATCGTTAAAAATTTATAACTCTTTTTGTGTTTACGTTTTTTTTTTATTTTTTCTTGAAAATCAGGTATCACCATCGTGATTCAGCGTTAAAAACTGCATACATTAGTTTTTTGAGTTTTCAAAACCCGTTGAAATAAAGAAATATAATTTAAACGGCGATCAGGTTTTCTTATTTTCAATGTAATTTCGAAGTCGGATATTAATAAATGGTAAGATACAGAAAAATAGTTTTGAAAATTCGCTTCAGTTACGTCAGCGAAACAGCTGCGTGCCGCGATTAATTTTCTTGAGCACTAGTGTTGTCCGTTCTTATTTGTTATTTGTGTTGAAAGATGCGTTACATTAATAAAATAAAAAACTGTTTCCTTTCTTGTGAAAAAAACAGACCAAATATTTTTCTTCGATCATTTCTATCAGTTTACTTGTGTTTATAATGTATTTTGTTTATATTCTATATTGTTGTAATCTATTTCAAACATAGTGCATTTCGTTTTCCTCCAGTGTTAACGTATATAATTTTTGTATAGTTCTAGGCATATCTTCGAATCATATAAGAGGCAAAGCAATTACCTGTTTCTGTAATTATTATTTAAATTTCCCATTCGGGACACCTAATCAAGCTAAGCTCTCTCACAATCGGCCTTTGAGTTTCCCTTAGGAGACAGCTTAATTTAAAATCTTCAATTCCTATTTTCTAACAATTCAATTTACAACCACTCGTAAAGCTCTGGAAGAATGGGGGGGGTGGTCCTTTCCTCATCGATTTTTTACATCTCATCATTACACAGGCCATCTTTAATTTGGGACTCGGCTCATCGCCATTTTGTGATGACGTTAAATAAAACGTAATTACAAAGGGCTTTTTTTATCGGTAAAAGCACTTGACAAAACTTCTGATAATTGTTTGCTTTATTACTTCCTCTTTTATCTGTTAAGTATACAGGGTGCGTACGTTTTTAACTGTTTGTGATAAAAATGCAAAAGTTTCATTACTGTTTCAGGTTATCAAATTTCGATATTGGATGTTTTTTGGAGAGGTTAAAAGTGTTACTTCACTGAAGTGATATATTATTTGGGAAGAAATGGTATGAATTCCTAACAGAAATCAAAACATTCTTCAAAGGAAGTCTGTAAGTCCCCCCCCCCAAAAAAAAACACCGCTTTCAACCAAAAATAGCTTTAAGTTGTTTAGAAAAGCTAGAAAAATCGGCTAACTTTATCAAACTCAATCGTAATTCGGGTCGGTTTACTAAATTCGAAACAAAAGCTATTTTCGATGTGAGATTAAAAACGAAAGTAAACCCTGACCGCCATCAAGATTTGTTTTTTTTTTAATTACTCTTGAACCGTAAATTTCTTTAACTTAAAATTTAGTGAACCGAATTGTTTACAAATTTTTATACATAATCTAAAATTCTAAAATATCGGTTAATATATTTTTTCTTTATTTGGCTAAAGGAATTAAATGAATGCGAGAAAATTCAATTACTTACACAAAGTAATGTGTGTAGAATTAGAGTTCGGTGGTCCATGTGGACAAGGTACCGGTCAGTCTGCTGCGTCTCTGAACTGCGCACCTCAAGGTTGTAGATTAGAGACGCAGTTACTGCCGTTTCTTTACCTTTACAATTAACGCTGATCCCTCGTCTTCATTAGTCTAACTGGCATAAAGTATACTGAATGTTGGTGATAAAGACGATGAACATAGATATTGATTCATAATACTCACGAAACTGGTCAGTGAAAGTTGATAACAATATTTAACAGTTAATACTCATTAGTGAGTGTCCACCTTCATCTAGTGAGTGTACGCAAAGAATGTTGAAATTATTCCGTAGCTGAACTTTTAACATTTACTGCAGAACAGTGACGAATCAAAATTGTTTAAACATTTACCCTTACATTTGAATCTGCACGTACTTTCCAAATCACTCCCGTCATCTCTTCTTTGTCATTCGCTCACGGTTCATTGACAGGGGACGTGTAATTGACTGGTCAATACGCGGACAGAAAGTGCACTTAGTTAAGGGGATGTCCCCTTACTTTTGGCACGATCTAAATATTAAACACTTCGTAGTGTATAATGTTGTCAAAGGCTTGCTTGGCGGGCAACGAGATAATCACTTCATGCAAGAACGACCAGGCGTGGTATTTCATTAGCTTAGACATCGTACTGAATTTGTTGACCGGTGAAACTTCAAATAAGGTTTACTGAACTTGTTGACCGGCGAATCTTCAAATGAGGTTTACAGAACTTGTTGACCGGCGAAACTTCAAATGAGGTTTACTGAACTTGTTGATTGGCGAAACTTCAAATAAGGTTTACTGAATTTGTTGACTGGCGAACTTCAAATAAGGTTTACTGAACTTGTTGACCGGCGAAACTTCAAATGAGGTTTACTGAACTTGTTGATCGGCGAAACGTCAAATAAGGTTTACTGAACTTATTGACAGGCGAAACTTCAAATAAAGTTTACTGTTGTTGTTGATCGGCGAAACTTCAAATAAGGTTTACTGAACTTGTTGACCAGCGAAACTTCAAATGAGATTTACTGAACTTGACTGGCAAAACTTCAAATAAGGTTTACTGAACTTGTTGACCGGCGAAACTTCAAATGAGGTTTACTGAATTTGTTGACTGGCGAAACTTCAAATACGTTTTACTGAACTTGTTGACCGGCGAAACTTCAAATGAGGTTTACTGAACTTGTTGACCGGCGAAACTTCAAATGAAGTTTACAGAATTTGTTGATCGGCGAAACTTCAAATGAGGTTTACTGAACTTGTTGACCGGCGAAACTTCAAATAAGGTTTACTAAATTTGTTGACCGGCGAAACTTCAAATAAAGTTTACTGAACTTGTTGACCGGCGAAACTTCAACTAAGGTTTATCGAACTTGTTGACCGGCGAAACTTCAAATATTATTTAGCAAACTTTCTTTTTCGAAAATGAACCATTACGGTAAGATCCAGACCCGGGACAGTGTAATGAGTAATCACTGACCTTTAGGTCACGTTTAAAAAGGATATTATAATTTAGATGTGTTCTGGAATTCTATGTAATCGCGGACAGCCGACTCACTCAAGTGATAGAAGTGACCTTTCAGAAAGTAATATTATCAACACTTTTTTGTACATCTGGCATCACCATTATCATCAGTGTTAAAAGAGACTTAAATATGCATTTATAATTTGCAAATTACTTAAAAATGTTAAATCGGTGATTGCGATAAGGAAATAATTTTTTTTTAAAGCGTCAGATGAAAAATTATGATTTTTTAAAGTTTGGAATAGAAATCATTTCAACTTATAGGCCGTCTTTTAAACCTATAAAAGTATCTCTCTCTATAGGCCTAACAAACGTTGTCCAAAAATCGATTTTACTACCAAGTTTGTTCAACCATTACATATCGTCAACGAAACTTTGATCCCACACGCTAATACAGAAAAATATTTGGTCATTACTCTAGATGCTAGCGTTCGATAGAAAGAGCATGTTAAAAAGAAAAACGAAGAACTGAACATCAGGTTAAAAAAAATGTATTGGCTGTTGGGCAAAAGTCCGAGTTATCCCTGCACAACAAGCTGAAGCTTTACAAACAAGTGCTGAAACACATCTGGCATACAGTTATGGGGATGCACTAGAAATGCTAACAGACAAATTATTTAGCGTTTCCAAATAAAATCTTGAGAATGATAGCTAATGCACTATCGTATGTTCGTATCATGATCTGCATAGGGACTTAAGAGTGACCACTGTTGCCGACGAAATGCTCAAAGCCGTGAGAGACGGTTAAAAATTCACGTTAATGAGGAGGCGAAGAAACTGCTCGATAACGATGACCTACATAAAAGACTGAAGAGGACGAAGCCTACTAGGAGAGCCTATAGGTTAACCAAGACTGTATTTTGAAGTGTGTTTTTACATTGTGATATTTTGTTAAGTACATGCTGGCTATTACTTCTTAGATGTGTCATTTATATATATATATATATATATATATATATATATATATATATATATATATATGTGTGTGTGTGTGTGTGTGTATGTGTGTATGTGTGTGTGTGTGTAGATCTATCTATCTATCTATCTATCTATCTATCTATATATATATATATATATATATATATATATATATATATATATAAGCCGCCTCGGTGGCCTAGTGGATAGCTTTCACCCCGTTACCCCGAGGACCTGGATTCGATTCCCGGCGAGGGCTTGGCATTTTCATACGCTATAAATCATCCCATCGTCTGCATTAGCCCTAGTGTGCACAATAGTCGGACGTTAAAAAAAAAAAAAAAAAATCTTAGAAACAGTTAAAGAAATAAAGTTTATTAAAAAATTAAATACGACCGGAATGTAACTACGTACGAGTCGCGCGTGTCGTTTGGCCAAGCCGAATTTCATCGTACATATTTTAATCGTGTAATTGTGCTCTGTGTTTGTGACGTAAGTTTTTAATGTTTTGTTTGACTTTGTGACGACCTCGACAGAGGAATTTAACATTTTGTATCACGGCCTGAAGATGAAACGATAGAGTTTCGAAACCGCGGTAGCCTTTACGAGGTGAGTGGATAGACCACTGAAGGGAAGAATAGGTCATAATCTTAATCACGTAAAAAATATAATAAAAAAACTGCCAACTTTTCAATTAAATCTGACAAAAATTACGAATTATAGCGTGTTAAAACACACACACACACACACACACACACACACACACACACACACACACACACACACACACACACACACACACACACACACACACACACTATAATAGATTAAAACTAAAGGAAGGGATAATCTTCCCTAGGCACTGCGATCAACAGACCCATTGTGCAACTAAACCTCTTGCGTATTAGTTCAGCAGATTGATGCCCTTAGTAAGTTCCAACAATCCACTGACTAGATCATATTGCTGAAGACCCCTAGGAAGCTGAAAACTAAAAACCCCTAGCCTCCTACCAGCAAGAGATTCACAATCAAGGATTATATGTCCTGCAGTCTCCTTCTCCTTCCTGTACAACCTACACGCGGTTTCACCATGGTATATACCTATCCTGTTCATGTGCAGTAATAACCCCCATGAAATCCTGAGTTGTGCCCTGCCCAAAACGTCTGCTGCCCCTTTAAGCCCTCCATATGAAACAAATGCTTAAGAGGCTCTTACTATGGGAATGCCAATGAAGGTTATCCAATCTTTCCTGGTGTTGCTTATTAATCCACCTATTAATAGCAGACCTGGCCAACGACAGATAGATCCTAAAGCCGGCTCAGGTCCGATGAACTCAGCTGCAGATTCCTGTCCAGTCAGTCGGTCTGCCTCCTCATTACAGTCAACTCCTCTTATGCTCCGGAACCCAGTAAAGAGTTACCCGTTTATCCAGGGACAGACCGTTGAGGTTCTTCCGACACTTCCAGCTTGGACCGAATTGTAGGATCCACAAAGCTTTTATTACTGCCACACACACACACACACACACACACACACACACACACACACACACACACACACATATATATATATATATATATATATATATATATATATATAAGATTAAGTGATCTAGTTATAAGGATCAGCAGCGTTTATTTTGAGTTCTCTGCTTTGAAGCCTTACCTTGGCGCCGCGTGACAGTTTCATTCTGTGATTATTTTTTATAAACGTTATGTTCTCATATATTTAAATCGTCAAATTAAAAAAAAGTGTGAAATTCGGGGAGTAACCGACAAAAGCGAAGATTTTTTAATGATACCTTTGCTGAATATATAATTAGTTTGCAGATATGTTTACAAATAGTTTGTTTTGTTTAAATAAATAAATACGTGAACCTAGCTTAGATAGTATTTACTGTAGTTATAGTAAAAGATCAGCTGTTTTATATTAATTCGTAACGATCAGCTGATTTCATTGAACAGCTGACAGGCTATGTTAAATTTCAGTTAATGTTTTTAAAAATATCGATAATAACAACAATTTTTATAAACGTTTATATTAATTACGAGTGTATTATAAACGGTTAGTGCAGCACGTGTTCTTCAACTAAGGAAAAATACCGAAACCAAACAAAACAACGTTTCCATATAATACGCGTGCACTGTTATCGAAAAGGAGGAAGAAAAAAGACAGAAATAGAGAAGAAATTCGTTTCCACGTTCGTTCCATATTTCCGTTATTTTCTTCCGTTCGGGACACTTTTTTCTGTTAACTTTTCTGGTCAAAGCTAACATTAAAATCTTCGCTTTTAAAAGTCGTTTGGAACGATCGCCCTTAAGGCAGGTACACGTTGAAGAAGTGGAATGTCTACAAAAATCTTTATCCCAAACCTTTCTATTCAAAGGTTGTGTGCGTTCAGGAGATCAACGAATTTAATTTTGGGTATTTCCTTTTATCCGGCATTCTTGTGCGTCCAGTGTCTTCAGTCAAACGAATTGCGTAGTTTCTCATTATAAAATATTTTTTTGTTTGCCGCTGTAGCAAACGTAATAAAACATAATCTTGAATTTTAAACTTAAGAACCAAAAAAATTGTCCTAACATACATATGGTGAAGTTAGTTAAGGTTTATTTGACTATTTCCACTGAAGCGGCAATTATAGTAAAACCCAAACCCGACAATTTGAAATAAGTTGTATGTGCGTGTGTATGTTTTATCATGCTCGCAATTTTAGTCTTATTTGGTTCAAACTTGGCACAAAAACCGATTTTGATTATAGTTCAAACAAGTTTGTAAACCAGCGAAATTCGTCTAACAGTTTCAAAATGGCGGATATTTCAGTTTTTTAATCACTTACTCTTTCGTCTTAAGTATTTTTAAAAAATATCACCATCGTAATCAGCGTGAAAAACGGAATAAATTATGTAGTTTTTAATTTTTCAAAATCCGTTGAAATTAAGAAATTGAATTTAACGGCGGTCAGGGTTCGTTTTCTTATTTGTAATGAAAATTTAAAAAAGCTAAAATATGCAGATTTTAATGATGATGAAATCAGAGTTTAAAAAAAGTAAAATAGTAAAATTACTTTTGGTAAGTAGCTTCCATCACGTCAACGGTACAGCTGCGTGTAGTGATTGTTTTCATTTTCTAGGGCATTTTCATTGGAAAATGCACTGCTGAAGCTTAACCTTATGACCTTGAAAGAGCGTCGATCCTGTGTTCTAATTCTGCCTAATCACTCTGCTGGAGCGTGACCCGATGACCTTGAAAGAGCGTCGATCCTGTGCTCTAAGTCTGCCTAATCACTCTGCTGGAGCGTGACCCGATGACCTTGAAAGAGCGTCGATCCTGTGCTCTAAGTCTGCCTAATCACTCTGCTGGAGCGTGACCCGATGACCTTGAAAGAGCGTCGATCCTGTGCTCTAAGTCGGCCTAATCACTCTGCTGGGGCGTGACCCGATGACCTTGAAAGAGCGTCGATCCTGTGTTCTAATTCTGCCTAATCACTCTGCTGGAGCGTGACCCGATGACCTTGAAAGAGCGTCGATCCTGTGCTCTAAGTTTGCCTAATCACTCTGCTGGGGCGTGACCCGATGATCTTGAAAGAGCGTCGATCCTGTGCTCTAAGTCTGCCTAATCACTCTGCTGGAGCGTGACCCGATGACCTTGAAAGAGCGTCGATCCTGTGCTCTAAGTCTGCCTAATCACTCTGCTGGAGCGTGACCCGATGACCTTGAAAGAGCGTCGATCCTGTGCTCTAAGTCTGCCTAATCACTCTGCTGGAGCGTGACCCGATGACCTTGAAAGAGCGTCGATCCTGTGCTCTAAGTCGGCCTAATCACTCTGCTGGAGCGTGACCCGATGACCTTGAAAGAGCGTCGATCCTGTGCTCTAAGTCTGCCTAATCACTCTGCTGGAGCGTGACCCGATGACCTTGAAAGAGCGTCGATCCTGTGCTCTAAGTCTGCCTAATCACTCTGCTGGGGCGTGACCCGATGACCTTGAAAGAGCGTCGATCCTGTGCTCTAAGTCTGCCTAATCACTCTGCTGGAGCGTGATCCGATGACCTTGAAAGAGCGTCGATCCTGTGCTCAAAGTCTGCCTAATCACTCTGCTGGAGCGTGACCCGATGACCTTGAAAGAGCGTCGATCCTGTGCTCTAAGTCTGCCTAATCACTCTGCTGGAGCGTGATCCGATGACCTTGAAAGAGCGTCGATCCTGTGCTCAAAGTCTGCCTAATCACTCTGCTGGAGCGTGACCCGATGACCTTGAAAGAGCGTCGATCCTGTGCTCTAAGTCTGCCTAATCACTCTGCTGGAGCGTGATCCGATGACCTTGAAAGAGCGTCGATCCTGTGCTCTAAGTCTGCCTAATCACTCTGCTGGAGCGTGACCCGATGACCTTGAAAGAGCGTCGATCCTGTGCTCTAAGTCGGCCTAATCACTCTGCTGGGGCGTGACCCGATGACCTTGAAAGAGCGTCGATCCTGTGTTCTAATTCTGCCTAATCACTCTGCTGGAGCGTGACCCGATGACCTTGAAAGAGCGTCGATCCTGTGCTCTAATTCTGCCTAATCACTCTGCTGGAGCGTGACCCGATGACCTTGAAAGAGCGTCGATCCTGTGCTCTAAGTCTGCCTAATCACTCTGCTGGAGCGTGACCCGATGACCTTGAAAGAGCGTCGATCCTGTGCTCTAAGTCTGCCTAATCACTCTGCTGGAGCGTGACCCGATGACCTTGAAAGAGCGTCGATCCTGTGCTCTAAGTCGGCCTAATCACTCTGCTGGAGCGTGACCCGATGACCTTGAAAGAGCGTCGATCCTGTGCTCTAAGTCTGCCTAATCACTCTGCTGGAGCGTGACCCGATGACCTTGAAAGAGCGTCGATCCTGTGCTCTAAGTCTGCCTAATCACTCTGCTGGAGGGTGACCCGATGACCTTGAAAGAGCGTCGATCCTGTGCTCTAAGTTTGCCTAATCACTCTGCTGGAGCGTGACCCGATGACCTTGAAAGAGCGTCGATCCTGTGCTCTAAGTCGGCCTAATCACTCTGCTGGAGCGTGACCCGATGACCTTGAAAGAGCGTCGATCCTGTGCTCTAAGTTTGCCTAATCACTCTGCTGGAGCGTGACCCGATGACCTTGAAAGAGCGTCGATCCTGTGCTCTAAGTCGGCCTAATCACTCTGCTGGAGCGTGACCCGATGACCTTTAAAGAGCGTCGATCCTGTGCTCTAAGTCGGCCTAATCACTCTGCTGGAGCGTGACCCGATGACCTTGAAAGAGCGTCGATCCTGTGCTCTAAGTCGGCCTAATCACTCTGCTGGAGCGTGACCCGATGACCTTGAAAGAGCGTCGATCCTGTGCTCTAAGTCGGCCTAATCACTCTGCTGGAGCGTGACCCGATGACCTTGAAAGAGCGTCGATCCTGTGCTCTAAGTCTGCCTAATCACTCTGCTGGAGCGTGACCCGATGACCTTGAAAGAGCGTCGATCCTGTGCTCTAAGTCGGCCTAATCACTCTGCTGGAGCGTGACCCGATGACCTTGAAAGAGCGTCGATCCTGTGCTCTAAGTCGGCCTAATCACTCTGCTGGGGCGTGACCCGATGACCTTGAAAGAGCGTCGATCCTGTGTTCTAATTCTGCCTAATCACTCTGCTGGAGCGTGACCCGATGACCTTGAAAGAGCGTCGATCCTGTGCTCTAAGTCGGCCTAATCACTCTGCTGGAGCGTGACCCGATGACCTTGAAAGAGCGTCGATCCTGTGCTCTAAGTCGGCCTAATCACTCTGCTGGAGCGTGACCCGATGACCTTGAAAGAGCGTCGATCCTGTGCTCTAAGTCTGCCTAATCACTCTGCTGGAGCGTGACCCGATGACCTTGAAAGAGCGTCGATCCTGTGCTCTAAGTCGGCCTAATCACTCTGCTGGAGCGTGACCCGATGACCTTGAAAGAGCGTCGATCCTGTGCTCTAAGTCGGCCTAATCACTCTGCTGGGGCGTGACCCGATGACCTTGAAAGAGCGTCGATCCTGTGCTCTAAGTCTGCCTAATCACTCTGCTGGAGGGTGACCCGATGACCTTGAAAGAGCGTCGATCCTGTGCTCTAAGTTTGCCTAATCACTCTGCTGGGGCGTAACCCGATGACCTTGAAAGAGCGTCGATCCTGTGCACTAAGTCTGCCTAATCACTCTTTGAGAAGTCGTTACAAATTTTATATTTTGCTTATACATAAAACTGTAATATGTTCGATATTAGGTCGAATAATAACGGCTATGAGATTCTTTTTATATTCTTCTTTTCTGCTAGGATTATTGTCACTATGTTCAATATAATGATCTGCCTTCCATGAGATTCGTCTATGAGTATAGATATAGTTTTTGAAGATGGAGGTTTTCCGAAACGCGTCAACTAAAGTAGAATTGACGAAGCTAGGGAAGGCAGATCATTATACTGAACATAGTGGCTATGAGATTATAAACGAAATGAATCGAAAACTACTATGCAATATCGATTTCCATGCATACTATGTTAGTTTTTTCAAGACTAGCACAACCTAGTAATAGACAAACATTAATGGTCTTAAGAAGTGACTGATCTACTGCTATCAAAACGTTTCTACCCATCTCGTTGCTTTCTCTACTTCGTATAAAACAAGAAAGTAAAATGTAATTCCTTTCGTATAATTCCCTTTCTTCAACTTCCGAAAAACATTTATTCCAAAGATGACTTTTTTCCTTTGAACTACTTAATCGTGTTTATAAATCAATATTGTCTCCCCCTTCGCTTTGTCTCTGTAACAAAGGGAACTTGTTCAGAGCAAAACAAGCTTAAATGGCCTTTAAACAGCCCGAGTACTAAAACAGCTGGTAAATGACGTCATTAAGTCTGGTCCTTTGCCTGGTATATTGTTGCAAAAACAAACTTTACGTAGGACATCTTTGTGTCCTGCTTAAAATATCTTTAAACATTTATACTGTCCTTTTGCTGGCGGAAGTTTATTTTAAAATTTTAATACATTAATTTCTTAAACGGAACATTGAAAAGTAAGATTTGTTTTATTTTGTTTTAATACTAATTATAAACGGTTGTACCGTTTTTTTTATGAAATCAACAGGTTTAGCAATTACGAAACGATTTGAAAATTGTGACAAGAAGGCCGTGGTGAATATGTCTTTTTTATGAATATATATTCTGAAAATATATCTGAATATATTTTTTATGAAAACAGTGACGTAATCAAAACTAAAAAGGGGAGGTGTTATTCCTTATAACTTATATTTATCAATTTATTTAAAATTACGTTTTTCTTAAAAACGATAAAACCTTTTTTTAGTTTTGCTTTCACCTCCTCCTTCTCGTACCACACGGGTACTACAGACGTTTTAATAGTGTATAAGAAATGTAAGAGTTTCTATATTCATAACGAATAGAATCAGTGGAAAAAAAATGCATTATAAAACGTGGCAAAAAAAGGTGGTGTGCAATTAAAAAAGACCATATAATCTCGCTGACGTAATGATAGCGAATTTCCAAAAATATTTTTTTAATTTATTCTTTTTTTGAATATATGGCTGCTAAATCATCATTATTTTTGTATAAAATGAAATTTTTTTATTAATCTACATAAATAGCATCATTTCAATTATAAATGTTAATTTTCAAATTAAAATACGAAAACACTGGACACAGATAAATTTTGGTTTTTTATGGGTTTTGAAAATTTTAAATGTAAATTTTCTGCAGATTTTAACGCCGATTACTAAAAATAAATAAGATTTTCTTTTTTAAAGTAATTTGAAATGACCGCCATCTTGAAACTGTTTAACGGATTTTTACAGGCTATTATCAAAGTCGATTTGTGTGCCAAGTTCGAATCAAATTAGACTAAAATTAGGAACGTCAGAGTGCTCAATATAAAAACACACACACAAAACCATATGTACGTGTGTGTATATATATATATATATATATATATATGAATTTAAAGGCCCCACAAAATTAATGTAGAAGTGAGTACAGCACTCATTTCAAAGTTTCGATTTTGTATTTTACCATGATAGCCGCTCTATAACTAGTTGATAAAACTACTATCTGATAACACTACTATCTGCATATGTATTATTTATTTCTTCTTCTTTTCGTTTCACCCTCTTTGGGGTACGCTGAATCAATCATTTCTTGCGCGCTGTACTTTTCTTTGTTCCCAGTAGCTCTTCATTCTTTCCGATCTTTTTTTTCTCTCCTCTTCCGAAATGACAGGTTTAGGTCTTATTTTGGTTTTATCTTAAAAAATCTTATTCTTTCGTCCTTGGTACTTATCTTAGCAGTTTGGTCAAGCAGTGAATTTTCTGTAATTTTTAATTCTATTAGGTCTTTTTCAATTTCTTTAAACCAGTTCGGTTTTGTTTTACGATTATGGAAAAAATCAAACACCTGTTTCGTCAATCTATTGGAGTTCATTCTAAGAAGATGGCCGTAAAAATTTATTCTCTTTTTTCTCATAGTATCTGACAGTTTTTCAATTTTCTTATAGAGAGCCTCATTTCTTATATATACTACCTTATTATCCTGAAATTTTGTTCCTATAATTTTTCTTAAGATTTTCCTTTCCGTTATTTCAAGCTTTTCTATCTGGCCTATGCGATTCATGGTTAATGTTTCTGCTGCGTACAGTGCTTCCGGCTTGACCACTGTTTTATAATGTTTAATTTTGGACCCCCATGAAAGGGATTTCTTATTGTATGTTTCTTTCGTCAATTGGAAGGCCAATTCAAGTTTGTTTTTCCTGGATTCCATTGCCTTGCCCTCATCTGCATTCCAACTAATCCATTCACCAAGATATTTGAATTCTTTTACAATTTCTATTTTCTGTTCTTGGATTTGTATTATTTATTTATTGTAAGTTAATATTTCATTTTGTTTTTAACGTCCGACTATTGTGCACACCAGGTCTAATGCAGACGATGGGATGATTTATAGCGTATGAAAATGCCAAGCCGTGGTTGGGAATCGAACCCGGGTCCTCGGGGTGAAAGTTCAGTACGCTATCAACAAGACCACCGAGGCGACTAATGTTAATATTTCCATTACACTATCCAAAAACATCAAATTTCTTTTCGATTAAAATTACAAAAAGTGTGCGATAAAGAAAAACAAACTTTAGGAAATTCGCTTCTATCACGTCAGCAAGACAGCTGCGCTTGCCGATATTATTTACACTTATTTTTCCTTCTTATTTTTGGTAACATCAATTTAATTGATTTTATTGGTGCATCAATTCACAAAACTAAACGTCCGTAAACAAAGCAGATTTATGGCTTGCATAAATCAAAAATTCCCCTGTGCACACGCTGAATGGGTGATATATATTGTTTTCAAACCTGTGTAATTATTTGCAGGTCTAAGCCGGTGGGGTGACAAAAAGTCCCCGCTCGATCCCAGTGCCACCATTACAATGCAGTTTTTGATTCATTGTTATGGTGTATAAAATTGAAACTCGATCCGTGATTGGTCGACCCCGTACGGCAAAATGAGTACGGACTGTACAAGCCAAACATAAATAGCGTACGATAACCCGAAACCACGGAACTGGAAATATTTGACAGCAGGCCTGCTGCAGTACAATGTGTACTGTCAGCGAGTCACGTGATGACCTGTTGGTAGTAAAGGAATAAAATACTACGCTTATCACATAATGTGGCAGTTAATAACGGCTTCGAAGTATCAAAAATCATTGGCTTACTGTACGAAGTATGAAGTGTGGTGATCGTGAAAAAAAATTTTTTTTGGTGGGGGGACATATAAAGAAAAAATCTTGTATTGAGCAAACATAGAAATCATGTATCGTGTTTTCTTATTATTATTATTTTAATTAGGATAATTTGTTCGAAAACACAACACATGATTTTTACTTTTGGTACAATAACAGAATTGTATTTTTTTTTAACTATAATTACGTGTATTTTATTTTATAAAGAAAATTTCTTGTATTGAGCAAACACAGAAATCATGTATCGTGTTTTCTTATTATTATTATTTTAATTAGGATAATTTGTTCGAAAACACAACAAATGATTTTTACTTTTGGTACAATAACAGAATTGTATTTTTTTTTTAACTATAATTACGTGTATTGTATTTTATAAAGAAAATTTCTTGTATTGAGCAAACATAGAAATCATGTATCGTGTTTTCTTATTATTATTATTTTAATTAGGATAATTTGTTCGAAAACACAACAAATGATTTTTACTTTTGGTACAATAACAGAATTGTATTTTTTTTTTAACTATAATTACGTGTATTGTATTTTATAAAGAAAATTTCTTGTATTGAGCAAACATAGAAATCATGTATCGTGTTTTCTTCTTCTTCTTATTTTAATTAGGATAATTTGTTCGAAAACACAACAAATGATTTTTACTTTTGGTACAATAACAGAATTGTATTTTTTTTTTTTAACTATAATTACGTGTATTGTATTTTATAAAGAAAATTTCTTGTATTGAGCAAACATAGAAATCATGTATCGTGTTTTCTTATTATTATTATTTAATTAGGATAATTTGTTCGAAAACACAACAAATGATTTTTACTTTTGGTACAATAACAGAATTGTATTTTTTTTTTAACTATAATTACGTGTATTGTATTTTATAAAGAAAATTTCTTGTATTGAGCAAACATAGAAATCATGTATCGTGTTTTCTTCTTATTATTATTTTAATTAGGATAATTTGTTCGAAAACACAACACATGATTTTTACTTTTGGTACAATAACAGAATTGTATTTTTTTTTAAACTATAATTACGTGTATTGTATTTTATAAAGAAAATTTCTTGTATTGAGCAAACATAGAAATCATGTATCGTGTTTTCTTCTTCTTCTTATTTTAATTAGGATAATTTGTTCGAAAACACAACACACGATTTTTACTTTTGGTACAATAACAGAATTGTATTTTTTTTTTTTAAACTATAATTACGTGTATTGTATTTTATAAAGAAAATTTCTTGTATTGAGCAAACACAGAAATCATGTATCGTGTTTTCTTATTATTATTATTTTAATTAGGATAATTTGTTCGAAAACACAACACATGATTTTTACTTTTGGTACAATAACAGAATTGTATTTTTTTTTAAACTATAATTACGTGTATTGTATTTTATAAAGAAAATTTCTTGTATTGAGCAAACATAGAAATCATGTATCGTGTTTTCTTATTATTATTATTTTAATTAGGATAATTTGTTCGAAAACACAACAAATGATTTTTACTTTTGGTACAATAAAAAAATTGTATTTTTTTTTTAACTATAATTACGTGTGTTGTATTTTATAAAGAAAATTTCTTGTATTGAGCAAACATAGAAATCATGTATCGTGTTTTCTTCTTATTATTATTTTAATTAGGATAATTTGTTCGA
Organism: Callitettix versicolor; assembly: GCA_022606455.1. NCBI lineage: Eukaryota > Metazoa > Arthropoda > Insecta > Hemiptera > Cercopidae > Callitettix > Callitettix versicolor. The sequence continues at coordinate 69,865,290 of CM040184.1, read as the reverse complement.
AAACACAACACATGATTTTTACTTTTGGTACAATAACAGAATTGTATTTTTTTTTTTTTTAACTATAATTACGTGTGTTGTATTTTATAAAGAAAATTTCTTGTATTGAGCAAACATAGAAATCATGTATCGTGTTTTCTTCTTATTATTATTTTAATTAGGATAATTTGTTCTAAAACACAACACATGATTTTTACTTTTGGTACAATAACAGAATTGTATTTTTTTTAACTATAATTACTTGTATTGTATTTTATTAAATAATCTTGTATTTATTGTTATTTTAATGACGATTTTTTTCGAAAACAATAAATTAACATAGCTAATTATTAACAACATAACCTGAAAGTTATTGTAGCCTATCAGCTGTTCAATGAACCAGCTGATTCTAACGAATTAATATAAACGACAAATAAACATAGGCTAGTTTTTAACTTTTTTTAACTTATTGTAACCTATCAGCTGTTCAATGAAATCAGACTCGCAGGGGGTGCAGACTAGCTGTACATATTGAGAGGATTTAGATGTCCATCACGGTACCCAAGTCTAACACACACTTACACTTGCAACACTACATTAACGACTTTAACACTTTACACTCACACTTACATTTAGGGAGGCGATAATAGTCTCAATGTTCTTTTCCCCTTATAAAAATCAATGAAATCAGCTTATTGTTACGAATTACGAAAAACGACTTCAAACCCATACTAATCAGCAGCTGATAGCACAAAGAAATTCAGAACGAATACTGAGTAGGACAACCTTTGACTTGGTGCAGTGATAGCATAGTAACTTAAGATGCTGTAACTGACTACCAGAGTCAGTTTACAAAATATTGAAGGGAATCTTACGGTACTGGCGTAAATCGAAAAAATAACCATAGTTGTTGCAGACGATGGGATGATTTACAGCGTATGTAAATGTGCCCTCGTGGAATTGAACCTGGGTTACCTAGTACGCTGAAGCAGAATAGCTAGTACAAAATGTTTAAGTTACCAGTTGGAAAATAATAATAATGTTAAGAAATAATAACTAGAATATTTACAAAATACAATAGCGAAGTTCTTAGAACTAACGTGCACAACAAAGAGGAAAATATAGCAACACAAAATTGAAAGCGGAGCTTGAACGTAAGAACAAAGGTAAATGTAAGGTATGGTGTGGCTGCTTCACTTGTAAGACTGCGGCAGCAGTTAAGTCATTGTGTCCGAAGTAAGGGCGGCTTCACAGAACAAATCCTCCTTTTGTTCCGCGCTCGTCTCATAAAGGATTTCCTCATTTGTGTTGTCGCTGACTGCTTCAAAGTGGGGAGAAATTAACTGAAGGATGTTTTGGTTTCAACGAAAACAAACATCGCTTGCTTAACTTAAGTAAACATAACACCGAAATAATACAATGATACAATACCGCTGAATTGTCTTACATTTAGTTTGCGTTATTTAAAACGAGTTTAAAAGTACGAAAACAAACAAACAAACGTTTACGGTCGATGTATATAAAAAGGAAAAGACTACGAAAATCTGGATTTTTTTATAATTTCTCTGAATCATTTCGTTAGATTTTATTCAAGTTTCAATCGCATCTAAAGATTTTCAACTAAATTCGTGTGATCTACTACGTTTGCTTTATAAAGGACTTCCTGCAATAGCTTTGCACTTTCTTCCAGCCTCTTTGAAAATTTGTGTACTCCTGAACCCGCCAAAAAAATAAGAATGGCAGTGTTGATATATGTGTTTTAATAGTACGGTAATTGACAAAGAAAATAGTTAATTATAACCAACAGCAAATTAGTTATTTATAAAATTTATCACATTTTAAATAACAGTAATTTAATTAATTATAAAAATTACCACATTTTAAGTTACAGTCATTTAGTTAATTATAAAAATTACCACATTTGATGTAACAGTAATTTAGTTAATTGTAAAAACTACCTCTTTTAAAACAACTCTAATTTAATTAATTATAAAAATTACCACATTTTAAATAACAGTAATTTAATTAATTATAAAAATTACCACATTTTAAGTTACAGTCATTTAGTTAATTATAAAAATTATCGCATTTTAAATAACAGTTAATTTAATTAATAATAAAAATTACCACATTTTAAGTTACAGCCATTTAGTTAATTATAAAAATTACCACATTTGATGTAACAGTAATTTAGTTAATTGTAAAAACTACCACTTTTAAAACAACTCTAATTTAATTAATTATAAAAATTACCACATTTTAAATAACAGTAATTTAATTAATTATAAAAATTACCACGTTTTAAGTTACAGTCATTTAGTTAATTATAAAAATTATCACATTTTAAATAACAGTAATTTAATTAATTATAAAAATTACCACATTTTAAGTTACAGCCATTTAGTTAATTATAAAAATTACCACATTTGATGTAACAGTAATTTAGTTAATTGTAAAAATTACCACATTGAAAACAACTCTAATTTAATTAATTATAAAAATTACCACATTTTAAACTAAACAGTAATTTAGATGATTATAAAAATTACCACATTTAAAATTACAGCCATTTAGTTAATTATAAAAATTATCACATTTTAAATAACAGTAATTTAATTAATTATAAAAATTACCACTTTTTAGGTTACAGCCATTTATTTAATTATAAAAATTACCACATTTTAAGTTACAGCCATTTAGTTAATTATAAAAATTATCACATTTTAAGTTAGTCATTTAGTTAATTATAAAAATTATCACATTTTAAATAACAATAATTTAATTAATTATAACAATTACCACATTTTAAGTTACAGCCATTTAGTTAATTATAAAAATTATCACATTTTAAATAACAGTTAATTTAATTAATTATAAAAATTACCACATTTTAAGTTACAGCCATTTAGTTAATTATAAAAATTATCACATTTTAAATAACAGTAATTTAAGTAATTATAAAAATTAACATTTTTACAGCCATTTAGTTAATTATAAAATTACCACATTTGATGTAACAGTAATTTAGTTAATTATAAAAATTACCACATTTTAAACTAAACAGTAATTTAGATGATTATAAAAATTACCACATTTAAAAGAACAGTAATTTAGTAAAATATAAAAATTACCACATTTTAAGTAACAGTTATTTAGTTAATTGTAAAAATTACAACATTTGACAGAAATTTAGTTAATTATAAAAATTACCGCATTTAAAATAACAGTAATTTACAGTTAGCGACTAAACCAGAGAAAAACAAACCTAATGGTTGTTTTTATTACAAATATACAACTAAATATAGAAACAAATAACATAGAATTATTCATGAAACTGTTACATCTGATACAAAGCTTAATTAGGATGTAATCACATTGTATGGTTCTTTGCATAACCGACTTCCTTATGGACCCTATCGTCTTATTTTAATCGATATAAGAAAAGTAAACAATTACTTAAGGTAAAGAAATGGGAATATTACTTGGAACAAGCGATGAAAAGGCTAAGAAATTATTTAAAACAATAGTGATGGAGGAACTAAGTAGTTGAAAAAATAAGATTTTTTATTTTAAGGCGAAAAGCACATTGAGGCTATTATCGCCTCCCTAAATGTAAGTGTGAGAGTAAAGTGTTAAAGTCGTAAGTGTAGTGTGTGTTAGACTCGGGTACCGCGAGGGACGTCTAAATCCTCTCAACGGGTGCAGCTAGTCTGCACTCCTCTGCGGAGGTGAGAAGAATAAGCAACTACAAAGAGATATGAAGCTGAGTAACAGAAATGAGAAAACTAAGTGATTATTTAAAGACAATAGAGATTATTGAAGAAAGCAATTACTGCCGTGATGAGGATGTGCACTATTAAGCAATTGTTTAAATCAGACAAGTTGAGAAATCTTAACACTTACTTAAAGCAGAATTATTGTTATGAGAATATTATGCAATTACTTGAAGCTTATAAGAAACAAGTAGGCATTGTACTAGACAAGCAAAAAACATCAGCTGTCAATGTGATTAACGTGGAATGTTGAAGGCGATAAAATCACGCAGCAGTTGTAAACATCGGGAAGGTGGTAGTCAATGTTTTTGAAATTCATTTATTTATCCAGCGTGTCTTGCTCCGTATTTACGTTTCCATAGAAAAGACGGCACAGCTATATACCGTCTACTGAACTGAAGACAAAGAGAGTGAATATAAAGCAATTACTTTAAGTAGATAAAGGAGAACACCGAGCAATTTCTTTAGCAAAGAGATGAGAATATAAACTCTAGAGAGAAAAAACTGAACAATTATTTGATTTAAGGAGATGTGAATACTGAGCAAGATTTGAGGCAAAGAAGTGACAATACTAATCAGTTACGTAAATCGAAGAGATGAGGATACTTAGAAGTTACGTGAGTCAAAGCTATGAGAATATTAAACAATTAATTGAGACACATAAATGAGAATATTAAGAAGTTATGTGAATAAAAAAAAGTGTATACTAAGCAATTACATTAATCACAGGGATAAGAATAATACGAAATTACGTGAATCAAAGATAAGAAAATACTGTATTAAGCAGTCCGATGATACGTTAAAGAAAACAGAGCAGTTACTCAATGCAAAGAGATTAGAAAACTAACCTATTATTCAAAGCAGCAAATAATAATAAGTGCACTAATCAATTACTTGGGTCAATGTATGAGGAAACAGAGCAGTTACTCAATGCAAAGAGATTAGAAAACTAACGTATTATTCAAAGCAGCAAATAATAAGTGCACTAATCAATTACGTGGGTCAATGTTATGAGGAAACAGAGCAGTTACTTAATGCAAAGAGATTAAAAACTAACCTATTATTCAAAGCAGCAAATAATAAGTGCACTAATCAATTACTTAGGTCAATGTTATGAGGAAACAGAGCAGTTACTCAATGCAAAGAGATTAAAAAACTAACCTATTATTCAAAGCAGCAAATAATAAGTGCACTGATCAATTACTTGGGCCAATGTTATGAGGAAACAGAACAGTTACATGAACCAAAGAGATAAGACATTGCGAAATAACGCGAGGCCCAGATAAAATAAAAAACATTTTAAGCACTAGAGATTAAAAAAGCAAAGCTATTACTTACGGAGAAGAAGTTACGAAACCGGGCAATTACCTGAGACTGCAGTTGTGAGAAAACTAAGCAATTACTGAAATTAGCAGAAACGATAAAACAAAGAAATTACTGCGGACAAAGAAATTAGAAAACAAATCAATTACTTCAGTCAGCAGAGACGAATAATTGCGAGGAAAACTCTGTTTAACAGGGAACTGAATGAAGTAATTATACTGATGTTTCAAGGAGAAAGATTATTTAAAAGGGCTCAATCAGCGAAATGAGACAAATTGTCTAGCGACCAACACTATTGATAGAAACTTAAGGAAAACCTGTCAGAATTATGAAGTGATACTGATTACCATATCGTCGTTTAATTATTTTTTTTGTGCGAAATATGTTAAAGAAAGAAGATAAAGGACGAGAAGAAGGAGAACCATAATGCAACTTAATACTGCTGCGCGAGACGATGCAGTTTTGTGCGAAATCCCTTTAACATGCTAATCTACGTTCGTACAATGTGTAGACACAACAAGTTACTTTTTTAGGGACTTCCTGAAAGGAATCGACTTAATTTTTATTCATGACTATGCAAAGTCGAGCCTTCAAAGTGAAAATGCTCTGGTGCGGAGCGTATCTTGTTAGGCAATTTTTCTTTTCCGTCAAGGTCTTTTTGAACTCTGTGAATTCTGCATGATTTTCAGAAGCTTTGCTTTCTAACTGCAAAAACTAAATGGAAGCACAAATAATTCGATTTTCATATTTCGTTTAATACGGGTTTTCTGAATATTATAACGCACAGATTTTATAACTATAGCACCAAATTAATTGTAACTGTCCTGAAAGAAAAAATATGTTGTCTATATTTGCCTATTGAAACCCTGAGAAACCAAACAATATATATTGGTCACTATTTTCTAAAACATTATTGTTCTTAAAATTAGAAAAGTTCGTCAACGGTAGAAATCTAAATAACCCAAATTCTAAACCGGATAAAGAGATTTTTCTCAAATTAAAAAAATAATTATACAGAATTATAATTGTAGTTATGTAAACAAGATTAAATAATAACAAATTTCAGTTTGCAAAAATTGTGTATAAACAGTTACAAGTTACAATTTGTTTTATAAAATAAAGTTACAGTTTACAAATATTTTTTTTATAAAATCAAATTTAAGTTTACAAAGATTTTTTATAAAAAAAATTAAAGCTTACAAAGACTTTTTTATTAAAACAAGTTACAGTTTATAAAGATTTTTATAAAAACAAGTTACAGTTTACAAAGATTTTTTTATAAAACAAATTTAAGTTTACAAAGATTTTTTTTATAAAAACAACTTAAAGCTTACAAAGACTTTTTTATTAAAACAAGTTACAGTTTATAAAGATTTCTTTTATAAAAACAAGTTACAGTTTATAAAGATTTTTTATAAAAACAAATTTAAGTTTACAAAGATTTTTATAAAAACAACTTAAAGCTTACAAAGACTTTTTTATTAAAACAAGTTACAGTTTATAAAGATTTTTTTATAAAAACAAGTTACAGTTTACAAAGATTTTTTATAAAAACAAATTTAAGTTTACAAAGATTTTTTATAAAAACAATTTAAAGCTTACAAAGACTTTTTTTATTAAAACAAGTTACAGTTTATAAAGATTTTTTTATAAAAACAAGTTACTGTTTACGAAGATTTTTTATAAAAACAAATTTAAGTTTACAAAGATTTTTTATAAAAAAAACTTAAAGCTTACAAAGATTTTTTTTATTAAAACAAGTTACAGTTTATAAAGATTTTTTATAAAAACAAGTTACTGTTTACAAAGATACGTGATACGTGTGAAGATTCCTGATGGCGAAACACATGTTACTGAATAAAAAAGAATTTTTGTTAAACTATATAAGTGTTCTAATTTTCCTGGATACATTGGAGTTTCACCAAGTACCAACGGTGTGTTCAATAAATAATGATAATTTTAAGTTACGAAAAGTGAAGAATCGTTTATTTTATTAAAGATTGTTCTGTAGATCAGGGTACATCAACATGGTACTGACGAACGTTCCAAAACGTCTTACAGTAAAATTCCATTTTTTTTTAACTTACAATTTTATTTCAAAAACCTTATTTCACTGTCGTAAACAGCGTTAAAAAATGCATAAAGTAACAATTCAATATATTGAATGGCGACCATTTTGAAACCGTTCGCCTGGTTACAGACAAGCTTTTACCAAAAACAATATTGCAAGTTTGAATCAAAATAATTGTAACCTCTCAAAACATGTTCACAACAACAGGATTGGTATACATTTCATGATCCGGGGCCTGGCTATCAAAAAGGCTGCTCCAATTAAACGTACGCTTAAAAATACAGGGAACTATACCTGCCATTCATTGTATACAGTAATAATGACTCGATGTGGCTAAAGCACCGGGCAGTCTGCTGCGCCTCTGAACTGCGCACCTCAAAATTGTCGATTCGAGACGCAGTTACTGCCGTTTACTCTCGTCATTGCCTAACTGGCATAAAGTATGAATTATTATGTGAAAATATTAACAAAAAACGTGTTTCAATTTACTTTCAAAGAATATTAAAAGTTATTTCTGTCGGAGCGACTCCAGCGTAAAACCACTAAATTACTTAAAAGTTTAACTCAATTAACTCTGAAAGGAATAAAGTTAAGTGCTCTAACTCGGTCTTATTAGGGGGGTTACATTTTGAAAGGATTTTTGCAAAGTCGTGAAAACTTGATTAAAATGAATGTAAAAGATGAACATAACTCTCGGGAAATCTTCATCGAGTTAAGGGACTCGTTTTATTTGTTGTTGATTTGCATTTCTGGAAATTATAGTTGTTGAGATTTTCTTTAATTTTAAATTAAATTAATTAAATTCACATGATAGTTATAATTTTTAATAATTAAAAAGGAGGCGTTTCTTTTAAATGCTTTTAAATCTTATTGGTGTTGAACGTTCCAACACACATTCTATGTGTTATGATCGGTGCTCATTTCATTTCGTTCAAGTCCTCATTTAGGTCTTACAATGGTAGCTGTTCCTACTGGTAATTTTTCAATACAGTAAAAATCGAGCATGAATTTTACGGATTCGGCTGGAAGTTAAGTTACAAGCGTGGTAACATCAAATGCAGTTGTTTTAAATCCAAATTGCGTGCTGTCACCTGCCCAGAAACCACCCGTTCTTCGCCGACTCTCCTCCCATTTTTTCTGCACGAGTGAAGCTTTTCTTGGTGTCTAAATGGACAAAACAATAACAAGATAGTTCATGTGTAATCATTTGTATAAAGTTGTGAATGATTTTTAAAAATTTCACTATTTTGTATCGTATTGGAACAGTCCATGTCTGGACTGAAAAACTTTAAAATTATACATATAGGGTGTGAAGTAAGTCTTGATACACTTTAAACTGGAGATTTCAATGGAAAACTTTTCTTAACTTTTATTGTGCTTAGAAATTGTACCTACAATTAAAGAGGAATGAAAGAGGTAACATTTTTTAAAAGAAACCCATACTACGAATCAGTATGGGTTATCATAGTACGAACCAGATCCGGTGACCTTGAAATAAGTATCGACACTGACCACCACATTAATAATCTTACGTTTGCAATTTTCGACCGATTTACTTCAAACTTTGTACAGAAACTGATTTTGTCAATAGGTTTGTGAAGTTCGTTACCCGCCGAAATCCGTTTAACAGTTTCAAAATGGCGGCCACTTTTAATCTTAAAAGATACATAATGTTTGAGTTGAACGCTTTTTGAAAATCTGATTTAACAGCGTTAAAATTAATATTTTACATTGCCAATGTAATTATAATATTTCAAATGCTAATATACGAGTATGCTGACATTAACATTGACTAATACGGCAATGTGCACGTAAAATATGTTGTTGGGAATTCGCAGATCATTGGAAAGGTTTATTTTAAAGAAACAAACAAGCCGCCTCGGTGGCCTAGTGGATAGCGTACTAGGCTTTCACCCCGAGGATCCGGGTTCGATTCCCGGCGAGGGCTTGGCATTTTCATACGTTATACGAAATCATCCCATCGTCTGCATTAGCCCAAGTGTGCACAATAGTTGGACGTTAAACACAAAAAAAATTAAAGAAACATTTGTTTTCTTTAACACAAGACGCATAGAAGCAGTCTGTCTAACAAAACGTATAACTAAAAAGCAAAAAGTGTACGTTTTTTTAAAATTACGTTAAGGTCACTGCGTGTGGTCCTAATTGCTTCAATTGTTGGTCTTGTATAGTTTGGCAGTGTTTTAAGACAACATTCAAAATTTTACCTCAAGAAATGGATTGAACGTTTGTAATTTTTTTGTATTTTTAGGCCTCAGTCTTGGCTTAGTATTTCAGAGTTTCAAATTACCCCAAAAAAGCAGTCATAGGCAAGAAAAAGCAGTCATACTGCTTTGGCAAGAGACTTGCTATCATTTCTGAGCTGTTCTTCCTATTTATGTACTACAGAAAACATTGTACAGTTTACTCTATTTTGTCAAGTTTCGGCGTTTCAGTTATAATGAATGTCATTGCGAATCTTTTAACAATATACCTTCCAATGATAGGACAAAAGATGTGTTTTTCGTTTAAAAAATGAAGTTCCCCTTTTAAAAAGCGGTGGACAATTTTTAAAAACTATAAAAAATCAAAATTTTTAATTTAATGGCGGAGATTCCCGTTGATTTGTTAATGGGATTACGTTTTAGTAAGATGTATCAAAACTTATTTCACACGCTATACATGTAAAGTATATTACGTTGAAATCAAATATGAGAAATCACACAAGTCATTTATTATGCTGTCGTTATTAAGTAATATATTGCATAACTGGTTTCCTATATACTTTTTAAAACGTCTTCACCAACTTTAACTCTGTTTTATATTCAAACTGGGGACTCGATAGTCGATGTAGCTAAAGCACCAGCTGCGTTTCTTAACTGCGCACCTTAGTTCTAGCCGCAGTTACTCCTGTTGTTTTCCCCTTGTCGTTAACGCTGATCCCTCGTTCTCAGTCTAAGTGGCATAAAGTTTGGACGTTAAGGAAAAAACATATTCAAACGAGGTAAACGTTTCTATACTCTGATTAAATCAAGAAACGCAATACGGGGGAACATTGTTGTCGGATGGTGCGTTGATGCGACAGTGCTGTCTTTTTAACATGTCTTAATACGTCTGGCAACACTGTGTTCACCACGCGTGCTTCTTACAGGATCATATTCTTGTTTTATTTTAACAGTTGGGGACAATATTTTAGAAGTCACAGAGAAATTACAGAATGCCACCAACGCAGTAAGTCAATGGACAAAAAAATGGAGAGTAAAGCTTAATGAAGCAAAAACTGTACACATTAATTTTACGAATAGAAAATATGAACCATTACCAATAATATTAAACGAAAGGAGTATAACATATGCAAACAGTGCTAAATATCTAGGAATGACACTCGATGCGAAGCTCCGATGGAAGGTGCATGTAAAAAAGAAAAAAGAGGAGCTACAGCTCAAATTCAATAAAATGTTTTGGCTTATTGGAAGAAATTCAGAACTTTCGATAGACAACAAGATACTGCTATACAAGCAAGTTCTAAGACCAATATGGACCTATGGTGCACCACTCTGGGGATGTACAAGAAAAAGCAATAGTAAAATTATTCAAGTTTTTCAAAATAAAGTATTGAGAACGATTGTCAACGCCCCTTGGTATGTGAGAAATGAAAACATACATAAGGACCTAGGTGTTGAATCTGTTCAGGAAGTCATTAAAAAGCTCTCGGTTAAGCATTATTGCAGGTTAGAACAGAATAATAATACAGAGATTGTCCAACTACTATGCCGCAGTGACAACATCACAAGAAGGCTGAAGAGGACCAAGCCAATTGACCTCTCCAGGCCGTAAACACATTGGGACCGCCGTCGGACTGAACCCCAGCACACAGTGAACACAATGATAAAGAAAAATTACTAGTGGGGCACGCCTCAGTTGTAATTAATTTAAAAAAAAAAAATATTCTTGTTTTAATCAGTGTATAGTGTATTAAGTTTAACTCGTTTAAAATTTTAGAAGATTTAACGCATTTCGTATTAGATTAAACTCATTATTCTGTCCCGGCAGATAATGAAAGGTGGAAAAATATCTCGCCAATTAAAAGGATCAATTATTTTAAACTGAAGATTATATTAATTATAAAAAGCAATTTGGGGAGAATATTGGGGAAAGTATATGTCTAATAAAAACAGCCATTAAAATGCGCACAGTCTTGAATAAAATCTCTTAGAGATTTTTTTTAATTAAACTCCTGACAGCTGAATTTTTAATGGAAAATATCCAATAGTCAGTGGTAAACCAGATCAAAATCTGTGGTATACTTAAATCAAATTATTAATTTTTGGGGGGGTAAGAAAATAGTACTATTTTCTAGTCTGAGATCATATTTTTTTTACTTGGACACCATAATAGGTCTATCTCTGTGTTTGTCCGTTTTGCTGGAGAGAAATATAATTGAAAGATTTTAAAGAAATATATCATGCAGGTTTGGTATGTCTATATTTCATATGTCAAGGATTTTTTGAAGCCTTTGATTGGAAAACTTTTAAAAATCGGATTTTCTCAAAATGTCTTTAACGGCTTCGATTAATTTTTGCTCTTGAGAAAATACAAAAAAACAAAAAATCGCCATAATTTATCAAAATCGGTTTATCAGATTAAATGTCGGTTATATTTAAAGATTTATAGATCAAACAAGTAATAAAAGAAATTTACGAATCTGATGTCAATCGACAAACCCCCAAAACAAACCTTGACAGTCGTGTGCTGTAATGATTTTTATCATTTATTTTTATTCAGTTCATAACTATTTCTGTTGTTTCACAATCGGTACACTAACTGTAGTCACGCATCTTTGTGTGCAACCGAAACTGGGCAAAACCTGACGAACCGATTTTTAGGAATTTTATGGTTTTCCTAGGTTTTTTTGTAGATAACTGACGAGCCATATTTTTTAAGGGAAGAAAATAACACTGACAAACCTGGTGCGTGTTTTGGATGCTCAAGAACTATATTTTACCTAACACGTTAGAGCTGATTTTGAGAAAACCCTGCTTTTGTTAACTTAAAAGATTTTTTTACTAGAAACTTAAAGAAAAATGGTCCAGAGGTTTAAGCAAACTATACCTGAATGTTCAATGTAACACAAGTTGGTCAATTCATACAAGCACAAGCAGACACACGGGTATCTGATTAAAACGCACTATTTCGAAGTTAGGGAAACAATAGTGATTAAAAATTAATTTTTATACTGCAATCCTTTTATATACGTTCAATAGTATTGTCACTGAAAAATGTTTTTTGGATTTTACTTATAAAAGAATATGTGATTTCAGAAATGAATTCATAATAAAAATATAAGGTTAATTTTGGTACGTCCTCTTATAACATATTGGTTGTTGAAATATTTATTTAAAAAATATTATTTAGATATAGTCAATATATATATATATATATATATATATATATATATATATATATACTGAGAATGAAGAGGGCTCTTGGTATAACGCATGATATCTACAATAAGAGATGTATGTCGACGCACACAAAAATCAGACACTACAACACAGTCATAAAACCGGAGGTATTATATGCAAGCGAGACGCTAACACTCCACACAAAAGCTACCATGGAGGATATTTTGAAGGAAGAACGCAAAATCTTGAGGAAGTTTCTTGGCCCGAGATTAACAGAAGATGGATACAGGTTGCACTCCCGGAAGACAGCAGAGAAGATATCGAACCTGGCAGCAGATATCAGAAGAAGGAGGCTTCGGTTCTATGGACACATCAGTAGACTCCCAACGAGACTTTCCAACAGAATCCTTAAGTATATACAATGGAGTAAAATCAACAACGTCATGGATCGCACAAGTCAGAATAGACCTACATGACGCAGAAATAGACTCAACAGACGTTGAAGACAGGCACGCATACAGGGAAAAGATGCTCGGTTGGAAGGTCCCAGACAATGAAATCCCAAAGAGAGCAGGGGTAAAATGGACGGAGGAGCGGAAGAGGATCCATGGGGATAGGATGAGGGAGGTGTGGAGGATTAGAAGGAACAAAACATGATTCGGACTGCTTTGCGTGATCCAACAGGGTCTATACGCAAATAATAAATAATATATATATATATATATATATATATATATATATATATATATATATATAATACTGCCACCTCGGTGGCCTAGTTGATAGCGTACTGGGCTTTCCTCAGGTTCGATTCCCGGCCAGGGCTTGGAATTTTCATACGCTATGAATCATCCCATTTTCTGCATTAGCCCAAGTGTGCACAATAGTCGGACGTTAAAAATATATATATATATATATATATATATATATATATTATGTATATACTATCTTAGTCATATACTAAATATATGAATTATTTAAATATGATATCTCACTGAAAACTTCGTGGAAGTGGAGTTAAGTTCCGTTGAGAGGATACCCGAACTAGTTAATAACGTTACTCCAAATTGCACCCCCACTTCTCCTTCTCCTTACTATATTGCTATTTCATGATGACCACTTCTTTACAAAGATATTCAAATTCGCTCCCTTTGACATTTAAGTCGAATAAGTTGCAACGACCCAAAGGGCTGCAATTTGCAAAGTTCTCTGACTATTGAAGTACCACGTACTTTGTGAATAAGTTTAATTTTTAAAATTACTTTTTTGACGAAATAAATTACATATAAATAAATGTTTATTAAGACTGTACAACAAAAGTGTTTGATAAAAGGGTATTGGATATTTAGGTGTAATGGATGATATTTAAAATGTAGTGGATAATTAAGTGTTCGTGGATGATAATTAAAAGGTTGATATAAGTGTTACAGATGATATTAGGTAGATGATAATTTGGTGTTAGTGGATGATAGTTAAAAGGTAGTGGACATTTAAGTGTTAGTGGATGATATTTAGAAGGTATTGGATAAATAGTTGTTAGTAGGTGATAATTAAAAAGTAGTGGATAATTGGATGCTTGTGGTTAATATTTAAAAGGCAGTTGATTATTAGGTGTTATTTGTGATATTTAAAATGAAGTGGGTAATTAGGTGTTAGAGGAAGTTATTTAAAAGGTAGTGGACATTTAAGTGTTAGTGGATGATATTTAGAAGGTAGTGAATAATTAGGTGTTAGTGGATGATAATTAAAAAGAAGTGGACAATTAGATGTTAGTGAATGTTTCTTAAAAGGTAGTGAATAATTAGGTGTTAGTGGATGATAATTAAAAAGTAGTGGACTATTAGTTGTTAGTGAATGTTACTTAAAAGGTAGTGAATAATTAGGTGTTAGTGGAAAAGTAGTGGACAATTAGATGTTAGTGAATGTTTCTTAAAAGGTAGTGAATAATTAGGTGTTAGTGGATAACTTTTAAAAGGTACTGGATAATTGGATGTTTGGGGTTGGTACTTAAAAGGCAGTGGATAATTAGGTGTTAGTGGATGATATTTAAAAGGCAGTTGGTTAATAGGTGTTATTGGTGATATTTAAAAGGAGTGGGTAATTAGAAGTTAGAGTATATTTAAAAGGTAGTGAATAATTAGTTGTTAGTGGTACTATCTAAAAGATCGTTGATAATTAGGTTATGATATTCATGAGTTCTTGTTTATTCAGCTACACACACACACACACACACACACACACACACACACACACACACACACACACACACACACACTATATATATATATG
>CM040184.1:69837953-69845453 GCA_022606455.1 Callitettix versicolor | reverse complement strand
GTTTGTTTACAATCTTGTGTTATAATTTAAACAGAATCATGCATTGTTACGATTAATAGCGGAAATAAATATTTATTCAATAAATTATACTTAAATACACAAATTATCTGCTAAACATACACTAATGCTAATAAATATATGATGACAGGATTTATTCTGTCTTTATTTGTTTCACCCAACTTTGGGGTACACTAAATCAATCACTTTTTAATGTTCTGTGCCTTCCTCGTAGCCCAGTATTGCTTCATTATCTTGCTTTTATTTCTTCGTCAGAGATTTGGATCGTTCGCTTGGATTTGACTTTGCCTTGGAACCGTTGCTTCTTGTCCTTGGTTATTGTTTTGGCTGTTCTGTCCATGAGCATAGTGTCAGTGATTTGTAGTTCTGTTATGTCTTTCTCTGTTTCTCTAAACCAAAGTGGTTTGGTTCTTCTATTGTGAAAGTAATCAAATATTTTTTTGGTTAATCTATCTTTGTCCATTCGGAGGATGTGCCCATAAAAATCAATTCTCCTTTTTCTTATTGTGTCTGATAGTGTTTCAGTTTTTTTGGTAAAGAGTTTCATTACTGGTATGGAGTAATTGGTTGTTACGGAATTTGGGGCCTAAGATTTTTCGTAATAAGGATTTATTTTATTACATGTTTATTTTATTTATTTAATTACTAGTGGTTCAAAGAACAGTGTAATCAGTTACTTGGCTACCGCTTTACAACATACCTTTTCCGTCAAGTTAACCGGAAACCGTAATAGTTTAAAAAATGCCCATTTTTATTGGAAATTGTATGATTTTTCTCAACGAAGCCGTCCAAATTATGATAGACCTTGTCGTTCAGCCAGAATTACAGGCAACATCCAGCAACTGCAAGCGTCATCGTTGAACCAGTGGCTACCATATTGAAACGAAAGACGGGGAAAATTACACATACGCCGTCCGGGCTTTGTACAAGGTACTTTCGTACCAAATTTCAAAACAATCGGTTAATGCGTTTGGCTAAAACTGTATACAGGCCTTACGCATCATCTCGAAACGTAATTAGAGGAGGAAAATGTTACACATATTTCGTTCGGGTTTTACAAAATTTTTAAATAATCGGTCGATACGTTTTTTCGAAACTGCGTACAATCGTCATCGTGAAATCCGAGGCTGCCATCTTGAAACGGAAATGAATGAAGGAAACCTTACCACATATGTCGCTCGATATCGAATTTTAAAACAATCGGTTAATGCGTTTGGCTAAAACTGTATACAGGCCTTACGCATCATCTCGAAACGTAATTAGAGGAGGAAAATGTTACACATATTTCGTTCGGGTTTTACAAAATTTTTAAATAATCGGTCGATACGTTTTTTCGAAACTGCGTACAATCGTCATCGTGAAATCCGAGGCTGCCATCTTGAAACGGAAATGAATGAAGGAAACCTTACCACATATGTCGCTCGATATCGAATTTTAAAACAATCGGTTAATGCGTTTGGCTAAAACTGTATACAGGCCTTTCGCTAAATCAGAACGCATCATCTCGAAACGTAATTAGAGGAGGAAAATGTTACACATATTTCGTTCGGGTTTTACAAAATTTTAAAATAATCGGTCGATATGTTTTTTTCGAAACTGCGTACAATCGTCATCGTGAAATCCGAGGCTGCCATCTTGAAACGGAAATGAATGAAGGAAACCTTACCACATATGTCGCTCGATATCGAATTTTAAAACAATCGGTTAATGCGTTTGGCTAAAACTGTATACAGGCCTTACGCATCATCTCGAAACGTAATTAGAGGAGGAAAATGTTACACATATTTCGTTCGGGTTTTACAAAATTTTTAAATAATCGGTCGATACGTTTTTTCGAAACTGTGTACAATCGTCATCGTGAAATCCGAGGCTGCCATCTTGAAACGGAAATGAATGAAGGAAACCTTACCACATATGTCGCTCGATATCGAATTTTAAAACAATCGGTTAATGCGTTTGGCTAAAACTGTATACAGGTTTTTCGCTAAATCAGAACGCATCATCTCGAAACGTAATTAGAGGAGGAAAATGTTACACATATTTCGTTCGGGTTTTACAAAATTTTAAAATAATCGGTCGATATGTTTTTTTCGAAACTGCGTACAATCGTCATCGTGAAATCCGAGGCTGCCATCTTGAAACGGAAATGAATGAAGGAAACCTTACCACATATGTCGCTCGATATCGAATTTTAAAACAATCGGTTAATGCGTTTGGCTAAAACTGTATACAGGCCTTTCGCTAAATCAGAACGCATCATCTCAAAACGTAATTAGAGGAGGAAAATGTTGCACATATGTCGTTCGGGTTTTACAAAATTTTAAAATAATCGGTCGATACGTTTTTTCGAAACTGCGTACAATCGTCATCGTGAAATCCGAGGCTGCCATCTTGAAACGGAAATGAATGAAGGAAACCTTACCACATATGTCGCTCGATATCGAATTTCAAAACAATCGGTTAATGCGTTTGGTTAAAACTGTATACAGGCCTTTCGCTAAATCAGAACGCATCATCTCGAAACGTAAACGTAATTAGAGGAGGAAAATGTTACACATATTTCGTTCGGGTTTTACAAAATTTTAAAATAATCGGTCGATACGTTTTTTCGAAACTGCGTACAATCGTCATCGTGAAATCCGAGGCTGCCATCTTGAAACGGAAATGAATGAAGGAAACCTTACCACATATGTCGCTCGATATCGAATTTCAAAACAATCGGTTAATGCGTTTGGCTAAAACTGTATACAGGCCTTTCGCTAAATCAGAACGCATCATCTCAAAACGTAATTAGAGGAGGAAAATGTTGCACATATGTCGTTCGGGTTTTACAAAATTTTAAAATAATCGGTCGATACGTTTTTTCGAAACTGTGTACAATCGTCATCGTGAAATCCGAGGCTGCCATCTTGAAACGGAAATGAATGAAGGAAACCTTACCACATATGTCGCTCGATATCGAATTTTAAAACAATCGGTTAATGCGTTTGGCTAAAACTGTATACAGGCCTTTCGCTAAATCAGAACGCATCATCTCGAAACGTAATTAGAGGAGGAAAATGTTACACATATTTCGTTCGGGTTTTACAAAATTTTAAAATAATCGGTCGATATGTTTTTTCGAAACTGCGTACAATCGTCATCGTGAAATCATAGGCTGCCATCTTGAAACGGAAATGAATGAGAGAAACCTTACCACATATGTCGCTCGATATCGAATTTCAAAACAATCGGTCAATGCGTTTGGCCAGAATTGTGTAAGAAACATAAACAAACGTACAAACCAAATGCCGAACAGTCGAGTTGAAGCAGAGACCCCGCTTCGCTCAGTCAACTATTCAGTTTTACTGACAATTTCTTGCATTTTATCAAATTCATGTAGTTGCATAACGTTTTTGTAATAAAACATGAGATATACGGTTATGTTCGAACAAATTTTGATTGGACTACACTTTAATATTTATATCTTTGTTCGGATGGATATAGTATTTATTTGTACAAATATCGGGTAAACGAGAGGATATTTTACACATTTTTATTATGCTGTGAATTTTTTATTGACATAGAAATTGTGAATGTAATATTAAACTGGTTGTTTAGTAGGAAATTGTCAAAAAAAAAATTAACGGCACAATTTTTCAGCGCCTAATAATCCCGTTGGTGATTTTTAAAACTAATCCTATATTATACAAGAAGACTAAGTTGTGTAAACCATCGAAATTCACTGACAAATTATTTATTCACTGCCATCTAAATTCACTGACAATTATTTGTCATCTCAAAAACGTAAAACTTTCGTTCGCTTTATATTTTTCGAAAAATTTAAAAGAAGGTTTGAAGTAAACTCTACGTGCTGTGGGATTTTGAAATTTTGGAATTTTCAATGAGATACGAACACGTTGCGTTTGAAAAAAACACTCATTGGCATTACTTTTGTCTTTCTACTCATTAACTATAATAATTTTGTAATCTACACTAATTGTATATTAACTTTCTCATTGATCAAACACTACTAGAATTCCAAAGAACTTCACAGTATATTCTAAATTAGTCTACATGACGCGTCAAGACAGCGCTCGTAACATTTTCCGCCAATTTAATCAGCAACCGTAATATTTACGGAGAAATTTATTGGACCCATTTTATCCAAAATTGCGTGCCCTTTGTCCAAGAAGCGGTCAAAATAATTATAGGTTTTGCCGTTCAGCCAATATTACATGAAGTAACCAGCGACTATATTCGCAACGTTAAATTATTACTCCATCTTGAAACGGAAGTAAATGGGTGAAAATTGTACACATATGTCTTTTTGGTTACGTACAAGGTACTTTTGTACCAAATTTCAAAACAATAGCCCAATGCGTTTGACCAAAACTCGTCTTCTTTAAATCAGAGGCTGCCATCTTGAAACGGAAGTAAATTGGAGTAAATGTTACCATTTAGACCTTATACAAGGTAATTTTAAAGAAATCGGTCAACGCGTTTGGCTAAAACTGCGTAATTTGTTATTGTAATTTAGAGTCCGCTATCTTCAAACGGAAGTGTGTGGGAAAAAATTTTACACACAAGTCTTTCGGGTTTTATACACGGCACTTTTGAACCAAATTTAAAAACAATGGCCCATTGTTTTTGACCAAAACTGCGTGCACTCGTCATTGTTAAATCAGAAGCTGCCATCTTGAAACGGAAGTAAATATGGAAAACATATTACTCATACATTATTTGGACTGTATAGTAGGTACCTTCCTTCACTTACAACACTACACTTACGATTTCAACACTTTACATTCACACTTACATTTAGGGAGGCGATAATAGCCTCAATGTCCTTTCGCCTTAAAAAAAAGATACCTTCGTACCAAATTTCAAAACAATTGGTCAGTGCGTTTGGCCAAAACTGTGTAACAAACACGGTAACCAAATAACGAATGGTCGAGTTTTAACCGCTTCGCTTGGTCCATAAACCGCATTTGAAACATTTTTTCAAAATGGCGACCATTTAAAAATACATCTTTTAAAAAAACAATTAATTTTCACAATCCTAATCAGTATTAAAAACTGCATGAATAGGTTAATTTTTTTTTTAATTTTAAAAAAGGTTAAAGAATTTCAATAATCGATTTCTAAAAATTATAAATGCTAATCAGTGAAGATTTTCGGTGAAACGTAAGATTATTGTTGGAAATTCGCTTCTATCACGTCAAAGAGAAAGCTGCATCCTGTAATTATTCAATTGTTTTCTGATTTACGCGGCAAACTGCGCCTAAGTCACACGACAAATTTCATATAAATAGGTCGATTTGTTAAAGCGTAGTGCAAAGGCATAGGCATCGAAATGAAAACCATTTTTTAAATTTTATTTTATGGAGAACTGTAACCGCATTTATCCGTTATAACACCTTCATTTAATTTTATCACAATCACAATAATACTTCGTTCAACGATAAAAATAAAACTGATAAATAAGAAATATAAAATAACACTAAACACTGCCTCACCTGTACCAGACACATAAAGTAAGCTAACGCTGTTATCAGTAAATACATAATCACCGATAACACTTGTTCGTGACTAAGCTGTGACTGCGAGGTTATGCTAACAGAACTTATACCCTGTCGTGCCGCGGAACTAAAGCGCTTCCCGTGAATAATCGCCGCTAACGTGAACAAACATGTCTGGAAAACGCGAAATGTGATTTGCAAATATTTGCGGAGATCGAACACATAAATCAAATTTGTAACGTCATTGATATTTATACGATTCGAGGTGGCTGTTGTGATCGTTTAAAATGTAGAAACGCCCTTGACACAAATGCAAGTCGAACCTGTTAAATGAATAATATGTATGGTTACTGTTGCACCGTGACCTTGTAAATATATCGTCCTCCCTTTCTGTATTCATTAGTTGCTCAGTTACGGCCGCTTATCCAGTTCTAGTCTATTCATACAATTTAGGATTTAAGGTTGCTAACTCCACCACTTCTAATTAGTGACTTCCCAGTTCCTTATTGAGATGACTGTAGATTCTTGCTTTAGTTACCGTTTCGACTTATCTTTTCCTGGCTCTTATTCTGTCGCTCCATTTGGCCAACTGCTTGTTGTGCGATAGGTCCCGTTCATTGGTTTACATTCATACTGACTGGAACACCCACAAGTAACTAAGGAAATGCGTAAGAGAGCTCTGCATGTATTGGTAAAGTTAAGATACACTGGGAGGATTAAAGGGGTCACTGGGATGGTTTCATACACCATTAGGCCGGTGTCATTCACTCTATCAGAAAGAAATTGTGTGTGTGCGTGTGCGCGCGCGCGTGCATGTGTGTGCGTGCGCACGCGCGTGTATGTTTGTGTTTGTGTGCATAAACGTCTCCGAAAAAAGAACTTTAGGTAATACTAAAAAGTTATAAAATTTATTTCGATAATTTTACATTTTCGTACTTTTATTGTAAAAAACAAAAATATTCTTTTATTTTAAGTCATTAAAATTTCGTTATTTTTGGAAATTCGCTTCCATCTACATTAACGAGAATCTGATTTTCGTTATCGTAATTATGTTTTGCCGTAAGAAAACATGTCGCTCAGTTAGGCCAAATTCATTTTATTGTGTTTCTGCAACGTTACTGCGTTTAAAATATAATCGATTTTAGTTCCAAGAATTCCTCACAGAGCGTTCTACTTATCTTTTTGAATAAATTTATTTCGGATATGAAGGTCTGTTCAAATATATTTTCTCAATAAAATATACAGTTTTAAAATTTTATTTGGGGTTTTTTAATTACCCCAACATTAAAAAAAATTCATGAATACACTAATGTCTTCTCCTATTCATTTTTGAGTGTCTAAATGACAATATCGTAATTATTCTTGCCAAATTGGAAACGAAATTTAAAGGTTACAAGAAATATAGTGACCTTCCAATGTTTTTTTTTACACAAATTATGAAACGTTTAGAGAACAAACTCGTTTGCTACGCTCGCAGCTACAAATTTGATACATAACTATAAAAAACAAAGAAATCTTGATTATCACCGGAGACCAACTTCACATACATTGTTATTAAAAATTATCTGTAACTGCGTTTTTAATCACGAATTGACAAAACCCCGCAGGGGGTGCAGACTAGCTGCACCTATTGAGAAGGTTTAGACGTCCCTCGCGGTACCCTAGTCTAACACACTTACAACAATACACTTACGACTTTAACACTTTACACTCACACTTACACAAGGGAGGCACTTACTTCAATGTGCTTTTCGCCTTAAAATACAAAAAAAACGACTAATAGTATTTTCTGAAACATTTTTTAAACGCCATTTTTTTTAGAAACTATGAAACAGTCACATTATACAGGGCTTTCAAAATATATTTCAAGAACTTAATAACTCTTGTTTTAAGAAAACTACGAACAGAGAAAACGGTATCTTCAGTAATTTACAAAGTCTGTTTACAGAGTCAAAAAATGTTGAGTCGTTCTGAACGATAT
>CM040184.1:69810453-69827953 GCA_022606455.1 Callitettix versicolor | reverse complement strand
CTTTGTCACTTCCTTATCACTTACTTCTCTCCAAGTAAGTCTCGGTCTTCCTCTTTTTCTGTGGTCTACTTTATAATCTGTTTAGGAAGTCGATTTTGTACATGGCCAAACCATCGAGGTTATTTTGTCTTAATGTCGTTTACAATGGTGTGTTTTGCATCCATGATTTCACGGATTCTTAAATTCGTTATATTTTCTCCCGTTTCGACGAACTGCGGATTTTCGCCAATACTCCATTTCTGTAGTTTCAAGACATTTTTCTGTTTTTTGTTTCAGTGGCCATATTTCGTTTCCATATGAGATTTTTCTTTTTTTGTATTGTATAAAATCCCACTGTTTATTACTGTTGAATTTTTCAAATAGTACTCAATCAAATGTATGGTTAAACGTTCAGAAAATCATGATGTGGCTGTGGAACTGGTGTCAAGGTAAGAAAGAAAACGATTTCTTCTATTAGACAGGCTCACTGTCTAAATGAAAACGAAAGTCGTCGACACAGAACAACTCTCGCTTCAGTCCCTCAGTTGACGGCAAAAAGAGAAACAGAGAATGTCATCGCACCTTTATCTGCTTTACACTACAAGTTAGGAAAAACTATCCAGCGCTACCTATCGGATGATGCGTCAAGTAGAGTTGGCGGACGATTAAAATAACTGAATATAAACGTACTAGAAGTATAGCAACCATTATAAAAAGCGTGCTCGATACAGCGGCTTAATTCCTAGTAATTACTCTATCTGCCGCTACTAACGCGGCAAGAACAGGGGCGGAGACTATTAAGAATATAAGCAGTATTATTGTTCATTTAACTGTAGTTGAACACTGCCGCAAAAATAATCAAACTACTTCACCCTGATGTACATCTCAGTAATGTAGGTATTAAATTTTGAGGGGTAACAAACAGAAATAATACAACAATAAGATAAATACGAGGTGTGTTCAGAAAGTAACGAGAATTTTTAAATTTCGCGGGCTTGGAGAGTTCGATTTTCAACTTTTTTTTTTATTATGTTGGTATACATGCCCTTGAAGTATGATAAAACTTTCAACTGTTTTCATTATTGACTTTGTCTGTGACAGCTACTAAGGTTAGACGTGTTTTTATGAGTTCGGCGATTTTCGTGTGTTAAAAAAAATGGATCAAAGAATTTGTATCAAATTTTGCGTAAAAAATGGAATAAAGTGTAACAAATTGTGTGAAATGTTAACAAAGGCCTATGGTGAGTCTGCTATGAGTAAAGCAAGAGTTTACGCGTGGTATAAGCGTTTCCAAGAAGGCCGTGAAGACGTTGAAGATGACGAACGCCCTGGACGCCCCAGCACATCAACAACCGATGAAAACGTGGAAAAAGTGAAAGAAATGGTTATGAACAATCGCCGAATCACAATTAGAGAGGTTGCTGATGATGTTGGCATATCGATTGGATCATGTTATTACATTGTTTCCAATGTTTTGTGTATGAAACTCGTGGCAGCAAAATTAATTTCAAAATTGTTGAATTTTGAACAAAAACAGAGGCGAATGGAAGTTGCTCAGGAGTCACTAAATGAAGTCAACAAAGATGCAGAATTACTGAAACGTATTATAACAGGTGACGAAGCATTGATTTACGGATATGACGTCGAAACTAAGGCTCAATCATCCCAGTGGAGGCATTCTGACTCGCTAAGACCGAAAAAGGCTCGACAAGTGCGGTCGAACGTGAAGGTTATTCTCACTGTGTTCTTCGATATTAATCATCATGAATTCGATGTGGCATCATGAATTCCTGCCACCAGATGAAACGGTCAAAAAGGAGTACTACCTTCAAGTTCAACGCCGTTTGCGTGAAGCAATCTGAAAAAACGCCCGGATCTGTGGAAAAACATTCATGGCTTTTGCACCACGATAATGCACCAGCTCACACTTCATTGCTTGTTCGTGAATTTTTGGCCAAAAACCGTACTGTAACGATGCCCCAGCCTCCATATTCACCAGACATGGCTCCGTGTGACTTTTTCAAATTTCCAAAAATGAGAGAACATTAAAAGGCCGTCGTTTTACAGCCGTAGATGACATTAAAAGCGCATCGCTGAAAGAACGATCGAAGGCTATCTCAAAGATCGAGTTTGAGAAGTGTTTCGAGAATTGGAAGAAGCGCTGGCACAAGTGCATAATCTCCAATGGGGACTATTTTGAAGGCGACAACATCAATGTAGAAGAATAAATAAATAATTCGTTCAAAAAATTAAAATTCTTGTTACTTTCTGAACACACCTCGTATATTAAAATGTGCAAACACTTTTACTTTGATTTCGTTCAATTTTTAAAACCACGGAGTCTTACTATCGTAAGTGGTTGTTTTTAAGTAAGCTCCTAAATCAAATATAGCTGCAATACAATAAGAAATAATGACCAATTGTGAGAAAATGATCCAAATTTACTGTTTATAAAAATTTTATAAAAATCAGTTTACCCGATTTTTGTAAATTTAAGAACAGTTTTTAATCAGATCATTTCTCGTAGGCATTTTACGTAAATTGCACCGTGATTTTAAGTTTTGTTATTTAGATTTTAACTGTTACAAAAGTTTGGATTTTCCAATTCTAAGCAAAGTTTTAAAGACGTAGAAACTTACAATTACATACAATATTCGAACGTAAATATTTGTTTCTCAAATGACCATTTCTTTATTACGTAATCTTTAATGTTACTGTTACGAATTTTCATCAGCAAGCGCATTGAACAGCCAGTATAATTCGACATCATAACGAGAGAAATAGCATGTATTAAACTATTAAAGCTAAACCTGAACACTCGCCGAGGCCACAAGCCGAGTTATCCAGCCTACATGCACTGATCAAGTCGTTCTCTCAGCTGAGCTAATCAAATTATGTAAATCACCAATCAGCTGATTGTAAACACCTGCTCCGGTCTTGGTAGGCTATAATCTGCGTTGAGTTAATTAAGATGTCATATTGTTTGTTGAGCACGGTTAAGGTAACGATTAATATTCAGGTGGCAAGCTTTAAAACAAAGATGGCGGCCAATGAGAGCCTAAACACTTGTTTTGATGCAACAATGATATGTTCATATTTTGCATAACTTTTATGCCATTTAGCTTAAATAAATCGTATTTATGTAGACTTTGAATGGTGCAATAATAAAGTCAGTACAGAAGATTGAGTATACATGCACAACCTTGGATTATTTATTGTATTTTAAGTTGATTAATTCATTTCTAGTATCCTAGTTACAGATTTAATAAAGTATTTTTTTATTTAACTATTGTCAGTCATGTTATTTCTTTATTCTTATCTTATGACACGTTTCGGGATTTTATTCCATTGTCAGATTAAGACATTAAAATAAACAAACAATACAACTCATTAACACAGCTCGGGGGATCTTATATACAAAAAATCGTTTTTTTGTGCGCACCATATAACTACAACACTAAAACTGTTTTCGAATATTATATTTTGTCCGTAAAATATTATATTTTGTCCGAATACTAGGGTTGTCCGTAAAATAAGGTTCCCAATAATTTTTCTCAATGAAAAACATGTTTATTTGCATTGAATAATACATTTTTGGAAAGTTTACACTTTTTTCTATTTTTCGACATAATCGCCAGTTGAGATTGATGCATTTTTGCATACGGTGAACCATCTTTTGTATGCCTGAGTCGAAAAACTCTCTCGCCGCGCCGCGAAGGAAGCTTAAAACTTCTTCTTTCAGCTCTTCTCTGGTACTCAAATGCATCCTACCTACGTGTTTATTCAAATTAGGGAAGAGATGGCAGTCACTTGGGGCTAAGTCCAGGCTGTAGGAGCGGATGTGTGACAGTATCCCATCCAAATTGGTTGATGAGATCGGTTGTTACACGAGCGGTGTGCGGACGAGCGTTGTCTTGATGGAAACAACCTCCTTTCGTGAGCATGTCTCTCCTCTTGTTTTGAATCGCGCGGCGAAGGTTCTTTACCGTCTCACAGTAACGATCAGCATTAATTGTTGTGCCGGTGTAAATGAATTTGCGCAACAATAACTCCTTCCTGTCCCAAAACACGCTCGCCATGACTTTTCCGGCAGACAGTGTTTGTTTGAACTTCCGCTGCTTCGGACAACTCTGGATGTTTCCAATGACGTGATTGTTCTTTCGTTTCCGATATCGTATAGTGTATCCAGGTCTTGTCCCCAGTGATAATGGAGTCAAAGAATTTCTTGCCATATGTTTCGTAGGCCTGAAGAAATTTACGGGCCGCATCAATTCGTTGCCGTTTGTAGTCTGCTTGGGACCCATTTTGCACAAACCTTGCTATACCCTAAATTGTCTGTCATAATATTATCAATGCAGGTCTTGCTGACATCAGGGATCATCTCAGAGAGCTCCGGAACAGTCACCCTTCGATCGTTCAGCATTGCTTCTTCCACTTTAGCAATCGTTTCATCCGAAACAGATGGCCGTCCGGAACGCTGTTCATTATAATTTTTTTTTTTTTTTTTTTTTGTGTTTAACGTCTGACTGTTGTGCACACTTGGGCTAATGCAGACGATGGGATGATGTATAGCGTATGAAAATGCCAAGCCCTCGCCGGGAATCGAACCCGGGTCCTCGGGATGAAAGCCTAGTACACTATCCACTAGACCACCGAGGCGGCTACTGTTGTTCATTATAAACGTCCGTCTTTGAATTCTCTACATCATTTGCGCACGTGTTGTATGCTCATACATTTTTCTCCGCAGATTTCACACAGTTGGATATGAATATCCACCGGCGCAGTGTTTTTTGCATAAAAAAAACGAATTACAGAGCGTAATTCGCAACCGGCGGGAGACAGAAAAAAAACACTTTATTATTAACGGCTACCAAGCCAAGACTGAGCGTCGCAGACCGCTCGCGAAGTGGGGATTGGGAGTGGAGGAACCAAGCTGCAAGTCAGGTCACCGGATCCCGCGTAACAACGTTCGCAGCAACTATAGCGCCTTGGGAACCTTACTTTACGGAAAACCCTCGTATATACAGTATGTTTTAGTTTCTATACTCTACTAACAGTTCAGCGGTAAATTAAAAAATTAAACTGACCAATTTCGGGTTGTGTCATTTTTACATTTTCTCTTGAACCTTAAAATTCTTTTATTTCATATTAATAGTTGTTCATTATCAAGTGAGATAATTTTTCCAATCTCTTTTTCAATAATATGAAAAATATTTGTTAATGAATTCTCAATCGTTCATTATGAAGTAACTGAGTTTTTACAATCCATTTTTTTTAATTATGCGAAAATTGATTGATTACAAATACTCGACTATTGATTAAGAAGTAATTGATTTCTAATTGTTCATTATGAAGTAATATAATTGTCCTAATCCGTTTTTTAAATATGAAAAATGATTGATTGTGAATTCACGATCGTTCTTTATGTAGTAAGCATTTTCCAGTCATCCATTATGAAGTACATTAATTGTCTTAATCCGTTTTTTAATTATGAAAAAGGATTTGTTATGATGAAGTAACCAATTTCCAGTAAACCCATTATGAAGTAAATTAATTTTTCCAATCCGTTTTTTAATTACGTAAAAATGGATTGATTATTAATCCTCAATGGCTTATTAAGAAGTAATGAATTCCCAATTAAAGAATTTTTAAAAATAAAATATTAATATTTCCCAATTCTTTTTTAATTATGAAAAAAAATAGATTATGACTTCCCGATCGTTCATTATAAATTTATTAATTTGCCCAATCCTTTCGTTTAAATTTTACGAAAAATTATTTATTACAAATTGCCCATTGTTCTTTATCAAGAAATGAATTCCCAGTTCATTGTGAAGTCTATGAATTTCCCCAATTTTTTTTATGTAAAAAATAATAATGAAATCCGTCGTCCATATTTAAGTAAACTAATTTTCTCGATCTTTTAAAAATATTTTTAAAAAAGGATTGATTGTGAATTCCCAATCATTCATTATAATTAATGAACTTTCAGTCGATAATTATGAAGTTAATTAATTTTCTCGATCCTTTTTTCAAGTAATGAAAAAGGATTGTTCATTATGAAGTAATAAAGTTCCAATTCATTATGAAGTCAATTAATTTTCCCAATCCTTCTTTAATTGTGTAAAAAAGAATTTATCATGAATTTCCAGTCGTAATGAAGTAATGAATTCCCCAATCGTTGATTATAAAGTGATGAATTTCCAAATTTGCATTACGAAATAATTTCTTTCATTACAAGTTATGTAATGATATATGAACAAAGTTTATATAAAATCTTATTAATCGATTTTAAGATATTGGGCGAAATTTTCGATTTTTAGTGGACGATTCGTGTGAGAATATTGTGTGTAGTGTTTTCCGACAACCACGCGAAACGGTGCCAAGTTTCACTAGGGCGTTTAGTGTTGATATTCCATTTTATTGCCATAGTTGATTGTCGAAGTTTATGTAGTCCAATAACAAGCAGCGCTAACGTCGTGTCTGGCATCTGTTCGTCATATCACGCTATTAGTGCAGCTCGATCTTCCGTAATCAGCTTACTCGTTAAAGAGAGTTTGGCGAGAATATCTTCATTAACACACACTCGTTGCAATGACGAGGCGCATCATCAAGCTGTGATACGGATGCTTAATGACTCTGACGTGATAGAATGAAATTTTCTGTTCTTTGAAAATCAGAGTTAAAAATCTTCATAGATAAACGTTTAAAATTTTCACGTTCCGAGGAAAGTTCGATAAGATGATTGTTACGTAAAAATTGTTATTTTTTTGCAAATTTTGTAAAAACTTCTATCACGTCAGCAATACAGCCCCGGTCTGTGATTGTTTCCGGTCTTAAACGTTTCCTTGTTTGACCGATTTAGTCTTCTGCATCTCCGAACCGCGCACCCCAAGGCCAAACACTTTGCCCTTACCTCGTTATCGCCGATCACTCGTCCTCTAAGGCTGAATGCACACCACATCGGTCCAGGCAAATCAAGACCAATCCAGTTAATACGCCAGTCAAAAGGTTTCATACTGAACCAATCCTTAAGCCATATGAATAAAAATAAGCAGCCCCGTAGGGGTTCATACTGGCTGCACCAATTGAGAGGATTTAGACGTCCCTCGTGGTACCCGAATCTAACACACACTTACACTTAAACACTACACTTACATTTAGGGAGGCGATAATAGCCTAAAGCAAAAGCTTTAACTCACAAAATCCGAAGCATATCCTTCAATTGATATGAATAAAATATCAATCAAAACCTTTTACTTTAGAGTAAAACAAAATCTTTCTTTTGTTGATCCTTTTACTTCCTGACTGAAAGACTTGCTCTTAAGCAAAAGGTAATCATTACTCATATGGGATGAAGGAAATGCTTTTGCTTCTTCATTTTATTATTATTATCGAACCCGGGTTCGGTTCCCGGCCAGGGCTTGGCATTTTCGTACGCTATAAATCATCCCATCGTCTGCATTAGCCCAAGTGTGCACAATAGTCGGACGTTAAACACCAAAAATTTTTTTAAATAAAAAATGAAGTATTTCCTTTGGTTTTATTCATATCTCTCATTGACGTGTCTAAACCGTGTATTTAGTATTGAAATTATCTTTGAACGACATTGATGTAGGTATTATTAAGATTTTTCGTAAGGGAAAGGAAAGACAAAGAAGAAAATTATGGGTGCACGCTATTAATGTAAAGAGAAAAACGTTTTGATCTTACCATCATCTGTTTCCAGATTCAATTAATGAGCCAGTTAAATTGTATAACTTATTTGAATGAAGCTGGATAGTTTTTTCGATTTTGAAAAGTAGCCTGTGTTACACGACAGAAGAGCGAGGCAGTATTTTTGATATAAAAAGGATTATTTTTAAAATTGTGTAGCTTATTGGTTAGTTGCAAGAAAAAAAGCTTTTTTGTTGCTAAATCATACGTTTAGAAAATATATCTATTTTTGTGTGGAATAACCACAAACATTCAGTGCAAATAGCAATACGAATCGGAAATTATAACAATTTATTCATATTTAATTCAAAATATATAAATTTATTACGTAAGAAATTAAAAAATAGTCATTGGGACTGTCGGCAGAAGCGTTAGCTTCTTAAAGAAATATAATTAAAAAACACTGAAATCATATTACGAAATATTATATTGCGAATAATAAAATCAAACGCACGTGTACTGAATATAAACTGAATATATATTACTGAATATAAACCGTATACCATTGAACTGTTGCTGCTGGCAATGTACACAATGTACACAACATCACTACATGCGCGCGCGACGAGAACATGAGAAGAAGAAAAGTGGAGAGAAAGAGAGAGAAAAGAAAGAGATAGAGAAAAGCATGCACGTTGTATGTACATACAGGCACAAAACATACATACGCGCGCGACCAACTCAGTCGGAACCGGCAGACGAAAGAAAGGAGGAGAGCTGAGAACTGGAGGGGTCTGTGTAATACTTCCCCTACTCGCGTTACTTACGCTTCGTAAGCCTACTCGATGAAACCGAATCACTCCATGGTGACAAATACAACGCAGTATAAGAAGCTAACGCTTCAAAAAAACAAGCATTAGGCCTACACTAGTTAATAATAATAATGGCTGTATTTTAAATACAGAACTGAAGATAATTGGTGATAAGTTTATGTGTAACTGAAAGATCTTGCAGCTGTTAATACAGATCTGTTGATAAACTGAAGATGGATGCTATGACGAAACGACGCATGTTGACTGACGGGAATTGCAACTTGTTGAGTCTGTGCCAGTCGTGACGTTACTCGTTAAACCAGATTGGATTGAACGCATTCATTTTGAAGGAAATCGATGTTACTTGCTTAAAAAAGAAATACATTCCTACTAGTTTGAATCTTCGAGCGTCTGACGCGACTGGACTGGCTTGGTGTGAAACTGGAATAAAGTATGTTAAGTAGAGAGAGAGAAAATGTTCCTTGATTCTTTTGGAATATATTACCCTGTAACAAATAGTACGTATTTTACAAAAGTTTGTCATAAAGTTTAACGTCCAGAACATATTGAAACAACAATAGTTTCCAAAGTTTAATTCGATCAGCTGTACTGACAACTAATTGTACACACATTGTCTAATTGTATCTTTAGATTAACTTCTGGTGTACCGCCTTAGGTTATTTGCAGCTACTGTGAATGGAATGAGTACGAGTATAATCCCTCCCAGCACGTGGGTAAACAGTCAATTTGGATGCACATTCAATTAAAAACATCACTGATTCAAATGAACTGCACAAGATGGAACGATCCGATCTCATTGCTAAAACAGTCATTGTCGGCAAGTGTTAATTACAGAACACATTTGACGTTGTACAACCATGGTTAACAATAATTGGGCATATGTGTTTTCTGAATTTTTTTCAAATATACCGTCTTCGCGCGTAAGAATTAATACCAACGAACCCCTTTGAGATCACAAAGATAATTCCAAAAACACAGTGAAACTTTTCGGACACTGGTTTTAGATTTTTTGTCCATCCATGAGAGGTGTTCGTCTATTAAAGGGGTGGGAAAAATTATTTTGTAAATCGCATACTTTCTATTTTATCTATAAATATATAATTTCTGATAAAGTAAAATATATCTTACAATCAGTTGTGGTCAACTGACAATTTTGCCATTCAGTTTGTTCCACAGTTTAAAATTGTTGTCATTTCGAAATTCATACATTTTTGAAGCGAATGTACGGTCGGTACGGGAAATTTTGCGTTGCAGTGAAATCGATCTGAGAGTAATGGAAGGCAGTGTAGAATTCGTGAAACAGCTGATGGTTGAAACAGCTGGTTATCGCAGAGATACCAGTCAGTGAGTAACAATAACATGTATTACAGAATAAAGTGACGACCATAGATAGATAGACTACTTCGTTTGAATACTGAAATGCAAGAATGGAATTAATGTTGAATACAATAATGGTAGAATTAGAAGTTTTAAATATTAAAATTCATTAAATAAGTGATATATTATTATTTATAATTGTTTGTAATAATAATAAAATCTATAAAAATATAAGTATTGTATTTCCCCATGTTATGAAATAATATTTAAACAGATGTTATGCAGGATGTGTTTGTGTTATTTTGAGGTTATAATAGACAATTTCACGTTGTAAAGATGGTTTGTATCAATTTTAGAAAATTAAAAAGAATGGATAAATTTCTAAAAAGATAAAAGTTTAAGTGATGAAGGCAAGTATTCACTTCTCACGTGTGTAGTCCCTAATTTTATATGATTTTACCATTAAAATTTTTCGATTAATTTGATAGCTTAAAACGATGACCTGTGGTAAAATCAGACTTTCTAAAGAAAATAGTAGTGTAAACAAATTATTATTGGAATTTTGCTTCTATAACGTTTAGCGAGACAGCTGCGTGCCGCCATTGTTTTTGGCTTGTCATGAATAACTTGAGAAAATAATTTTGATCGTATTTTAACTAACTAGTAGTTTTTTTTAATATTGCATTTAACTGCTATATAAGGTTATTGTTTTATAAATTAAATTGCTGGTTTCAAAATTTGTTTTTAATATTATTTCAAATTTTCCATATTTGCAATTTGGTTATTAAATTTTTAATTTGAATTATAATTATATATGAGAAAGTTTGTGCTACATTTTTGTACCCTTTATCATTTTATATAGTTTATATTTGCGCTACTTTGAAACTAAAGGGACGCCTCTAGCTAAGCGAACAAGTTATCTGTATTGTTTAACCCTCTGTGCATTTTTGCATCGAAAACAAGATAGAACAGATAGAACTGTTCTTATCGTGCGCACAGTTTGGAATTCTAAAGTAGGACTCAGTAAAAAACTATCAACTTGTTAGCGTGATGGAAGCGATTTTGCAAAAAAAATAAAGCACAAATGTTAACAAGTGAATATTTTTGTACTTTACAATAGAATTACGACAATAAACTTTAATAGCAGTGAAATGCATACAATTTCAACACACTTGTTCTAAAAATCGTATTTCACTTTCACCAGTTAACATTGGAAAATAAATTATTTGAAGCGGTTGCCATCATGGTAAGACCCGTACTCGGGTAATTAAAATGAGCTGCGGTAAGTTTAAGGATCTGTTAAAACTATTTCTATTTATCTTGGACAAGTTACCCAAGGTTGTTCGTTTCACTGATTATAATTTGAAAGTTAAAATGAGAATTTATGCTTTACGAGAGTGAAATCAGATTTTCGTTAACGTGTAAGATAAAAATTCTTGATAGAAATTAAATTTATTTAAATTTTTAATAAACAAATTCGACATTTTGGATTTTACTAAGGTAGGCGATCCACTAACCCGATGAAAATTCGCTAAGGTTGATCACGAATTTGTTGATTAAAATTCCTTTTCATTACGTCAGTAAAACAGCTTCGTCCAACGATTATTTCAAATTCTTAATCGCGATCAAAACCAATAAATGGTTCGTCAAATAAAAGCACTAACTTTCTTTCGGATCAGTAACCTAATTAAATACATATTACTTGTTTTGTCTCCCAATTTGTCCGTTTGCTAGACCAATCCGCTTAAATTTGAAATAACCATACCTGGAAGCATTAAAGTAGCTTTCATAAGAAGAAAAAACTAAAAATTTAATTTTATTCCAAAACCTCTTTAACGGTTTCGGTCGAAATTAGTTCAAAAGTAGCTTTGAGATATTCAGATTAAATGCATTGGTGCTTAACTTCCTGAAAACTCCAGTTTAGAAGCTATCGGTAAAAAACTATTTATTTGAATTTAAAGTACATAATTTTTTTAAACGTGAGAAGACACTTTTTTGAATGATGTATAATTTTAAATAAAAAAGATTGAAATGGTAAAACATTAAACAAAAAATAGGTTTTCTTGAATTATAAGTGAAGTAAGTAGGTTAGGTTGTTCAAGTGATGACGTCACAAGTTACGAGATACGGAACAATTAACTGTAGTTTTCAAACTGGGTCAAACTCTTTCTTCATCAGATCGTAATACTTTAATTGTTAACTATACGCAATCTAAAAATCAAAGTAGGTCATGGAACAGACTCTTTTTCAATAAAATGGGCGCTGATTTCAATAGCTACAATCTCTCTTGTATATCTAAAGCTTTTGCAATGCTACGTCTATTCATATTAGCGATAAGTGAGGTTAAAAGGAAGGCTATCTTAAGTACGCACACTCTACCAGCGACCTCCAGATGTAATCTTTGTACATGCGGGGTTCCCATGTGTGGGCATTTTATTTCGCTAGCTGCTTGTGGATGTGGATTGCTGGAAGACCAAAAAGCCCAAGGAACTGACAAATATGAACCTAAACAGTGAAAATATTATTGATAAGGAGGAAACTGGAGCTGTATCTTGTTCCGTGGAACCCATAAAGTGAATTATAACAGACTGTAAAGACCTCATTCTGCGGTTTAAGGAGAGAGAGAGATGCCTTAAACATTTGAAACCAGTAAGGCAATGCGGCCTAACGTAAAATCAGATAATCGTTTTTAGATGTACAAATATATTTCGGGAGCGCATAAATAAGCCGAGAAGAGAGCATTGTGGCTTCTAATGAAACGTAAAAAGCAGAAAACCTCCAGAGATCAATCTTTTTGGTGTGAGAAACGTAATCCTTATAGCGCTGGTATGACAGAACTGACAACAACCGTACTTCAAGCCTGGAGAGCTGTCAACGAGGAATATTAAGATTCTGGGCAAAGGATATCTTCAGAAAAACCGTGAGACTTGTTACAGATCACTATGGACAGAATCTAGCATGGACAAAACCGTATGTAGGTCGTGCAGAAAGAAACGGAAACTGTAGGACACACAGGGTTTTTGGCTTCCAGGACTCTGAGTTCCTCCAGCAAAATGAGTTAAACAGTGGACTGCTAAGACTCATTTAGAATACCAGCTTACTGGACAAGAGTCTAAGAGGTATAGTGCACAATATGTTCTTTGATCGCTGTAGTAGAGATCCCAATCGATAATCAAACATCAAAACCTCACAAAAAGGATGTACTTTAATCTATAGAAGAATTTTTAAAATCTCCTGGGCAGCAACGTCGAAGACTAACGAAGTATGTAAAAATTATAACTGTCATCAAATGCCAAAAAACCTTAGACGCTTAGTTCCACAATAGGTCCTTTGATCGCTGTGACAGGGATCTCAATCGAAAATCAAACATCAAAACCTAAAAAAAGATCTAATTTAATCTATAGAAAAACATTTTTTAAATCTCCTGGGCAGCAACGTCGAAATCTTACGAAGAATGTAAAAATTATAACTATCATCAAATGCCAAAAAACCTTAGACGCTTAGTTCCACAATAGGTCCTTTGATCGCTGTGGCAGGGATCTCAATCGATAATCAAACATCAAAACCTCAAAAAAAGATCTAATTTAATCTATAGAAAAATTTTTTAAATCTCCTGGGCAGCAACGTCGAAGACTTACGAAGTATGTAAAAATTATAACTATCACCAAATGCCAAAAAACCTTAGACGCTTAGTTCCACAATAGGTCCTTTGATCGCTGTGACAGGGATCTCAATCGTTAATCAAACATCAAAACCTCAAAAAAGATTTAATTTAATCTATAGAAAAACATTTTTTAAATCTCCTGGGCAGCAACGTCGAAATCTTACGAAGTATGTAAAAATTATAACTATCACCAAATGCCAAAAAACCTTAGACGCTTAGTTCCGCAATAGGTTCTTTGATCGCTGTGGCAGGGATCCCAATCGGAAATCAAACATCAAAACCTCAAAAAAGATTAATTTAATCTATAGTAAAATTTTAAAAATCTCCTGTTCAGCAACGTCGAAGTTTTACGAAGTATGTAAAAATTATAACTATCACCAAATGCCAAAAAACCTTAGACTCTTAGTTCCACCCTTTGATCGCTGCGGCAGGGCTCCCAATCGATAATCAAACATCAAAACCTCAAAAAAGGATCTAATTTAATCTATAGAAAAATTTAAAAAATCTCCTGGGCAGCAACGTCGAAGTCTTACGAAGAATGTAAAATTAAATCAGATAAACCTTGCTAGAATCTAACCTACAAAGAAAGATGTTTGGTAAGGGAGTTCCAGGAATCATCACGACTAAAAAAACCTCTAACATGATTCGATTAAGATCTCCAGATCTCTTCCGAATTGAGAATCGTCAGCATTTGTACCGGATAGGCACACCAAGAAGAAAAAACGGTGTAAATACTTCCTGACTATACAAATGTGTCACAATGAGATAAAGTACTACGAAAGACTAAACTGGCGTTATGGCACTGAGTTATACTGATTGGAACGAGGGCTGTAAAACATTTATTACTAATTACGATGCCTTGTAATGGACAAAAACTGTCGACTCATCAAAGGCTCTAGCGTCAATAAAACGTAACGTTATTGTTTTGTAACGCAACGAATAACGAGTGAAACCTTTTAACAATGATCGGTCAATAAATTTTGGCGCTTGACACGTGTAGCGGGGGGGTGACAAATGTTTGCCCAGTTTGGTAGTAATATGCTGTTCAACTGGATCGACTGAAATCTCGTCTTGGGAGTTTGGTAGATATAACCGTTTTCAGGAGTTTTGGTTCAATTTGTTTTTACTTGGATGTCAGTGTGTCTGAGCGTATTGCTAGACCAAACTAATCGTCGATCATGATAAAATTCTTTATGAATGTGCCTTGTATTTTTTTTGTTGTCAGTGCCAAAACACCGATTAGAATTTATTAAAATCGGATTTCCATGAAACTGACTCAAACGGTTTTGATCAAAAGTGGTACTTTTTTATACCCAAAAGAATCGTTACGTACACTGTCCGGAATTCCGGTGTTGACATTTTGGCAAAAAGTATGAAAGCTGAAAATTCCAAATTCAGTAAATCCAAAAAACCTGTGTTTTTTCTCCTTGAGTGTCGGAATTTATAAAAACCCGTTTTAACGATTTTTATCAAATTTTCCTCAAATACCAAAACGACATGTAATAGCTCTTGAGGGAGCTTTCAACGAAAAACGGAAAATCGATAAAAATTATCAAATTCTCGAATTATCAGATTTGTTTAAAAATTTTGGTCATATATATGTTTATAACTTAAAGTGTACAAAAGTTTCACTGATCCGGCGTAAACTGGTAAACCAAGAATTATAAAATTTAAACAATCATTTTTTTAAAAATATTTTGAAACAGATCTGTTAAAAATCCTAAACACTACAATATTTATATATGTGTTCACATGTATACGTTTTGCTGTTATAATAAGTTGTATAAATAAATAAAGTAATTGTCATAACTATTTATACACACTATACAATTATATAAAGTTAAATATGTTGTCTTTGAGTAACAATAATGTATTTTGTTTCAGGTAAATTAAAACATATTGCGATCAACTAGAAGCACAACAATGGTAAGCGAATTGTTACTATAATATTTTTGAGTAATTCGTAATAAGCTTTAAAGATTTCGCTGTGATTAAATAATAGTACGTGTAGGCCTACATTGAATTCTTTTCTTTTCTGCCCCTCCCCATGTTGTATTAATTAAAATTTATCTTTTTGACGTCTTTCTATCAAACATACAATCCTTTATCAACGATCTACAAATGGTTTCAATTATTATTCAACAAACTTATAAAGAGTTTTCAAAGAGTACTGTTGTTTAAAAAACTGTTTTCTTCGACTTAAAAAAACATTCCCTCAACGAATGTTATCACTTTCAATTATTTTCCAAAGAAATCGATTCGAAACGACAAAAACAAACTTGCCTAACAAATCGAGGTTAGGTTCATTTTCGTATTTCCAATGACATTTTAAAAGTATAGGCTATACGGTACGATTTTTAAATATTTTGAATTTCTTCAATTTTTAAACGTTAGAAGAATTTTCCTGGTAACAAACTTGTCCAACCAAGCTGTTACCATTGAATATGAAAAGGATTAGAAATAAAGCAATTATTATAAAAAACGTGCTCGATATCAGAGGCTAAAGTCCAAGTAATTCGACTAACTGCCGCTACGAACGCTGTAAAAGTGAAAACGCTGGAGAAAATAAACAGGACTATTATCTATTTAACTGTTGTTGTACACTCTGCTAGAAGATGCCACCAGCAGCGAGTACTCTCATACTTCTCATAAGGGTTATCGTTCCAGTACGTTTATATGCAATGCTATAACCAAAATCAATTTTAACGCATTAGTACTAACAAAAACATACAAATATTACATATAGGCTATACGTGTATATAAATTAAATTATAATTAACTCTAAAAACGTGATCTAGAAGTCACATTCGGCCACATTTCATTGTCCTGGATGTGGGTTGTAACATGACGAACGCTAAAGTAGCACATTTTCCACATGTTTGTTAAAAAAATAAAATCATAGGTAAAAATTTACACTACTTAAAAAGTACAAATATTTTATATTTTTATTTCGAAAGAAGCTTTAATTCAGCAATATTCTCGGCAATAAAGCGGTATTCAGTATCCAGTAAAATGTCCAACTAATTTCCTGAACTGTTGAAATTTGATCGCACTTGTCGTGTGCTTATAATTTTATAAATCACTTAATTCGATATTGACTATAACAGAAATATAAATCGTGTCTGATGGCATCGGAATCACGTAAAAACATTACGATCACTTGCCTATCAAGTCGTGTTTGAACAGGTTCACCCGGTGTTGTTCGGTATTTTGCGATCGTTACGAATCGATTTATTCAGTTATTCATGATTTATAAGCAAATGGAAATACTGAGGGCTCTTTTATCGTATAACATAAACTATAAACGTGATGGAGAAACTTTAAATTGAAAAAAATAATTGTTTTGCAGCCGCAAATACTATAACGTGTATATAGGCTGACAACAGCTTAATTTGCTATTGTCTCTTCACAGTTTTGGAGATAGTTTGTAAAGTTTGATGACGTAGTGAAAAAGCATCAAGTTTTCCTCCCGGGAACTTGATCAGTCTTTTCTGAAATTGAAAATCTCGGGTAATAGACTAGTCATTATATATTAATGGAAATAAAGATACTTTCCCATGCTCATACTACATATTGCCAATATCTCGATAACTTTCCAGTATTTATGTTCGGAAAAAGGAAAATACTGGATTTTTCTGAATCACCAATATTAAAAGTCAATCAATTTTTTTAATGCTTAGGATTATGACCTATTCTTCCCGTCAGTGGTCTATCCACTCACCTCATAAAGGCTATCGCGGTTTCGAAACTCTATCCTTTCATCTTCAGGCCGTTATACAAAATGTTAAATCCCTCTGTCGAAGTCGTCACAAAGTCAAACAAAACATTAAAACATACATCACAAACACTGAGCACAATTACACGTTTAAAATATTCGTCATGAAATTCAGCTTGGTCAAGCTACACACGCGACTCGTACGTCGTTACATTCCGGACTGCGGAGTCTCCATCATTAGTAGCGCGCCCGTCGTTGTTATCAGTTACCGTGTGTCTGTTGGTTTTTGTTACTCAAATCACTTATCCTTAGAGCCATGGCCTATATTAAATTTGA
>CM040184.1:69742953-69805453 GCA_022606455.1 Callitettix versicolor | reverse complement strand
TGATTTAAGAAATTAGTCTTTAAATCCATTCTAACTGTTAATAATGAATGTTTTGCTAACTTTTATCGTATACTTTTTTTTTACATTTGAAATAATCTGAAAATTTTTAATCCGTTTAAAATAAAATAAAGTTCAAATGTTACGATGTTATTATTGGAAAATAGCATTTACTGAAAACGTTAAGTTGCTTTTAAATTGTACTTAAAAAAGTATATAAACCAGTTTACTTTTTTAAGGGACAAATTGTAGATTATTTTTTTACATATTTTGCAATTAAAAATGTAAAAATTTAATTTTTGAATTACGATGTTCTTAGTTGCAGTCGTCGATATATATATATATATATATATATATATATATATATATATATATATATATATATATATATATATATATATAATATATATACGAGGGTGGTCTGAAAAGTTTCCGACCTAACAAAGATACAAGACATTTTTTCAGAATTTTTTTTTTATTTTTCAACATAGTCTCCTTGTACCTCTACACGCTTCTCCCAGCGATGCTCTCATCTCTGTAACCCGTCCAAATCTCGTTGTATTCGGCGTTTTTCTCTGCACAATAATTGTTCACGAAGGTGATTGCCTCTTCATTTGAAGAAAATCTTTGTCCTCCGAGAACAATTTTTAGATGATTAGATGAGGGAACAAAAAGAAGTCACTTGGGGCTAGATCTGGTGAGTAAGGCGGATGGTCAAGCATTTCAAACCGTAATTCGTAGATTTTCGCCATGGCAACCGCTGAGGTGTGAGACGGTGCGTTGTCTTGGTGAAACAGGATTTTTTTTTCTGCAAATGTGGCCGTTTTTCCGCAAGTTCTGACTTCAGCTTGTCAAGTAATGATGCGTAGTATGCTCCTGTAATGGTTTTTCCTTTTTGAAGATAGTCGATTAAAATAACTCCATGACTATCCCAAAAAACAGTCGTCATCACTTTCCCAGCCGAAAAAACACTTTTTGCTATTTTGGAGCCGGTTCCCCCTTTGCAGTCCACTGTTTGGACTGTTTTTTTTTGTTTCGGGCGTATAATAGTGTATCCAAGTTTCATCTACAGTAATTAATCGGCGCCAAAACTGGGATTTATTGCGCCTAAACTGCGCCAACAGAGCATTGGAAATGTTCATTCGAACACGTTTTTGGTCTAACGTGAGCAAACTCGGCACCCAACGCGCAGTCATCTTTCTCATGTCTAAATGTTGATTTAATATTTGACAAACACGTTCTTTTGACATGTTCATAACGTCTGCTATCTCTCTCACTTTAATTCGGCGGTCATCTAGCACTATTTGGTGAACTTTGGCGATGTTTTCGTCGGTAGTTGCAGTTTTTAAACGTCCCGAACGTTCATCGTCTCCCAAGCTATTACGGCCACGTTTAAATTCAGCTGCCCAAAATTTCACTGTGGTAAATGATGGTGCAGAGTCCCCATACACAGAATCCAATTCATCTTTGATTTGCGTTGGCGTATTGCCTTTCAAAAACAAATTACTTAATGACACCTCGATACTCGATTTTGTCCATTTTCATAAAAATACTCACATCAACTCACTCAAACGACTGTTACATAACAACTGCGCGTCCAAAATGGCTGAAACTTTGGTGAGTAACTGTCAACAGATGAACAACGAAATTCGAGTGCTGACACCGACGAGTGCTGCTATCTTCATGTTGAGGTCGGAAACTTATCAGACCACCATCGTATATATATATATATATATATATATATATATATATATATATATATTTATATATATGGGTGTGTGTAGTAT
Organism: Callitettix versicolor; assembly: GCA_022606455.1. Lineage (NCBI taxonomy): Eukaryota > Metazoa > Arthropoda > Insecta > Hemiptera > Cercopidae > Callitettix > Callitettix versicolor. The sequence goes on along the minus strand of CM040184.1, from coordinate 69,803,669 downwards.
GTGTTCGTGTGTGCGTGCGCGTCCTGGTCAAGCGCGCGTGTGATTGTGTGTGTTTTAACGACCTCTCAAAAAGTAATCCAAACGTCAGATTCAGTGCTTACTTCAAGGCCTAAGTTTTTAAGTTTGAGTTTTACCTAATGGCTCCCCAACCGCTTAACTTTCCATTGGAAATCGTTAAATAATCAGTGGTTAAAATTGAAGAAGATAAAGTTGCAAATTCGCGCAATCCAACGCGTGTTCGAGGGTCGTGTAAAATACCACAAGAGTGTCACGTCCAGATAACGCAACACTCGCTCGAGATGGAGTCATTAATATTCGTCCTGAATTATTCCTGACGCTAAGTACATAATGAAATGGCAAATTGAATTGGTGCCGCAACCCTCGAGGGAGGCTGACCCCCGGTGACCAATCGCCCCTCCTGCCGCCAGATGTTGTCGGGAAAGATTCCGACAGTACTAATCGGATAATCCAAAAAACGCGTAACACGTTTGATGTTAATAAATACGAAAGTTAACAGCAAAGATGACGTAACAATACAACAATGTCATCTTTTAACAAAGATGACAACAAAAGATGATTTTAATAAAAAGTAAACTGGATTTTTAACGGATAACTCGTAATATTTTAACTCAAAATTTTTTAAAAAATCACATCAAATATATCAAAAAAGAAGGCACTCAATAAGAATTTTTAAAATAAATCGTAAGACGCATGTTGTAAGAAACACTTGACCATGAAAATATTACAAAATGTCGGAACATCATTTTGAAGGATTGTTTAACGTTCAACTATTCTTGAAGTTTCCTCAGGTATACTAAGTAGAGACGAAAAGTACATTTAATACATTCTCCCTGCTATTATTAGGAAATTTTAATTGGAAAATGCGCATTTGAGTAGCCATCATGGTAATGACCCTTGACTTCGAAATGAGACCCGATTCTGACCTCTAAATAACTCTTCAATGGGTCGTTTTGTGTGTGTGTGTGTGTGTGTGTGTTTATATATATATATATATATATATATATATATATATATATATACACACACACACACACAACACACACACACACACACACACACACACACACACACACACACACACACACACACACACACACACACACACACACACACACATATATATATATATATATATATATATATATATATATATATATATATATATACAGGATGTTCCTGGGAGCTCTGAAAAACTTCGCAAAATGGATCTTTAGGTTAATAAAAGAAAAAACGTGTTTTATAAAGATCAACAGTAAACATATGAGGTCCTAAACTCATTAGCGTCCTATTTACAACTAAAAACTGGATTTGTTTCAGTTCAGTGTACATTTTTAATGCATTTATTGAAAATGAAAAATTTTTCATGAAACACACACACGACTATATAAAGGACAAAATTCTGAAGAAATTTATTTTTAAGTGCCAAAATGATACGGTGATATAACATAAAAGTTCAAAATTTGTAAACATATGAGTGCTTAAAAATACTAGTAATATTTAGAATTCTTCCACGTGAAAACTATCCAATCCAATTGGGCTGCAATTTTACCGAAATTTGTAAAATTGTAAATAAGATACAATCGTATTCTTGACCTTAACAGTTTTATAGGCAATATTTACTTGACTGTATAAATAACTTGTGAGGTAACACAAATTGCAATGGAAAGTTTATGTTGCGTCAACAAATATAAAGTTTTGATTATGAAACTGTTCCGAAAGGCGTCAACAAATATAAAGTTTTGATTATGGAACTGTTTCGAAACGCATCAACAAATAAAAGTTTTGATTATGAAACTGTTCCGAAACGCGTCAACAAATATAATGTTTTGATTATGAAAGTGTTCCGAAACTAGTCAACAAATATAAAGTTTTGATTATAAAAATGTTCCGAAACGCGTCAACAAATATAAAGTTTGCTGTTGCATAAATATAAATATATGTTGCTTACTGTTATTTACAATTACGTCATTATAATTTACAGTTGGCCAAGTTATATTAATATTGTTAACATATTTAAAATTTAATATCTCGACAAGCACTGTCATTTGAAAATATCAATCTAAAAAAAACTCAAACTCTACGGGGTAAAAAATAATTATTTTTCGCAAATCTGTGTTCTTGTGTTCGATAATATCGAAAAGTTAGAGAGAAGGACTTTTTGGAAGACCCGGTGTTTACAGATAACCGGGTGGAAGATTAAGAGACGGTGGTAATAATTAATTGAATAAATTATGTTTGCCTCCCCTCCCCTCCCCTCTCCCTCGCTCTCGCTCATGGCCGGAAGCAAACATCGAGCGTTAAGATTAATTATACATGTACGATGTGCGACTAGAGAAGCAGAACATACTCAAGGAGTTCCTTACTACTGCCTCCTTTTGTTTAAAGCTCCGTCTTATTTACATTTATTAAATTACGGGAAGCTAAAAGGGGAATACTTCGGGTAGTATGAATAGTGGAACAGTTACTTATCGACTGTTCGACAGTGTTTTGTCAAAACGGTGAAAAAACATTTATGTGACTTTAACATAATAATATTATTAAACTTAAATTGTATTTTTTTATTACATACATCAGACTTTACTAGCTTCAAATATTTTATACTATATAAAAATGTTCCAAAACGCGTCAACAAATACAAAGTTTTGATTATGAAACTGTTCCGAAACTAGTCTACAAATATAAAGTTTTGATTATGAAAGTGTTCCGAAACTAGTCAAGAAATATAAAGTTTTGATTATGAAACTGTTCCGAAACTAGTCTACAAATATAAAGTTTTGATTATGAAAGTGTTCCGAAACTAGTTAAGAAATATAAAGTTCTGATTATGAAACTGTTCCGAAACTAGTCTACAAATATAAAGTTTTGATTATGAAACTGTTCCGAAACGCGTCAACAAATAAAAAGTTTTGATTATGAAACTGTTCCGAAACGCGTCAACAAATATAAAGTTTTAATTATGAAACTCTTCCTAAACGCGTCAACAAAAAAAAAGTTTTGATTATGAAACTGTTCCGAAACGCGTCAACAAATATAAAGTTTTGATTATGAAAGTGTTCCGAAACTAGTCAACAAATATAAAGTTTTGATTATGAAAATGTTCCGAAACGCGTCAACAAATATAAAGTTTGCTGTTGCATAAATATAAATATATGTTGCTTACTGTTATTTACAATTTAGTCATTATAATTTACAGTTGGCCAAGTTATATTAATATTGTTAACATATTTAAAATTTACTATCTCGACAAGCACTGTCATTTGAAAATATCAATCTAAAAAAAACTCAAACTCTACGGGGTAAAAAATTATTATTTTTCGCAAATCTGTGTTCTTGTGTTTCGATAATATCGAAAAGTTAGAGGGAAGGACTTTTTGGAAGACCCGGTGTTTACAGATAACCGGGTGGAAGATTAAGAGACGGTGGTAATAATTAATTGAATAAATTATGTTTGCCTCCCCTCCCCTCTCCCTCGCTCTCGCTCATGGCCGGAAGCAAACATCGAGCGTTAAGATTAATTATACATGTACGATGTGCGACTAGAGAAGCAGAACATACTCAAGGAGTTCCTTACAACTGCCTCCTTTTGTTTAAAGCTCCGTCTTATTTACATTTATTAAATTACGGGAAGCTAAAAGGGTAGTATGAATAGTGGAACAGTTACTTATCGACTGTTCGACAGTGTTTATCAAAACGGTGAAAAAACATTTATATGACTTTAACATAATAATATTATTAAACTTAAATTGTATTTTTTTGTACATACATCAGACTTTCCTAGCTTCAAATATTTTATACTATATAAAAATGTTCCAAAACGCGTCAACAAATATAAAGTTTTGATTATGAAACTGTTCCGAAACTAGTCAACAAATATAAAGTTTTGATTATGAAACTGTTCCGAAACGCGTCAAGAAATATAAAGTTTTGATTATGAAACTGTTCCGAAACGCGTCAAGAAATATAAAGTTTTGATTATGAAACTGTTCCAAAACTAGTCAACAAATATAAAGTTTTGATTATGAAACTGTTCCGAAACGAGTCAACAAATATAAAGTTTTGATTATGAAAGTGTTCCGAAACTAGTCAACAAATATAAAGTTTTGATTATGAAACTGTTCCGAAACACGTCAACAAATATAAATTTTTAATTATGAAAGTGTTCGGAAACTAGTAAACAAATACAAAGTTTTGATTATGAAACTGTTCCGAAACGCGTCAACAAATACAAAGTTTTGATTATGAAACTGTTCCGAAACGCGTCAACAAATACAAAGTTTTGATAATGGAAGTGCTTCTACCTTTTCACAAAAATAATTATATTAAGTTAATTTTTATATTTAAATATTCGTCCTTTGGCCAACGCATTATTTAAAACATCATATAATTAAAAACCAAATGAAAACCAAAAATTAGGCAAAATATCTTCGCCCTTTTGGAAAAAGACGGTTGATATTTATTTTTGTATTTTGTAAACACGATATACGAACAAATTTGTAACAACAAACATAACCTCAATTGAAATAGAAATATCGAAGGAACAGCTGTGTCGCGAAATCAGCTGTTTAGGTAAACATTACCTCCACCCCCCTGCATCATCATCGCTTAGCAATTTCCTTTGCATATTATATCTTATTCATTACTGTACAGGCTGTTATTAATAGAGGAACTTGTACTTCGGGAGTTTCCATTGGAAATGAGCTACTGTAGCGGCGTTTTAGTAAAATCCATGCTCAGAACTCTTAAATGAAAGCTATCTAAATTATAAAACATTTTTTGGGATGTGGTTAAAAATTGTATATATATATATATGTGTGTGTGTGTGTGTGTGTGCGAGTGTAATTTAGGTTTTATTTGATTCGAACTTGGTTCAAAAACATTTAAATCACAACGTTTTGATATAGGACTCGTTTTTTTTAGTGAATACTTTTATGGTGGGGTATGGATGTATGTTTAGCACGGGAAAAAATCACTTTGCCGTCACGCATCACGCTCTTATATATATATATAATATGTATATGTATGTATATATATGTATATATATATATATATATATATGTATATGTATATGTATATATATGTATATATATATATATATATATATATATATATATATATATATATATATATATATGTATATGTATATATATATATATATATATATGTATGTATAATATATATATATATATATATATATATATATATATATATACTAAGTATATTATAGTATATAAGCAAGTACATTATAGCAAGTTTAAATTATGGCGGGGTATGGATGTATGTTATGCACGGGAAAAAATCAGTTTGCCGTCACGCATCACGCTCTTATATATATATACTTTTATATATATATAAGTATATATATATAAGTATATATAGCATATACTTATATACTACTTCATATGGCGGTGTATGGATGTATGTTTTGCACAGGAAAAAAATTCAGTTTGCCGTCACGCATCACGCTCTTAGGCCCTATATATGTATATATATATATATATATATATATATATATATATTTCTGTTTTAAAATGTATATTTTTGAAGTGAAAACTTGTGTGTTCGCGCCATTATATTACTTACCCAGTTTAACTTAATTATTTAGTTTTGTGTCAAGTGTTAACTGTGTAACTGTGGCGTTTTATACGTTCATTATATATTTGTAGGTGTGAATAATAAATATTTAAATTATTTTAAACGCCATTATACTACTTACCCAGTCCAACTTTATTTACTATTTAGTTTTATGACAAGTGTTAACTGTGTGACAATTTTTAATTCCAAACAATCTTATAATTCCAAACAACCTGCCTTTCCAAATTAAAATAATGCAGTTTCCATTGAAGTTGGCATTTACAATGACAATTAATAAGTCACAGGGTCAGATATTAAGTGTAGCAGGAATACATTTGGGACTCCGTGCTTCTCCCATGGTCAGTTATAGCCTATTCTAGTGTCGAGTAGCAAAAATCTATGTCTTGGCAAAAAACCATAAAATCATATAATATTGCATTTAGAAATATGTTAAACTGAAATGAACGTACTCATGATTTTTGAAAATCGACTATAAATTTTATTTTGTGGTGTAAAATATATAGTAATAACTCGTGATAAGACTTCTGTCGGCAGTCATGCGACTGCCACTTTTTTTTTAATTTATCTATTTTAATGCTGTCTATTTATAAAAATGTCGATAAAAAAGTTATGATATTTCAGGTAGAATTTATTAAATTTTTAACACTAAATAAAAAATTATTTAATTAAACTGTCCGTTTATCTGATGTAAATCAGGTCAGCGGGATGGATACGTGCCCTTTTCATGTAGCACTGTAATATTGATTTTCACAACTAAATTTACAAAACAAAGAACAATATATATTTAAGATAACACAAAAATACGAAAAACATATACACTACAAATACTTACCTGAACTTGAACTTCATTCCAAGTTTGTTCGCAAAAGTTAGACTTTTCTGATCGATAATTGATTCAAGTTAAACTTGGCGCATTAAGATCCGATACCACTAGAAGTTTTAAATTTAGTGAGGGGCTCTAAATTTAATTTAATCGCTAAAACTTTTACGTGAAACCGAATGCATCCGTTTTGAAGTGGATGGTTGAGTATGGTAATTTAGTGAGGGAGTCATTTTCGTTTTGGGAGGGGGAACGTATTGTAGTAAAATAGTCAATGTAAAAAGCCCTTTTGCGTAACTGTCTGTCTGTCTGACGATAACGCTGGAGTTTAAACAGAAAGTCGTTGAAACTTATGAAACTAATAAATACCTAACTTAACCGATAAATAATTGTAATTTAACAGTAAACCTACGAATTAGTAAATACTAATTATAAGCCTGAAAAATAATTATTAAAATACATTTTAGTAAAAATATAATTTTAAAAACCACTTATAAATAACATTATATTCATAGAGTAATAAAAGCAAATTTCCAAAAATAAATTTTACCTTACATATTTTTGAAAATTTGCTTTCACCAACATAATCACCAATAAATCTACAAACACTAGTGTTTCAAACTTTCAAATTAAAAACAAAAACATTTTGACCGCAGTCAGGTTAATTTTTAAATTTTCAATAACGTTTAAAATTTTAAATGCTAATTTATGCAGTTTTTAAATTTACTTTTACGGTAAAACTAAATTTTCAAAAAAATTTATAGTTACGATTTTATTTCGAAGAAGATAAATATACACGTTGAGTACCCGTGCTTTGCTACCATGTAGATGTTATACGTGAAGAATTATAAAACAAAGGAAAAAGTGTTAAATTATAAAAATTGTAGAAAATGTAATTTTTCATTGTAGATTTTTTATCGAAACTTTGGTGTAGGTAGGATAAGGGGAAAATATCCTCCCTCTTATATTCGGATGTCATTTTGTCCGTTTTAGGCTAATCTAATCAAAGCTATCAGTTTTTGTGAGTCTACTAGTATTTGAAACCAGCTGAACGAAATGATTAATTTGTATGTGTGGTTCATTTTGTTTTCGATATCTGTAAGTTGTTAAACATTTCTGAAATCCAAACATCTGATTTTCCATATTATATATATTTCAATCGAATTGAAAACCGGAGTACATCCGTTCGACACAACTGAACAGATGACTTTGGACTTCGAGCGAGAATAACCTCGAAGACGCCAGTATGGGTGAAACGTTGGACCAGTGTTTGTCCCAGGGACAATTGTTTCGAACGGATGTACATCTTTTTCATTGTTATTAACATTTTTCATCCCTGAAGGAATACGTGCGTGTGTGTGAGAGAGAGCGAGAGAGAGACGAATTCAGTAGGTTATAGGTGGCAATTCGGTACACGCAAATTCGAATCGATTTACTATCGATTCTTCCATACGTTACGTCAACTCGGGGGGGACGTATTTATGGCAGCTGAACGTGTCAAATCAAGACCGGGGGGTATTAATTGGTCAAACTGACTCAATAGTGCATTTCAAGGTGACCCTGACAATGATTGCCACCTAAACAGTACATTTTCCAATTGAAATTCACTATTACTGATTTAAAATTAAAGTTTTAAAAATAGCATGCACTCTACTGCGTAATTTCATTTTAAAATGAACTGCGTGGATTAATTATTTAACAAGCAGTATTGCCAACTTTGTACAGACCAACTTAAAAACAGTACCAAGTTAAATTACCAGCGTAACACGCATTATGCAACACCATATTTCAGCGTGAATAATTGCAAACAGCTGTTTTAATCCCAGCTATGGAAACATTGTTCTTCGTGCGTGCAACTAACCTCAGTCTGCAGTGGTACCAACATAACAATTCCATTTTAGCTAAAGCGTTGTAAGCTTCTTACTGCTTACAATCTTAGTTATGTAGAACGGAATTAGTGCTACTGGGAATTATACAATGTGTTGCATTTGCTGGGATTAGTAGTTCTAAGTGCAATAAGTTAGAACAAGGTGTTTCGGTTAGCTCTGGAGTTTAACAGCGAATCTGTTTTATGAAAATATCTCTGCTTTGTTGCCGTTATAACGGCAGTGATTGCGTTGGTTTTATTAATTAACAGCACCAGTCTAATTGTGCCAATAACGATCTTCCGTCTTCATTTTACTGACTTGTATAGGCCCTGGACGTTTATATACGAAGAAGTATTTCTGAATAAGTGGAATATAATCGCCGCGTGATGGAAGCGAATTTTTAGAAAAATATTTTTTTTTAATTCTGATTTCGCCATCATAATCAGCGTTAAGATCTGCACATATTTACAATTTAAAGCAGCCTCGGTGGCCTAATTGATAGCATATTGGGATTTCACCCCGAGGACGCGGGTTCGATTCCCGGCCAGGGCTTGGCATTTTCATACGCTATAAATCATCCCATCGTCTGCATTAGCCCAAGTGTGCTCAATAGTCGGACATTAAACACAAATATAATGTATATAGGATATATTATAAAATATATATATATATATATATATATATATATATCAAATGTATATGTATATGTATATATATATATATATATATATATATATATATATATATATATATGTACATGTTGGACGTTAAAAAAAAATTACAATTTAAATTATCAAATTACATTGAAAATACAAAAACAAATCAAGATGGCTGAAATATTTTGTTAATTTCAACGGATTTTGAAAATCCAAAATGCTATTTTTTCCCAGTTTTTAACACTTTAAAGAGAAATCATACTTTCAAAAAAAATTTAAGAAAAAAATTATGAATTTTTCAATGATTTGAAATGCCCGCCATTTTGAAACTGTTGAACGGATTTTGCTGGGTAGCGAATTCGTACGTGCTATTGCCAAAACCGAATTTCTTGTCAAATTTGAACCGTATCGGACCGTAATTTCGAACGGGAGCGTGGATACTGATCTCTAGAACATGTTATAAATGATTTTTAAAACTGTATGTTGTTAAATTTTTCTTAATTTAAAAAAAAATCGTAACTTTCTTGCGTTAGGCCGACACACTTTTTCAAAATTATGATTTCACAGTAATGAGTTAAAAGTTGCGTGAATTAGCATTTATCTTAATACTGTGACGATATTTTAATGGTTTCGAATAATCGTCATTATTTAACGATTTAAAGGATCGTTCTGGGTAATAATTAGATCAAATATATTACAATTTTTTTCTTCTTTTGAAAAAAGTAACCTACGTAACGAGAGACCTTGACATGAGCACCGATCCTTATCTCTAGATCACTTTTTGAGGGATCGTGTGTGTGTGTGTGTGTGTGTGTGTGCGCGCGCGCGCACGCTCACATTCGCAATTTCGATCCTATTTCATTCAAACGTAGCGCGAAAATTTATTACGGTAATAGTTTAAACAAGATAGGTAACGAGTTAAACCGGTTTAACAGTTTCAAAATGGCGACCATTTCAAATTTTTAGTAATTCACGACGATTTTGTCTTAAATTTTTTTTAAAATCCGATTTCACCAACATTAAAAAAAGCTTAAATTATCTTTTGAATTTTCAAAATCGGATAAAATTAATGAATTTAATTTCACTGCGGTCAGGGTTCATTTTTCGTATGTTTAATGTACTTTTAATGTTTAAAATGCTAATATATAAATTTTATAACTTATTGTGATAGTGAAATCAAAATTTAAGAAAGGGTACGATAAAGATAAATACTTTTAGAATTTCGCTTCTATCACGTCAGCGATCTATCCTGTAGCTGCGTTCCGCTATTATAGTTTTTCACGTGAGTCTTAATGTATTACCAAAATGTCAAGCGATTTTGGAAAATTATGTTGATTTTTCGTGTTTTCTTGTCGACGGTTTCCGAATTTTCCGAGGAAATAGTTGAATGTGAGAAAGTTTGTGTAATGTTTTCGAACTTTTTATTTATGACGATATTTTTTACACGAAATTTACAACAGTATGTTTAAGTTTACTAACTTATTTTTAATACGTTTCCAGTCTGACCACATTGTTTCGAGTTAAGTTGCTACTGTACACAACCTCCCACATACGTTCTGTTACCCCCTCGACCTATATATTGAATTGGATATCGCAGCTAAAATAAGTGATTTGATTTTTCTCTTCAGCGTCGGCTCCCCCCCCCACTGAGACGGATTATTCTGTCGCCACAGAACCCGCCCCCGAATCAACCCCCTGCGGAGATTATTCAGACCCGTAAAACAAACTTAGTACTGATTCACCCCTAACGTAATTTCTCTAGCTTAATCTTCATTTTTATGCCCCCGTCTGAATTATTCAGCTTTAATGCTAAGTCAATAATACAGTCACGGTGCAGCTGTTAAAGGAAGATCGTTCTCAAGCTATCTTCTATCTCCGTGCAAGTTAAATACTGACAATACGATCTCCTTCAACAGATACTTAGGCCTACGTTTGCAGGCGTTAAATGGTGGAAAATATTGTTTTTCTTTAAATTCGGTGGAAACTGTGGAGTATGAGTATAATTTTTCAAAATCGGTTATTCGGATTTCTATCAAATTTTGGTCACGTATGAAAATTTATAACTGAACTCACTTTAACGAAATTCAAATAAAATAAATTTACAGTTTAAAAGTCACAAACCCGGACGAGGATTTGAGTTTATTTTCGTTTTTAGATTTTTATTTTTCTATTTAGATGGCTTCTCACTGTTTCCGCCTGACATAGGGCGTTATTAAAGTCAACGACAGTGTCGCCAACACATCTTTCATAAAACGTAATTTTGCTTCTATATACATTCGAGTCACGTAATAAATTTATTTAAGTTATTGAAATACAGTCGAGTCTCGATTAACCGTCATTCTTGAAACAGTTGGGGTGACGGATAACAGAAATAGACCACACGGAATCGAAAACAAAGATGTCTGAAGCATTTTTCCTTTTCAATCTAAAAATTGTAGTTAGATTCGAACGAAAAACTGAAAATTTTAAGGGTTTAAATTGTTTAAAAACTCTAACTTTAAAAAAATATATAAAATTTAAGTTACATAATAGAATTCTGCGCGATATTTTTAATATGTTAGCTAATGTAAATGTTCTACTCAGATTCAACTTCAAAAATGTACGGTTTATTGCCCTTTTAGGGCTCAAAATAGCTTAGTCTTCAATATTCGAAGCCTGCGCAAAATTGTCTTTGAATTTTACACCCTACTCGAGATACTTAACCACCTTTGAAAATGTACACCCTCCCTTATAATGTTTCTCTAACCCTTAAAAATTGTTTAGCAACAATGCTGAAAAACAATATGTAATTTTGGTTTTGTATTACAAATTTTAAGACAATCGGTTGATCCTTTCTCTCGTTATCGTGTTCACAAATTTCGTAACCAAACAGACAATTTTAAAAGTTGTTTGTAAATCGATATATGTACAAAAAATATATACAAAAAGTAATTTTGAGACATTCTTACTATGTTAAAATTTTGGTTATTGAAAACAATATAGCCTACCTTTCGTTTTTTTTGGCTACGAAGATCATACCACAAAGTTTGCGCAATGATTTCGCTTTATTTATTTGAATCAGAAATATGTCATCGTAATAAGCAATCTATATTCTGTAATATTCAAACTCTACGATGTCAAATGCGATTTATTTGAGGGAATTTATTCTTCAGGTTATATTTACCCCTCTTGAAAAACAATAGGTAGTTTTGGTTTAGTGTTGCAAATTTTAAGACTCGGTTGATCCATTCTCTCGTTATCGTGTTCACAAATTTCGTGACCAAACAGACAATTTTAAAAGTTGTTTGTAAATCGATCCCTAACATATATGCACAAAAACTATATATACAAAAAGTAATTTTGAGACATTCTTACTATGTTAAAATTTTGGTTATTGAAAACAATATAGCCTACCTTTCGTTTTTTTGCCTACGAAGATCATACCACAATGTTTGCGCAATGATTTCGCTATATTTATTTGAATCAGAAATATGTCATCGTAATAAGCAATCTATATTCTATACTATTCAAACTCACGATGTCAAATGCGATTTATTTGAGGAAATTTATTCTTCAGGTTATATTTACCCCTCTATTTTGAAAACATTCCTAAAAACTTCACAAAATTGCATTTTTTATAAATTTTTTGACTAAACGTTTAATCGCTAAAGGTTCGTTACGTAGAGATTGAAACGGTCAGAGAAGGAACATACATTTAAATTTTCAGTTATTTAAGAAAAATAAAGAAATATTGTAAGTAAAATATCCGATTTCAGTTACGAAATGTAAACTGTTTTGCAGTACTGTAATACATCAGCGCAGTCTGCAGTGTAACTGGAATAACAGTCCACTTACTTGTTTTTGTGTGGAACAATCAGCACTTCTAATGCACGAAGTTTGACTTCAGTGATGTCGGCTATCAGAAAAGTTACACCATTGTTAGTAAAGTTTCAGTGTGGCGGATAGAGCCAAGTTGTATTTCTTTGTTAAAACTAAACAACTTTAATAACTTTTACTGATTGTTTATTTATTGCTTACCTATAACGTACATTATCAGCGAGTAAATATTATACTGTATTTACTTTTAGTTATTGCGAGTTAATTTTGGAGCCACGTCGCTGAGGATTAAAGTAATTAACAGATTGTTGTTTACAAAAATAATTTGAAAGCTTTTATCATCAAATTGTTAAGAATTAAATTTTGTTAAAAACGTCTTAAACGATTTTATTCACATTACGTTCAAATATATTTAATTAAAACGTACCGTATCCCCCAAACAATTCGGTCCTGGAGTTAACGAATAATCGATCAAATTTTACTAAACAGTTCGTCAGATTTAGTTGAAATATTTGATCATAAATCGAAAGAAAAAATAAATTTCCACCCTGGCCGGTTTTGAATTATATGAGCGAAATTTTAGCAAAATCTGATAAATTGATTTTGAGAAATGAGCTAATTTTTCAGGTTTTTTTATCGTTTTTTTTTTAGAAATGAATTGAATGCGGGTGAGTTTTTGCAATAGTTTTTGCATCATTAATTATTTACGAAACTGGAAAAAAAAAGTTGTTTCTAGTTCCAGTAATAAATATACTGTATAAATTTGGAATGTTTATTAAAAGTGCAACACGGACGCCATCTAGTAGATACTGCTTGAAATGCTTAATTATATCTTCAAAACAAGTTAGGCAACAATTTGTTTTATTTTTAACCAGTAAGGAAAGGTGACACTAAACTTGTGCGGGCTTAAGGCGAATAAAATTTAATGGCTCACTTTCGCCAAAGTAATGTTTACCATCCAGTTTTCCTTTAACATATAAACGTGAACATTACTCCAGTTTATTGCAGGGATTTTCGGCTGTTTTTATAGACTTTATGATATTTGTCGCACGTTTTGCGTCCGTCTGTCTGTCTATAACTCACCTATAACGGCTGAACTGAAAAGGATCGTCATAAAAGGTTTTAGGAAAACTATATCCGTTATAAGAGATATGGTATTTTTTAATGCTCTATGGTATCGTGCTAAAGGAGACAAATACCTAATGTCCTTTGTATTCCTAGTTTCCCAACTTGGTACAAGAATCGATTATGGTAACAGCGAGAACGAGTTTTCGAAATGGGAGCTGAAAATCTGATTTGACCGTCGTAATCAGCGTTATAATCTGGATAAATTAGTGTTCGAATTTTGGATTCATTGAAAAGTCAGAAAATGAACACGACAGCGGTTCATTTGATTATTTAAAACGTAAAAAAAGGACAAAGTGTTTTCGAAAAAGTAAAATACAAATTTTTAAAGATTTTAAACTACCTCTATTTTGAAACATGTGAACGATTTTTGCTTCGAACTGAATTTGTCTAAGCTCGATGTTGTGTCTATTTTGACTTTTTTCATCGAATATTCGTTTATGTTATTTACTGTTTCATAAGCATGGGACAACGGTAATAAACATAACATCAGTTGTGGAAAGAACAGCTGTGTTGTGAAATCAGCTGTTTGTCAGAACAATACCGTAACATCACCATAGCAACCATAACAACTTTTCCACGCATATTAAGCTGTGTTGTGAAATCAGCTGTTTGTCAGAACAATACCGTAACATCACCATAGCAACCATAACAACTTTTCCACTGCATATTAAGCTGTGTTGTGAAATCAGCTGTTTGTCAGAACAATACCGTAACATCACCATAGCAACCATAACAACTTTTCCACGCATATTAAGCTGTGTTGTGAAATCAGCTGTTTGTCAGAACAATACCGTAACATCACCATAGCAACCATAACAACTTTTCCACTGCATATTAAGCTGTGTTGTGAAATCAGCTGTTTGTCAGAACAATACCGTAACATCACCATAGCAACCATAACAACTTTTCCACTGCATATTAAGCTGTGTTGTGAAATCATCTGTTTGTCAGAACAATACCGTAACATCACCATAGCAACCATAACAACTTTTCCACTGCATATTAAGCTGTGTTGTGAAATCAGCTGTTTGTCAGAACAATACCGAACATCACCATAGCAACCATAACAACTTTTCCACTGCATATTAAGCTGTGTTGTAAAATCAGCTGTTTGTCAGAACAATACCGTAACATCACCATAGCAACCATAACAACTTTTCCACTGCATATTAAGCTGTGTTGTGAAATCAGCTGTTTGTCAGAACAATACCGTAACATCAACATAGCAACCATAACAACTTTTCCACTGCATATTAAGCTGTGTTGTGAAATCAGCTGTTTGTCAGAACAATACCGTAACATCAACATAGCAACCATAACAACTTTTCCACTGCATATTAAGCTGTGTTGTGAAATCAGCTGTTTGTCAGAACAATACCGTAACATCACCATAGCAACCATAACAACTTTTCCACTGCATATTAAGCTGTGTTGTGAAATCAGCTGTTTGTCAGAACAATACCGTAACATCACCATAGCAACCATAACAACTTTTCCACTGCATATTAAGCTGTGTTGTGAAATCAGCTGTTTGTCAGAACAATACCGTAACATCACTATAGCAACCATAACAACTTTTCCACTGCATATTAAGCTGTGTTGTGAAATCAGCTGTTTGTCAGAACAATACCGTAACATCACCATAGCAACCATAACAACTTTTCCACTGCATATTAAGCTGTGTTGTGAAATCAGCTGTTTGTCAGAACAATACCGAACATCACCATAGCAACCATAACAACTTTTCCACTGCATATTAAGCTGTGTTGTGAAATCAGCTGTTTGTCAGAACAATACCGTAACATCACCATAGCAACCATAACAACTTTTCCACTGCATATTAAGCTGTGTTGTGAAATCAGCTGTTTGTCAGAACAATACCGTAACATCAACATAGCAACCATAACAACTTTTCCACTGCATATTAAGCTGTGTTGTGAAATCATCTGTTTGTCAGAACAATACCGTAACATCACCATAGCAACCATAACAACTTTTCCACTGCATATTAAGCTGTGTTGTGAAATCAGCTGTTTGTCAGAACAATACCGAACATCACCATAGCAACCATAACAACTTTTCCACTGCATATTAAGCTGTGTTGTGAAATCAGCTGTTTGTCAGAACAATACCGTAACATCACCATAGCAACCATAACAACTTTTCCACTGCATATTAAGCTGTGTTGTGAAATCAGCTGTTTGTCAGAACAATACCGTAACATCAACATAGCAACCATAACAACTTTTCCACTGCATATTAAGCTGTGTTGTGAAATCAGCTGTTTGTCAGAACAATACCGTAACATCAACATAGCAACCATAACAACTTTTCCACTGCATATTAAGCTGTGTTGTGAAATCAGCTGTTTGTCAGAACAATACCGTAACATCACCATAGCAACCATAACAACTTTTCCACTGCATATTAAGCTGTGTTGTGAAATCAGCTGTTTGTCAGAACAATACCGAACATCACCATAGCAACCATAACAACTTTTCCACTGCATATTAAGCTGTGTTGTGAAATCAGCTGTTTGTCAGAACAATACCGTAACATCACCATAGCAACCATAACAACTTTTCCACTGCATATTAAGCTGTGTTGTGAAATCAGCTGTTTGTCAGAACAATACCGTAACATCAACATAGCAACCATAACAACTTTTCCACTGCATATTAAGCTGTGTTGTGAAATCAGCTGTTTGTCAGAACAATACCGTAACATCAACATAGCAACCATAACAACTTTTCCACTGCATATTAAGCTGTGTTGTGAAATCAGCTGTTTGTCAGAACAATACCGTAACATCAACATAGCAACCATAACAACTTTTCCACTGCATATTAAGCTGTGTTGTGAAATCAGCTGTTTGTCAGAACAATACCGTAACATCACCATAGCAACCATAACAACTTTTCCACTGCATATTAAGCTGTGTTGTGAAATCAGCTGTTTGTCAGAACAATACCGAACATCACCATAGCAACCATAACAACTTTTCCACTGCATATTAAGCTGTGTTGTGAAATCAGCTGTTTGTCAGAACAATACCGTAACATCACCATAGCAACCATAACAACTTTTCCACTGCATATTAAGCTGTGTTGTGAAATCAGCTGTTTGTCAGAACAATACCGTAACATCACCATAGCAACCATAACAACTTTTCCACTGCATATTAAGCTGTGTTGTGAAATCAGCTGTTTGTCAGAACAATACCGTAACATCAACATAGCAACCATAACAACTTTTCCACTGCATATTAAGCTGTGTTGTGAAATCAGCTGTTTGTCAGAACAATACCGTAACATCAACATAGCAACCATAACAACTTTTCCACTGCATATTAAGCTGTGTTGTGAAATCAGCTGTTTGTCAGAACAATACCGTAACATCACCATAGCAACCATAACAACTTTTCCACTGCATATTAAGCTGTGTTGTGAAATCAGCTGTTTGTCAGAACAATACCGTAACATCACTATAGCAACCATAACAACTTTTCCACTGCATATTAAGCTGTGTTGTGAAATCAGCTGTTTGTCAGAACAATACCGTAACATCACCATAGCAACCATAACAACTTTTCCACTGCATATTAAGCTGTGTTGTGAAATCAGCTGTTTGTCAGAACAATACCGAACATCACCATAGCAACCATAACAACTTTTCCACTGCATATTAAGCTGTGTTGTGAAATCAGCTGTTTGTCAGAACAATACCGTAACATCACCATAGCAACCATAACAACTTTTCCACTGCATATTAAGCTGTGTTGTGAAATCAGCTGTTTGTCAGAACAATACCGTAACATCAACATAGCAACCATAACAACTTTTCCACTGCATATTAAGCTGTGTTGTGAAATCATCTGTTTGTCAGAACAATACCGTAACATCACCATAGCAACCATAACAACTTTTCCACTGCATATTAAGCTGTGTTGTGAAATCAGCTGTTTGTCAGAACAATACCGAACATCACCATAGCAACCATAACAACTTTTCCACTGCATATTAAGCTGTGTTGTGAAATCAGCTGTTTGTCAGAACAATACCGTAACATCACCATAGCAACCATAACAACTTTTCCACTGCATATTAAGCTGTGTTGTGAAATCAGCTGTTTGTCAGAACAATACCGTAACATCACCATAGCAACCATAACAACTTTTCCACTGCATATTAAGCTGTGTTGTGAAATCAGCTGTTTGTCAGAACAATACCGTAACATCAACATAGCAACCATAACAACTTTTCCACTGCATATTAAGCTGTGTTGTGAAATCAGCTGTTTGTCAGAACAATACCGTAACATCACCATAGCAACCATAACAACTTTTCCACTGCATATTAAGCTGTGTTGTGAAATCAGCTGTTTGTCAGAACAATACCGAACATCACCATAGCAACCATAACAACTTTTCCACTGCATATTAAGCTGTGTTGTGAAATCAGCTGTTTGTCAGAACAATACCGTAACATCACCATAGCAACCATAACAACTTTTCCACTGCATATTAAGCTGTGTTGTGAAATCAGCTGTTTGTCAGAACAATACCGTAACATCAACATAGCAACCATAACAACTTTTCCACTGCATATTAAGCTGTGTTGTGAAATCAGCTGTTTGTCAGAACAATACCGTAACATCAACATAGCAACCATAACAACTTTTCCACTGCATATTAAGCTGTGTTGTGAAATCAGCTGTTTGTCAGAACAATACCGTAACATCACCATAGCAACCATAACAACTTTTCCACTGCATATTAAGCTGTGTTGTGAAATCAGCTGTTTGTCAGAACAATACCGTAACATCACCATAGCAACCATAACAACTTTTCCACTGCATATTAAGCTGTGTTGTGAAATCAGCTGTTTGTCAGAACAATACCGTAACATCACTATAGCAACCATAACAACTTTTCCACTGCATATTAAGCTGTGTTGTGAAATCAGCTGTTTGTCAGAACAATACCGTAACATCACCATAGCAACCATAACAACTTTTCCACTGCATATTAAGCTGTGTTGTGAAATCAGCTGTTTGTCAGAACAATACCGAACATCACCATAGCAACCATAACAACTTTTCCACTGCATATTAAGCTGTGTTGTGAAATCAGCTGTTTGTCAGAACAATACCGTAACATCACCATAGCAACCATAACAACTTTTCCACTGCATATTAAGCTGTGTTGTGAAATCAGCTGTTTGTCAGAACAATACCGTAACATCAACATAGCAACCATAACAACTTTTCCACTGCATATTAAGCTGTGTTGTGAAATCATCTGTTTGTCAGAACAATACCGTAACATCACCATAGCAACCATAACAACTTTTCCACTGCATATTAAGCTGTGTTGTGAAATCAGCTGTTTGTCAGAACAATACCGAACATCACCATAGCAACCATAACAACTTTTCCACTGCATATTAAGCTGTGTTGTGAAATCAGCTGTTTGTCAGAACAATACCGTAACATCACCATAGCAACCATAACAACTTTTCCATTGCATATTAAGCTGTGTTGTGAAATCAGCTGTTTGTCAGAACAATACCGTAACATCAACATAGCAACCATAACAACTTTTCCACTGCATATTAAGCTGTGTTGTGAAATCAGCTGTTTGTCAGAACAATACCGTAACATCAACATAGCAACCATAACAACTTTTCCACTGCATATTAAGCTGTGTTGTGAAATCAGCTGTTTGTCAGAACAATACCGTAACATCACCATAGCAACCATAACAACTTTTCCACTGCATATTAAGCTGTGTTGTGAAATCAGCTGTTTGTCAGAACAATACCGTAACATCACCATAGCAACCATAACAACTTTTCCACTGCATATTAAGCTGTGTTGTGAAATCAGCTGTTTGTCAGAACAATACCGTAACATCACCATAGCAACCATAACAACTTTTCCACTGCATATTAAGCTGTGTTGTGAAATCAGCTGTTTGTCAGAACAATACCGTAACATCACCATAGCAACCATAACAACTTTTCCACTGCATATTAAGCTGTGTTGTGAAATCAGCTGTTTGTCAGAACAATACCGTAACATCACCATAGCAACCATAACAACTTTTCCACTGCATATTAAGCTGTGTTTGTGAAATCAGCTGTTTGTCAGAACAATACCGTAACATCACCATAGCAACCAACTTTTCCATAATTAAGCAACTTTTCCACTGCATATTAAGCATATTGTGTTGTGAAATCAGCTGTTTGTCAGAACAATACCGTAACATCACCATAGCAACCATAACAACTTTTCCACTGCATATTAAGCTGTGTTGTGAAATCAGCTGTTTGTCAGAACAATACCGTAACATCACCATAGCAACCATAACAACTTTTCCACTGCATATTAAGCTGTGTTGTGAAATCAGCTGTTTGTCAGAACAATACCGTAACATCACCATAGCAACCATAACAACTTTTCCACTGCATATTAAGCTGTGTTGTGAAATCAGCTGTTTGTCAGAACAATACCGTAACATCACCATAGCAACCATAACAACTTTTCCACTGCATATTAAGCTGTGTTGTGAAATCAGCTGTTTGTCAGAACAATACCGAACATCACCATAGCAACCATAACAACTTTTCCACTGCATATTAAGCTGTGTTGTGAAATCAGCTGTTTGTCAGAACAATACCGTAACATCACCATAGCAACCATAACAACTTTTCCACTGCATATTAAGCTGTGTTGTGAAATCAGCTGTTTGTCAGAACAATACCGTAACATCAACATAGCAACCATAACAACTTTTCCACTGCATATTAAGCTGTGTTGTGAAATCAGCTGTTTGTCAGAACAATACCGTAACATCAACATAGCAACCATAACAACTTTTCCACTGCATATTAAGCTGTGTTGTGAAATCAGCTGTTTGTCAGAACAATACCGTAACATCACCATAGCAACCATAACAACTTTTCCACTGCATATTAAGCTGTGTTGTGAAATCAGCTGTTTGTCAGAACAATACCGTAACATCACCATAGCAACCATAACAACTTTTCCACTGCATATTAAGCTGTGTTGTGAAATCAGCTGTTTGTCAGAACAATACCGTAACATCACCATAGCAACCATAACAACTTTTCCACTGCATATTAAGCTGTGTTGTGAAATCAGCTGTTTGTCAGAACAATACCGTAACATCACCATAGCAACCATAACAACTTTTCCACTGCATATTAAGCTGTGTTGTGAAATCAGCTGTTTGTCAGAACAATACCGTAACATCAACATAGCAACCATAACAACTTTTCCACTGCATATTAAGCTGTGTTGTGAAATCAGCTGTTTGTCAGAACAATACCGTAACATCACCATAGCAACCATAACAACTTTTCCACTGCATATTAAGCTGTGTTGTGAAATCAGCTGTTTGTCAGAACAATACCGTAACATCACCATAGCAACCATAACAACTTTTCCACTGCATATTAAGCTGTGTTGTGAAATCAGCTGTTTGTCAGAACAATACCGTAACATCACCATAGCAACCATAACAACTTTTCCACTGCATATTAAGCTGTGTTGTGAAATCAGCTGTTTGTCAGAACAATACCGTAACATCACCATAGCAACCATAACAACTTTTCCACTGCATATTAAGCTGTGTTGTGAAATCAGCTGTTTGTCAGAACAATACCGTAACATCACCATAGCAACCATAACAACTTTTCCACTGCATATTAAGCTGTGTTGTGAAATCAGCTGTTTGTCAGAACAATACCGTAACATCACCATAGCAACCATAACAACTTTTCCACTGCATATTAAGCTGTGTTGTGAAATCAGCTGTTTGTCAGAACAATACCGTAACATCACCATAGCAACCATAACAACTTTTCCACTGCATATTAAGCTGTGTTGTGAAATCAGCTGTTTGTCAGAACAATACCGTAACATCACCATAGCAACCATAACAACTTTTCCACTGCATATTAAGCTGTGTTGTGAAATCAGCTGTTTGTCAGAACAATACCGTAACATCACCATAGCAACCATAACAACTTTTCCACTGCATATTAAGCTGTGTTGTGAAATCAGCTGTTTGTCAGAACAATACCGTAACATCACCATAGCAACCATAACAACTTTTCCACTGCATATTAAGCTGTGTTGTGAAATCAGCTGTTTGTCAGAACAATACCGTAACATCACCATAGCAACCATAACAACTTTTCCACTGCATATTAAGCTGTGTTGTGAAATCAGCTGTTTGTCAGAACAATACCGTAACATCACCATAGCAACCATAACAACTTTTCCACTGCATATTAAGCTGTGTTGTGAAATCAGCTGTTTGTCAGAACAATACCGTAACATCACCATAGCAACCATAACAACTTTTCCACTGCATATTAAGCTGTGTTGTGAAATCAGCTGTTTGTCAGAACAATACCGTAACATCACCATAGCAACCATAACAACTTTTCCACTGCATATTAAGCTGTGTTGTGAAATCAGCTGTTTGTCAGAACAATACCGTAACATCACCATAGCAACCATAACAACTTTTCCACTGCATATTAAGCTGTGTTGTGAAATCAGCTGTTTGTCAGAACAATACCGTAACATCAACATAGCAACCATAACAACTTTTCCACTGCATATTAAGCTGTGTTGTGAAATCAGCTGTTTGTCAGAACAATACCGTAACATCACCATAGCAACCATAACAACTTTTCCACTGCATATTAAGCTGTGTTGTGAAATCAGCTGTTTGTCAGAACAATACCGTAACATCACCATAGCAACCATAACAACTTTTCCACTGCATATTAAGCTGTGTTGTGAAATCAGCTGTTTGTCAGAACAATACCGTAACATCACCATAGCAACCATAACAACTTTTCCACTGCATATTAAGCTGTGTTGTGAAATCAGCTGTTTGTCAGAACAATACCGTAACATCACCATAGCAACCATAACAACTTTTCCACTGCATATTAAGCTGTGTTGTGAAATCAGCTGTTTGTCAGAACAATACCGTAACATCAACATAGCAACCATAACAACTTTTCCACTGCATATTAAGCTGTGTTGTGAAATCAGCTGTTTGTCAGAACAATACCGTAACATCACCATAGCAACCATAACAACTTTTCCACTGCATATTAAGCTGTGTTGTGAAATCAGCTGTTTGTCAGAACAATACCGTAACATCACCATAGCAACCATAACAACTTTTCCACTGCATATTAAGCTGTGTTGTGAAATCAGCTGTTTGTCAGAACAATACCGTAACATCACCATAGCAACCATAACAACTTTTCCACTGCATATTAAGCTGTGTTGTGAAATCAGCTGTTTGTCAGAACAATACCGTAACATCACCATAGCAACCATAACAACTTTTCCACTGCATATTAAGCTGTGTTGTGAAATCAGCTGTTTGTCAGAACAATACCGTAACATCACCATAGCAACCATAACAACTTTTCCACTGCATATTAAGCTGTGTTGTGAAATCAGCTGTTTGTCAGAACAATACCGTAACATCACCATAGCAACCATAACAACTTTTCCACTGCATATTAAGCTGTGTTGTGAAATCAGCTGTTTGTCAGAACAATACCGTAACATCAACATAGCAACCATAACAACTTTTCCACTGCATATTAAGCTGTGTTGTGAAATCAGCTGTTTGTCAGAACAATACCGTAACATCACCATAGCAACCATAACAACTTTTCCACTGCATATTAAGCTGTGTTGTGAAATCAGCTGTTTGTCAGAACAATACCGTAACATCACCATAGCAACCATAACAACTTTTCCACTGCATATTAAGCTGTGTTGTGAAATCAGCTGTTTGTCAGAACAATACCGTAACATCACCATAGCAACCATAACAACTTTTCCACTGCATATTAAGCTGTGTTGTGAAATCAGCTGTTTGTCAGAACAATACCGTAACATCAACATAGCAACCATAACAACTTTTCCACTGCATATTAAGCTGTGTTGTGAAATCAGCTGTTTGTCAGAACAATACCGTAACATCACCATAGCAACCATAACAACTTTTCCACTGCATATTAAGCTGTGTTGTGAAATCAGCTGTTTGTCAGAACAATACCGTAACATCACCATAGCAACCATAACAACTTTTCCACTGCATATTAAGCTGTGTTGTGAAATCAGCTGTTTGTCAGAACAATACCGTAACATCACCATAGCAACCATAACAACTTTTCCACTGCATATTAAGCTGTGTTGTGAAATCAGCTGTTTGTCAGAACAATACCGTAACATCACCATAGCAACCATAACAACTTTTCCACTGCATATTAAGCTGTGTTGTGAAATCAGCTGTTTGTCAGAACAATACCGTAACATCACCATAGCAACCATAACAACTTTTCCACTGCATATTAAGCTGTGTTGTGAAATCAGCTGTTTGTCAGAACAATACCGTAACATCAACATAGCAACCATAACAACTTTTCCACTGCATATTAAGCTGTGTTGTGAAATCAGCTGTTTGTCAGAACAATACCGTAACATCACCATAGCAACCATAACAACTTTTCCACTGCATATTAAGCTGTGTTGTGAAATCAGCTGTTTGTCAGAACAATACCGTAACATCACCATAGCAACCATAACAACTTTTCCACTGCATATTAAGCTGTGTTGTGAAATCAGCTGTTTGTCAGAACAATACCGTAACATCACCATAGCAACCATAACAACTTTTCCACTGCATATTAAGCTGTGTTGTGAAATCAGCTGTTTGTCAGAACAATACCGTAACATCACCATAGCAACCATAACAACTTTTCCACTGCATATTAAGCTGTGTTGTGAAATCAGCTGTTTGTCAGAACAATACCGTAACATCACCATAGCAACCATAACAACTTTTCCACTGCATATTAAGCTGTGTTGTGAAATCAGCTGTTTGTCAGAACAATACCGTAACATCACCATAGCAACCATAACAACTTTTCCACTGCATATTAAGCTGTGTTGTGAAATCAGCTGTTTGTCAGAACAATACCGTAACATCACCATAGCAACCATAACAACTTTTCCACTGCATATTAAGCTGTGTTGTGAAATCAGCTGTTTGTCAGAACAATACCGTAACATCACCATAGCAACCATAACAACTTTTCCACTGCATATTAAGCTGTGTTGTGAAATCAGCTGTTTGTCAGAACAATACCGTAACATCACCATAGCAACCATAACAACTTTTCCACTGCATATTAAGCTGTGTTGTGAAATCAGCTGTTTGTCAGAACAATACCGAACATCACCATAGCAACCATAACAACTTTTCCACTGCATATTAAGCTGTGTTGTGAAATCAGCTGTTTGTCAGAACAATACCGTAACATCACCATAGCAACCATAACAACTTTTCCACTGCATATTAAGCTGTGTTGTGAAATCAGCTGTTTGTCAGAACAATACCGTAACATCAACATAGCAACCATAACAACTTTTCCACTGCATATTAAGCTGTGTTGTGAAATCAGCTGTTTGTCAGAACAATACCGTAACATCACCATAGCAACCATAACAACTTTTCCACTGCATATTAAGCTGTGTTGTGAAATCAGCTGTTTGTCAGAACAATACCGAACATCACCATAGCAACCATAACAACTTTTCCACTGCATATTAAGCTGTGTTGTGAAATCAGCTGTTTGTCAGAACAATACCGTAACATCACCATAGCAACCATAACAACTTTTCCACTGCATATTAAGCTGTGTTGTGAAATCAGCTGTTTGTCAGAACAATACCGTAACATCAACATAGCAACCATAACAACTTTTCCACTGCATATTAAGCTGTGTTGTGAAATCAGCTGTTTGTCAGAACAATACCGTAACATCAACATAGCAACCATAACAACTTTTCCACTGCATATTAAGCTGTGTTGTGAAATCAGCTGTTTGTCAGAACAATACCGTAACATCACCATAGCAACCATAACAACTTTTCCACTGCATATTAAGCTGTGTTGTGAAATCAGCTGTTTGTCAGAACAATACCGTAACATCACCATAGCAACCATAACAACTTTTCCACTGCATATTAAGCTGTGTTGTGAAATCAGCTGTTTGTCAGAACAATACCGTAACATCACCATAGCAACCATAACAACTTTTCCACTGCATATTAAGCTGTGTTGTGAAATCAGCTGTTTGTCAGAACAATACCGTAACATCAACATAGCAACCATAACAACTTTTCCACTGCATATTAAGCTGTGTTGTGAAATCAGCTGTTTGTCAGAACAATACCGTAACATCACCATAGCAACCATAACAACTTTTCCACTGCATATTAAGCTGTGTTGTGAAATCAGCTGTTTGTCAGAACAATACCGTAACATCACCATAGCAACCATAACAACTTTTCCACTGCATATTAAGCTGTGTTGTGAAATCAGCTGTTTGTCAGAACAATACCGTAACATCACCATAGCAACCATAACAACTTTTCCACTGCATATTAAGCTGTGTTGTGAAATCAGCTGTTTGTCAGAACAATACCGTAACATCACCATAGCAACCATAACAACTTTTCCACTGCATATTAAGCTGTGTTGTGAAATCAGCTGTTTGTCAGAACAATACCGTAACATCACCATAGCAACCATAACAACTTTTCCACTGCATATTAAGCTGTGTTGTGAAATCAGCTGTTTGTCAGAACAATACCGAACATCACCATAGCAACCATAACAACTTTTCCACTGCATATTAAGCTGTGTTGTGAAATCAGCTGTTTGTCAGAACAATACCGTAACATCACCATAGCAACCATAACAACTTTTCCACTGCATATTGCTGTGTTGTGAAATCAGCTGTTTGTCAGAACAATACCGTAACATCAACATAGCAACCATAACAACTTTTCCACTGCATATTAAGCTGTGTTGTGAAATCAGCTGTTTGTCAGAACAATACCGTAACATCACCATAGCAACCATAACAACTTTTCCACTGCATATTAAGCTGTGTTGTGAAATCAGCTGTTTGTCAGAACAATACCGTAACATCACCATAGCAACCATAACAACTTTTCCACTGCATATTAAGCTGTGTTGTGAAATCAGCTGTTTGTCAGAACAATACCGTAACATCACCATAGCAACCATAACAACTTTTCCACTGCATATTAAGCTGTGTTGTGAAATCAGCTGTTTGTCAGAACAATACCGTAACATCACCATAGCAACCATAACAACTTTTCCACTGCATATTAAGCTGTGTTGTGAAATCAGCTGTTTGTCAGAACAATACCGTAACATCAACATAGCAACCATAACAACTTTTCCACTGCATATTAAGCTGTGTTGTGAAATCAGCTGTTTGTCAGAACAATACCGTAACATCACCATAGCAACCATAACAACTTTTCCACTGCATATTAAGCTGTGTTGTGAAATCAGCTGTTTGTCAGAACAATACCGTAACATCACCATAGCAACCATAACAACTTTTCCACTGCATATTAAGCTGTGTTGTGAAATCAGCTGTTTGTCAGAACAATACCGTAACATCACCATAGCAACCATAACAACTTTTCCACTGCATATTAAGCTGTGTTGTGAAATCAGCTGTTTGTCAGAACAATACCGTAACATCACCATAGCAACCATAACAACTTTTCCACTGCATATTAAGCTGTGTTGTGAAATCAGCTGTTTGTCAGAACAATACCGTAACATCACCATAGCAACCATAACAACTTTTCCACTGCATATTAAGCTGTGTTGTGAAATCAGCTGTTTGTCAGAACAATACCGTAACATCACCATAGCAACCATAACAACTTTTCCACTGCATATTAAGCTGTGTTGTGAAATCAGCTGTTTGTCAGAACAATACCGTAACATCACCATAGCAACCATAACAACTTTTCCACTGCATATTAAGCTGTGTTGTGAAATCAGCTGTTTGTCAGAACAATACCGTAACATCACCATAGCAACCATAACAACTTTTCCACTGCATATTAAGCTGTGTTGTGAAATCAGCTGTTTGTCAGAACAATACCGAACATCACCATAGCAACCATAACAACTTTTCCACTGCATATTAAGCTGTGTTGTGAAATCAGCTGTTTGTCAGAACAATACCGTAACATCACCATAGCAACCATAACAACTTTTCCACTGCATATTAAGCTGTGTTGTGAAATCAGCTGTTTGTCAGAACAATACCGTAACATCACCATAGCAACCATAACAACTTTTCCACTGCATATTAAGCTGTGTTGTGAAATCAGCTGTTTGTCAGAACAATACCGTAACATCACCATAGCAACCATAACAACTTTTCCACTGCATATTAAGCTGTGTTGTGAAATCAGCTGTTTGTCAGAACAATACCGTAACATCAACATAGCAACCATAACAACTTTTCCACTGCATATTAAGCTGTGTTGTGAAATCAGCTGTTTGTCAGAACAATACCGTAACATCAACATAGCAACCATAACAACTTTTCCACTGCATATTAAGCTGTGTTGTGAAATCAGCTGTTTGTCAGAACAATACCGTAACATCAACATAGCAACCATAACAACTTTTCCACTGCATATTAAGCTGTGTTGTGAAATCAGCTGTTTGTCAGAACAATACCGTAACATCACCATAGCAACCATAACAACTTTTCCACTGCATATTCCACTGCATGTGTTGTGAAATCAGCTGTTTGTCAGAACAATACCGTAACATCACTATAGCAACCATAACAACTTTTCCACTGCATATTAAGCTGTGTTGTGAAATCAGCTGTTTGTCAGAACAATACCGTAACATCACCATAGCAACCATAACAACTTTTCCACTGCATATTAAGCTGTGTTGTGAAATCAGCTGTTTGTCAGAACAATACCGTAACATCACCATAGCAACCATAACAACTTTTCCACTGCATATTAGACCTTACTTTTTCATACTTGTACGCCAGATGAGTAAGAAACAAAATTTATGAAGCATCATAATAACCTAAGATGCTTTTCGCGTGGAAAAATTCCACTGAGATTATAAATGTGACCAACACCAAATTTGATCAGTGTTAGGTTGTTTGTTAGCGTAGTTCGCGAAGTGATGCTAGTTCCTCCCGCCCAGTGACAACTGTAATCCCACTCCGGCTTGTGCAAATTTTAATTTAGTCGCCGAATTGTTCGTCTGATCCAATAACAGACAACGAACTCTGTCACAGCAGCTTAGCGTCTACGCTTGCGTCACAAACGTAATCCATTTCAGTTTCTAAATAAGAGACATTCCCAATACACGAGTCTTTATAAACAGACAATATTTTTGTTGCTTACTTTAAAAAAATTTTTTAATAGTTTGTAGCGTACACTTCTTAAAAACATCCGAAAAAGTGTCTGTAAATGAAATTATTTAAGTGGCTAAAGTGTAAATTCTACAGCTCAACCAAAACGCGTGTCTTTTTCTTTCTTCTTCTTCTTCTGCTCCTCTTCCTTCTTCCCCTCCTCCTACTCCTTTTAATTCTTTTCCTTCTTCTTCTCTCCTTCTCCTTATTCTCCTCCTCCTTCTCCTTCTCCACATTCTCCTTCTGTTCCGTTCCTTTCTTCTTCTGGGTAAAAGTTTCCTTCTCCGTCTTCTTCTCCTTCTCCTTCTTCTTCTCTCTTTCTCCTTCTCCTTCTTCTGCTTCTACTTATTATTATTATTCTTTTTCGTCTTTTGATTTTCCTTCCCATTGTTATTGTACTTCTTCATCTTCACCTCTTTATCTACTTCTTTTCTTCTTTTTCTTTTTCATCCAATTCTTCTTCAACTTTTTCCAACTACTACTACTTCAACTCTTCTTCTACTACTACTTCTTCTTCGTCTTTTTCTATTTCTTCTTTTCCTTCATCTTCTTCTGCTTCTTTATCTTCTTCTTTCTCTTCATCTCATACTTCTTTTCTATTTTCTTTTACCTCATCTTTTTCGTCTTCTTCTACTTCTACTGTCTCCATTCTCCTACTTCGTTTTCATATCCTTCTTCTCTAACTTTTTTTTTGGGACAAAAGGAGTTTATACCAACTTTTTATCGAAATTTGATCAGTCCCTAGCAATGTACAAAGCTACAGACACAAAAACCTTGACGGTTTTTCACCGGAAAAAGAAGCTTCAGACACAGATGAACAGACATCTTTCAAACTCACAAGATCAATTTTTTTCACATCCCCTATACATTTATAGTGAAAAAGTTACTGTTTAGCAAAACCTTAAGATCAACTTCTTTATTTAAATCAATCAATTCAGCGGTTTTATATCGACATGATAAATTTTGTTAATTATATAATAAACCAACTATTTTGTTCTTTTCAATTTTGGATTAGTAACAATAAAATTATAAAACAAATAGCCTAACCATCCAGTTCAGACTATGATCATGTCCTCAGGCTTTGAGGGTGAAATGGGCGTGGCTTCAGAATAATGCTTTCCTCAAAGTCTCTAATAAAAACGATTGATTGACAAGGCAGTGTGCAGACAGAATTGCGCCAATTACAAGGTGACGTCGCCACAATGTACGTAATTGTGCAAACATTGTTCACGCGACGGGGCTCGCTTTATCCGACTGTAATGAATTGTGGGGTGGAACAGAATCAAGTGATATTCAAGTCAAACATTACGCGTCGTAATGACCGGAGGGGGACTGTTAAGTTGGTTCTTTCCCCAAAAATGGATCACAAAAAATGTTGTTATTATCCGTGTGCGTGGGGGACAAAGCCGAGTAATGTGAACTCGTGCGTAAGCGTGCGCACGTTCGATTTGTACTAATGAATTTGCTAATGGTTCTGCTAATTTCAAACTTCAGCATTACGTGTAAGACCTTAAACTCTATAATCCATTCTAATGTGTTTGTTGTAGAAGTGAGGGCAGTTAGATGTACTTCACAATAATAGGCAATGACGAGACGGAAATGATTTTTGAGTACAAAATTTAATATTTTATGTTATTTTTAGTTTAACGTCTATACTTTTATACCACATAGACTAACGAAGACGGAGTTTCGAGACTGAAGTTACTGCCGAAATCTTTACCCTATCCGTTAACGCAGATCGCTCGTCCTTATTACTCTTACTGCATAGACGTTAATGAACAGAAAATTTTAACTTAGTAACTAAATTCGAACATGTGTACAGGTCCGAGTTCTAGCGAACTGTATGTTTGTAAATTTTTATTTTATAATAAAAGTAATATTAGTTCGAACCTAGAGTTCCAGATTCCTACAACACGTTAGAACTCAGTGGTCGCTTTGCGTAAGAGAACGCTCATTCTGTTGCGTCTAAAATTCTCAAGGTCATGGGTTCGAAACCCAGTTACTGCCGTGTTTTTATCCTTTTCGTCAACGCTGATCCTTATTTCTTATTAGACTAACTGTTGAATACAAAAGGACTAGAAGTACAACTAACATTATAAAGAGCGTGCTCGATATCAGAAGATATCTGTTTAAATATAGTTGAGCACTTTGCCGCAAGATGCCACCAGCAGTAAGCACTTGTATATCTCTCATTTTAGTGTATATATAGTGATCTGGCGTAAACTATGAGCGTTATAGGAAAAAATGTACTTTAAGGCATTGGGTTCTGTTTGGAGAAATAATTCAATATGACAACATTTGTGTAGTGTTTTATTGCTTCGCCTTACCTAAATAACTTCGTCACTCAATATGTTTCTGTGCAAATCACGATTTTCAAAATAATCGCTGCATCTGTTTTTGAGAACGTCAAATATTTGGGTACCGTTTTGTCCTACCAAGAAAATGAGAAGCCAGCTTTAGTAAAAACTGAAAATCGCCGGAAAATTTTGATAACGCAGTTTAAAACATTTTACCAGATTTTCCTACTTAATATTTCCTTTGAGCTAATAGGCGTGTATCCTACACTTCATCCCATTGTAGTTAAAGTGTGGTTAATTAAAATTAAAAAGATTAATTCTGTTCACTGAATAGTTTCTCTTCACTGCCTGTGAATAATTAACAAGGAATCAAATTCACCCAAGCTCAGATCTTAACCAATTTAAATGCCTCTTATTTGCAACTAATGCTGTACAGTATACATTTTATAGTAATAGAATTTTATTATTAAATCACTTAATACGTAACGATCGAAACACTTTATGCACTTAAAATATTTGTTACACGTTAAAAAAAAGCAACTTACGTTTCTACCATTTTAAAATAATAGTTCCAAAACTAATTGCACTCCGTGTTTAAATATACCAAATTTTAAAAAAGTGGTTTTTACTTTGATACTTGCATGTGTGTTTTTTTCTGTGCATAAAACTTGGTAAAAACTTTGACCAAATTTTCAACCGGTTAAACTTTCCATCTCCTACAATGATCATTAAATCGATCAATCCATCCACTCATAAGAAGGTTGCTATAAAAGTGGAACGATTTCTCTGTGTTATTAGTAGCAACCTGTTAGGCTTTCCATCACGTAAAATGATTATTAAATCGATCAATCCATCCACTCGAAAGTTGGTTGCTTTAAAAGTAGAACGATTTCTCTGTGTGATTCGTAGCGGCCTGTTAGGCTTTCCATCACCTACAATGATCATTAAAGCGATCAGTCCATCCACTCGTAGGTTGGTTGTTTTAAAATTGAAACGATTTCTCTGTGTTATGAGTAGCGGCCTGGTAGGCTTTCCATCATCTACAATGATCATTAAAGCGATCAATCTATCCACTCGTAGGTTGGTTGTTTTAAAATTGAAACGATTTCTCTGTGTTATGAGTAGCGGCCTGGTAGGCTTTCCATCACCTACAATGCTCATTAAAGCGATCAGTCCATCCACTCGTAGGTTGGTTGAAAAGCAATGCTAGTATCGTTTATGTAAGTACAATAAATACATAGATTTTTTTTTCAATTTCACTTTACCCTCTTACATGTTAGAAAGTTTTTTCAATATTCTTACAACATTTACCTCATTAACTTCTCGTTTACGCCTGCTCTTAAACATTTCCAACGTCAGACTTCAGAAAGCAATATATTTCAATCGTCACCATACTGGGACAGCTCCCCCCTTTAAACAATAACAATTAACTATCCGTTTATTCGTTGCCGGATAAAGGATCACTCAAAGTCGTGCATTTCAATATGGCGGCGTCACTCAATCCTTATAAAGGAAATACTTTCCATTCCGATCATCAATGTCGGTCTGTCATCCCTTAGCTGCTCAGGAATGCTCGACGTGGGGGGAGGGTGTGTTTGCAGTTTTATTATTTTCTCCCTTAAAACTAAAAGACAGTGAATTACTTGACGAGAGCGCAGATTGCGTCGAGGGGAAACGGGGAGGCCAGTTAATGTATGCATGAATAGTTGTCCCAAGCTGTTGTAGGTATCGATGAGTCATACAGCTCGCGTAGGCTTCTTTGCAGACAGACAGACAGACATATTTTATAGAAAAAGCTAAATAACATGTCATTGTAGGCTAGTCGGTGAGCTATATTGGCTACTCCTGAGCGAGAGGTCCCGGGTTCGATTCCTAATTGAATTGCTGGTGCTCGTTCAACAAAACGGAGACGTTATGACAAGTAGCGAACCTGGTTGCGATTGTTTGAACTATCACTACAAAATTGCGATACACTAACTACGTGTAACCCACACAAAAAAAGCTTAATAGATTGTCGCGTCGTTTTTCGAATTATACGAAATTAATGAAACGAATGTCGATCGTGAAAAAGTTAGATTTTTTTATTTGATCGATACATCCATTTTCAAATCCTCTGGGCCTAAAAAGTGTTTTTAATTTTGATATATGTCAGTCTCTGTATATTTGTACAAATCGTTGGAGTATAATCGTATCTCGAAACTATTTTTTTAATTGTTGAAAAATATTTGTTTTCAAGATCATTTATGAAAAAAACAATAAAAATTACCAAAAATGAAATGTTCTTACAATCGTAATAATTTGATAAACAGTATTTAAATGTAGTTAAAAAACTTGGTACAGCAGCAATCGAAAAATCCAAATCAAAATTCTAGGATTCGGTTCATAATTGTTTGCGAAAATTTAGATAATATGAAGATTTATAAAGTTATGGTGTTGATTTGTAAAAGAATAAATCGAAAATGAACCAGTACTGACGTTTTTGTGTTCTGTGGTCACTGTTAGTATAATTTTATGAACAGGTTTTGAGAAACCAGTTTATTCGTCGATAGCTTGCGAATAGCAGAAATGGTTACACATAATTTTTGTTTAAATAATTCAGTTTATTATTTAAAATGTGTATATTATTTATAAATAAATAAAAAAATATTTATTTATATTTAGAAATATAATTTATTGAATGTGAAAAAGTTTGTGCCGTGTTTATTCATGATTTATTTAGACTAGTACGCGAAAACGTACTTAAATACGAAACTATTTTTGTGAGAATGAAAAATCACGTAGGGGTGCAGACTAGCTGAACCTATTGAGAGGATTTAGACGTCCCTCGCTGTACCCGAGTCTAACACACACTTACACTTACAACACTACACTTACGACTTTAACACTTCACACTCACACTTACATTTACGGAGGCGACAATAGTCTAAATGTGCTTTTCGCCTTAAAAAAAACGTTTATCGGTTGTACAAAGATAGTATTTTATAGTTTAAAACTATTTAAAAATCGAGGACTTTTACAAATCATATATTTTTTGTTTGTAAAAATAGCTATGTGAATTTACTACTGCTAGCGATATGAGCAACCAGGTATGAGCAACATCGAGGCGTAGGTCCGAGAGCGAATAGACTTTGCCAGTGAATTAATAATATTACATAAATTAAATTAAAGCCGCCTTCCCCTATATTAAATAAATGTTTACTCATTTTATGGAACAAACATAACCTTCAAACAATAATCGGAAAATAATTTACGACTAAAAAAATAAAAATGCATAGTAAAGTTCAGTAAAGAAAAAAGAAATACACTTTAATATACACTCACAAATTCAAAGCTAGTAATATTGTTCAACAGTTGGTAACAGTGCGTCAAGGTCAAACGGTGTAGTTTATTAATTCCAGAAGATTCCACTAGGGGTGGTGAAATCGCAAATGCACTAAATTAATTTGATTGTTGTACGTCTTGTGATAGTAGAAGGCAACTCGCCATTTTTATGTTTGTTTAAGCGTTGGGTTTTGTATTTTATCGGTTGTTACGTAAGAGTGTTGGTTGTTCGGAGTAAAAGTTGTTAATATTTTTATAAGTACAAGTATTTACAGTGATTTTTCTTTGTTTATTCGGTAATTGAAAAGACTAAAATAGTGAAATGATTGTGTTATAAGTGCGTGTTCAGTTTAGGCTGGATTGCAAATCTGGTGTTTAGTGTGCGTCATATATTTCCCACGACTATTAAAAGGTACGTAGCACAGATAGTGTGTATTGTATATTGTGTATAAAATTTCAGATTACTAATTTTATTTATTAACGATTATGTTAATAATTTTCTTGGCCTAAACTTTTCAAATTGTAAGTTG
This sequence comes from Callitettix versicolor, assembly GCA_022606455.1. NCBI lineage: Eukaryota > Metazoa > Arthropoda > Insecta > Hemiptera > Cercopidae > Callitettix > Callitettix versicolor. Next base: position 69,768,264 of record CM040184.1, on the reverse strand, counting down.
AATTTAGACTAGAGTAGCGAATTACCATTGAAAAATAAGCTATTGGAGCTGCCATCATGGTAAAACCTGGGACCATGAAATGAGTACCGATCCTATACGTACACATTCATATATATACAACTGTGTTTATTTGTGTGTGTGTGTGTGTGTGTGTGTGTGTGTGTGTGTGTGTGTGTGTGTGTGTGTGTGTGTGTGTGTGTGTGTGTGTGTGAGAGAGAGAGAGGGGGTACGCTCAAGTTCGCAATTCTACTCACAGTAATAGCTTGGACGAGTTAGTGAAGTAGCGAAATTTGTTCAACTATTTTTTCCGAAAATGGTGGTCATTTCAAATCTTTAAAAATTATAATTTTGTTGTCTTAATTTTTTAAATCTGATTTAATCTTTATAATGAGCGTTAAAAAACTGCATAAACTAATAATTTTGACCTAGGTCAAGGTTCATTTTCTTATGTTCAATACAATATAATTTTTAAAAAAATTAATGCCAATACCGTATAAGAAAATTTTAATCCTGTTTATGATGGTGAAATCAGAATTTCAAAAATGAATAAGATCAATAGATTTTGTAGCCTATGTATATTTTAAAGCAGTCTTGACAGTTAATTGTGAAATTGTTAATATTTCACAATGAAACAAAATGAATCTCGAACTTCTGTTTACATTATAAATTTTGCTAGACTTTTCGCCTACGTGCTTGTTAATTTAGTACTACCTCCCTCCCCCCAATTTTAAGATCCCAACCCTCACACTGCTGCTGTCTAGATCATTTACAAAACGCTTGAAACAATGCGTGTTCTTGAAAATATAACAGAACATAACCTCAAATTATACGTAAAGAAAGTAAGCCTAATGTAATTTAAGAAAGACACGAGGTTTGTTAAAAAAACTAATCATAAATTAAACACTTTTCAATAAAACAAAATAATGTTTTGTAGGCCTACTCTTTTCTGGTAATTTGGTGTAAAATACAATATCGTACTCTATTTTGTTCAACATATTTTCAGTTCCTACTATTAGTTCACACTCTCCCTCTCTCTCTCTCCCTCTCTCTCTCTCTCTCTCTCTCTCTATATATATATATATATATATATATATATATATATATATATATATATATATCAAATTTTCAATCGTTAATGAAATACTTCCTATTCATCCCCCCTTAAGTTCAAATAATTTTTTAAAAATTATGACTTTTAGTGGATGACATATGATACCTTTTTTTTCAAATATGTCATTATAATACTTGCTCAGGACCAAAATTGATATAAAATATTTACTTTATGCATTACCATTCATCAAATCGCAATGAAACTTTGGGAAATTGTTGATTACACTCATGCAAAGATGTCTGGCATAGTATTTTCAATCACACGCCGTTATAATACTTGCCGAGGCCCAAAATTAATGTAAAGTATTTACTTTATGACTTTCTATACAATTCATCCGATCACCATGAAAGTTTGGGAAATTGTTGAGTACACTCCCGCGAAGGTTTCTGCATAGTAGTTTCAACCAAATTCCATTACAGTAACTACCCAAGCCCAAAATTAATATAATGTATTTACTTTCTCTTAAGTTCAAATATTTTTTTTTAACTTGTAGTGATTTATACGATAGGATTTAAATAACCTTCGTTATTCTCATAATAAACCTCGTAAATGTTCAATTCTACGTTGGTTTTACATGCTGACGTGATGGAAGCGCATGATCTAAGTAGGAATTGGCTTTAAACATTTTTTTATATTACTTTTTTTATATTAAGTACAGATTTTAAATAAAAAATAGCAATTAAGTAAATTTGAAAATATTTCGCTAAATACAATATATACTCATATTACGTACTGTATTGCTTGTTAGTGAATTTCTTTTGGAAATTAAACTATTGTATCGTCCATCATGGTAACATCTAAACCCGGGAACATGAGATGATTAGCTTAGATTAGATTATTGCTTTTAGGTTAAGGTGTCTGGTAGTCCCTGGCACTAGGATCAAACGACCTACTGTGCGACTAAGTCTCTTGGAGTCTGGTTCAGTAAAGATCAGGTTCCTGGAAGCCAAAACACTTTTGCCTCCTACTGGCTGAGTCTTACAATTATAAATTATGTCGCAGTTTCCTCTTTCTTCCATGTAACCTACACACGGTTTCTCTGTGGTACCTTCCATGGGTTTTCTGCGGAGCTTTTTGAAAAGGATCTCAATGTTCCTGCCTCACTGTCTGCCAGCTTTCCAGTCTTGAAGTACGGTTCCAGTCAACCCTGTCATCGCAGCCATATAATGTTTGATCTCTGAAAGATATTCTGCTTCTATGTTTAACTAGAAATTTCTCTACTGCTATTTATCTCTTCTCAGTGTTTACGTTCCCTGTACAACTCAGTTTGAGTATCTATAAACGTTTTTTCTCAGTTTGAGCCATCGCCTTTGCTAATTTGCGTTGTTTAACTTCATTTCTCACTTCGGTCCGCCTACCTACCGTCCTTACTTTCTGTTACAACTCACTGTTTGTACGTTCCATAACGTTGGATACTGTAGTATATAGGTATTTGTATGGCCCTACGGTTGGCACCACTTGTGGCTAGTTGTCGCGCCCCGCCGCACGGCGTGCCAGTGCTACGGTGACCGCCACACCGATAACATGTAGCTCTCCCAGTTAGTATAATAAAGTTACTAGTTCATAGTAAACCTGAAAAGTTTTCATTTATTTTAAGATTATATTCACGATATTACATATTGGCGACGAGGTAAATTATTTTTTGTGTGAAATACCAAGCTCGCATGGCGGTTCACTCAAGATGTTCGAGTAATGAGCGACACCTCATCAGACGAGGATGAGTATCAGGAATTGCGACAAGAGGCGGATGCAAAACTAGCAGCATTGAGTGGTTTGCTTTTACTTGGTGAAGACCTGCCAGAACAAGTCTCAACTAGTGCTGTACAAGTTGATAGCAAAGAGTGCGAATCGATAAATAATAGCAACATGGCGACCGGTCAAAGCGAAGAAGCAACAGCGGTGATGCAGAAGGTCAATATTTGTGCAGCAGTTGGAAACCTGAAAGAATTTAAGATCGGAGACAATTGGGAAATTTTCGCTGAGAGGCTGGAGCAATATTGTATAGCGAATTTCATCGCCGACGATAGGAAGACATCGATCCTCATTACAAGCATGGACGAGGAGGTCTATAAGGTGCTAAGAGATTTGTGTGATCCTGTCCGTCCTAGAGATAAAACATACAAAGAATTGTGCGAAGTACTCAAGAAGCAATTTTCCCCCAGAATCTCGGTATTCAAGGAGAGACGAGATTTCTACGAATTGAAGCAATCCACTGGTGAAACGGTTAGTGCTTGGTATGCGCGTGTTAAAAAGAGTGCTGTGAATTGCGAATTTGGTGCAAATCTAAATTCTTAAATAAAAGATAAATTTGTGACCGGCCTACGGCTAGAAAAAATCTTAGATCGCGTCATCGAGGAAGACCCTGCAACAGCTCTAGAGACTATCCTCGAGACGGCTTTAAAAAAAGAAGCAACGATCGCCAACGCTTTTTCGGAGGAAAGAGAAGTAAACAGAATTTCGACCGCTAAAAGCCAAAACAAAAATACTCGCGCAGGTCATAAGAAGAAACAGGAGTCTTCCAAGAATAGGTCTGCAACGGGTCAAAGTTGCCGGCGCTGCGGTAATGATAATCACACGTCGGCTGACTGTAAATATAAAAAGTATGAGTGCGATACGTGCCATAAAATAGGGCACCTCAGCAAAGTCTGTTTTTAAAAGAACAAGAATGCTGAGACGACAAACAATTCTCAGAAAAATAGAAGCAGAGGCAGAGACACCAATTTCTTGGAAGGAGAGGAAGAGGGGTCCGAGGCGCTATATGCAATGTCCGACGGCGGCGCCACCTCACCACCACCCGTGTGGGCTCGAGTGAAAATTGCCGGGAAAGAAGTGACGATGGAAATCGACAGTGGTGCTACTGTGTCGGTTATCCCAGAAGCTCTATATAGAAGAGAGCTGAGTCATTGTAAATTAGAAACATCAAACAGAGTGCTCAGTTTCTACGACGGAAGCTCGATTTTGCCAATAGGGAAGATCACTGTCGAGCTCCAATACCGAAAAAGGAAGTGTGTAGGTACTATTGTCATTGTTAAGAGACAGGACAATAAAGCGCTGATGGGGCGCGATATAATGTACATGCTAGGTTCTCGGGTAACTGAAGTGAATCATATAGCGGTTGATAAGAGCCTTGTTGATAATATTTTGACTGAGTACGCAGATCTGTTCGACGGTAAACTTGGCAAACTCAAAGGGCGTAAAGTGCATTTAAAATTGAAAGAAAGTGTCAAGCCAGTGTTTTTGAGTCCTCGCCCTATGCCATTCGCTTTTAAAAGTGATATCGATAAAGAGATCGATCGTCTCGAACGCGATGGTGTAATTTCAAAGATCGATAATGCAGAGTGGGGTACACCACTCGTACCGGTGCTGAAATCAAATGGTGAAGTGCGTGTGTGCGCAGATTATAAAATGACCGTAAATAAATATCTTGAAGATTTCAAACACCCGATTCCGCGTATCGAAGAGCTCTTCGCAGCTCTCCAAGAGGAAGATACGTTTACAAAGCTGGATTTGCTATGGGCGTATAATCAGCTGGAAGTGTCGGAAGAAACGCGATATTTGTTGGCGTGGAGCACACACCGCGGCATGTACGCAATGAACCGTTTACCGTTTGGCACCAAGCCGGCAGTTGAAACTTTTCAACATGAAATTGAAAAAGTGTTGCAAGGTTTAGATGGTGTGAAAAACTTTGTTGACGATATAGTCGTGACGGGAAACGGGACTGCGGAACATGTAAAAAATTTAAAAAAAGTGTTACAACGGTTACGGGAAAAAGGTCTAAAGTTGAATAGAAAAAAATGTGTTTTTTTTCAAGAGAAAATTGAGTATTTAGGGCAAGTTATCGACCGCACAGGCCTCCACAAAAATCCTCAGAAAGTCGAGGCCATTGCCAAGTTACCCGAACCCAAAGACGTGAACACAAGTGAAAGCCTTTATTGGCATGATTAATTATTATGCGCGTTTTATACCAAATTTGGCAAATAAATTAGCGCAAATAAATTAACTGCTAAAAAAAGGTGCGGAATTTAAGTGGACAAAAAAATGCCAAGAAAGTTTTAAAAACGTGAAGAGCGAGTTAATGTCCGAAAGAAGTTTGGCTCACTTCGATGCGCAGCTGCCAGTCAAGCTTGCCTGTGACGCTTCCAAGGAGGGGATCGAAGCAGTGCTGCTACATGTGTATCCTGACGGCTCCGAGCGTCCGATATCGTTTGCATCCCGAACGCTAACGAGAGCAGAGAAAAACTACGCTACGATCCACTTGGAAGCGCTCGCTATATATTGGGGTGCCAAAAAATTCCAGCAGTACCTATTGGGCAGAAAATTTACGATCGAGTCTGATCATCGACCTTTACTGGCTCTCTTTGGGGAGGAGAAGGGGATTCCCCTAATGGCTGCGGGCAGGTTGCAAAGATGGGCCTGGTACCTCAGCGGCCTACAGTACAATTTGAAGTACGTCAAAGGTCAAAACAACGGAGGAGCGGATGGACTGTCAAGGTTGCCGATGGAGCATAATGAGAAAGAAACTGACGAGTCACGCGATTACTTCGTGTTCCATATAGAAGAGAGAAAAGCCAGTAAGTGCCATCTACCAGTAAGTGCCGAAAAGCTCAGGCAAAGCATCAAGAGCGATGCAATCTTGAACAAGGTCATGCTTTACACGATGACAGAGTGGCCTGGCAAAGTAGAAGACAGCTTGAAGCCCTACCACCTCCGCAAAGAAGAACTAAGTATTGAAAGCGGCCTAATATTGTGGGGTTACCGAGTCATCATACCCGAAAAATGCCAACTGGAGCTGTTGGAAGAAATCCATGCAACTCATATAGGCTCCAGCAAGATGAAATCGCTTGCACGGCAATTTTTCTGGTGGCCGGGCATGGATAGCCAAATAGAAAATTTCGCAAAGAGTTGCGACATCTGCAGACGGGTTGCAGATAACCCCGAAAAGGCCAAGCTGATCAAATACGAAAATTTTAGTAAGCCACTCGAAAGAGTCCATATAGGGGCCATTCGAGGGAAAAACTTACCTAATTTTAACATATGCCTACTCTAAATGGCCCGAAGTCTATACAATGGGAAGATGTAACGCGGCATCGACGATTGAAAAATGTCGAGACTTCTGCTCGCGTTTTGGCTTGCCAAAGACCGTAGTTTCGGACAACGGAGCGCAGTTTACATCCGAAGAATTTACTTTTTTTTGAAGAAAAATGGTATACGACATGCGAGAACGGCACCAGCGCATCCGTCGACGAACGGCGCGGCAGAAAACGCAGTCAGATTCTTCAAGAGCGGCATGAAGAAAATGCTTCTAGATCCCGTGAACCAGGGTATAAGTAAAGAAACTCTAATATCAAGATATTTAATGATGTATAGAACAACTCCACACTGTACGACGAACCAAACTCCAGCGAAACTCATGATGGGAAGAGAACTAAGAACGAGATTAGATCTGCTCAGAGAAAACATGTCACCTGATAAAGCGGCAAAGCAAATAGAATATTATAAAGGCAATCGAGATATAATTTTCAAACCAAATCAATTAGTTTATGTTCGCGACTATAGAGTGCCAAATAAACCAGGATGGAGAAAAGCCGAGATCGTAGAAGTCCTTGGTCCACGGAATTACCTCTGCAAAGTTTTGGATGATCCACGACTGGTTTGGAAACGACATTTAGATCAGATCATTGAAGTAGGCACCTTCTCGATGGATTTGCAAGAAAACTGATGGGACCTGCCAAGAAGAGTGAAATACCTGTGCCCAATGATCTACACGTACCGAAGTTTATCCAAGAAACCGAATCAGCTGTTCGACAAGAAAGTGTTCCAAATGTTATTGATACAAGTGGCTCAGATAACGAATCGCGCCGCGATGAAAAGTTAATTGTGCAAAGTGATAGCTCGTCAGTGACTGAATATGTATCGAAAAGTGCGGGTAATGATATGATTGATAAACCACGACCAGCTAGTGCAGTAGTGAAAAAGACTTTTCCTATAACTCTTAATGTTAACGAAAGACCCAAACGGAACATTTCAAAACCGAACAAATTAAATCTTTAATATTGTACTTTTTTTATATATTCATTTTTACATTTCTTAAATAAATAAAAATTAATGAGAATTTGTATATGATATAATACCGCCGAATTAAGGGTGGAGAAATGTAGTATATAGGTATGGCCCTACGGTTGGCACCACTTGTGGCTAGTTGTCGCGCCCCGCCGCACGGCGTGCCAGTGCTACGGTGACCGCCACACCGATAACATGTAGCTCTCCCAGTTAGTACAATAAAGTTACTAGTTCATAGTAAACCTGAAGAGTTTTCATTTATTTTAAGATTATATTCACGATATTACAGATACAGTCCCAGTTTCCTCCCTCTTCGTGCTATTTTCCCTCTTCCGGTCCTTTTTTTCCAGTTCCTCCAATGTTTGAAGGTTTGTTTCCATCCATCCAAATCCCACATGGTAGCTGGAGAAATATAATGCCCTTCCATACAGAGCGCATGCGCAGGTAAGGCTAGATAATACCAGAGGTTGCTTGATATTCAGAAAATATATATTTTTGTTATTTTAAGGCGTATAGCACGTTGAAGCTATTTTAAGTGTGAGTGTAAAGTGTTTAAGTCGTAAGTGTTAGCGTGTGTTAGACTCGGGTACCGCTAGGGACGTCTAAATCCTCTCATTAGGTGCAGCTAGTCTGCACCCCCCTCCGGGGCTCCCTGAGGGGAATATCCAGAGTCCGCGTACTTAAAATAAGGATAGCAATATAATCTTCGCGTGCTATTCCACTGGCTTGGGATGATAGGGACCACAAGTGCCATGAAATGAGTTACGATCATGACCCGTAGAACAAGTGGTAGTTAAAATGTATTATCGTTCTAGCTTCCGAAATTTTGGTCCGATTTTATTCAAACCAGGCGCAAAAAAATTGATATTCTTTTTAGGTTTGACAATTTTTCAGCAACGTCTGTAATAATAACTTTTGTGTCAAACTGTTTTGAAATCTAGTTTCAGTGTATCCTGCATTTTAAATGTCATAGAAAAAACAATTACGAATCTGACAGCATATTATTGTGTTTTTTTTACAAATAACACATATTAGCCAATTCCTATTGGAAAATGAGTTGTTGGAACGGCCATTATAGTAATAACGCAGAGGCGTCAGCCTTCCTGATCTCTAGATAATTTTTTGAAGAATCATTAAAATTCGACGACGGTGGTCATGGTTCATTTTTCATTGTAATTTGAAAGTTTAAACACAAAAATATGTGCAGATTTTAACGTTAATTACAACGGTGAATTTGGATTTTCAAAAGAGTTATAAAGTAGTTAAAATAAATATTTCTTGACAATTCGCTTCCATCATGTCAGCGACACTGCTGCGTGCGTGGTTATTTTGATTTTGTTCTTTTGTTTAGACGTGGACCGCGAGCGCAAACAAAATTACGGAAGGAAACCGGCAAGGCGGTCGTCGCTTTGACGTTGGCTAAATTATTAAGTTAGGTTCCGTGAACCCAAACCCGCGGTGAACTGTACGCCTTGCCCTGCGATGCTCTGCTCACCATAATGGAGTGTTGTTAATAATGGAAGGCTCTTTCACCACTTTGCGGCTCCGTTGTTGCGCCCAATTAGCCTGTTATTGGCTTGCCCAGCCACTGGGAAAGTTACTTACAGAGGCGGCATACATGTTTATAGACTTCAATAGATACCAAGGATGCGATATTTAAAAAAAAATTATGTTGCTTGATTAAATTCTTTCTACAAATTTCTCCAGCGGACGGACTGGATATGTAAAGAGGGAGCGAACAGAATTTATTAATCTTATAAAATAAACTTCAAGCTATTCACTAAAACACAAAGGCTCTTCTGACAGGCCTGTTATTCAGTAAAGGGTAACGTTTATGGAAGTAATATTTGAAATTTGCAGTTACACTTAAAATGTAATTTTTACGGCAGAATGTTTTATTTGCTACATTTTTAAGTTTTAGAAATTATTTTCTGCAAAAGCTAATGACAATAATGTAATAATAACTGAAGTACGTTGTTGTCTTACGGACGTGATGAAAGCGGATTTCGAAAAAAATAAATATAATTTTTAAATTAAACCTTCCTTAAGCGGTCCTACCATTTTTTGTATGAAGAAAAAATAGAAACCCGTAATAGCACGAATAACATGTCAAGCTTGCCTTGTACACATTATTAGCATTAACCGTCGCGGCTTCGCCCACGAAACTTAAACTGTTTCAAGTAATGTAACAATTTAGAAACATAAAAAAATATATTAATAAAAGCGTGATCATCTAAACTCGTGATTATTTTACAGTGAATATGAACAAATATTATAACGTGAATATGTTGTTTTATTGTCTTCAAACGTGTTCCATTCGAATTTAAGAAAATCTGATAGAAAATATTTTTCTCAAATACAAACATTTATACCTCTTTTATATTTTTGTCCTTTTAGGGGATGAATTCGGAAGGGGACCATGCTGAATTACGTGTATCATAATTTGTGTTTTAGAATATTTTGTTTACTTTTAAGAAAAGCCGATAAAAATATTTTTCTCCAATTAAAACACTCTTTTCTCCAATTATACCTCTTTTTTACATTTTTAATCTTTTAGGGAATGAATTCGGAAAAATGTTGAAATATGTGTTACAATATTTGTGTTTCATAGCATATTTCTAGAATATTTGATCAAAAATAAATATTTTTCAATGCAAAATTGTATACACCTTTTACATTGTCTACACCCTTTCAATCTTTTTAGGGGATAAGTTTTGGGAAATGGTGAAAAATATATTTCATTACTTATATTTAAGAGTGACTATGTTACGTTTTAAGGTCAGACGAAAAACATATTTTTCCAATTAAAATTATTGTGCCTCATTTTTACCTCCTTAAGGGTTGAATACTGGAAAATCGTTTTTCAGTGCACCCCTATATGTGGTGGTAACCCTGAAAATTTTAAATCTTTAGCTACTATAGTCTCGGCTATACGTTGATTATTAAAGATGGACTGGGTAAGTAGTTTAATGGCGTTAAAATCAAATTTCTGCATAATCCTTTCTTAGCGCATCTCGACATTGTTGTAAGAAGGTACTCTGAAAATTTCAAGTCTCTAGCTATAATAGTCTCGGCTGTACGTTGATTAATAAAATTGGACTGGGTAAATAGTTTAATGGCGTTAAAATCAAATTTTTGCAAAATCCTTTTTTAGTGTACCTTGACATTGTAAGAAGGTACCTTGAAAATTTCAAGTCTCTAGCTATAATAGTATTGGCTGTACGTTGTTTATTAAATTTGGACTGGGTAAGTAGTTTAATGGTGTCATAATCAAATATTTTCAAAATCTTTTCTTAGTGCACGCCTATATGTTAACATAAATGTACCCTGAAAATTTCAAGTCGCTAGTTGAAATAGTTTTGGCTCTGCGTTGATTATGAGTCAGTCAGGACTTCTTATATATATTAAAGATTAGTGGTTTTAAGTTAATTTAAGTCTATCAGTGAGACGATTATTTTTAGTCCATTCGTGGCTCAGTGCTATGATTTGTGTTTCACAAACTAAAGGACGTGAGTTCAAAACCGCTACTGACCAGAATTTTTTCATTTCATATTATAACGAAATTATTATTGTAAAAGAAATTTCAATTAAATTCTAACAGCACTTGTCACTGTGTTGCACAGTACTGTTGGATTATAGACCTACAGAACGTGACAACTGTTCCAATTTAAATGTTATTTACAACTTTAGAAGTCTATAGTGCTTGCTACGTGACTGTACTCCTGGTGCGCTCTGTGTTCAGATGAATACTCAATTTAACTAAATTTAAGTTTACTCATTAAAAATAATTACAAAATCTGATTCAACATAAGTCTTGTTAATACTGTTGTAAAATTGCAGACGTCTGTTAAAGAATTATCTCAATAAAGTTGCCGGTAACAAAATGAGCACTTTTTTCAAAGAAATTCACTATAATTTCAATTTTTGTCAAACGTTGTTCAGATTCGGCAGACACATTAAATGTATGTCAGCGTGATTGAACATTGTTGTTCAAAATTAAAAAAGTTACGAACCTTCAAAGTAGCTGATAGTAGAAAAACTGCGTGATAATCGTGTTTTTCGGTAAATTTATTGAAATGTAAAATCGATATGAACGGAATTAAAATAGATTTACAGACAAAAGAACACGGTATAATTTGGTGTGTCTGATATTTCTGTATAGTAACCGATTGGAACGTTTTAACTTCCTAAAGTCAGGTGTTTTCTTTCGTGTGAAAGACTATAGTGTATTTAAAAATTATGTATAGAAATAAATTTAATGATTAATATTTACATTATAATAATCGCCATTATACTACATACCTGACCAATCGAGCACAAAATTGTTTAGATAATACAGCTCAGACAATATCTTGTACATGTTAATAAATACTTAAAATTATAATTAACGCCGTTATATTACATGCGTAGCCCAGCCATCTCTATTATTCGAGCATTAACTGTTGGATCCATAATTTTATATTTGTATAATTATGAGTTGGTAAATATTAATTTAATAAAAGCAGCGAAAAGGCTATATGAAAATGCGATAGCCAAGATAAAAATAAAAGGACAAGTGTCACAAGGATTTAAAACGAATAAGGGTCTTAAGCAGGGATGTTGCCTCTCCCCAACATTGTTTAAAATTTACTTAGAACAGGCCCTGAAAGGATGGAAAAACAAATGTAAAGGCATTCCTCTACAAGACGACAGCACTCTATATACGCTACGTTTTGCGGACGACCAGATTGTCCTAGCACAAGATCATGAGGACCTCGGATATATGGCTCGCAAATTAATAGAGGAATACAGTAAGTGGAGACTTGAAGTGAATCTGGGGAAAACGGAGTGCACGTGCATTGGAGGACGGCAGCATTACATAATTTTAGAAGATGGACAGAGGATACAGCATTCTCAAAATTATACGTACTTAGGACTTAAAATGTCACAAGATGGTACATTAGATGAAGGAATTAAAGAACGAATAGTATTTGGAAGGAGAGCTGTATCTATGTTGAACGGGGTGTTGTGGGATCAAAACATTTCAAAAGAGAATAAAAAAAGAATTTATGACACAATTGTAAAAAGCATTATAACATATGGTAGTGAGGTATGGCCAATTAAGAGCAGAACAGAAAGAATGCTGTTGGATACTGAGATGGACTTTTGGAGAAGAGCGGCAGAAAGATCTCAAAAAGAAAAGAGAGAGTGAGAAATGAAAGTATACGGAGGATAATGGACGTAAGGCATACAATTGTAGAGGATATAAGAACAAAACAACTGGTTTGGTACGGGCATGTACAAAGAATGCCGATGAGCGAATTCCCAAAAAAATCATGCAATGGCAAACACCTGGAAGAAGAAAACGAGGAAGGCCGAGACTGAGCTGGAGAGAGGGAGTCGAAAAGGAAATTAAAAAAGGGATCTACCAGAAGACCTGTGGTGGGACCGCGATCGGTGGAGGTTGGAGATCGGAAAACGTCGTAGAACGTTGTAGACCGAATTATAGATAAATAGATAATTATGAGTTGTCCATTTTCTTTATTATCAGTTGTGTATAATAAAGATAATACAAGATCAGTATTATAATTTGATCAATTACGCGGATTACTTTATTTTTTTAATTGTATTTCTGTCGGTTTGTTTCCTCCAGTTTCTACTTTTTTATTTAAAATTTTTTGAAAATCCGTTACGACCACGATAATCAACGTTAATCTGCATAAATTATGGTTTTAAATTCTGAAATTCTATTTGAGTACAGAATTGGAAATTACTGCAGTCAGAGTTCATTTTCGTATTTCCATTGTAATTTTCAAATGTTCAATGCTAATTTATGCAGCTTATGATTTTGAAATCAGTATTTCCAAAAAATATAAGGTGAACAAAGTTCTCTTTATTTGTTTCACCCAACTTTGGTGTACACTAAATCAATCACATTTAATGTTCTGTGCCTTCCTCGTAGCCCAATATTGCTTCATTCGTTGTGATCTTGCTTTTCTTTCTTCGTCAGAGATTTGGATCGTTCGCTTGGATTTGACTTTGCCTTGGAACCGTTGCTTCTTGTCCTTGGTTATTGTTTTGGCTGTTCTGTCCATGAGCATTGTGTCAGTGATATGCAGTTCTGTTATGTCTTTCTCCGTTTCTCTAAACCAAAGTGGTTTGGCTCTTCTACTGCGAAAGTAGTCAAATATTTTTTTTGGTTAGTCTATTTTTGTCCATTCAGAGGATGTGCCCATAAAAATCAATTCTCCTTTTTCTTATTGGGTCTGATAGTGTTTCAGTCTTTTGGTATAGAGTTTCATTACTGATGTGGAGTAATTGGTTGTTACGGAATTTGGGGCCTAAGATTTTTCTGTAATATCTTTCTTTCTTTGATCTCCAGCCTTTCAAGTGGGCCCTGAGTTGTGAGAGATAATGTTTCAGCTGCATATAAGGCTTCTGGTTTAATTACCGTATGATAATGCCTTATCTTTGTATTCCAGGAGAGGGGATTCTTGTTGTATGTGTCCTTGGTAAGTTGGAAGGCTAATTCAACTTTATTTCTCCTAGATTCCATAGCTTTTTTCTCTAGGGCGTTCCAGCTGATCCATTCCCCAAGATATTTGAATTCTTTGACTATCTCAATGTATTGTTCTCCCACTTGAAGCTTTTTTGGTGGTTTTTGTATGTTTGTCAATATTTATGTGAACAAAGTTATTTTGATAATGTTACTTTTTTTGGAAAAACCATTTCGTCATGGCAAGACAGCTTAATGAAAGAAAAATATCAGTAATGGTTAATTGTTTTATATAAGAGATTAATGATGATAATTGTAAGAGGTTTTGAGCGTTGGTTGTTCTATGTCGTAGCCCTAAAAAGGGGATGTGAATCCTTATTTCGCATTCAACGTTTGGTTCGCGTAATGAATGTACCAACTTGAAATGTTTCAGGCCTGAAGTAGATCTTAAAGTGGCGTCATAAAGTGAAATTTGAAGCCCCGCTTATTTGCAAAACCGTAATTGGCTGCTGCGACGGCAGAGCGCGTCTACGGCGATGTTACTTATTGAATTTCATTCGGTAATGAAATTTATATAGCGGTTAATTTGTGAGTGGAATTTTTAATGTGAGGGTCGGGCATGACGTCACAGTGGGGAAATTGTTTTAACGTTACTAATTGGTTGGTAGTAGTATTCAGTTTTTTACTATTAAGTCGATTGTAGAATAATCGATCTTGATATTTTGGTACATTTATGTGTTTTAAGTGTTTTCTTGAATCAAAAAAGTGAGTTTTACTTGAAAGCATTTGCTTTTAACTAAGAGTAAATAGCTGGAAACTAAACTATTGAGCCGATTTTTATGAAATTTGTCATAAGTTTTGTCGGGAACATTTTTTAAAATCCGTTTTGTATGTAAAAAACAATCTCGAAATAATAAGAAACTTTGACCTTCTTGGTCATTAACCTTTTTTTAAATCGATTCTAAAGATTTTCATTAAAACGTTATATAACGAATCTTCATACTAGAAGGTTTAGCAAAAAATAACTGACATAGATTTTTAGACTGTTTACTTTTTTCATAGTTTCCGAAATAGACTAAGTATGGAGCTACGTATACTACTTGTGAACTAGAACGTTCGAACAAAATCTTATGGAAATTGTTAGAGCCGATTTCGAGAATTTGCGAGGTATAAGGAAACCGGATGTAATTTCTAAGCTATACTTATGTGAACAAATTTCATAAAAATCGGTCGATTAGTTTAATGTCTGGTGATGTGAACATAGTAGCAAACGGTCGCAGACAGACAGCAAAAAGAAAAACTATATTTACTCTTTTGGATTAAGACATCTGAAAAAGTAAAGATCCACGCAAATTTTGAAAAAAACTGTATTTTTCACTAACACCGTATTTTTTATTCTTTGTTAAGCAAAAAGGTAAAACTGATAAAAAATATTTTAAAAAATCGTGGATGATAAGAAAAAAGTTATGATATAATGACGTCATGAACTGAAAGTAATGGATGTTTTATATTAAGTTAAGGATTGCTGTAAGTTTAGACGAATATAAACACCTATTTTGCAGTCTTTGAATAAACAGAAGTGAATGAAATAAAAGAATGAACAGAAAGAACTAATAATTGAAAAAGTAGAAGTTGTGAAAAGATTAAAGATAAAGATCTCGGGTTGGAAAATCTTTTAAGACACTTTTAATTAGTTCATGCAAATTTGTTTTTGATGTTTTTCTACCACAGTAGGCCTAATAGTTTTGAAAACTCAAAGCGTCCAGTGGTAAGGAGAATATTGTGGAAATTGGGAAACTTTGTCACGTTAAAAATGGATTACATCAATAGTTTTAGCACAACTTATGAGGATTGTTTTGATAGCAGCTCCTCTTTCACTGTGATTTAAAATATTCTTTATTTTAAGGTTACGGAATAAATTGAAAAAGTCATCCAAATACAAGTTATTATATCACTAGAAGAATTACGTTCTAGTCAAAGAATTTCTTTGGAATGAATTGGAGTGGATATTATAACGTCAGATCCAGAATCCATGAAATGAGCACCTATAATAGCTCCTGAAACACTTTTTAAATGTGTTTTTAAAAATATATATATATATAAGGTTTTACTGTACGCGGCAGAAACGCTCTTTAACCTGAGAAGCCGGAACAGGACAGAGGAACTCCAGAGAGTGGAAAGAAGAATACTAAGGGAACCACAGGAGGCTTCCTGGAGCACAGGTGTACATGGAGACCGAACACCTTATCGATGTATTCAGAAAGAGACGCCTGGCATTTTACGGACACCTGATCAGACTCACAGAAGAAATTACTGAACTACCAGTTGAGCACAAAGATAAAAAAATAATTGGCTCAAGGAGATAGAACAAGACCTGGAAGACCTAGGGATAACCGAGGAACAGTTGAGGAATGGGGAGGAGAAAGCCATACTCAAGGACAAGGAAATGAAATTCAACTTTAGAAAAGCAAGCGACCGAAAGGGCATGACAATCTCAGAAGAACTTAGGAAAAGATCACAAAGGCTGAAGAGGTATTGGGAGGAACAACGCGCCAAGAAGATGAGACCTTACTAATGACTGAATGTGCTCCAGTGTGGGCCTAACAAAAAAAAAGCTATTACTGAAAACCGTGTACACAAATATTTTCGGAGTCTACATAAACACAAATATGTTGAATATTTTCGAATTCCCTTGATAAAATTATTACAAGAGCCCCTTTTACAAAAAAAAAAAAAAATGAGAAGAAAAAACCTTATAAATACAGTAGGCCTGCATCGCGATAACCCGGCACATCCAGTAATTAGGCGGTGTTATTTATTTATTCTTAAAAAAATGAAAATTGGAATCGTACGTCAACAGTCGCGAGTGTCAAGTAAACAATAAACAATGAATTAGGCGTGTTTCTGGAGATCTAAAAAACGGGATTTTCCTAGTTTTTACAAGAAACTACAAGGCATACAATTTCTAAGAATACGATGCGTGAGAAAGCCAAAGTTTTACAAAAATGATGAATAAAGATGATTTTTAAACCATTCACGGATGGCTCGATAAATTTAAGAATCCTTTTTTTTGTTTTTAGTTAGAAACTGTCGTGCGATATTAATGTTGTTGCTACGTTTATACAGAACTTTAAAGTAACAGTAAATAATTTAGGTTTACTTTGGCGGAACCATCTACAAAAAGAACGTTTGTTCGTATTTACTGTATACTGTAATACAGGCCTACATTTTAATGATTTTTCACTATAACTTTAAGAGTTTTTTGTTTATTTTGTTGGTTTTTTTTTAACAATAATTCCATTTTAAACTCAGTTATTAAAATAAAAGTTTTTTTATTGTACTGTAATTAGTATTTCTCAATTTACTTATTAATTTATTGTCATTTTTTCCTTTCCGGTAATCCGACAATTGCGATTTCCAAAATACGCAGGATTACAGCGAGTCTACTGTAGATACCGGTTTTTTTAGCGAAATATCGGAAGAGTGTTTCTTTTTTTTTAGCGAAATATCGGAACAGTGTTTTTTTTTAGCGAAATATCGGAACAGTGTTTCTTTTTTTAGCGAAATATCGGAACAGTGTTTCTTTTTTTTAGCGAAATATCGGAACAGTGTTTCTTTTTTTTAGCGAAATGTCGGAACAATGTTTTTTTTTTAACGAAATGTCGGAACAGTTTTTCTTTTTTAGCGAAAGTCGGAACAGTGCGAAATGTCGGAACAATGTTTCATTTTTATCAAATGTCGGAACAATGATTCTTTTTTTTAGCGAAAGTCGGGACGGTGTTTCTTTTTTTTAGCAAAATGTTGGAACAATGTTACTTTATTTTAGCGAAATGTCAGAACAATGTTTCTTCTACAAATAGTTGTTTCAAACGGAACGTACGCCGGGTTTTAATGTTTACACACGCATAAATACAGACGAGGTGTGTTCAGAAAGTAACGACAAATTTTAAATTTCGCGGGGTTGGAGAGTCCGATTGTCAAACATTTTTTTATTATGTTGGTATACATGCCCTTGAAGTATGATCAAACTTTCAGCTGTTTTCATTGTTGACTTTGTCTGTGACAGCCACTAAGGTTAGAAGTGTTTTTATGAGCTCGGCGATTTTCGTTTGTTAAAAGAAATAGATCAAAGAATTTGTATCAAACTTTGCGTAAAAAAATGGAATAAAGTGTAACAAAGTGTGTGAAATGTTAACAAAGGCCTATGGTGAGTCTGCTATGAGTAAAGAAAGAGTTTACGAGTGGTATAAGGGTTTCCAAGAAAGCCGTGAAAACGTTGAAGATGACGAACGCCCTGGACGCCCCAGCACATCACTAAATAAAGTCAACGACGATGCAGAATTACTGAAACGTATTACAACAGGTGACGAAACATGGGTTTACGGATATGACGGCGAAACTATGGCTCAATCATCCCAGTGGAGGCATTTTGGCTCGCCAAGCCCGAAAAAGGCTCGACAAGTGCGATCGAACCTGAAGGTTATGCTCACTGTGTTCTTCGATATTAATGGCACAGTAAATCATGAATTCCTGCCACCAGGTGAAGGAGTACTACCTTCAAGTTCAACGCCGTTTGCGTGAAGCAATCCGAAAAAAACGCCCGGATCTGTGGAAAAACAATTCATGGCTTTTGCACCACGATAATACATCAGCTCACACTTCATTGCTTGTTCGTGAATTTTTGGCCAAAAACAGTACTGTAACAATGCCCCAGCCTCCATATTCGCCAGACATGGCTCTGTGTGACTTTTTCCTATTTCCAAAAATAAAGAGAACCTTAAAGGGCCGTCGTTTTACAGCCGTAGATGACATTAAAAGCGCATCGTTGAAAGAACTAAAGGCTATCTCAAAGATCGAGTTTGAGAAGTGTTTCGAGGATTGGAATAAGCGCTGGTACAAGTGCATAATCTCCAATGGGGACTATTTTGAAGGCGACAACATGAATGTAGAAGAATAAATAAATATTGTGTTCAAAAAATTAAAATTCTCGTTACTTTCTGAACACACCTTGTATATTTATGTATATATAACCTTTCAGTTATATATATAGGGATCAAAATCGGCTCTCAATTCAAAGTCGTGGATCAGGGTTTTGAATTTTGGATTAGCACTCTAAATTCACAATTTTAGTTTAATACGTTTCAAACGTGATACAAAAATCGACTTTGAAACTACATTGGTCAGGTTTGTTTTTCAGAAAAATCTGTGTACAGTTTCAAAATGGCCGCTGTTTGATAATTTGATTTCATAATTATACTCACCATTAAAAAAATTTACATTTTTTTAGGTACATTTTCAAATTACATGAAAAATTATATGGAAGCTGCGTGTAGGACTTAAGTCCTCACGAACTGTCCGCTACCATACCTATTGAGCCACGTGCGCTCTCTTGTTTGGCAACCACTCAAGTCCCATAAACAGCGACAGTACCGCCTGGCCCGTACACTGCCAGCACGATATTCTTCAGCTAATGATAGTCCGCACAGCCTGTTGGACTGCTGTTTATTACACGACACTCGGTATTCGTGTTATTAAACAATAACGGCTGGTATTGTTGTTTATAAATGCAATTTAAACACGCCACTACAATATTTTGGCAAGCCCGACCCGGCCGTTATTCAGCCACGTTCTGCGAAGTGATTTGCAAATATTAGAACTTCCCCTATCCGTTGAAATTTATTGATATTTTCAAATTACGAGGGCTATTCAGAAAGTAGATTACGTTTTTGGATAAAAAAAAAACTAAGTACAGGAAAAAAATTTTATTATATACATTTGAAAGAGGAACTAAAATACTATTTTTCGACATAATCGCCAAACAAATTTAGACATTTGTCATATCGGTGAACTAGCTTTGAAATTCCCGTGTCGTAGAATTCCGCCGCCTGTGACGCCAGCCAGTCAGTCACGCCCGCGCGGAGATCTGCGTCGTCATCGAAGCGCTGTGTTGCAAGCCAAGTCTTCATCTTCGGGAATAAGTGGAAATCACTAGGTGCCAGGTCCGGACTGTAGGGTTGATGAGGAAAATCTCCCACTTGAAGGCCGTCAAGACGTCTTTTGTTCGATTTGCCGTGTGAGGGCGGGCATTGTCGTGCAAAAACAACACTTTTGCACTCAGTTTTCCTCTCCGCTTGTTCTGGATAGCTCGTCTTAAGTTTCGTAATGTTTGGTAATACCTTTTAAGACGAGCTATCCAGAACAAGCGGAGAGGAAAACTGAGTGCAAAAGTGTGTTGTTTTTGCACGACAATGCCCGCCCTCACACGGCAAATCGAACAAAGACGTCTTGACGGCCTTCAAGTGGGAGATTTTCCTCATCAACCCTACAGTCCGGACCTGGCACCTAGTGATTTCCACTTATTCCCGAAGATGAAGACTTGGCTTGCAACACAGCGCTTCGATGACGACGCAGATCTCCGCGCGGGCGTGACTGACTGGCTGGCGTCACAGGCGGCGGAATTCTACGACACGGGAATTTCAAAGCTAGTTCACCGATATGACAAATGTCTAAATTTGTTTGGCGATTATGTCGAAAAATAGTATTTTAGTTCCTCTTTCAAATGTATATAATAAAATTTTTTTCCTGTACTTAGTTTTTTTTTTATCCAAAAACGTAATCTACTTTCTGAATAGCCCTCGTATATTCTGCAATTGTGAAAATCAAAGTGGAATACATGTCTCATCTCGTATATAACAATCGCGTTACGCAGCTGTCTCGCTGACCTCATAGAAGTCAGTTAAGTTAAATATTTTTCTTTAACTTACATATTTTGAAGTTCTGATTTCAACATCGTAATCAGCATTAAAATCTGCGTACATTAGAATTGTAAACTTTGAAATTACGTTGAAAATACGAAAATGAACCCTGACCGCCGTCAAAACTTTTAATTGAATTCAACAGATTTTGAAAATTCATAATACCAATTTACGCGATTTTTAACGTTAATTACAACTTTAAAACCGGCTTTAAAAAATTATGACAAAAAGTTACGAATTTGTAAAGAATTTAAATGGCTGCCATTTTTAAAACTGTTGAACGAATTTTGCTGGTTTAGCGATCTTGTTTGAGCTATTCACATAATCGATATTTGTGGTAAGATTTATGATATATATATATATATATATATATATATATATATATATATATATATATATATGTGTGTGTGTGTGTGTGTGTGTGTGCATGCAAGTGTGTGTGTGTGTGTGTGTGTGTGTGTGTGTGAGAGAGAGAGAGTGTGTGTGTGTGTGTGTGTGTGTGTGTGTGTGTGTGTGTGTGTGTGTGTGTGTGTGTGTGTGTGTGTGTGTGTGAGTGAGTGAGTGAGTGTGTGTGTGTGTGTGTGTGTGTGTGTGTGTGTGTGTGTGTGTGTGTGTGTGTGTGTGTGTGTGTGTGTGTGTGTGTGTGTGTGTGTGTGTGTGTGTGTGTGTGTGTGTGTGTGTGTGTGTGTGTGTGTGTGTGTGTGTGTGTGTGTGTATTAACGACTTCCAAATTTACCGTGAAATCAGGATCGTGCTCATTTCAAGGTCCCAAATCTAGTTCTTACCCAGATGGCTGCTCCAATAGATCTTTTCTCCACTGTAAATTCGTTAATCCAATGTAAAGCCAAGTACTGTAAACATTACAAGATGTACTCCTTATATTATAATAGCTTGACGCAACTGTCTCGCTGACGTGATGAAAGCGCATTCCCAGCAATAGTTTCTATCTTAGACTTTTCTGAAAATCCGTTTTCACCAGTCAAATTTGAGTCGATTGTGTTTTCTTTTTCAATTTTTTCAAATTTAATCGTTGATTAATATGATGAAATCAAATTTTCAAAAAGCGTGAGATAAAAAAGTAACGATTTTTTAAACTTTGAGACGCCCGCCATTTTGAAACTATTGAAGAAATTTTGCTGGGTAACAAAATAATCCAAGCTATTACCAAAATATTTTTTTTAAGTTTGAATCAAATTGGACAGAAATTGCTGTCGTAAGATTATTTACACAAACTCAAGCACGCGCGCACGCACTTTTATTTAGATTAGATTACTAGAGGAAGGGATAATACAACCCCAGACATTGCGATCAACAGACCATTGTGTAACTAAACCTCTTAAAAATACCTAGTTCAGCAGATTGGTGCCATTAATAAGTTCCAACAACACTCTGCTGAAGATCCCTAGAGTCTTGGAAACCAAAAACCCCTGCTTTCTACTAACAAGAGCCTCACAATCGTGAATTATGTGACCTGCAGTTTCCTCTTCCTTCCTGCACAAGCTACACACGGTTTCTCCATGGTACATACCTATCCTGTTACGTGCACCCTCAGACCACAGTGCCCTGTTTTGATCCCCATGATCCTCTTGAGTTTTGCTCTGCCCAGGACACTTTTTCTACGTCTCTTAAGAAGGTTACCCATGATAGGTTACTACATCCATGAAGGTTATCCCACCTTATCTGGTGTTGATTTATAATCCACCTATTAATAGCAGACCTGGCCAACGATAGAGAAATCCCTAAAGCCGGCTCAAGTCCGATAAATTCAGATGCACTTCTACTTATAATTATATAAATGTTAATGAGACTTCAAAACGTTTTTAATGTTTAATGTTCATTTCATGATCCCGTGTATGCGTTTTGCCATGATGGCTCATTTTCAGATGGAAATTCGCTAACTGACGGAGCGAAACGAGGTCTCTGTTTCGGCATTTGGTTTGTGTGTTTGTTGCGCAGGTTTGGCCAAACGCATTTAGCCGATTATTTTTTAATTTGGTACGGAAGTAACTCGTGTAAAGCCCGAACGATTTCCGTTTAAAGATGGCGGCATTCGATGGCGAGTAGCTGTTTCCTGACCGTACGGAAACTTTCATCATTACTGACAAAAAGTGAAGACCTATCGTAATTTCGACAGCTTAGTGGAAAAATGGTATAACATTTCCGATAAAGTTGATCCAGTAACATGTTACCGGTTAAATTGGCGGGAAATATTAGGCCTACGTCTAGAGGTGGCCAGGCAATTACCGCGACGACTGCTGTTCTTTGAATTATTAGGTAAAACATAACCTAAGATGTTAAAACGAGCACTTCAGAACAAACTTTGAATATTTTAATAATAACTTGTACTAAATATACAGTCAAGACGAATGAACATAACTCCCCAATCAGCCGCTAGAGGCGGTAGTATGCAAATAGCTTGAACTTTGGCAGTATAATAAGTACATTACATTGGATGTGTCACTGGGGCGGGGCGGTCAGATTTAAGATAGGGTGAGATAGAATCTTGAGATATTCTCCCTTGCAGCGAAATTAATAAATACGCTCGAACAGGATGCAAGCTGTGGCTAATTGCTCGGGAGAGGTGATTCATGTACAGGGTGACCGGGAATTCTGTTAATGGCACTCGACTGAAGTAGTTTATATTTTACTGCGATACATCTTAAATTCAAGTTTATCGTTTTTATTTTCCTGCTGTACTAAGTATAACGATCGTGAAAAATACGATCTTGATAGAGCCTTAACGGTTTGAGGTCCGCTGAGTTCAAAAAAGTGTTTTTGTGTTTGTCCATCTGTGATCATCGCTGAAGGCTAAACGAGTTGATCGACTGAGATGCAAGTCTAGAGTCTAGCTATAGTTTTTGTATTTTAAAAGTTTTGTATAAATTGGTTATACGGTTTTTAATCACGTTTTCCTCAAATTTATTTTCTAATTGTCTAAATAAAAATGTACGCGTCGTTATTTCTTCAAAAATGTAGTTTGGTTTGAACTAAAACAAAACTGGAATATATCTTTTTTATCGAAACCGATTCATCGAATGTTTATCAAACTCTGTTCATATTTAAAATCAGTGTATTAAATTTGAGGTAAAAGAAACATTACGGTTTTTGGAATGTCGAAGAAAAACAAAATAACGTATGACTAACTTTTAAACCATTTTTTAATGAAACTGCTGGAAAATGAACCTGTTCAAGTTATTAGCAAAACCGTTTTTTGTGTGTCAAATTTGAATGAAATCGGACCAAAATTTGCGAACATGAGAGTGCAGAAAAAACACACACACACACACACACACACACACACACACACACACACACACACACTCTCTCTCTGCACTCACACACACACACACACACACACTCACTCACACACACACACACACACACACACACACACACACACACACACACGCACACACACACACACACACACACACACACACACACACACACACACACACACACACACACACACACACACACACACACACACACACACACACACACACACACACACACACACACACACACACACACACACACACACACACAGAGAGAGAGAGAGAGAGAGAGAGAGAGAGAGAGAGAGAGAGAGAGAGAGAGAGGTCAGAATTGGCACTTATTTCAAGGTACCGCCACGATGGCCGCTGCAATAATATGTTTTCCAATAAAAATCCTTGATAAACCTTGACCACCGTTTTTCTTGACCCTTAATTTGGTTACGTCAAATGTAATACACTTACATGACGTGCATTTTCTTAGCACCAATGTGTTTGTTTAACCGCTCTTGAAAAGTAAATGATTTCCTGTTACAAAAGGGATACCAACAAGTTAGAAAGTTTGGCAACGTTTTCACGCCATTTGTTTATCCGGATTTCCAGCGAGCTGAGCGCCGGGATTAAACGCCGTATAAATAAAAAATCAGACAAACTTTGTAATCGTGATTGTGTAGGCCGTATTCGATAATCCTTTACAGCAATACGGTTTATAATTGAATTTTCAGAATTAACTCCGGCGACCTTGTGCACTCCCCCCCCCCACCCCGACACACCCGCATAAAACAGATTTTATTTAGCGAGCAGCTACAGTGTAAATCTAATTCCGTTATTTCTACAAAGTAAAAATTTACAAACACGTTTCAGATACGTCACCAAATTCAAATCGGTAGTTAATTTTGTGTCACTCTTTCAGATTTTCCTTAATGCCATTATTAGCTACAATCGTATGATGAAATTTTAAATACAATTATGGTTATTTAATACAAAATACGAAAGAGGATCTCACATGTATATTTAAGACAAATTTTGATCAAAATCGACATAGCCGTTCTCGAGAAAATTTTATTTTTTTCTTTTATTTTTTTATAGTTTTGTAGGTAAGGATGAAAAGAATATTGTTTTTACTACCTAAAATTTTAAAATCTTTAAGAATGCTTCAAAATGATTTTTTTAATGTATGTGCAGAGAATCGATTACCAAAATACTTTCAAAATGTCGTCTGCCTGTTTGTGTTACGACAATGAGAGAAAGGATTAACCGATTTACTTGAAGTTTATAACACTGTTGGGAATAGACCCCAATTTTTTCAGCATAGTTCCCCAAAAATTGTGGGGTCAGCGGATGATTATTTGAGGTATGAAAATTCTGATATGGTACTAAGTACGAGTAGAGTATCGCATTTAAAAGAAATTTTGCGCTGAATCCAAAAATGCCCTTGAAATTCAAGAAAATAAGTTTCTTACCCTAAAAAGCTAATAATTGTACATTGTTGATTTTTTTTACTTGAATCTGAATTTGGTCTGTTAAAAATATAGAAATTTTTACTCTGAAGCCGAATGCCATTTGAATGTATCATTTTTTTATTTCAAAATTTAAAATAAAAAAAACACACATACACACACACACACACACACA